>OX454332.1:37182529-38387734 GCA_949716465.1 Chalcosyrphus nemorum
GAGAAAAAAAAATCCCCATCCGAAGTAATTACATTTACATTTCCCTTGACATTTAACAGTTTCGGGACTTGTGACACCTCCAGGAGTGGCCTTTCTTTCCATTCACAAGCTCTTTCGCTCCCTAAAACGCCAAATCATTTACATGTCATTACCAGCAGGTATTACGAGTACGAGTACTACTGGAAAAAAAAGAACACTTCCAATGTTTTGTAAATTGAAATTGAGCATTTGGCTGTGGATCTTCCCAGAGGGGAGTGATTGCCTCAGGATAAGGATATTTCCTATCAGTTTTCGGTTTGTTTATCCATTTATTTGTCTGGCGCCGAGGTATGCGCTGTGTTATTGTAGATTACCCTTAATCCTGAATGTTTGATAAGGATAATTAATTTTGTGCGAGGAGAGAGATGTTGAAGTGAAAATGGGTACAGCAATGTACCCACGGGCATAGTTTAGAAACGGAATGTTTGTAAATCATTATTGAGCTGAGGAAAGTTCCTGCTAGGGGTTTTATCGATTAAGTGGAAAATTAATTAAATACAATTGAAGACAAATTGCACACTTTGACGGAGATATCTATCGATAGGCCAGCTGTGCTTATCCATCGAAAAAAGTCAAATAATATCTTAAAAGGACACATGTTTTTTATTTGGGATTTCGATCCGATTTCAATACATACAAATACACAAGCACAACCACTTAGAAGAGGACTTCTAATGAGTATTAGGCTTATAACGCCCTGCCCTACCCTTACAGAAATGTAGAAATATAACTAATTAAAATCTTGGCGGACTACTTCTGACAGAGTTCCACAGGGGTCAGTAGTACGTCCTTTATTCTGAAACGACATGTACGACATAAGTTCTTAAGTCTTCCAATATCCGAGGAAGCAAAAATGATAGGTCGCTGATAGGTCCTTAGAGAGGAAGCCGAAATACACCAAACCCGAAAAGGATACGTATGTTGGGCACATGTGCTTATACCGCACAACACTTACACGCCTCAATTTTTCTAATTCACATCAGTTTTCCAGGTCTGTTACTACGTACCTGACTAACATATCACGTTTATGTTTTTGAAGATGCATAGGTATATATTATTTGTAATATAACATAAGAACTACATATGAAAGTACATATAAGAAAATAGAATGATTGGCTTCATTTCAAAATGAAAATCAAAAAAAGGAAATCACAACTTGCTCTATACTAAGTATACAATCTCTTCTCAAATAAACTCTAGTACATTAGCAAAAACATTTTAGCCTTTAGGTATAAGAAATGAGATCGTAAACAAAAAACTTGTCAAGTTACTTTGCAACATGATAACATTTTACTACCAAAGACAAAAGTAAAAAGCCGTAAGCCTATTACACCGAACCCTATGTTCGAGGACAATTTTACAAAGAAATGTTTCCAACAAGCATTTCCACAACTCCGTATCAACCTACATTCATAGTTTATTACCCTTTCAACGAACAACAAATGGGTAGCACCGAAACCCCTTACAGCGCAGCATCGTGTTCACAACTTTTCTCTGCTTCTCTAACGATATTTCAATGAAGTTAAGTGCCTTCCAGATGAATCACTACCTACCCTATTTTGAAAATTTTATGCGAACGTGAACATCCCTAAGCTCTGTTCATAAAAACATAATACGAACTTGGAAAACTTTTTACACGCCCAAAAGCAAAGAAATAAAAACGCAAGGACCTTACCTTTATATAAAGATAAAAATCCTTTGCACACAATTTCAATTTGAATATTCCGGGTCAAGAAGGTGTATATATTATTTCTTTTTTTTTTCAATTTGTTTCCAAACGAAATGTATAGGTAGAACCGAACTCTACCGACAGCTGGAAGGAATATTTGGCAAATTAATCTTGAAGAGTAGGAAGCCATGCTATGGTTAAAATCTGTGAAAAGATGGTAACATTTAGAGCAATCGGTATGCTAGATGTGTCTACGAGCATGTGAATGTGAAATGTGGAACTGAAAAAATAAAGGTGACCTATATCTCCATTGTAATGTTCAAAGACTTGCAGACGATTCCAGTCGACCATAAAACAAACCGTTTATTTTTGAACTAATTTCAAGGAAACAGAACTTAGAACTTTGAATCTGTATGTGGTAGTTCCTTCTCCTCCTCGCGGTAGTCCCCGCTCAAATGCATGTGACAATTCTTACGCATACTTATTGGTATCGGCTGGAATTTCAAGTGCGAGATTGTAATTGGGCCAATATTGTGCTACGAAACTCGATATACGAGTAGTGCCTAATGGATTGTGCCTATTGTGCTCAGACTGAGAACATGAAATTGAACACGCCTCTTGGTTTACAGAGCGATGAGAGCAATCTCTAATGCGAACTAGGCATTCATTAAATTTATGCAAACTATCGATACGATACCTCTGCATATAGCGACTTAAACTAGTTTTTCTAGGTTCAATTTAACGTCACGAATCCCTTTTTTTGGATTAGCAACTTGCCTTACTTCTATATGAATAGAGGAGGCTGAAGTCAGAATCGAAAATGACTTGTTTTCAGTCAGTTTTCCGGTTCTAACACATTTACAGAGGATAGATGGAGTCCATATGGCAGCGTCTTCATTCAGGGTTCGCATAGTAGTAACTAAGCACTCTCATAGTCCGGCTACACTAAGCGTATGGAAATCCACTTTGGATTCGCATGTAGCTAACTTTATCCAAACACTGCAGTGGCGAATGTGAGCTCTATAGTTCAGAACAGTGTTAGATTGTGCATGCTTGATGGCCAGAATGTAGTGACTTTTCTTTTGTTGTTTAATACGAATCATAGAAAAACCTTGGCTAAAAAATCAGCACCTATAATTTTGTGTAAAGTATAAACAATTTTATATTGCTTGGTAGATTATGTTTGTACTACTTAAGTAAATTTGATAAATCAGTCATAGAGTAAAGTATGTATATTTAATCAGCACCAAAACTTAAAGGCTTTGCATATTTCCTTAAACGTCGAAATCACTTCAAGAAGCACTAAACCATTCCACTTCACTAAGCTCACACCAACACGTTACCTTAAATTCTTTCCAAAGAAACGGGAACCAGAAACAGCATCACTTCACTGAGTATGCCAGCCAACCTTCAAACAGTTTATTTAGGACGAAAATACTTCCACTTCAGTACCTTTTTGGCATGGATTTAAAGGATAGGAAAATCCCTCTTGACTCCTTTTGAAGATATGTATCCGCCTTCATATACCATTCTTCCCTCAACATGTAGAAATAGAGATCTGGAACTTTTTTTTTTTTTTTCTCTCTCTTCTCGGTTGGGAATTTATTATTCCGATTAAGGTTCTCAATTCCTCACCTGCGATAGAAATCGAAGGGACCATTATGTGTAAAAGATGGGTGGGTCTTCCATAACTCAGGCAGGTTGTCAGCGAATGGTAGAATATTTTAAGATACCACTAAAGCTACAAGGAATATAATATTTTATCAATGAAATCCAGACCAAATTACATACTTTAATAATCCCTACGAATTGTTTTATTCATTTCCAATAGTAGAGATAAAGAATCCTTAAATTGTTTGGCTTAGGTAATATCCAATAATCTGATTCATATCAAACTATAAAAGACGAAGGATATTATATAAAATTTCAAATCCAATTAATTCCCAAATATTTTTAAGGCCAAGTATATACTTATAATTGTTGTACTGACATTTATGTGTTTTCCCTTCTTTAAGCGCAACTTCAAACTGTCTGTGATTGAGCAAAAGAAGTGGAAGCAAAATGAAAGACAATTCAATAAATGTGAAAATAATTGGAATCCTTATTCAAATTATTCATTCAAAAATAACCCACTGAGAAAAAAAGGAAAAAGATGTACAAAATATACTCGATGCGCATGATAAGAACAGAAGGGAATGAAGATTGCAATGGACGATGACCTACTTTTAAGGAAACGGATTTTTTTAAGGAGATGGAAAAATTAAATGTCTTTTTCGGTATGACTTTTGAAAAGTGAAAAGTCTTAAACATTGAAAAACGACTGCCAAAAAATAGGATAAACGGTTGACAAAGATTTCCATAAGTACCAAAATACTAAGGCTATATGCAGCATTCTTTACAACCGGCAATAGTCCAGGTCAGATATAGTGAAACTTCTTGAAATTTATTGATTTTACGTCGCTCACCTACTTGAATCCAGCTCATTAAGATTATGTTCAAACATTAATTTGATATTAAGAAGGAAATTATAAAGTTCCTGCTGCTTCCTCCGATGCTTTTGTCAAGATACATAAATGACTATATTCCTTCTCGAAAACCCCGAAACAGCTTGTAGAAAGTTCTAACAATCATTGAATACTTTCCATTGTTCATGATTAAACATGTCATAACCATGTTATTACCTTCACATAACCATAAACCAATCAATCACAAGGTCAACACTTGCCCTACATCTCAGAAAAGTTCTGTTCTCTCGGTTATTCATTTAACAATGAATGAAGGAAACAAATGTATTGGAATTGAATAAAAATGGAGAATAGAATACCTTCATACTTCTTTGCATTACATAAGTAATATACTTTTTTTATTTTTCTCAACCTAGGAGACTGACTGATCGCAAAGCTGTCTCACTGCATAAGTCAATATGAACGTCCAACTCATTAGCGAACCAATTGAATACAAATAGTCTAACTGGGATTGATGATCGGTCTATTGAGCCAATATAACATGTCGCTATCATTGAATGATGGAATGATTGAATCAGAAACACTTTTGGTTAAATCGCGATCAAGATTTGCAGGCGTCAAGCATTCGAAGAGAAGATGGAAGAACACTCCTGGAAGGATTCTGATCGTTAGAATTTAGTTCTCACTCCCAATGTGACTCCATCTGGCATCCAATCTGGTGATGTAGTTCTTGCATCCACCAACTATTTGGAAAACTGTTTTGTTTGAGCAGGACCTTCAAAAGAGCTGCACTACAGGCACATATACCAAAGTTTCATCTGTTCCTTATAATGTAGCTAACTGTCAATAGCAATAGATATGGATGCCCGAAGAGTATTGCAGTCGTATGTTGTCGCAATAGACTCCCTTTACCTTAATCGGTTTTAAAGCCGTTTATAATCGACTGTACTCATGGTAAAACTCTGCCTGGTCCTAAGTACCTACCGAGAAAGTTGACCTCCAAAAAACCTTCTCAGGTGATAAGTCTTATATTGCCAAAAGTACTGTTACTGTATCCAAAAGATAAATATAGAGCTTAGCCTTAAAAAGTTAACCTATATTCTGTGCGGTATGCAATGGAACTATCAAAAACATCGCATCGAACATGAATTTCTGCATAAGAATAATACCATGAAATATGTGCACATGTATGTATGTAAGCAGCATAATCTGAATATTCGCTTCCAATGGAAATTTCTAGTGACAAGATACACAAAAATGCGGAATTTCATTAGAATCACTTTGTGCAGAAGAGAGTTTAAAGGATATGAAGGATAAATCTGAATACGCGTTTACACACGCGACGCCATTCCCAAGAAGTACTCTTTCACAGCTCCCTGAGAGCTTAGATCTCTAGCATAATGAGTCGCTTTTCCAACAACATATGTTGCTGACTATAGATTCACTATGGAATATGCATATAGTAGATATTTTCCGCCACCACTGAAGGGTGTAGGAGTTGGAAAATGCAAATTTATTTTAACCCCAACCTTTTTGTTTCAATCACACACTTCTACGATTTCTCCTGTATGCATCTCCTAAATATGCAGTGCGTATGTGTGTATCACTTGAACGCGAGTTTTCATAAATTAAATTCCGGAAGTGATGGTGTGAGCTACAGGCACTCTCTAACGAGGCACAACATTTATTTATGAGAAAAATAATTCTATTTACTTGGGGCGAAGTTCTGCACGCGTGGCACAAAAGTGATGGGCACCAAAGGAGCGAAATTATAAAGAACGCCTTTCTATAGATAACGCAGAATAAAAGGAAGTGAAAGGATATCCATTTTGAAAGAAAAATAATACATTCTGTACATCAACATCAGAATGGCAAGAAGTCTTACAGCTTAAAAGGGAACTCGGTGCAAACCATAAGAGAAACGAAAAGAAAATTTTTCAGAAGTTCACTGAGAGATTGCAAGTTCTATTCTTATTCAATTTTATTTGAATTTTGAATGATTGTAAGTTTTTAATATATTTGCTTACGAAATTATATACTAAGCACAAAGGGAGATCGTGAATTATTCCCTCTAAAGCTACATAACTGCCAACAGAAGACAACAATAATTTACTTTATTTATCTCCTTTAATTTGTAGGACAAAAGATATCATTCCGCTTGAATATCAAACCACACCACAAGTCCTATGCACGTCGTCATATTCTGACCACTTTCTTCTCACGAAATAGCTTTAACGCACAAAAAACTTCCTCAATCATGCGGAAAGTTAATCATCTCTACACGAGAGAACTATCCCCACAGGGCAGAGAAAAATACTCCAACATTCTTGTCCTTTCTCTGTAATCCCATCTTGGAGTTTATGAATTTTTGTTATCAATTCGCCGTACATGCTCACGCTCACATGTAGAACTTTCAAGGCCGTTACATTCTATATCCTTCATACATAGATTCTCTTTCTCGTCAATGGAATAGAATATCCTTAAATCCTGCACAAAAGCGCCACTCATCTATTCACATGCCGACAACTTTATTATGAACTTCTACCTCCTTTTGATGTCGTGGTGCGGTACCCAACCGAGGCAACCATATAGCAAATAACAAGTCAACTCCTCGCTGTTATACCCGAGTTGGCTATCCTAGAAAGTAACTCTCGAAGTGAATTCATAACTTCGAACCACATATACGGGTTGAAGCAATGGTATTTGAGGCAAACAGTCAATAAGAGTCCTTTCAATGTACGGGCGGGCAGAAACTGGATAAATTAATACCAGTCCAATGGGTGGGTGTTAATCCCTTTCATCTGTGGCGGTTGTTCAAGGAGGACTGGTCAGTTCTGTCGATAAGGAAAAAATATCGTTTTCAATTTATTCCAATTCTCAGTGGCAAATGAAAACCAACCAACAAAGGGACGCCACGCGCAACCAGTTTCTGACCAACGCAACGACCTTCTATCATTACTGGCTCCAGTTCATAACCATCATCATCACAGTCATTAATTGCGTTGTGCTGGTAACTTATTTCAGCTATTGAAGGACATGGTCCTTTATTATGGAAAGAGCTATAATCCAAAACATATATTTTTGCTTTAATTAAAATATTCATATTTTTTAGAAGATACCGCCTTATAAAAGTTGTATGATGGGTGACTGAGGATTATAATGATACTATGTCCTAAAGTAAGCGAAAAGCTAATCCGTAGACTTAGGAATTCAATTTAAAGGGATTTATCCATCGGATTGTGATTAATTATTAAAATGTGGCTTAAGGGCTTCTAAAATTTGAAATTCATACTTACTGATTGAAAGTGGTTCCCTGACGTTTTGAGATTGAGCGGAGACGAGTTAATCCCATTGCAGGACATCCGGGGTGGATAAACCTTTATTAAAGAGAAAATTTCTCCATAAGATCTAGATATTGATTAAAGATACTACAGCTCTCTCATCGCAGGACTTTTTCGTAGTATTTACAATTGTAAATGTATTTATTAGAATTCAAAATGCTTCAGCACGTATCAATCGAATTATTAAGATATGTGAATGGATATTGCAATCGACATTCGACAGTGTTTAAACAACGTAGTATAGATACTGATTGTATAAAATGAATAGAAATACCACAACACATGAGTAAATTGTTGTCCTTCTTCGGGTCTATTTGACTGATAGCGATAAGTTGAATATTAAGTTAAAGATTTAATCTAAAAAAGAACGCTTATTTTAAGGACCTATTGCAATAAAAATTGCTATATTTTGGAATAAATTTTAAGTGACAATAGTTTACCAAGTTGCCATTATGGAGGAACGTAGTCGATAATAAAAAATGGAAATGTTCCGACCATCAGAATTCATGAACTATATACATATGTATAAAATTAGAAGGCGACCTTCACGATTGCACACACAGCCAAATAAAGCAAATCAAAAATCACTGCCGTTAGGTATGATGGTGTGTTAGAACAATGTCATACCGACGACGTTAAAATTGTTCTTTCACTACTGCGACTGCCGCCGCTCAGTATTTAGAGCATTAGACTACTGTGAATGGGTTTCAAATCTTAGAAAATGTCATCACGGTTTTTTCCCAACCCCAGTTATTGCTACATCTGACAAGCAAAAACCCTTTCCTCTTCGGCTACGGCATAATACTGTAGAACCGAAATGCATACCACTCAATGTAAGAAACTAAGCCTTGACCCTCTATGGACATCTTATGGCCAAATATTTATTTATTTTATTTTGACCGAAAGAGAATTAATGCCTATCTTAAGTAACGAGTTCAGAAAGCATCATCTGCAGAGTACAAATACCAAAAATCAACTCAAGATAGTCTATTAGCGAGTAGAAGGTTCCTACAGCATAATATCCACATAAAAACACAGCACTCATTTGATGGTAGAGCTACCAACCAAATCCGAATTTTCCCAAAAGCCAATTTAGACTCCATAACAGGCTAGAAGAATCAACAAAAATGTTGAAGTCGGGCGACTACGAACATTTCCTAATCGAGTTTCTCTAACTCTCTAAAGGTGCGTCCAGACCGAGTGAAACATTTCTGAAACATTTCAGAAACAAATAAATGCTACCGAACCTTGTAGACTAATTTTTTTTAGTTAGAAAGAATTGTTTGTATGGTAAATTCTTTTAACAAGACTTGGAGCTTTTTCAATCTTTGGTCTGTACAAACATCGAACGTCAAATTTCCGACCAATCGCTCGATTTATCATGGAAAATTGGTTTCATCGTATTCACTCCTGCAGCCATTTAAATGGAGGCCATTTGAATGATACTGTGTTTCATAATATAATGGAATTGATGGCACTTTGGCTCGAAGGAAATATTTATTTTTTCTTCAATATCTCAAACACAAACGGAAGTGGAGCGCTTTTTATAGCCTTTATTATTTATGTATAAGCTAATAAAGTTACAATAATAATAAGCTAAAAGCAATGTAAGATCGCAGAAATGAAAAGAAATACCGTTGAGTGATTCGACTAACTATATTTATTAATCATGAACAAGGGCCTACTAAATAGAAACAATTAATTTGATTCTATGTTACTACTTAGTAGCAAGAACTGT
The DNA here is from genome assembly GCA_949716465.1 of Chalcosyrphus nemorum. Lineage (NCBI taxonomy): Eukaryota > Metazoa > Arthropoda > Insecta > Diptera > Syrphidae > Chalcosyrphus > Chalcosyrphus nemorum. The sequence continues at coordinate 37,191,782 of OX454332.1, forward strand.
CTAAATCCAAAGTACAACTCACATTTATACAGCGGTTTACATACATACATATGCATAGATTAAAATTTACTAATTAAATTCATAATTTCTAATTTTTAACGTAGGTATGTAAATATGTTGTTAGCAACATGCGAAATGCCCAAGTCCCAGTAGAAGTAGTGAAATGCTTTTTAATTCACTTATTATGTTGGCCTTGGTAAGGACATTGCCCATTAGGCTGCCAAACAACTTTCTTGGAAGCGCAAAACTCTTTTAATTCCTTCCAGTGCTCTTAACAAAGGACTCCTTGAGAGACTCTCTTAAAAATGTTAACTCTCCTCCTCCTCTATGGGGATGTTCTTTTTCTCTTTAGAAATGCTCTTTGCTCTGTGAAAGTCAAACCAAACCAAACACCAAACTACCAGCCCGAATCATTGAATTAATTACAAAATCTGTTAGCAGTATTGAATTAATTTACTCCTCAGCAATGAGTACAAACATCGTAGGTATATGGGATTGGATGACACCCCCAAAATTAAATCAATTACTCCATTCTCCTTTGTGCATTGGCACCTTGGGATGTGCTTGCCATTCGTTAAGGCGAAAATGATCAATTCCACTCAAACTACTAATCCATCTTAGGAGTAAATGAAAACAAAACAAAGGATACTCGTCACCTGGCATCAAGCAGTTGAATACATATCTTCTTCTAGTTGAACTCGCTATGGTGAGCGATTCGTCGATAGTTGATGGCACAATAGCATCCTTTCGAGAAGAAGAAAGCCATGTTCTCAAATAGTTATACGACGATGTTGCCTCACAAGCTAAAAACCATTCATCATGTGTTAATTACATTAAATAAATTATTTCAATGAGTTGGGGGGAGCACTAGTGGATTTGTTTTGGCAATTAACTTACACGTAGATAAGGGTTTCTAAAGAAATTTCAGAGGCAAATACATTCGTTGGTAATAGTAAGGGGGCTGATATTACATTAAAGACCTGACATTGAGGATGTAATAGAGATGTTATCTAAATGATAAGAGAAGAATTTTGTTATTTAGCATAAAATTGACATCTAATGTCATGAGATGATGAGGATGATTTAAAAATCTCAGGGAAGGGAAGGTAAATTCATTGGTAGCTATTACGTCAACAAGAATAAATAATAACCTTAGATAAAAGAAAAAATAATCATCAATTTGTTAAAGGAGTTTTTGAGCGACAGATGGACTACACAAGTATATACATTTTTTTACCTCACTTAGCTTGGATGGTAGCTACATTTACACGCCTCCAAAAAGCTAAACCATTTGCAGAGAGAGTTATTGGCTGTGACTGCTGAGAGTTCGGACGGTATTACTGAACGTCCAAAACCTACCTCGAATTGTTTACTGCAGAAACCCGTTTTTGAACACATTTATCCTTCTGAAAAGGCTCTTTAGGTACGGTATACCAATTTTACCATAATTGATGAAAAAATAGCAACGAAAAAGAAGAATCGATGGATAATGCATAAAACCGGTTTTCTAAATCTGGCCCGTTCTTGTTCTTATGATAATTTCTTGTCCTTATAATTTTAGGCGAACATCGAAACTATGACTGACAGTTGTTATAGGAGATCACACGTGCCCAACATTTAAAGCATAGACAAACTAATATAGACAATCATCTTTACATGGCCATGCCCACACATTGCCTAAAATAGGCGGATGCTTAATTTCCTATCTGTGAATAAATGTGAAGAACGTTTTACCAAGACCCAACTATAAATTATTCTTGGTGTACTTTTCTTTACTTCTACACATCGCATTTCATTCAAACTGTTTTTCAATTAACAACAACAAAAAGTACAGAACGACTCTACAAAATAGCTGCACCCGTAAAAACCGATTAAGAATGCCTGCGTAAGTTCCGAAAACATAAGAATGCACTCAAAATCATTGGTAGTTTTCAATTTCGGGAAGCAAAACGTCAAATCGACCGAAGACGAAAGTCTATATGTTACACCTTTCATTTTTTCATGGTGGTAAATTTTTTAAGTAAGTTCCAAATTAATGTCTAAGAGCAAAATATTTGTTTTCTCTTCTCTTGATTTTATCTTACTATCATCAATAAGAACTGGGGGTGGCAAGGCAGTCACACAACTCTCTTTGTGTAGTTTATGAAGTTTTATCACAACAAAACTAATTATATTCTACCAAAACTTAGAATAACTATAAGTTTTGAGATATTCTACAAAAATGTAAGCGTCATATTTTGTTATAATATTATAATACAAAGTTAACCTCCTAGCATTTAAAAAGGCATGCGACAGGTAGTCTTTTAAAACATGATTTTGCAGAAGAGACTGTGAAGTTGATAATCATATCATATTTGGACTGCATATTTACGTTGGACTGGATTTACGATCTCTGGCAACCCTTTAACAATAGTAAGTCTCTTTTTTCTTTCTCTCTTATATATCTCCCCCCGTCTTTCAACCTTCAATGTATTCTTCTCTTCCTGTTCTTAATATCCTGCTTATTAAAGAGATATTGCAATGTACACCATCCATTCATTCCTTAGAAAATATATTTTCATATTACGAATAAGAGGTATCTTATTTCCATTTCATTATAAGTGAATAAATATGATCGAATTAAGATGCACCTAATTAAAAGTAATCCTTATAGACTTAATTCAATCTTCTATTAAGTATTTACATTCAATATATTAATTGCTAAGTGTAATCAAATTAGATATGAATCTGAACGAACCATTCTAATTAACTTAATTGTTGTTGGAAGATGTAAAAAAAATATTTGTGGAGTATCCTTTTCTGCTTTACGTCAAAACAATTCCCCAAGGGAAAATTAAAAGAAAACATTTTGTCAAGGAAATCGTTACATTTTGAGAACTCATTCAATAGGGGGGGAATATTCTTCCTTACAGCATTATTTGCAGATGGAGGAAAATTAGGCGCTTGTAGATATATATATTCCTTAGTTACACTTTGCCCAAACCATATAATGAATTGAAATATTATACATAATGTATAGCATGGCATTAACAAAGCTCAAAAAGCGTAGTTTGTTGTTTTCACAAAATTGGAAATGGCTCATACTCCAGAAGCTGAGCACTTCTGATTCCCCTTGACTTAACCTTGTATGAATAACTAAAAAAAATTGATTTCATCAAAATTCGTCTATTAGTTTTCAAGTTAAAAAAATGTTTTGATATCTTTAGAAATATTATTATGCTAAAATAACACGAGTGACTTACATACATACATATACGCATGTACATATGATATATACTATAATACTCATAATGTTTCAATAAATAAATAAATATTAGGCCGTAGGCAGCCAGCCCATAAAGGGCCAAGGCCCAGCTTCTCACAACTATACATACTTTGCGTGGTACATTTCTGAATGTACAGAAGGGACCTAAAGTGTTATGCCGTATCCGAATGGCAGGGAGGTTTTGAGAAGCTTTCTTATGACAGTAAATACTCTTGGATGTTTGTCATCTCTTGCAAGAGGTGGAGCTGTGAAAAAATTCTGATTCGATCTTGGAACCCCTTGCCCAGTAGTTCAACGCACTAACCACTGAGCCACAGCACCCCCAATAATCAACCATACTAGCAGCAAATTAATCCATTTTCCTCATTACTTCATACACATATTAGTACATTGTTGTCTGTGTTTAAGTTGCTTTAGTTTTGGCCAACACCGTACATAGGTATATATGTATGTACATACATTTTCTGAAAATGACTTTTATAATTTGTCAAAATTCGAATTAAGATTATTTGTTGACATCGTAATGTTCCCCATGGACTACAAAATCTGACATTCCCTTACGTCTTATAAGCTTTCCTCTTCTTGTTTCAGTCTGTTACATATAATAAATCCTCTAGCTTATGTTTTCTATTACAATCACCATAAGAAATAGCCCAACCTATCGCCCGTCTTCAACACTCCTTAATATTAAATAAAACTTAATAAGGTCTTACAACTCACCCCAAGCCTCTTACGACCTACCCATAAAACCTATCAGATGTCACTTAATAGCTATCTTCACCCCTCTCCAAATGATGTGACACAAAATGATTCAATATACCTTCAAAATTGTATTCATATATACATACAAGAAAAGGCGCGCGTTCATATTTCGTTTACGTCACTCACATACGTAAAATTCGTCGCCAGATTGTCCTACAACAATTGCTGTGTACTCCACAAACGTTTACAATCTCCTCATAGCATTAGTAAACAGGCGACGGCAGTGCCGCAATCACGAAGACTATTCTAGCATCGAAAACAGCGTTGAATATTCAAAATTGTCGGCGTAATCATCCCAAAGAAAGCATCTAAAACAGCCGCCGAATAACAATAATGCTGTCGTACGGCATACACATCCCATTCCTTCCCAAATACTTAAACTCGACACCCAAACCCACATCTGAACAGCGATCTACCAGCATAGCTCTACATGCTATACGATGTCCTTCAAAATACACATCCTTTGTCATCGTTTCATGATTGGATGGTGGTTCTTTAATAGCTGCAGTTATAGGACATGGAGATGAGTCGCTTGCTTAAAGTGTATGTACATAAATCGGTATAAAACTTCTTTAATAAAGACAATGCTTGCCAAAGTAGTGGAACGCTATGGAGTAATTAAAAACTACTGTTGAAAATGAGAACGCCCTATATAGTTTACTAAATTACCCTACACTTCATTGGTGACTGCGTGCTGAAAGTCTCTGAAGTATACCACAATGACACAGTTTTTCAAAACTTGTTGGACAGTGAAATTCTACTACAATACCAGGGTGTGGAATACTGTGCAATTAAAAGGCCGTAATATTATAAGCGATGGAAACGGTGTATGTATCTCAATCTACATATAAATCATCTGCATTTCATCAGGGGTTGCAAAACTTTATGGTGACCACACTATACCAAGCACGTTTTTGCATACAAAAATTAATTACCAATCCAAATTATAATATTAGATTCATATAGCTCTCAATTTATAGTTTTTGAACAGAATCTAATGGTACATAAGTCAAAAAATTCAACTGATTTGATTGTTTTTTGACAAATCATAATTAAGAAGGGCTTACACCAGAAGAACATTTCCGTGAAACAAACTTTTTGGAAAATCTATTTAAAGATCGCGAAAAAGGTTTTCAATATAATGTGATTTTTTATCCTCATAATCGCCCAACTAAGCTTGTGTTGCAGATAATAGTAATAGATTACGGGAGTGATCACGAAGAAGGTTTTTTTCGAATTCTCTATTATCTTGGGTTGTAGAAGCAATAATTTTTATATTTCAAGCCATACACATAATTCCAAAATCTGCACCAAATTCGAGGGTTAGAATCGTTAGAAACTTAATTCTGTGCGTATAAAAGTACAATGAGCGGCTCTCAAATAAAAGATTGGCCATAGTTTCCTTGCATACTTCTTTAAATTTCAGCATCCATCAATTGGCAAAATATTTGCATAAAGATTATCCTCCGCATTTCTTACGAAAGATTATAAAATATTGTTCTCATCCTCTGTGTAAGTACCTCGTACCACTTGAATGGGTAGCGCTCCACGAAAGGATACGATGTATTTAAAGTGGCAATAATGTTAACGCAATATGAGACCAAATGAAGCTTGGCCTATCTTTTACATTTAACGGTTGATCGCGTGACATTGATTATTAGTTCAATGCTAATGACGCATGGTTGCCATGTTCTTTCTTTAAAATATGTGATGTCATAAGATTATTAAATAAAAAGAGATATTTAGTTCGTACCATTTCATTAGTGTCCTCTTAAATTTTGAGGGACAAATAGATTCTAGTCCTTCCATGGTAACGCGACTCCACAAGCAATAGTTCATAGTATGAAATCCGTGCTGTAATTAATGCAATTTTGTTACTATTAAAATACACAATCAACTTTTTCGAATTTTTCTATAATAAAAATCTGAACAACTAACGAAATTGGAGGTAAAAACTGTTCCTGACAAAAAAAAAAAACGTCCTCAACTTCCTTATACATATCTAGGTTCTGATGTAATACAATAAGTATGATGACAGATTTTGGTTGTCATGCCTTTGGCAACTCTTAAAGAGGCAAGAATTCGGAAGACGTGGTAAGACTACTAAATCAAGTCGTTTTGTTTTATTTTTCGTCGTTTAAGCTTATCTCGGCTTCCAGTACAGTTAATGTTTTATTTTTCACTATATACTTTAGTGAGAGAAGTGAATCCCACCCCGATAATAGATTAGAGTGATGTCGTATGATTAATTTTAATGGATCACATTTCAATGTGACTTGTCTTGTTTTATTTTATCTGCTAACGGGTGGGTATTAATTTTCATGAACAAATAAAGAAAGCTATTAACAAGGCATAAAGAGAGTGATCAAGGAATCAGTTAACAATATATATAATAATATATATTTTATATACATATATAAATTCCAAGTATACAAAAAAACAAACAAAATTGTAAACTAATAATAAACTTAACCAAAAATTTCTTTAAAGCATTCAAATGTTTGATTTATCTTAACATATTCCGTTATGTATGTTTGTTTAAATTTAATTTAGATTGATAAATATTTTTTTTAATTACAAAACAATAAATAATACTTTAGAAAATAGATTTAATATAATGAACGAAAATAACAAAACGACGAGATACAACGCCTGAGGTAGTTCAAACCTAATGTCGAGTCTAGCTACACACCATTATAAAGCCAAAAGTATTTATCTGGTTTGGTCTGAATTTCGCAATCTCGAAATTCGACTTGCTGGAGTTTAGCATAGGTTACTTATCAGTTGTCCTGCGATAAACGTGATAGAACACACGGACGTTATTTCTGGATGTTTCCGAGACCATTCAGATACGTAAATGCTTCCGGCGAAATATGACCCACTTCAAGAAATTTACATCCTGTTTAAGTTTATATTAAGGTTGATACATTCATTAATTGTACGTAAGACGGAGAAATATTGAGGAAATAGCCAAAAAGCTTGATTAAGCCACATTCGTCCTTCGCCACTATTTGGGTTCAATCTTTCGAGTCAAGTCAAAATAAATTTCATTATAATTCACTCACAGTTTCAACATCTTTATCAAAACTACTACTGCTATTGCTAGCATATCCATACCCAGCATTATCTCAACATGTATAATACATACAACTAATCTATTTGACCAAGTGCTTTCAACCCCATCTGGACTTCCTCTAACCACTCAACTCTAGGGCAATCACAGTGTTCGAAATTATATTATGACGACGCAACGAGCCAAAATATTATTATATCCGCCATTATGTTCAAAATTGGTTAACCATGCTCCATGGGGTGTAATTCTAAAGAAAGAGTATTCTTTCCCCATACTTTTTGTACACAACCCAAACTAACATAATTTCGTCCATTAGAGTTGTATCAAATCCACTTTCATCTGTCTGCGGCAATAGTCCAGCAAGTGGTCAGAGAATCAAATGCAGAGTACTTGTACATACATCCATTTGTTAACCACTTAAACAACACATTTCAGCAGCAACAGTATTTACCCCTATTCAAGAAATACTAACATGGTTGAATACTATCCTTATAATAAAGTGATAGTCGGAACTGCAGTCATAGTTATATACTCGTACGTGCAAGCATCAACCAATACAATAACATTCTTCCTTGTACAAAACTATTAGTAAGTGTTACTACACATTCAGTAATAAAAAAAATATAACAAGTACAGAGCAGGCTTAATGCAATAGTGATTTTTTTTATTGTCTTCTAGTCATAATTGTCACTGAGAAGAACATTATGTACATTTGCTTATCTTATACTTTCAGCACCTATACTAGAGGAAAGAAAACAAGGTTTCTCAAACATTTTTTTTTATTTCCTATAAGTATGGAACCTTTGTAAGATTCTCTTTAATTTGATATGTTACATAATATGAAACAAGCGCTTTTTTCCTTAATATCTTTACCTCAATGCAAGAGCTAGGTAGCTCGATTTTTTTTTTTTTAATTTTGGAAATACCTACATATCTTAAGATAATGTCTAATTCTCAACCTAAGTGTGAATATGTACATTGTTTTATTTAACAATTAGATCAGTAGTGATGTGAATACATTTGACTAATCGTATTTATTCGTTATTTTTTTTCATAAGTAATCGGATAAAAGTAACGAGTGCTTAATACTCGAGAATCTCACCTATAAAACAAATTGGCAACTATGCAAATACAATACGAACCGAATAAAAAGGTAATATCAAGCCTTGTTTTCAAATATAGAGGAGTAAGTATGTATATATAGTACATCCTATTTTGACAAATATGTTCAGAAACAGATTTTGGCTTTTCACTTATGGCAAACCGTGTGTTTGCTGGAAAATAATTAAATGATTCATTTGGTATACCTACGGTGGATAAGATAATCTCCTAAAATGCTACCCATCTATAGCTAGTGTAAAGGAGAAGGAGTATTCCAATACTACCTTGCAAGTAACGCGTACAAATAAGAACATGGCAATGGATATCGACTTTATACCGAGTTTGTACTTTTTTTATACTACTTTAATTCAATGTCACCATCTTGTGCGGGCTCCAACAGTTCAAGCTCAAGTTATAGGCACAACCATACGACAGCGAAAATGGCAGTGGATTGGTCACACTCTCCCCAAGGGTGACAGATCCATAGCTAACCATGCCAAGCAATGGAACCTCGGAGTACATGGCGCAGAAAAGTCAAACAGTAGATATAGGTACTCAGTAAAATATCGATATAATCGTATTTTAAACATCTATTATTACGTCTTTCAACTTTGGCCCTAACCTCGCCCATGCTTTTTATTAAGGTTGTACTCATTAGACAAGTATAGGCAGCAAAATAAAAACACACTCATGTTCCCACGCCATTAAAGTTCAATTCATGAACTCGGTTCGCGGATACAGGAATCTTAGCATTTCACTGACCTAGTTCTGTACAGGCTCTAACTACCGACAGAGTATATCCAATTATCATTTGAAGTACCCAGTGAGCATTTGGATGCCTGTGTCCTGTTGGTGCTCACTTTGTAATCAGGGAAATAGAATTTTCTCAGTGCATGCTGGAAAAGTTAACAGCCAGCTACCCTACTACCCAACTTTGTCAAATCCATTTTGTTCGGCTTCATATGTAGGTACTAGGCGCGAGTGCATATGAAATTAAATGGAAACATTTTCAGACCAGAAGAATGCAAATGTAAAACTGAATATAGACACATACATGTGTACAAGTATATGCATATCCTTGTATTCAGTGCATTCTACAACTTGAAGTGGGCATTGGGTAAGGATTTTTATTGTTATGCAGTAGCTGTAAAGTTTTATGGAACACACAGTAGTTCGAGTAGGCACTGTTTTTGAAGCTAACAATAAAAATAACGGAACTACGAGGTGAGTTGGTTGTTAAATAGTTTAACGAGAATGTAAGTAACTAAAGTGATTGAAGCAAAAATAGTATTAGAAATAATGAATAAATTTCAAAACACCATTATGGTGAGATTGACCTAGTTTCTCTTATATGAGTACCTACATATGTATGTATATATCAAAATCTCGGATAATCGAAATCTCGCAGATTTGAAATCTCGAAGTCAAAATGCGTAAAAAAAATCCAAGACGAAAATTTTGTCAACACTTTACATTTTTTTTCTTACATTTCATACAACTTTCATTTTTGATTAGATTGCTTTGGGTTGCCCATCGCCTGCATATATGAACGTCAATAGCAAAAATGAAATTCTAAAGAAAAAAAAACACAACCTCAACTCCGAACATCGCCAATCTAAATATATCCTACCGGATATTTCCAGGAAATACCTTTCACAATGCTCTTGGCAACATCCCTCTTCTCAAGTGAAAAATGCAGCCATAAAATCCTTCAAGCCGCATTCCCGCTCCCAGATACGTGTGCATTCCCTCTTGCAAATATCCGTATACACACACACACTGGCGAATTTCTCGATAGAATTTTATGTGTCCATAGGTTTGCAGGCTTTGATAGGAGGTGTCCGTTCTGGGATATGAGGTGTAAGCCATGTACATACATATACGGTCACCATACATTCGTTTGACAGCGGGTAATAGAATGTATTATCCTGCACAACATCACGTACAAGAAGTAGAATGACATCAACCCAAGGCCGGGACCATGAATGTACAACAAGCTGTCATATTCTTAACACATGTTAAGGGGGGATGGATATTTTGATACCCTCTTTCCGGTTCCTTCTCAGTGTCATCCCTTTGTAAATAAATTCGTACATTTTCTACAGGCATTCCACCGCGCACTAACTTATTTACAGCCAAACGATAAGGGTTTTTTTTTCGAAATTGTTGCCGTTTTACGAGGGCACACTTTGATGTTTGTGTAATCTATGCAAATTTTTTTGCTACCTCTATTTGTTTAGGGCTGCAAGATTTCTTGTGAAAGTTTTTTTTCACTTACTCAGTGAAAGTTGGTGTGCAATTTTCTGTTTTAGATCACCTATAAAGTTGAAGTTGTGTAATTTTTTCAAATTGAAATTACAATACATTCCTTTCATTTGTAGTTTTTCTAAGCACATGAAACGTTTTATTAAATTTTAAAATTAAAGTTAGATACGGTTTTTATACTATTGCCCAATTATACACCAATGCTCTCTAAGATGGCTTCATATTACGCTATGAAATTTTACCATATTATATATATTATATTCAGCACGGATCCAACATCTTCGAGTACAAGCAGCCAAGCAGTTGACAGCTGGCTTCAAACACGAAAGGAACATTCTTCGAAATAAAGACCTAATCGCCGACGCACAGATAGTTGTGGATGTTGACTCTATGAGCTGCACTAGGATGTGGGTGTGGTCCTAAAAGTCAAGATACCCCGATTAAATTGGTTCTACCTCAGACCGAATTAATAAAAAGGATCCAGCCAAGGAGATCTTCGAATCACAGCCCCCCCAGGTTCGAGAAGGTGAACAAGACAGAACCTCCGCTATACAAAGACCTAGTAGTCGCGTATACCAGAGAAATTGGGCTTCAAAACTGGAAGTAGATAGATTTTGCATCGAATCCGATAAACCATTATTGAGTTAAGACGGAATATTCAATTTTAGCTTTACTTCCGCTCAGACTTAGAATTTTGGAAAATCCCTTCTTATCTCGAAAAAACTCTCAAGCATCTACAAAATTCTTCAGGAAAACAGCAATTATATTTTTTCTAAGAACGGAGGAAACTAATAATAATATTCATTAAGTATGAAAATATGTCGACCTCACATTCGAACTGTTTCAAGCAAACCACATTGTCATAACCTGAAATAGCATAAAATAAATATATTCAATAGTCAACGTGTATTCAAAGACACATAATTGAGACGCCTTAAAACCAAATCCGTCCACAATTAATAAAGTGAAATCGGTCGTTAGCACAAAAATAAAAATCTTAAGGACCTTACAGGCTTAATTTTAAAGAAGACAGACAGAGTTCTTCTTATTTAAAAAAGCTGAAGAAACTTGTTAAATTACTTGTAAAAAATATGCTAAATGTCCTTCGAAGAGGAAAAAACACAAATACCTAGGGATACTGGCACTTTCTATATTATCTGAGTCCACTTACTTTTTCCTTCTTAAATAAGTGAGGAAAAAAACCAATACCTACCTTATTTAAGATTTATGCGATATCCTTGAGATTTATGCTGCTGAACTGACAAAGTTCTCCCTTCTTCTATCCACGAGATTTTTGCTTGTGCTCTGTTGATGTAACTGTATTGTGTTTTGTGTTCTGCTTCCTTTGTGATATTTTATTAAATAGTGAACAGACGACACAAAAACAGCTGCGACTATAAAGACATATTGCTCAGGGATATATGTATGTAGGTGCTATCTAGGTTTCAGGAAATCTTCTTTATTGGCGGAAAATTTAAATTTATTTCACAAGAGAGAACCTAAAGCAAAGTGTTTTTATATTAAACTTTTTAAAAGACATTCAAGTGTCTACAGCTATTTAACAGATTGATAATAGAAGATAAAGCATCTATCTTGTGGCATTCACTATCCTTCACTTCATTTTATATTTTGTTGACCACAATTATTAGAAAAAAACGCAAAACTTGATCGAAATCAAATAAGCAAATTAATGTCCCAATGAATTAGATTTATTATTACAACTGCAGATGGGGAAACATGGGCAAAACTAAGTAAGAAGAAGCAAAAATATAAATACGAGTATGTATCTTTCGAAAAAAAAAAAAAAAAAAAAACAATGAGAACAGAAGAAATAATTGGGTATACGTCACTAACCGGGTGGGTTGTGTTGTGCGTTAGTGGTCACGTTTATATTCAGACAGATAACATAAACGGTTGAAAAGGTGGCACTGTGAGGACATGCATATAACATTGATAACTTTTTAAATAACAGCTAAAGAAAGCATTAAGCTTGTTTTTACTGTTTTATTTTTCATTAACAATCGTAAAAGCGAATTACGAATTACGTACATATAAGCTATACAGACTAGCTATTACATATGTATGTTGTATACATGACATATGAACATAAATGGACCCTTGATACAAATATAAGAGAGAAAAAGTTATACTGTTCAGTGTATCAATATCGTTCATTTTGAGGGAAATTTTCGCCTTAACACAGTATGCTTTTGACAAACTAATTTCTCAGTTTCAGCAAAGAATTTTAGTTCCAATCCCTCCAACTGTAAAATAAGCGAGTTATTGGCGATTTTTGTTGCTAAAGTCAGCTAGAAAAGGAAGAGATGGATAAAATTAACTTATATTTTTATTATAGAATTATAATGACTTCCGTTCATGATTACAAAATGCGAATTTGCCACAAAACTCATCGCATTACAGCTCTACTCTTTTCATAATCTGCCGGAAAGAAAGATGCCATTTAACTGGGAATCGAGTGATTACTTAAACTGGCAGCGATTCTTGATTAGATATCGGATTGTCCCTTGTATAATACCATACCACTCTTATTAATTAAACGGATTTGTTTTACCTTGGCTTTTTTGCTTTTTTACCAACATTGGCCAAACTAATTGCCAAAACCTTGGTAATTTAATGTTTTGTTTTCCGTTTATGAATATATGTATCTGTGGCCACGAGGTATACCCGCTCAATGGTCTTAAATTTTGGGCTACGAGCAGATCGATGAAATCTGTATACGAGGTCCTTGGGAAAGAAAGCAGTACAAGTGTAAACATTTTCAGTTATAGTTTGTCATCCTTTTGTCTTGAAAAGTCCTACTAATGCAATCCATTATGTTCATCCCAATCACACACACCAAGTTCCCAGTAGAAAAATAAAACAAACAAAAAAATAAAAAAATTATCCATTACCATTTGAAAAATCAAAAAAAATAAATAATGTAGTAACACATTCAAATAAACATGTATGTATGTGAATCCACTCCAAAAAAAAAAAAGTTCAACAGAAAAGATGCATTGGGTGGCGGGTAAATGGTGTGGTTGGTATCAGTCGATGTTGGATCTTCGTGGGGTGCAGGTCGTTTGTAGAGGTCGACTTTTCGGGATCAGTCGGTGGTGCACCCTCGTGGAGTGCAGGTTTGTTGTGGGGGTTGGCTGTTCGGGATCAGTCGGTGATGCATCATCGTGGGGTTCAGATCGGTTTGTGGTACACCCTCATGGGGTACAGGTCGGTTGTGCGGTGGATTTAGTGGCCGGCTACTCGGATTCATTCGTGAGTGTAGTTTAGTGGAGTGCAGTCCTGGGTGAACCTTCGGTGGTCCAGATCGATTTAGTGACCAGCTACTCGGGTTCCGTCGTGAGTGTAGCTTAGTAGAGTGCAGTTGTGAATGGACCTTTGGGTGGTCCAGATCGGTATTTTTGTCGGCTACTCGGGTTCAGTCGTGAGTGTAGCTTCGTGGTATGCAGTCGTATGTACATACATACTTATATTGAATTTTATGTGTAAAATAAAAATCCTTTTTTTCAAATGGTAAAGGATTTTTCTTTTTTTTTTTATTACGGTCGATAGAAATTCTTAATTTTTGTTTTATTTTTAGTGTGTATGGAATGAAGCTATTGACTGCAACTGGATATAATATGGACTTCGGAAGGAGATCTTTCAAGAACAGCTAATAAGGATGACGAGGGACAACTGTTACACATGAGTTGTAGCAGTGTTGTAGAAGTGTAAGCAGTAAGCAAGCAGCATGCAAAATGTATGTGAGTCATTCAATATTATATTCTATTATATTTTTTATTACATTTTGGATCCACACATCACGTCACCGCGAAGATTATAAAAATGGCAAAGACCAGAAAAGAAAAGTGCGTTTTTAATGAAGAGCACCCCCTTGCAATAAATGATTCGGATTAACGAGACATTACTGTACTACTAAAATAGTACAAACGACAGCGCTGTAAATTAGTCCTGCTAAGAGAAATCAAACTGTACTACATTTCACTCTTCATACTCGGCTTGTACTTCGACCCACTGTCAGTGACATCTAGGTTTTGAACAACTAAACGCGCATTATTTGGTGTAATTATGGTAAAAGTAGTCCGTATAACATAAGTAAAAAAAATTCTCAACATTATTTTGGGGTTTGTGCCTAAATGGCGCAGTTGTATTTTTCGGAGAAAAAATACACTTTTAACAGGTTTGTGTCTTATCAAATTCCTATTTATTGAAAAAGATAATGTTCATGCTACAAATTCGTACTAAAAACTTTCCCATAACTACTAAAAACGCACCATAATTATAATAAAAATAAATGTTTATAACAGTTAGAACTATAAGAACTGGGGCGATTTTAATTACCTTTTTTTTAAATCAAAATGTCTTTTACGACGGACTCTGTGATAGTACTTACTTAATTCGTTGAAAATTCCTACTACGGGGGATTCTCTGATAAGGGTGAATAATTCCGCAGATGTGGAATAGCATATGCGAATAAATAGTGTATATAGGGATCTATCTACATGCAATTTTTGATGATTTTATTATATTTACGTCTTCAAACTGCAAGGGATTTGATATGACGACAATGTCATCCGAAAGTAAGTGCGCGATTGACGCGATAGCGGTAACTATTACAAGCACAGCGAGAAAAAGCACTAGATGTCGTGTCATTGGTTCAAACATACACTTGAAGTTAATCAAATACTCACCAAACAATTCGCATGGCGTTCGTAACGCTTGGTAATAACTTATGCGGTTGGTGCACGGAAATCCATGCACTCGCCTGAAGAGATATGAGGTCTGTTCCTGTACTGATTAAAACTGCGAAAATCTACGAAATTTTACGAAAAATGACGAATTCCCGTTTCCGTATGCCAAAGTTTCGTAGTTTTTTTTACAGAAGAAAGAGCTCACAAGAGAGTAAGAAAGTTTCCTATGAATTTTAGTCCAACAAATTTCTTTGGGCAAAAATATGAGTTCTGGCGTCTAGAAAGTGGGCAGCTTTTTTGTTTAATCCGTTCCCGTACTTTTTTGGACATTTGTCTTTCTCTGAGAATTTTACAACTAGATATATTCCTTAGTTAAATCTTTCTTTTTTTTTTTTTTTTTAATTTTTAACGTACATACTTAAATCGAGTTGTGCACAACCAATCCACCGATTATGACTCAAAATGAAATGTATGCGGAATGTTTCGTCGTTTAAATTAAGCAATGTGAAATTTCAAGCGTCCTTTTCGACAGACGACGACGACAATAAGGGTGATTATTATTTTAATTCATTATCAAACTATGCCGCCACAACATTCGGCATCAAAACGTCGCATCTATCGCGCGGGGAATTCCATAGTAACAAAATGCAAAATCTAACTTTTCCATTTCATTTCTTCGACACACCTTATTCATTCGATCCGACACCGAGTTTTATAGAAATAAAAACTCGTGAATATAGGGACACAAAAACAAATAAGAAATATTTATTTCATTTCATCTTTGTATTTTTTTTATTATTTTTTTTTTCTTTTCTTAAAGTTAGACTTCTAGTTTCATTCTTGTTTGTTTTTTTTTGTTTTTCTTATGACCATTTAATATCAATAAAAGAAAAAAATATACATATTCATAATAAACTACTCAGTGGATAGGAAAACAAATATTATTAAAAAAATTAGGTCCATCAATAGTATATTATACGACGTTTTTTTTCCTTTTTTTCAGCAATTTGTGTGGGAAAGAGATTCAATTAAAGAAGAAAAATATATATTATATTCTATTCATACGAGAAGGGACATTAGACACCACCTTTTTCATATGCATTTTCTCAATCTAACTAGAATCACGGTCAAAAAAGGCTCCCTCTGCCTCTCCAAAATGACATTTTACACTTTACAACGAAGAACACGGTTTTTATTATATTTTAAATATAATTCCTTATATACTTATAGATTTGTTTGCGTTTTATTTTCTTCTTCTAACATAGTTCTCTTTCGGTTTTTACGATATTTATATTTCATTAATTAAAAATAAAAATAAAAAATGAACATGTGTTTAAGGTTTAGTTTAAGTATCATTGTGTTTTTTTTTTTCTTGTTTATGAAGAATAGAAAATTATATTTTATCGCTTTTTATAACTAATTTGGACATTTTTTTTTTTTTTTTTGTTTTCGGTTAGTTACATTTACATTACTTTCCTTCTTCCCCGCTTCTATTTTGCTGTGCGGTTTCTGTTTTGTTCATATATATATAACTATACATATATATGTATATATACACATATAATTTATTATATTTAAGTAAAATTCTACTAATGTTTGGAAATTAATTTAAATTTCTTGTCTTCCAGCTTTTATTTAATTAATAATTTATTTTATTAGAGAATCATTTTATTATTTTTATTTTTAATAAAATTGTTTGTGGATGGAAAATTTAAATTTAGTTTGTGTCTTAAGTTTAAATTTTGTTGTTTTATTTATTTATATTTTGTTAGACAAAATATAAACAAAAGGTAAGGAATCATAAAGAGATAAGAAGCAATAGCTTCTTTATTAGTGCTTTAGAAGGATTTTTTTTTCTTGACAGGGACAGGAGTTGAAGGAGGAAGAGTGGTGACTTCTTGGTTTGCTGAGTGATCTTTCTTTTGTATTTATAATTTGTTTTGTTATAATAGAATTTGTTAATAAGTTTTGTTTTTGTTATTTTAACCGCTCTTAAACAACAAAATTGCCACTTGGCCTAAATAAAAGTAAATAAAATGACGAGTCTCGTGTGTCACATATGAACCAAAATTTCTTCCAACAATACAATGCCATGTGGGGTTGTATTTTTTGTCGAATTCCTTTTTGATGTACGCGGCAATATCCTGAAATCAAATAAAATAAGACAAAATACATAAGTAAGGAATTGCAAATGTTTAAAAATATTTTAGCTAAAGATAGATTTTTCATTATTTTAACGTGCTTATGGAGATGGAATGAACTTTTTTCAAAGAACAATTAATCAACTTAGCCTCTATAGACACATGAATGAGGAATTTAATATTATTATTTATAACGCCTACAGCATCTCCAGTGATAAAAACTAAAAAAATTATGAGCTCTGTTAAAAAATTATTTTATTTGATAGCCTTTTTTCGACGTTTCAAATCCTACACCGGATTTTACTTGCTCTTTATACTATTTATCTATGCCTACAGAAAATTATCATATTTAATCGCCAGTCAATCTTATGTTTAAACAAGCAACTATCCAATTATTAAAGCAGTTAATTACGCATGCAATATCAAGAACCTCAATTCAATACATTATGTAACGATAGCCCCCAAGAATCCTAATCCTAATAATAATCAATGTTTTTCATGTCTATATTTAGGTTGAAACACGTGGTAACTCATTTAAAAATGTTTAAGACTCGTCTCAAGCCTAAGGACTCTTTTAACACATAATTAAAAAAAAATACAAAATTTGAAATAAAATTACGCAATTCGAATACAATTATACTTTTTTTTATTTTGCTCCCAATGGTAAAGCAAACAAAGTTACCATTCACAAGAAAAACAAGAAACAACGAACCTAAACAACTCAACTCTTATTTTCAATCAATACTGTCAACCGCTTAAAATAAAATTACCTACTCGCTGCGAGTGTTAGGGGCTACAAGGCCACAAAACTGCCACTACCACATAGACACATACAATGCTAGAACGTTGTTTATTAATAAAACCTTGACAAGTTATCCTGGCATGCACAAGTAGTTGTACGAGACTTGCTATAAGTATGTAATTGCTTTAGAATTTCTACACCGTAGGGAGAGCAAAAAAGAAACGTATTTGAGAATCAATTAGGTAGACGTCCATCTTACGACTCATTGAGTTTGCTAATTGAGTGAAAAATTTTAAGGAAAAAAAACACCAAGAAACATAGTCTTCATTCTAAATTTAGACAAAAAGGATAATTATTAAATTATTGAGGTGGAGCTAGTACCGTGTACGCATTTATATGTAAAAATATCTGCTGCTCGCTTCTACACACAATAAAGCGATCGAGAGTTTACCTCAACCTAAGTACCTATACATATGTATGTATAAATATGTAGTCATTTTTAGATTCTTCTTAGAAAAATAGGTTCAAACTTTCTTAAAGTTGGAATGAGATTTATTGTTGATCTTGAATTGTGTGTTTATAAAATTAATATAATAATATATAAGGATTTTTTAATTTTATTACGAAAATATATAATCCGTTCCAAGTCTTGAACAGCGAAAATGTTATTTCGTTTAACATACCAATGGTCTTAAAAAAAATCTTTAAAGTGCGCCTGTGAAAGGTCAAGTTCCTTAAGTTATGTCGATTTTCTTAAACACCGGCAACATGTGTGTAAATATGTACATCTTCTTAAATTTTCACGTCTAGCCATGTACCGTTGAAAAGAAACCAACTGGGTAGAAAACCTCTCCGCTTATTGAAGTATAAATGTTCGTGTTAAAAAAGGTAATTATTGATTATTCATAAAATTGCTACAAGCACAAAATCGTATTTTTTGTTTGTTTTGGGAACCTCCGCAAAATAGTCATTAAAATCGATATCTAAAAAAACAAACAAAAATCCTTCAATTGAACGGTGAGTCAGTAACCTACTTTTCTTTTACATATTTGATAATAATAACAAAAAGAAACACGCCGTGATCTTTTCAGGCAGACTAGATAATAGTCACGAAAGGTTGATGAACAACATACGATGTATTGCAACCAAGTGGATTTCTTTTGTTATTTGTAGGAATAACTTTTACCCTAGACTCCTATTTTACTTAATGACTATAATACTATAGTTATTCGTCTCTTTTTGTCCCATTTATTGATTAAACAATGAGTTAATACACATATGAATGTAGAAAGCAGAAAGAATCATTTAAATGAAAATAAAGCATTCTTAACGTTGAATTATGTGTTGAAAACTGCAAACACAAAATCAATATTTTTTCAGGTAAAGAAAAAAGTGACGAACCGTCTTTACTCTCGATGCATAGATTTAATGTAAAATCTTTAAATCTTTAAAAACCAATATTTAAAACTTAATACAAAAGAAATGAAATTAAATCTCTTTTAGCAAATTCTAATTTGTTCATGCGGATATTAAAAAAAATCTAGTGCAAGCGAGGGCGTATACGTAATTTTTAAGTTTAGTAAATTTTACAAAGAAAGTTCATTATTTAAAGAAATTCTTTAAAAAAACATTGCAACAACTTATCTGCTTCTAAAGGCAAGTTCATACGGGTAGCCACATTCAAATACAAATAAGTACATACATACATATGTATAGATCATCCCACTGTCGAATGCATGGAATAATACAGAATTACATAATTAACCATACATTCCAACAATAGCTACTGACGCAATTGACTCTTGATTAATTTGAAATCCAACGACTGCTGGAGGCTCATTATAAATCTTCCCTAAATCCTAATTACACCGAAATCCTTAAATTTCTATCTTCTTTTAGATAATCTATCTTTAAGCGAACGCGACAACTAGACCTGTATATTTTGCCAGAAGATATCCCAAGTATCATGTCAGTACTCTCATAATTTTTCATCTGTAGTTGTTTTCATTTTACCTGTGAAGTCTTTATGGCAGACATACATACGATAGAGAAAAAGATATAAAAAACATACAGAAATTCCGTGAAAGTAAATATTTGCCCTGTATCAAAGATTTATTCAGAAGAACACACGTAGTTAAAGGCAGACTTTTTTTTTATTTACTACGATTCTGCTCGCTTCACTTACATAATTAATTTTTTTTTTTAGAATTACTTGCCGTTATACATGAATGTACATATTAAGGTCAACAAACATTATAAAATTCAGCACCTAAAAGGTCAAAGATCAAACACGAACTGTCCCACAAGAGTGAAAACTGTGATAAAAAAATGTATACTTTAGACTATTGGTGTTGTGTACCTACACCTTCAACATCCCTTATTTACCTTTTCTAAAAAGATGGAATTCAAAACCATCTATTTACGTACTGTTGAACAAAAGAAAAATAAATATCTAGTAGACCTATATTTCAACCCCAAAACCGTGACATGATTACACTTTCTTTTTTCTATTCACCTTTTCTATGTTGTACTTTTCCAAAGCCTGTGTCGCACAATCAACAGCATCCTGTTGCATCTCTTCGCTCATATCAGCATTTTTAATGACAGCCTTACGATCAGACATTTTTCTTTTTTTTTACTGCAACAGTTTAACCAAAATTAATCTGCAAATATAAGATAAGCAAAGAATAAAAACCATTGACAACAATACTATTTAAAGATTAAATTGTGTGTAAACAAATACATATAACAAAACTAGGTATACCGGTTCCTATCTAGTGAGAAAATCATCACTAATTAATTTTTGTGAAAACCTATATGTATATGTTACAAAAATCCACCCCTCTACACCATTATTCACACTAAGTTTCCATAACTACCAGTAATTGGCCCCTTCATTCATCCAAAACAGGAGCTTTACGCCTACGTTTACCTTTTAGCAACCTTCCTAATCCAGTCGTACAGAGGTCCAAAGCGTTATGTTTAAAATGGATATCATACATATAAACCGCTAAAATTTGAGTTTGTTACCCATTTAACAGTCGTTAACTTTTCTCCTTATCCTTTTTTGAAATCGATAAATGGTCGGAGGAGTTCATACCAAGAACCATTATCTTGCTCATTATACGCCACACCTGGCAACTAATCAAATTTAATTTCATTTACACATGAGAGAAGAGCAAATTTGCAAATAAGAAAAAGTAGATTGCAATAGAGTTTCTCAGTAGGTGACTGGTGCATTTTGGTAAATCTCCTGATGCAGCAACATCAACATCAAGGACATTATGACTTCAACGTCGTTACATAGAAAGTTCAGTGATGCAGAAAGTTTTTCCTCAATTAACAAATATGCATAGGTACACACGTAGGTGTTGTATTTACGTATCAGATTACAGATATTTAAGGTGATGTGTAAATATAAATGTATGTATATAAATGTGCGATTTTAAAAATAAACACCTTTAATATTACATGTGTATGCATTTGAATAGACGATATATAAAGTCAATGAATCACGAGAACCACCTTTTAAATTTTATGTAAATTTAACCATAAAAAGTTTAAGTTTAAAAAGTTTTATTCAATTTTTTAACAGACATTATTTCCGAGACAAAAAAAAATAAATGCATTGACACATACATAATAAGTGTGCATTCCCATACTGGATTCTACTTTGCTTCTGTCGCACGACGTTATTGCTTAAGATTTGATTTTTATTTTTTATGTGTATATTCTCGACATTTTTAATTGCACCTGTAATATAGGGCAACTATTGGATTCGTGAAAAAATTTGAACTCTAGATAAAAATAAATTCTGACATTACGATGATAAGAAGCTCGAAAAGGTGGGTCTGCCGATTCTGTCTGTCTGCCTGTGTGTATGTACGCTGGACTGCAGCTTATACGGCTTTGCTAATTTACTTCAAACTTCAGATCTGAGCTCTGCAGGGTCGCAATTCGAAGTGAAATTGGAATTTTCGTTCTAACCCTTTATTAACGGTACTTTACTTTAAGCCAATTTCACAAAAACGACGAGTAACAATTTTTTTCTAACAAAAATAAAATGAATTGACTCTTTTTACTGGTAGGTAACATGAAACAAACTATTCCTAGGACAGCACTCCATGTTTAACCATTCACGTTTGCATTGAACAATGATAAAAATATTCGGGCCTCGCTACATACATATGTATAATGTCAGTATTCTTTTTTTTCTCACTTCTGTCTTATCTTGTATGCACTAAAAATACCAACTTATAGGTACATATCAGATCAGATTATTAAAATATTATAGACCGAAAATATGAATGGCCCTTGCGTGAAGTATTAGCACAGGATATATTGCACATTAGAATACCGGAAGCAAACAAATCGTATGACCACTAATTACGTCCAACTCTAATACGTGTCATAAACTATTCACTTATTCTAAAACTCCATTTAAGTTTCGATGGATAGAATGTTTGTCGCATAATTTGCCCCACTGCCATACATATGGTTGAGGTAATTTGGCATTTCCCCCCTTTTTCATTTTCAAGTGCAAATTCGATGTAATATAAAACAAAAAACGTACTTTAAACCACCAATAAATCCTTGCTTACACTACTATATAAGAATTGAAATTTTTCGGCAAATCCTCTAGATAGATACTGAGGTCTCCACGACAACCCAACAGAAGGGTACTCTTGGACAACCATTAGGACGGGGGTGGAAAATCAATGAAACTTGCGCCCCTCTACATGAGTGATTGACATGTGTCATGGATTCAAAAATCCATAAATGATGAACCACCTCCTTCGATCAATCACACTCATCTCTCATTCACAAAAAGAGTGACCAATTCTTTTTTAAATTCTCTATGATTTTTTTTTTAAGAAAACACCTACAAGCACCAGCAACATAGTTGGACAGCGCACTCCAACGGTATTACGTCAGGTAAAGAGGTAAATATTCAATCTGCAATTTGTACTCTTCGCCCTCCCATCCTAGCGTTGTACCTGTTTCCTTTTTATCTTGTTTACGGCCTGAAGAGGGAGGCACAGAATCTACTTTTATTTTGGAAATATACAGAGGTGGCGATAAAGGTGAAGAGGAGCGCGCTAAGGGCCTGTTTCTGGAATCTTCCGATTTGTTGTATGTATGTATATATTTTCTACACAATTTTCCATCAGAAAATGTGTTGTTGAGGAGAGACCTTTAAATAGCTTGGTCAATATACCATGAGAAAAACATGACATTTTAAAAACGAAATTCGCAAAATGTTCAAGTCTTAGATGAATGGATTTAACAGATTCCATTAGCAGTAAAATGGATACTTACTCACTGGGCTTTTCGAGGAAAACGTATAAATGCTATATAAATTTCTACTTCCGATCCACAGAGTAGAGGTTTCTTATATTTTTGTAAATGGCACACGACACTATTTCCGACTTTCGTTTCACTGTTTTTCTACTTTTTTTGTGCTTTTAATTATATTTTCCAATGACAGTTGTTTTCCAAGGAGCACTTGTTCAAAGTAATTGATGAAATAAACTATTTTCTGATTTTTGCACAATAAAATTGCTGGGAAAAGTAAATTTTTGCTGCTCTATGTATTTTCAACGTGTTCGTCCGTTTGCCGAGAGTTTTTTCACCGAGTGAGTTTAGTACCGTTCGAAACAGAAGAATACCACCAACCATTCAACACATATACAAGAGCACACGGAAAATTCCCATATATGAAATGTAAAAGTCGAATTGGTTGAATACGATTGGTTGATGGCAGGCGGCTTCTATCAGGTGGCTTCTATCGCCGAAGTGTTCTTGTGCAGTTTTCGATGTGTTTGGCGAATATGGTAGATGGATTTGTATTCATTGAATGTGTTAGTGAGCGGGGGTGGGAACGGGAGTGTAAACTGCGCGAAAATAATGCTTATTGTGAATGAAAATGTTTGCACTTTTTTGGGCGCGAAAAGATTCGATACATATTTTAACTGAAGTATGAAATTATTTTAATGTTTTTCGCAAGAAAATGAAATAGTTCGAGGCCAAAGCAAGTTGAATTGACTTTTATTGGCATACATTTACGAAGAATAATAACGACAGCACCAAGAAATCGTTGTTTTTAGAAAAAAACTTCGTGCAATTCACAATGGTTGTAGCGATAAACAATGATGTTCAGGAAACCAGTCCAGGTGTTGTTTAAACTTGGGCTAAGAAAACTATGTTTTGGTTCATAACATTTTTCATAAGAAAAAACATTTGTTGTGATTGATTGATGTTTTACAGACGTCTAAAGATGGCAGATTTTCGACGTTCACATTGATTAATTTATATTTACTTAAGTTGAGGTTGAGGTAGGTCGGGGGTAGAACACGATGTTAAGTGAACTCGCATAGTAGGTCCGTTCGGGTACCCTTCCAAAACAACAATTTTTAACTAAATTTTAAGAATTTTTACGTAAAGCTGTTCGCGTACGCAGACTTCTTGTAGTAAGAAATTTCCCCATGCTACACATTTTAGTGCAAGTAATTTATTTGGGTTGGTTTATGAAAACTGTCAAATCTGTTAAATCAGTGTATTTTCAACCCGTTCGTCTACTTTTTCGTAAATAAATAAATAATAAATAAATTTACTAAGAAATGGTATTATCATGCTTATTTTCTATTGATTTTATGCGGGTTGTGATATTAACCGAGAAACTATAATATGAGCTTTGTGAAAAAGGCATCTGGCTCTAACTTTTTTGTGATAAAAAGCGGCTTATGCTTCTAAACGATGTGGTATTATTCGGTTCAACTGTAATACGAATTTAACCTTGAATTTGTTTTAACTTATTTTAGCTTGCACTAGAAAACGAACTTGATAAAAATTTATATTGAGATGAGCTTTGGTAGAGGATATAAAATGGCATACATGAGACTCGATATAGATACATTTGAATTATGAATAAATAATGTGTAAATTAATACGGGAAAGAGTTGGGATTCCGAACAAGTATAAAATGAACATTAATTACTTATTGGCCATCTTTTATTGAAAGTATGGAAAAATCGTTTACCATTCAAAAAAGAACTGGAAAATGCTACTTTACTTTAAAAAAAAAAAGATCTTCTGTCACGGGTGTTAGTAAAGCACTATTGTATTATATCTCTAACTTATTTAAAACTCTTTTTTTTTAGGATTTCTAATAATAAACTACTTATCAAACTAGCAACCTAAGATTTTTACATTTTGCGTCCTAATGACTTGCTACATTCACGTTTAGTTCTTTTATTAACTACAGAATTCATCTTCATTTTATTCAAACTTTTAAGTACTGCCCTCTTGGATAAATATGAATCTAAAGATAAATGACATTTTTTAAATAAAATATATTTTAATTAAAAACTGATAAACAAGAAATCTCTAAAAAAAATATTTTTCTTCCTTTAACATTTGTAAGAAATTCACACTCGGGTACCAAATGTTTCCAATATATTTGAGTTAGTCTTCAACAATTTCCACCCCTTAAGTATAAACAATTGCACCAGTTGTGATATGATAATTTTGATAATATTACTGCGAATAGCAGCTTACAATTCAGCCTTTCGCTTAACCAATTGAAGTAATCATCAAAGAAAATATACGCGAATAATTTTATTTTATTACCACATTCAATGTTAGCGAAAACAACTCTGCGTTTTGCTGGTAAACGATTTAGTATAACTACGCGCCAGTTGTTTAACTACCAATACCTTTTATATAACATTTTATTGGGATTAGTGCTGACACATACAATCGTTGTTTTTTATCTTTCGAATAAAACCAAGTTCAGTTACTTCGGCAAGTATATTTTTCACATAACATAATATTAATATGCTTACACATAAATACAAATTCATATCTTAAGAAAGGATTCATAGATATTTGCAAATGAAAAAACCGTATTGCCTACATACCTGTAAGATTAAAATTGCAAAGCAAACTTCAACAAATACAAACGGTCCGTTTAAGTTCAAGAAATCTTGTCACAAATTTTAAATTTTCACTATTTTTTGACTCAAATTCTCACATCAGATCCACAATAGTTATTCGAATAGGTCAAATATTGTTACAATGTTTTTTCACATTTGTTTTTTTTTTCTTTTTAACAGAAACATGCGCATAACTACCCTGTTGAAGATAAATATACCTACCATTAATATCCCACATCTAGATGTCGCTTAACTATTATAGTGATACAGTGACGGTACAACTAAATATTTCAAGCAGAAGCTATTAGGTCATTAAATTAAATTTATTTCTTTGATTAGTTATTACAAATTTAAAGATTTTTTTTTTTTTGGATTTCGAAAACGCCATTTGGAGTTTTAAACGTAAAAAGATGCCGAAAATAATATAATCACATTAGTTTATTATTAATCTCAATGAACAATTGATTTCCTTAATTACAATTAATTAATTAACTTATAATTAACAATTATAAGTTCCAATTCTTAAAAGGGAACATTTCAACATTATTAATTACTTTGAAAAATGATATTGTTTTGACGGTCACTTCAGATTTGACAATTATTGACACATGAAATGACTTCAATTGAGAAGAGCATAAAGGTTTATCGAAATCTTTTGGTTTGGTTACGGTGGGCACATATTATAAATAATATAAAAGTCAATTTAGCTGAATATAAAAAAAGTTCTATATTATTAAACCACGAACTTTTTTCTATTAATTAATTATAATAATCAACATATTTATCACAATATAAAAGGAAACTCTTGTAACATCAAGAGTTATTAGATCTTGCTACTACTTTAATACTTACCCAGCGCTGCCGATTTGCTACGATTGTAGCAAAACTGGTACGCAGTTTCCAAAAAAGCTTTGATACGCTCATAATCACACAATCACAAATAAACAAAGTTAAACAAACATATTTTCAAACTAAATATTTACTTCTATGACCCCAATTTTTATCACTATTCTACAGTACCCTACACAAGCATCATATTTCCTCGTATGTGGATTGCCTGGAATTGCAATGGCAATTAAACATTTTTTGTTCGATATACTGCATATTATGGACAATGGACTTATTCAATTTTGCTACGGGAATATTTTTTCTTAGTGGCACCACTGCTTACCACCATATCTTATAGTTTAATTAATCATAAATAAAATTTAAATTTACTTCATGAGCTAACGAACTTAATGAGATAGTCAAAATAAATTGACTGCCTTAAATATGGTGGTTAATTATGCTTATACATATATGTATAATTCCCGAGATGATTTCGGTCTATAAAGTAAAAACCCGAAATTAATTATATTTTTAAAGTTCGTAAAGTAAAAATCACTTTAACTTACTCGCAATAGGATCAAATCACACCATTCATTCACTCATTCTACTGCGTTACAATCTTTGGCTAATTATATCATTTCACCTCACTTCCATTGCTGTTGAAAATACTTCATTACATGCAGGATCGAGTTGAGATTTCGATCTAGGTTTTTCTGCACACCGAGTTGAAAGATTGAAAGATCGAAATGAGGTTGGAATGATAGATGAGTATACAGTCACTCATTCTTTTTTATTCTATTTTGTTGTTTTGCTAACCAAAACAAAATATTTTCCAATGCCAAACAAGAAAGTACTTTTTCGCAACGAAAACAAACATGTTTCCCACCCCTTCAAAAAAGAAGAAACAACACACAAACATATGTCATTTCGACTCCTCAACCTAGGTTTGTAGTGCGTTTTTTAACTCGACTCAGCTCAGCTAGCTTAGTCGAGTTGAGTCAACCCCATTTCAATCCGATGCATTTACATATATTAAATTTAAGCCGAGTAGAACCTGGCATTAATCTTGAATATAAACGCTGTAAAAATTGATTTTATGATGCCTAGCCTATCCCGATTTAAAAGAACCCCACGACTAAATGAGCTCAAGAGATTTAAACACGCACTACTTTTGCTTCGAATTAGCATTTCATTGTGAACTAAGATAGAGACGTTGGATTAATACCAAAAATGCTGAAAGATTTTTGCTGATGCCATTAGCTAATGAATGGACTAACAGAGTGATTAACTAAATTAGCACTTCGGTTCATTGCTTCATAAGTATATTTTTATTGCATCTATTATGGTATGAGTATTGCTTTTGTAGAATCTTTTGATTTTGCGATTTTGGCGAATAGAGAAATCAGAGCATTCTTACCACCAAAGAATGCTCGAATTTTTTGGAATTATGTACGTACAACCCAATAGTGCACTTTATTTTGTATGTAAGACAAAGCAACTCTGTTAGCCGCAGCTTAAAGTGGAAATTCGGTTGGTCGTCAGTCGCCACAGTTCCAAACAGAATGGAATTAACTTGAAAACACGTATTGCAAAACGATAAACAAGTAAGAGTGGTTGTATGCATTGGCGACTTTGTGTAGGCTATTTATTATTATACAGCACTACAGCAGTCAAGCGAGAATACGAATGTGACTTTAAAAAAATGGATATGGAAAACCTGTGCGAATGAGCTAGAGTGACCATATGCATGATAAAAAAAAAACATTTGAAATTAAATGTAAAATAAAGCGTAAAAAATAAGCAAAAGCAATCCAAAAAAATATATTGTTAATATGTATAAAATAAATAGGCGAAAATAAAAAAAAATAATAATTAAGTGCAAATTAGCATTTTTTATTTGAAATCCTTTTTTTTTTTCATTGAGAGCAAGGTTTTAATTAAAGTACCATCATTTTAAGTTTATTTTTATGGTAATAGAGAAAGAATATTCGTCGTCAGTACCATTACCCTATACTTATATTTTTTAAGTACTCAACTACTTAGGTACTTTAGATGAAATTTTCAAGTACTTCGAAGGAACTGCCATTGGTAATGGTACGTACTTGTATATGAATTTTACAGGTCTGACTGAAAATATAGTTTGGCCTGAAAATATGCAATATATATATTTATGAATATGAATGATTACATGCCTAGTGATAAGTTTCGGATAAATTGAATAGGGTTTGGTGAAACAAAGTCTTACTCCAGCTTACTCTTACATATGTACATATGTATGATTTACTACCTAAACAAAGTACTTGCATGCTTGTATAGTTTTCCGGTATTTGTTTATTCTATGCGCTGTCACCTGCGAAAATATGTAGCTCTCTTGCATAAGATACTAAAGTAGGCTACACACTATCAGTTTTCAACTGACAGTCCTGGACTGTCAGTTCTCATCAATTCATTCCAGGCTACACACTATCATTCCAGGTGGTTCGACAGTTTTTCGAAGGTTTTCTCATTTTTTATACCCTATCCTAAGGGTATATTAAGTTTGATACATAGTTTGTAACATAGAGAAATATTGAAGATAGACCACATAAAGTATATATATAAATGATCAGCATCACTAGCCGAGTCGATTGAGCTATGTCCGTCCGTCCGTCCGTCTGTCACCTGTTTTTGGGCCTTAAATTTTGAGCTAGGACAATGAAATTTTGTATACGAAGTCCTTGTATATCGGGACAGAACAAGTGTAAAAATTTTTAAAATCCTCCCACTGTCACGCCCACTTTTCAAAAAAATCACCTTTTTTCACTATTTTCATATGAAACTCGAAAAAACTTACTTGAGCAAATATGTAGATATCCACTTAATCTACAAATCGTCTATACATTGTATATGGCCACGCCCACTTTTTAGGGGCGTTTACTTCAAAAATTAATTTTCGAGTTAAAATATTAGTTTATAGGGCAAAATAGAAAATTTTGTGAATACATTTTCCACCGCCCACTGCCACGACCAAATAAGATAGGGATAGGGTATCATACGATCCGCTACAGGCGGATTGTAGCATTTTTCACTGGTTTTTGTTTATTGTTCGGTTTGTCTTCTTTGGGCGCAGGCAAACATTTTTACGCACAAGTAGGTCGGGCGATTCTGTCTGTCTGTCTGTCTTACTGTCTGCCTGTGTATATATTATTATTGCACTAACAACAAAAAAAAGTGTGGAAAAGTGGAAAGATCCGGGACACAGAAGCCTGGACTATCAAATATGACCTTCGCTCGACCCAAATCATGAAATCTACCTCTCATTATACACATACATGCAGCATTCTCCGTCACTCCAGCAAAATCAACCCTCATCAGTTCCAGTTTTTTTTGTTTATTTTTGGGTTTTTCTTCTTTGGGCGCAGGCAAAAATTTTTACGCACTGTAATCTAATTCGAAAGATGCGGGACACAGAAGCCTGGACTATCAAATATGACCCTCGCTCGACAAAATGCCATATCATGAAGTCTACCTGCACCAGCAAAATCCACGAAAAAATTCAACCCTCGCCATCAGTTCCATCCTCATTGATCAGTTCTATCTACACACTATCAGTTTTCCATCAATTTAGCAATACTGTCAGTTGAAAACTGATAGTGTGTAGCCTACTTAAAGTAGGCTACACACTATCAGTTTTCAACTGACAGTCCTGGACTGTCAGTTCTCATCAATTCATTCCAGGCTACACACTATCATTCCAGGTGGTTCGACAGTTTTTCGAAGGTTTTCTCCTTTTTTTTTGTTTATTGTTCGGTTTGTCTTCTTTGGGCACAGGCAAAAATGTTTACGCACAAGTAGGTCGGGCGATTCTGTCTGTCTGTCTGTCTTACTGTCTGCCTGTGTGTATGTATTATTATTGCACTAACAACAAAAAAAAGTGTGTGAAAAAGTGGAAAGATCCGGGACACAGAAGCCTGGACTATCAAATATGACCCTCGCTCGACCCAAATCATGAAATCTACCTCTCAT
Source organism: Chalcosyrphus nemorum (assembly GCA_949716465.1). Taxonomy (NCBI): domain Eukaryota; kingdom Metazoa; phylum Arthropoda; class Insecta; order Diptera; family Syrphidae; genus Chalcosyrphus; species Chalcosyrphus nemorum. The sequence goes on from OX454332.1 coordinate 37,222,607, forward strand.
TATACACATACATGCAGCATTCTCCGTCACTCCAGCAAAATCCACGAAAAAATTCAACCCTCATCAGTTCCAGTTTTTTTTGTTTATTTTTGGGTTTTTCTTCTTTGGGCGCAGGCAAACATTTTTACGCACTGTAATCTAATTCGAAAGATGCGGGACACAGAAGCCTGGACTATCAAATATGACCCTCGCTCGACAAAATGCCATATCATGAAGTCTACCTGCACCAGCAAAATCCACGAAAAAATTCAACCCTCGCCATCAGTTCCATCCTCATTGATCAGTTCTATCTACACACTATCAGTTTTCCATCAATTTAGCAATACTGTCAGTTGAAAACTGATAGTGTGTAGCCTACTTAAAGGCAATTTAGAATGCCTAGCCTATTCCATTGCCTTGCTTGCTTGGTTGGCTAAGTTGTTTTCTCTTTAACGCGATAAAATTCATCTGTACATACATATGCAATTGTATTCTACACCATAGCGTTGAAGAAGTTTCAACATCATACCAACACAGCAGCTCTTAATCGATTGACGGCGCACGATTGTGTTGTTGCCGTGACGTCTGTTTTCTACATTATTTTTGAGATATTTTCGCTTTGCGAGGCAAAGCTGAGTGAATCGTTTTCTGCACCAAAGTGACCACACCAGCCCATTCACAATAGAGCGGCAGTGGGAACGCAAACAGTGGCACTGGCAATAATTATCATGTTGTTGCTAGTAGTGAATTCACGGAAGTTTTTCTGTTTTTTTATTATTATTATTCTCTCTGAGCACTTATCATAGTTACTACATACATACATACATATGTATCGCCATGGGGAATTTATATTTTATAATCCACAAACGTTTTCGAAACTTTCCACTCGACACACACAGATATACACTACTACATTTACGTGGTGAATTGGTGAGGTGAGGTCTAATTTTGCTCTACCTACGCCACGAGTCTTTGATGTTGGCTGACCAAATTTGACCGAAGTAAATATGGTAACTATTGTATGTATATTGTGCATATATAGATATGCTTGCGAGGTTTCTACTCGAGTGTAAAGGATGCATGTGTGTATAAAGAGATTTTGTGTGAGTAAAAAATTACTCAGTAGAGAATTTCGTTTGAGGCTGACATTTCGAATAAAAGGTAAATGTAGGTATAATTTGTAATTTTGCAGAGTAGCACATTTTTTTCCACGTACTGTATTCTCATGAACCAAAAAATTATGAAATCACGCTGGATGCACAAAGTTCTCTCCTCATTCCCTGTTCTCTTGCTTGATGATGTAGTCTGTTATCCGAATAATAGACACATCTTGGTCAGCAAGCATTAGAGTAGCTGACAATGTTAACTTCATTGCTGACAGTGAAATAATACCTATTATTGAATTTAAATTGCCACTTGCTTGCTTGTTGTCTAGGTCAAGTCTAAGTAAAGCGCATATAATTTATGAAATTAGACTGACATTTGATAGCTTTTGTATATATGCAGGTACCTACATAAATAAAAAATGTTATATTTTTCATTTAAAGAATATTTTTAGATTTACTGTGAAAAAAAACTCCGAATTTTCCCTTTTATACCTAAACCGAAGCTGAAAAAAATTGCTTCAAAAAAAGTCTTAAAAAATATGTACGTAAGAAATATATGCCTATTAATATTTTATAGGAAATACTTTCATATTGGATACCTACAAGATTTAAGTCTGTGTGGCATTCAATAGACTAATCCTTGGTAAGTAAAATCGGTTTTAATATTATACCACTCTTTCTGTAAAATTCCTTTCAGTTGTATTTTGTAGAAAGGTGTGCCCAAATTGCTGTTTAGGGTTCAAATCCGGGTTTTGAGACGATGCCAGAAGGTCTTTAAGTGTTATAGAATAACCATAATCGGATCTTATGAGCAGTATGTTGTGAATCGTTGTCTTGCTGGAACAGGATTCCAGTTTATTAGCACTTTTCTTTAGACTTTTCTTTAAAATATTCAAGTAAACGTATTGACCCATTGTATTTTCAATAAATACTAAATTGCCGAGTTCGAAAAGGACCTTACTCCAAGACTTTGTAGACCAATATGTAAAAATACTCTTTTGGAAGCCCTATTGGTTTTTTTATTGTTAGTGGCAGATATGAATGACTTTTTCCTTGCTGTTTGGAAGGATAGTTCGGTTTCTACAATGATACGACGTACAGTTTCGGAGTGAAATTGTATGTGTTTATTATTGAATTTGTTTGTTTGGAACTTATATTTTTATTTATTCTTGAATTTGACAAATCGGTCATCATTGTTTTAGTTTACGTTTCGTTTTTGTATTTTCAGAATATTGTTTGATCATTGTTTTGTATGCATTAATTGATGTAGGTACCTATGAGTATAAGTTATGGAGATAATTTTGTACGAAAAGTAATAAAATCCGTCAGGTAAGATGATAGATGAATATATCATATAGCCCATAATTTTTAACATGGAATAGGTACAAATATGTATTACCTTTAGTGCCTGCTTCAGCTACAGACCAAATGGTTTAGTTTCTAATAAATATACATATGTACCTACAGGATGTTGCTCAATATGTGGGCCCGCTGATGTTCCTGACGCTCTGATCACTATTACAAGCGTCTACAGTGTTACTGGCTCTGATACTTAGAAAATGTGCTTTGTTGTGGTTTCCTAAATCTATACGCAAACTTAAGGCCAAATCTACTTTTCAAAAGGAGAACGGCGAACAAAATGCTAGGAGCAGTAGTTGCTAAACACACAGTGAAGTGAAACACATATGCACGCAGAAGGCAATATTACCGAAACGAATACACTCGCAGACACAGTACTAGCTATTCGTACATTATATATTCCCTTGCTTTTAAAGCAACAACAATGCATCAGAAAGAGAAATCGATAAACAAGCTTCGGTACGCTCTGAGTATGCCTGCCTGACGCCCTTCTCGAATTTTTCGAACTCGAGGGTTGTTTCTGCTTCAGCTTCAGGTTGCGGTCGCCGCTGTATGAGTTTAATGGTAGTAGTGTTCTATCTGTGTAAAGTGTGTTGTTGGGTATTTTTGTAAATAGAAAACGATTGTGGAATGAGATATTTCCACTACTCACATTCTCTTGTGCATAAAGTGGACTTTGTTGCTACATTTTCTTTTCTTTGGGCTTAAATACATACATATATATTTTTTTCAATTTCGTATCCGTTGCTGCTGTTTTCTGTCGATTCACAATCGCTCTGTCATGTTTTCTAGCTTCGTGCGCTTCGTATCGAAGTTTTCCCATTCGTCACTCTGTGTGGGTCGTTGTTGGCGTAGCTGAGAAGATTATAATCTGAGTACCTATGTAGGTAGTCATCAAGTCATGTACATGAGTTTCAATGTTCCCTCGTCGATGTACTGCGATGTTGTTTTCTTTTTGGCATTGCGGGTTGGTTGAGTAGATCTGTGTTTCGCACGTAATCACGTACTTTTCGATATTTTCTAAAATCGAATATCAAAACCAATCTGGTCTGTGGCTTCGGCTCAATTGTGCGCCATGGAGGTTGGGTTGGGAGCTTGAGACCTATGTCTAAAAATCGAAATACCTAACTCCCTTATTGTGTCGCAGCACGACATTGCGGGTTGGAATGAATGTTTTGTTAAAGTGGATTTTTTTTTCCGTAGATTGGCTGATGTGCAGGCAACGCGTAAAAAGTACTTAAATAGTAGGATTTTCTAGATATGTACATATGCGTGGAGTAGGTATCTATAACAAATTAGTATGTATTTGTTCTAGGAAATATTGTCAAGGAATCAATGTAAGAAGGGATGTAGGTACATACATACCTACCTAGATAATTTATTAGAACTATAAAACAATCAATTTCGAATATTTTTTACATTAACCTAGCTGTATTTTAAATCATATGTATATTTGAAAGACATACATACATACCTATTCACTAAATCTTTTTCACAGTTAAGTACATACATACATATGTACCAGCCTTCGCCAAGCTCAATCGAAACTTCCATCTGGGACGTTTATGGCGAGGCCAATGGTACAGTGAAGCTTTTCCTCTGTCATTGTTCTCCTTTAAGTCATGTCATGCTACAGATTTCAGAGCTGTAAAAGAATGCAATTATTTTTGAATATAATTCCCTGGAATGCTTCGAAAAATGATTTAATTCATTAATAAAGACTTCAGATTGAGTCAGTGATTTCATTGTCTAGCCTACCTTCAAAGTCTTTAAGTGATTTCAAAAGACTTCAACTAAGTGAATGTATTCAATGACTTCAAAGACTTCAACTAAATGAATGCAGTCACTGACTTCAACTGACTTCAAGGAACTGAATGCAATCAGTGAATGCTAGTGAGTCAAAAAGATTGCGTTTTTTTTTACTTCACCAGTCTGAATGCTAAAAATGATTGCTGCCGTCATGACTTCAAAATGAATGGTGATTTTTTTTTTTTCAATCTAAAGCCTTTTTTTAAGTCATTGAATTGAAAGAAATCTGCGCGAATTCTTAGTATGACTTCATGTGAATGCATTCCGTAACGATTGCATTCTTTTATAGCCCTGGCAGATTAAGGTGCTAATATGTATCTATGTGAATGCTGTTACTGTAAACTTCGTATCACTCAAGCTCATTCTTTAATATCTCGGTCGACAAGACATTTTCATTAAAATAGAGATTTTTTAGCTCTGGAAAATTATTATGTTTCCAGTGGATCTCTTGTGCCTGAGTGCAATAAATTAAATAAAAGTTTTTTAATTTCAGTTTTTAGTTGGACAAGAAATCAGGGTGTTTTTTTGTAAGAATACGAAAATCTTTACTTAGTCTTTTTACGCAAACGATTTTTTGTACATCTAGATTTCTGGTGTTTTTATTTAGTTTTCTGCATTTATGGATAAAATTGCTTAACTTACTCTGCAATTGGCTTCTACAAGTGGTTCTTTCGCTGATTGCATATTAGGTCTGTATCTGTACATACAAAGTGTGGAGTTAGTAGCTTAAAATAAGATTGAAAAAGTTTTTTTTTTTTATTTATATCGTGCCCTGAGGGATTGATACTCGCTTCTCTTGATCGCTTGTCTACTAAATTTCGACAGTTCCGGCAAACGATCTATACCATTTATATTTTAAACTATAGTAAGTATATTTAATATTTAAAAGTTTTTTATTTTTATGAACATTATCTAGGCACCAATTTCATTGTAGTTAACTATGGCTATTGCAAAAACTTATTTTAATAAGCCAAGTCTATGACAAATTGCATATGTACACACTTTCATATTCGGATGTGTTTTTGTGCATTCAGTCGTTCTGCTACCTTTTGATTTTGGTATCAATAAACTTTCAACATTGGCAACCATCAAATCTCTCACCCCAACCTAAGTGGTGTTTGCTGCAGACCACAAGATTAACGTACTTTTCAGGGTAGATTTCATTTTCCATTCTTAACCGTTTCTATTCTATGCATTTCAGTGCGTCGAATAGGTACCTAAGAAATTCAAACTTCACGAGTCTCCAGAGACATTTTTAGAAAAAAAATCCACCCTTACTATCTCCGTTTTAGTTCAATTTCCATGAAATATTTTCCCACGTAGTGTAGATACATACATGGATACATATACAAATCTGGTGTAGGTACCTAGCCTGAGTAGGTGGCTGTTGCGGACAAGTTTTTGGTATCAACTTGTTTCATTTTCGGTTCATTTCGTTTTTGTATTTAATTCTATTTGCCAACCCACCAACGACCAACGGCCAACAACACGAAGAATTCCCGGTCGTTGTGTCAATTTATAGTGTTCGTTGTATCGGTTGGTTTCTCTGGCCCCCATTGAGAGCAAGTAGAAAAGACCTTCAACCGCACACAAAAATGTAACGAGAAGCAAAATTGAAATGTTTTTTGTTAAATATTTTTTAGGAGTCAACTATTAAAGATAAAATTATAATCCTTTTAGAGATTTCGAAAATTCCTTTTTTTGATTTTTTTTTTTTAAACAAATAGAAAGTATTTGGGAAAAAAATTAAAACCCTCAAGTCGATTCCATTTTTACTGTATGTACCCAGGTACAATATAGTCTTTACACAAACCACACACACACTGAACCGCTTCTATAAATACTTGTCATCCGCTATCACTGTACCCACCACAAATCTCTTGGCACTATAGTGTTTACATAAACTCGTGTGTGTGTGCTTTTGTGTTTTGAAGAAGATTTGAACGAGTCGAGTCGTTCACTCGCCGTCGTAAAGGCGCTCTTTTTACATTATATGTCAAAACTGCAGTCGAGGCGAACGGAAGGACGTCAAATTATCGCCATCGTCGCGGCCACAAAGATTCGATTCGAATCGTTTCAAGTCAAGTGTCAGACAGAGAAAACACTCTGTGTGTGGTGTTGTGCGCTATTTGTCGTATGTGCATTTCCCCAAAAGTCAAACAATTGCACCACGATTTGTCAAAACTTATCAAGGTGTTGTTTTGGATTTTCAAAAATCTTTAGTTTTTAATTTTATTTATGAAAGTTTTCTTCAAAACTCACAATTTATATGTGAAATAACAAAGTAATCGCTGACAGTTTGTGTGTGTTGAAAATTTCTATATATTTTTTCATATACGTGTGGAAAAGACGAATGAACAAAAAAAATTTATATACCAGAGTCAGAGCGAGTGGAAATAAAATCATTACTCAACCATTTTTACCATGAAGTCGACGAAGCTGAAGCCAGCAGTATTTTCATCGCTGTTTCTGTTTTCAGTTCGTTTTTAGTTTCACTTGCGGATACAGAAAATAAATTAAGATACATAGTCGTGAGCTGGAGATATAAGGGATTTTCAGTGAAAAAGTGGATAATTTTTGTGAAGAGTTGTAAAGTAATATTGTTGTGTTGTGGATTTTTTGACATTAAGCGTTTGACGTAAGGCAGGAATCGGATTGCACCACACATCGCGTGTGAGAGCTCGCGAGTGAAGGAGATCTTAATACTTTTTTTGTTTGATTATGCATCGCGACGTTTGTGGGGGAGGAAGTGGTGGAAAAATGTCACCAGCACCACTACCATCGGCAGCACCACCACCACCACCATCGCCACCAGCAGAAGCAGCAGCAGCGCCAGTACCATCTTCCTCTGCAACAGCTTCATCGATTGGTGTTAATTTAAGAGTGACCGGCCATTGTAGTCAAGGCGGGCGAAAGTATATGGAGGACTTTTTCTCCGTGGCCTATCATCAATCGGAGAACGACACAGATTTAGAGTATGCCTTCGTGGGAATCTATGATGGACATGGTGGCAGTGAGGCAGCGACATACGCTAAGGAGCATTTGATGATGGAAATAATAAATCAGAAGTTGTTTTGGTCCGATAGCGATCAGGATGTATTGAGGGCGATACGTGAAGGTTATATTGCCACACACTACGCTATGTGGAGAGAACAAGGTGTGTTGGTAACTTTTTCATTTCATTTATATTTTCCTTTTATTCTATTAATTTTTGTGTGTAGTTGTTCTTATTTTTATAAAAAAAAAAGAAGAAAATGAAACGAGAAAGGAACAGTACACAGCAAGAAAGGCAAATATTAAAAGTGACAGCAGTGTAGGTATGGTAGATTGTAATCCGCCATTATTGCTGTCAGGGGGAGAAGGTTATATATATATACCAGTGTTCTGCATGTATTTAGTATGAGTCAGAGTGGAACGGGTATATGTGGTGTTGGGTTTTTCAAGCTATCAGCAGCTTTCAAACTGTGAAGTTTTATGAATCGACAGATGTCTGTATGTGTTTGTATAAGAAAATGTCAAACGGGGAAAGAAGGCAAATTAGGTTATGGAGTGCGATTAGAATAAAGCAAAAAAAATAGGTAATATTTTTAGCTGTCATTCCTACATGGAATGTTTTGATGTGTGTCCCTTGTAGTTTTTTTCAATATAAATAAACAAAAAATTGCCGGTTTGCAACAGTTTTTGATTACATATAACATAAATCTCTTTTAAACATGCTGTGAGCAAATTATATTTGGGTCTAAAAAAATAAGAGGATTAAGTTGAGGCTCGCATTAAAATCTAAACATAGGACTTTAACTTGCATTTCAAACTTTCATTATCATTTCGTTTAAAAATACATATGGAGAGCTCACAGCTGCACCGAACCAATATGTTCATTTGTATGTACATCTGTCATACATTTGTACATAGTACCGTGATGGCAGATATGCGGGTGCGGAAAAGATGTTCTCCATTAGGAAAAAGAAGTTCGGAAGAGAATATATGTACTAGGCCTAAACGAGAATATATCTACTTAGATTCTTAAATAAATATCTTAATACTCAATTGGCATTATTTTTACAGAGAAATGGCCAAAAACCGCCACAGGCTTACCCAGCACCGCAGGCACTACCGCCACAGTTGCATTCATTCGTCATGAAAAGATCTACATTGGTCATGTTGGAGATTCTGGAATTGTACTAGGCTATCAAAATTCGGATGAGAGTTTTTGGCGATCCAAGCAATTAACACAAGATCACAAACCAGAATCTGCCGTGGAAAAGGCCAGAATAATAAATTCTGGTGGTAAAGTTGTGGTTAAGAGCGGGGTTCCACGAGTTGTTTGGAACCGTCCCAGAACTGGTAAGAATACGTCTTTATATACCTATTATTGTCGCAGGTCATTGTATTCACACTTTTCGTTAATTTCAGGTCACAAAGGTCCTGTACGACGAAGTACTCCAATAGACGAGATTCCCTTTTTAGCTGTGGCTAGAAGTCTTGGCGATTTATGGAGTTATAACTCTGCGCTAAATGAGTTTGTTGTTAGTCCTGATCCAGATGTGAAGGTTATTAAAATTAATCCAAAGACTTTTAGGTAGGTTTCAAAATTATACGATTGATAAATTATAAACTAATTAATATTTTCCAACAAACAGATGCTTGATTTTCGGAACCGATGGTTTGTGGAATGTAGTATCCCCCTCAGATGCAGTGGATACTGTGCGTGAAAAGGAAATTATCAATGATCGTTTGAGTAGGATGCGAGGTGAAACTAATACATGGTGTAATCCTAGTAAAGGTCTAGTGGAGAAAGCTCTTAAAACATGGAGTTCGAAGAAAATGCGGGCAGACAATACTTCGGTTGTAACAGTAATTCTCTATCCTCCAGGAGGAACACCAACCAAAGAGATCTGTCTGGACGATTGTACGAGTTCGTTCGGCTTAGAATACATGCATATGAACACAGAGATTCAACCAGCTGACAGCTGCGCACACATGTCGTCTCACAGTAGCCACCAGAAATTTTTGCCGAATTCTGTATACGATCCAGAGCATCACATATACCCTATGGATAGCTATAATCAATCTCACCAACTACCACATTATGATACAATAGCTCCATCGTCGGCTATGCGGTTGCATTTGCAGCAACAACAACACCCTCAGGATGGATATATGCCCAGCTACCTTGATCGAGATGATAGCATCTATTCGAACAACTACGTAACTACATGTGATAATAATGAATACCTGTACTATGAAGATCAGGGAAACAGCAACTACATGAATAGCTTTGCAGAGTCGTACAACTCGCTATTAACGTCCAGTCTTGATCGAGAAGATAACAGTCGATCGAATGCAAGTGTCAGTATCAGTAGCAATAGTGATAACAGCAACGAAAGTGTAGACAGTAATCCAAGTGATTATCACAGCTATCATAGTTTGCATCATACAGGATTAGCAGGACACGATCGGGTCCAGCATCACTATCCAAATAACGAACATCAAATGGAGCAGTTGCTATATCAGGAACAATGCATGTCAGCTGAAGAAGGTTATTCGTTAACAAAACTTGAGACTCGCGGTGAACAGCAACTGCGTGGAAATAGCAGTGGAGAAAGCGCGGCTAATTGCGTACAAACATTTCAAATTTTTGGCGGTGAAGCAAGTGGTAGCACTGAAGCAACGTACAATCAATACAACAACATTTCAAGTAGCTACCAGATTGCCTATCACAACAGCGATAGCTCGAACTCGAATTTCCTAAGCAGTTATGAGGATGACACAAGATGCTATGAATCAAGCGTAGATGCCACAAAAATTGAAGAACTACCACTGTCAGGTGGAAGAACCACATCTTTGTGCATTGAAAGACTGGATAGTTTAGAAGTTGAGAGACTTACAGCTGCATCTATTGAAACAAGTACCAATAAATCCATTTCTGAGGAGGATATGGAAGTCGTTGAAGAGGGGGAAGATAAAGAAAATCCAGATGAATCGATTCAGATCCATGAGATATCCTCAAGTATTGTTGAAGAACCTCCACCACCACCGGAACCGCCACAGCTACTGGAAGATGAAAGTAAAAAGACATCCAAAGAACCATCTCAAATACATGCCCCTTTTGAGTCTGTTATTGACTCACCACCTCTTAAAAAACCCTCAATACCAAAGTTGGTACTATACCCAAACGTGCCAAATGAGAATCATCGCACCTCACGTCGTCCCTCAATACAACAATATCCAAGAACTTTTGAAAAGCGTATGCTTCGTAGTATGACTGTTGACTACAGCAAACGAACATTGCGATCTCGCAATTCTCTCTCTAAGGACATGAAGGCGAAAAGTGCTGCTAGTACGAATCTCCGGAGGTCAACAATTATACAAAGTAAATTCATCAAAGCGATACAATCCTCGGCAAACGTTGAGAACTCATCTGTGATTAGTAGAAAGAGTCTAAATCTGCGATCAAGGCAGATTATTACCACGACAGGAATGTGGTCAACGGCTGAAACGACGTCAGTACCTGCGGGTTCATCTGCACCGTCATCCAGTCAGAGACAACAACGAAAATCAAAACCAGTTTCTTTCTGCGATAACCCTGCCTCATCGAAAGCCTCAAGTTCGCCTAGCATTGTAAGTAATAACACAAGCTCAACTTCATCCAGCCTTTTAGGAACACCTGCTGGAGGGAGGGTGACCTCAGCGAGTTCGCAATTCAGTCATCGTCATTTACAACAGCAAATGGCATTATCATTTGCTAAAAGAACTAATTTGCGAAACAGCGGATGGGGGCCGACAAAGACAACAATGCAGACGAGGAATCGCGTACAAAAGCGATTAAGTCGATAGAACAAAAAGAAAAAGAAATTAGCTAGTTTTCCGTAACTAAGGTGGTGTTGACATTAGAAGCGATGATTTATGAAAATGAGATGGATTTTGAAAAATTTGTCGATTTTTCAGTAATAAGGTGCTGGTTCCACTTTAAAAACATTGTTTAAGATTATAATAAGCTCAATGACTTAAGAGGCCGCACACTTCTCCATTAACACTGAAATCTAAGACTACAGCTAAAACAATTTTCAATGCCGCGGGACACTATCTTTGCAAACGAAAATTAAAGTTATAAAAATATGAAAACACATCAGTACAAAATAAGAAATAAGAAGCCCGCCCTCCGCCCCCATCAAGATACATAAAATCTTAATACTAATTAATATTATAGAATAAGGATCCTCTTAGATATTTATTTTTGTTTATAATTAATACCTTATATAAATGTTTAAAGGTGATTGAATTAATCGAATGATACGGACTGATTTTGCTCCACTTATGTATGTGGTGTGTATGGATCTAAGTAATTTGTTGTGTATTTTAGTTTTTTTTTTTTGTTTTTACTTTTAAAACTATACTTTCCAGCTAATGATTATGAGATGAAGTATTATGAAAATATTTTAGTGTTTTTTTTATGTATAACTTAAAACATAAAATAAACAGAAATTACTACCGTCATGTATAGGTGATAAGTGGGGTAGGTGTATTTAATTAATATTAAAAAGTATATGCATATATAGTCATATAAATGTGTAAATTTAGGAAGTTTTTTATTTTAAATGTAAATTCGATGTTAAATTGGAACTAACTTTAAACATTCAAAAATAAAATATGAGAAAAAGTTATGTTCTAGTTTTCTTTACGCAGAAAAATATTTGAGTGAGGGTGCGGTAAAATTTTATTTCCAGTATCCACCTGAACAGCAAAAGTAGGAAAATTTAGTTCGCTTCAGCAAGTTCTACAATCGCCAATCGAATTACCTGCACACAGAGTCATCTCAGTTCACTACACTTATTGGACTTAGTACATATGTACATTACTTGTTATTATTACTTTTTAAAATCCTTTAACGGATGCATTCGTACTCGGTTTAGTTTTTATATTTACCTACATATTTTTTTTAATTAGAAATTTGGTATGTACATACTCGTTTTGAAGGTACTTACTTTTCACAACAGTACATACGTGTTCTACGTGTTATTCATGTCTATATGAGCTCCGTAAGACCGCGTGGATTTGGACCTTGATGTAAAATTGATACTAGACTGCGCGGTCTACGTTCATCAGAGGATATAAATTTAAGCCGCGTTGGAAAAATGAAAAAAAAAAAAAAAAAACTCGGCCTTATAACGTTTTAAAATGAATTTTGAAAGCCCATTCAAAGTCATCTGCGGCCTAATTTCACGCGGTCTAAACTCGATCCCCCTCCTGCACGTACAGAAGGGACTCACAGTCTTATGCCGTATCGGAAGGGCAGAGGGTTTTTTGAGAAGTTTGTTATCATTAATGACAGACGTTTGTCAGACGCTCACAAGAGGTGGGGCGGTGAGGTAAAGAAACTTTAATGGTATTTTCCTTGAAAAAAAATTAACGCCATCTATATTTCATATTTTCTTATAACTATTTTCACTTTTGGTAGCTGATTAAATTACGTTCACTTTTTCATTTGCTAGCTTTGTGTGTGAATATTAAATTTAATTTTTAAAACTGAGTAAAAGTTAAGATTAAAAGTTCCAGAGACATAATTATTAAATGTAAATAGAAATTCGGGGCGAGAATTCACTGCACTGCTTTGAAGTTTCATGAAATGTTGCTGTGTGGTTGGAACCGCTGTGTTGTGAAATTTAGAAACGTCAAAGTGGCGGAATTCGCATTTGTCAGAATTTTCAGTCTGTTTCTGTTTTTTATGGCGAGGTTTGTTATGAAATATATTTATTTTAAAACTCATTAAATAGTTAATTAAACACACATTTTCGCCAGATCGATCAATATGTCCCAAATGATAGTACAAAGTGCACGAAAGCTGTGTGCAACCACTTATTTTCAGTCATCCTACATTCACACTACCCCCGCATGCAACGAAATCCGAAAATTGGCTCGTTTGCGTGTAGTGGATAACAGCGAGATTGGGAAACGTGCCATGGCTGAGGGCAAGCCACCAAGATGTATTCATGTATATAACAAACGTGGTGTAGGTTATATTGGGGACAAGGTCCTAGTTGCTATTAAGGGTCAGATGAAAAAGGGCATCCTAGTTGGATTGAAACAGAATCAGAAACCAAAGCAACCAAAGTTTGATAGTAATAATTTGGTGCTTATTGACGACAACGGATCGCCTTTGGGTACGAGAATACACGTCCCAATTCCTACTATTTTGCGTACGATTTTGAAGGAGAAAACGTTTTCTAAGGGTGCAGACTATACTAAAGTACTGGCAATTGCTAGCCGTTATTTGTAATCAGTATATATTTGATTTGTTATAAATAAAAATAGTTTATTAAACACAGATTTTTTTTTATATTGTCGACCTTTTGGCAGCACCTTGCGGAGAGGTTTCTTCGTCACTGAGTAGCACACGTTTCCGTTTTTTACTGTGCTCATGAACTATATCGGAGATCTGGATGTTCCTTGACTTCATTTGCAGCCAATTCGTGTACTGCAAAAGTAAACATGATAAGATTAAACATCTAGAATTACGTAAATTATGACAAATTCTCACCGCAGTATTTGTTTTAACGCCCATCTCATAAAGCTTATTCTCAATATCATCCAAACGATGCTCTGGTTTGCCATCTTCATTGGTATTCTTCGATATATCCAAGAGATGTCGAACTCGTTGCCGCATCGTCTCGAATACAATTTTGCCCACTATATGATTTCTATCGTACGGCGTTAAATATCTTCCATACTCATAAAAGTAGGGATTGAGTTTACCCAGTTCTATGTGCGTAGTCTCTGCTTCACATACTGCTTTATGGACATTTTTGTAAATAGTGGGAACATCCACTCTATATGCCTTTATTATAATGTGTTTGCTAAATAAGAGTAATATTTTGCGACTCACGTAAAATAGGGATTATTCACTTTTAATTCCTTGATATACCAAAGGGGCAAATTTACTGTCTTTCCGGGATTAAGGTCATCCGTTTCCGCGCCAGGGTCAAGAAAACCTTTAAAAAGAAACCATACACTGTTTATGAAAATTTTAATTGTCTATCATAGTTACCCATTTGTAGGAGTTTCGTGTTTATTTTGCATTCGACTTTTTCTTGTGTAACAAAGATGTCCTCGATCGAGTAATAATTCGGAAAATAACTATGTGCACTCATGACAATATACGTGTGTTATAAAAATGTTTAAAAACTTTTGAATGAAAAGTGAAAAGAATTAGAAACCGCGCCAACATTCGTTTTTTGTTTTGTAAGTATTCAATACAGTGGAGTGGATTCTGTTTGAGTGAGTTGTGTATTGACGTTTGATTGGCGTTGCCAAGTAGTAGTTTTAACATAAGGCATTATATTAAGGTAATTTTAAATTATGAGAATCAGAATCAAGTAAATGTTGAAAATCGTGCATGAACAAACTGTTATCTTATTTAAAATCTTTTTTGATTTTTGAGAATAAAACTCTTCCGATCAAATTTAGAGTAGAATTGTGGCTGAGTTCCAAATCGCAGTAACCCCGCAGTACTGCAACGTCGAGCGTTCCAAATCGTCAATATATAGCAGTGATGCGATGTATCGCGTTCTTAAATGCATCATGAAAGAAACCGCTGCGCAAACAAAACCAACCAACGCATCATGAGTTATTGTGATGCAATGTAATTTGACAGCAATTTTTTTATTCCGCAAAAAAAAAGAAATTGTTTCTGTTTTATGCCGAAAACATTCTTAAATATACCGCCATTATATGAGCCAAAATTATTCATTAAAACGTTTTAAAATATCACCGCCGCTAATTCTTAGTTATTTTTATTGTTTGCACAAGCCGTTCCAAAACGTAATTTTGAAGCATCGTGATGCATCGCAAAATGAAAACTTCGTAGCAACGCATCACAAAAGCAGTGATGCTTTCATGATGCGCATTTTTTTGACGTTTTGGAACTCAGCCTGTGCAATAACTGTTTGAGTTCCCAATAACTATAAAGCTAATGTCAAAATTCTTTGTTTAACTGAAAACCTACTTTGGAAAACCATAGTTATTTTTTTTAGCAATTTTAGTTCACTCTGAAGTATAGCACAGCTGTCTCCACTTTAGGTCAATGTGTTTGATAGCTGTGTGTAATTATCCTGTGATCTGATCTGGTTCATATTATTTACATTGAATAACAACAACAACGCGTGAACCAGATATCTATCAGGGTCAATTATTGAGATCCACTTTTTAGTTCAAGTTTCCACAAGTAAATGGATTTTTCATTCTAAAATTTAGCAAATATGACTTTTTTTTATTATGGGACATTTAAATTTTATTTTTTATATTGTATATAAATTGCATTTATAGCGTTTGATGACCAAATTAGGAATAATTCATCAAAAGGAGAAAGGCGAAATAGTTATTGCCGAAGTTTTTTTTTTTTTTTAATAGGCAGACAAGCACCTGTATTTTTCCTATTGTAAAATGGATGTATTCCTTTTATTTGTAATTACCCTCCGATCGACTTCACTGCCTTGTTAAGTATGTCACAAATAGCAATGTATACGTTTCTCAACATCAATATACTTCACAGTTGAGCATATCATAAAGGTGACAGTGGCGTCTCGTGTACACTTCAGTTATGGTGGAAATATGTATGTACATGTTTCTCTCTTTTTTGTGTTTAATTTTTTTTTCTTTGTTTAGATAATAAATTAATTACGTACAATAGGCAAATGTGACAAACGACTAACCAAGGCCTCATAAGAGATTCTAGTCTAGTAAAGTCTTTTCTTTGTCTCCCGAAGAATAAAAAGACGCTTCCAACCATATTCCATTTCTGAGATAATAAAATATACAAACACACATAAACTTATTTATCGGTAATTTTTATTGGAAAAACAAAAAAAAAATAGAAAATATGGCGGTTCACTAACGCAAAGAAAATTGAGCGGAAGACAAATTGCATATTCCATTGGAATTCAGCAGAAGAAAATTCTTGAATGAAATCAATGGAACAAGATCCTCATTCCCATCTCCTCACTGTGGGATCTTGGAATACCTTCGAAAATTGCCAACGGAAGATCTAGTATTAGTTCGTCTAGCATTGGGTACCAAAAATGAAAAAGGTTTTTTTATTGAATATAAATACATATGTAGATATTATGGATTAGGCAGACTCGGGCGTAGTGTATATAATTTGGATTGATTGACTTGAATATTTGAATCCACGATACGGATTTTAGTTCAAGGTTTATTAGTTTATTTTAAATTGATGTGGTTATTACGCCAAAGCTTTCTTCAAACGAAGCATTAGTTAATTTGAATTTATAGATCATTTACAAATATAGTTATTAAATAAATATAGTAAAAGCAAAGCCGGTATTACAATAAAAAGAAAAGTGTTTTTTTTTTTTTTTTTGAAAACTAACAATTGCAGCACTGCTTATTTTCGCTCCTGTGGATTGTGTGTCCACATGAGAGAGAACATTTCAACTAACAACCACCCCTTTTATCTCTCACAAAGTTCATAGGATTTCCCGAAAAAGCTTCTCCATTTTTCCTGCCCACAATCGTCTACCACTGGTAGTTAAAAATCGGGAATCAATGCATACGGTTGGAGAGGAAGCCATCCACCGGATATATGTGCATATCGAAGAAAATTCAATAAAAAGTGGGTGTTCATTCATTGTCTACTTTAACAAAAGAAAACGAGAGAAAAACAAGAAGAAAACTTCGAACAGGATTACATAAAAAAATTAGCATTCATATTGCTGCCGTACACCGCAGAGCCGCTAGCACAAACATCACCACGACTCGCAAATCCGGAAAAATCAATAAAATTCTCAAGTTAACTATAAATAAAAATAAAAAAAATAACAGACAAATTTAAAACGGGCAACGCAAAAAGAAACAAGGATAATTATCAGCTACACACGATTGCAAGTAAAAATCTGTATCCTGTATTAGATCTACAGGACCATATTCTTCAATATTTAGGTCATCATATCGTCCTCTTCCTCCGCAACTTGATTGTTGTTATTGTTTTCTCGGAATATCACTTTGAATTGGAACAGGAAATCAATAGATAGCACATCAAATCATTATCTTCTAGAGCCAGTAGGTTTTGCAATGTTTCTGTCTTTTCACCAATAAGGAGTTAGAAAAAAGAAAAATAATTTTCTCATTGCTTATTTCCTGAATTCACAACACCTGCAGAAGCTGTTGGTGTGACGGATTATTGTAAGTCCTTCCTCTAAGTATCTTCCTGTCAATCCACAACAAAATGACCGGTCGTGTCGGTAGTTCGTCACCCTCTGCGTCGGTAATTTGCGAGGAGGTTTTCGATGAAGGATATCAGCCGTCTAATGAAGGTAAGTGCGAGAGCCAATAAATAGCCGGTACCCTTCCTTTTTTATTATTATTATAAATTCTCTAACGGTATCCGAAGAATTGGAATATGCAACGAATATTGCTAGTGGATATGCGTATTCTGCGATACTTTGTGGTTTGGAATTTCAAGGGATGGGAAAGGATTCGTGTGTCCTTTTGTTTGTCCCTTGTGTTGCTAATGACGTTGTGAACAATTTTAATGGATCGATATATGTATAGTACAACCATGGAGTTCTAATCGCATCGACGGCTTTTGTAATCAGTAATTCTCGTTGGAGTCTTTGACCAGTGGTTGTGGCAGCATTGTTATATTCAGAATTAACAACAAATAATCGTAAATGTGCTGTTTATATTATTAGATTGTTTTAATGAAAAAACACAAAAGTGAATTTCATATTGATGTTATTGTGTTATATTTACCTTTTACCCAACAATTTTAACAAAAAAAAAAAAGTTTATCACATGTCTCTGGCCAATATTCATACATCAACAATGAGGGGCATTTTCAAAATTCTGGTTGACTAATGCAAAAGTGAGTGAGCCCAGTATCTATGCCCTTTAATTTTAATTCTGTTTTTGATTTTAACTCAAATTGTACTGTACTTGCACACAAAAGAGCTGTCGCAGAATAAAAGTCTAGTAATATGCCAGAGAAAGTCTTGACTTTCTTTTTGTTTAATGTTAAAACAAGAGCAAGAAATATTGCATTTAAGTTGTTCATATTCATATGCACATAACTAAGTCAAAGTGATATTTAAGATGTACTGAACAGCACAATTTCTGAGTTCATTGAGGCATGTCTATTCGTATCTGTGCACGTTTATTAGACTTTCATCTAAGGCGATGTACAAATTAGCTTCAAAATTCTTAATGGGATCTGTTGGAAGGAATGTAGATGGAAAATTTAAATTTCTGTTCTACGCCTAATGTAAGCTGTACTTTATTAAACGCCAATTTCACATAAAATCGACTTGCTTACAAAAGGCTTAAATTGTTTGTTTAAATTTAATGTTGGAATGAGCATAAGTAAAGTCTACGATGATCTAGATGCCATACCACTTTTTTTTTTTTTTTGGTAAAGAGGTAATACATACTTAAAAACGAAAAATTCCGCTTTCAACCAATTTAATCTGTAATTGCTGTAATCTGCCGCCAAAACAAAAACTTCAAAAATCAAATTCGCCCTATCTTGTGATGTTTTTGTTATTTCCTCTGAATTATTACTGCAAAATGGTTTTTAGAATCGTTTAAAATGTTTTCCTAATTATGGCTAATAATATATCTTCAATTTAAGCGTTAGTTTGCCATAAAACTGAAGCTTACAAATACTTTTGTATATTTTTAAGGTGTCATGACCAATGTCACGTTATGTGATTTACATATGTACATATGACATGTATATATGTCATGCTACGGTTAAACTTTCTTTATGACTTTATACAATGTACATATCGTGCGTAATGTATGTATTTTTGCGCGTATATACATACATATGTTTATGTAGTTCAAATTCATTGTCTCAAAATGACATTAAATAATATTTTTAGCACACTTGTAACGAGATTTACATAATTTAGCTTTTAAAAATATTTATGAATACATTTTTTCTTGTTATCTTTTTTTTCAAAAAAAGGAAGGTTAGTTAGATGAACGTACATCTTTTCACAAATAACTGTCAACTTAAAGTGCGTTTTTACAACGTTTATTAAGTTTGTGAGTCACGAAAAAAAATATGAACATGCATAATACATAGCTGTCAAAGTCTTTTATGTATGTTTAAGTGGATGTACATTTTAAGGGAATTAAGTGCTGACGTTATGATTCTATGTACATCAACGTCAACCACGTTCAATCTCCATTCATTACGAAAGTATTATAAATATGCATCAACAAAATTGTAGTAGGCATTTTCACCATATGTATGTACATATATTACAATCCATTTTAATAATAACAATTCCTTTTACTAAACTTTTTCAATTTAGACGTGTACATATTGAATTTGTTTTGCTTACAACGCAAAAATTATTTATATACATATATAGGAAGGATAGTGATTTTAATATCTTAGCGTAGGGTTGCCAGAAATATTTTGAGGAACTAGTTATCGAACTTGAAATTCCCGGACTTTCCCGGACGAAAGTGCGAAACTAGGACAAAAACTCAAGTACAAATTTATTGTAAAACAACTAAACTTCATGTTTGAGATATTTCATAAATAGTAATCTGCTAACTCTTGAAGACGGACGCAAGTATCTTCTGTATTATGCTAATAAGAGATATAATTAACTATCAGAGTAAACTTTTATTTCCCGGATACGGAGCCTGTAAAGTTCCAGTGTAGACGCTTTACAACTACCATAGCGATTCCGCGAAGCTCGGAGCGTCTAATAGAGCTCATGCTGAGGTCACGGGACGACTGGTTAGAGATTTGTTTCGTCATAATGGTCGTGCAGATTGAGCCTGGCATCGATTACTCAGGTTTGCGAATAGAACTCTCGCTATTAGTATCTATGAAGATTACACATCCACCGCGCAACCAAAAAAAAAAGAGAAAAAAGTCGTTAGCCCTCTATGGGCTGCTTGGACCTAATAATTTTTCATATTTTTTATTTAATCTACGGATCGGACAACGAAGAAGATGCAGTCATCCTATAAAGAGACGTCAGAGCCGTACTACAACCGGTTGGATTTCTTCTACGTAAATGGGCGTGGGATATTTTCAAATTGGTATGGATAAGGATACCCTAAACGATCCGTACTTGCAGATATCACTCGCCTTCTTTTGATCCTCTTGGATGCATCTCTCTGTGCATCGTCAAGGCCAAATTGATATTCTACGAACTTTGGCGCAATAAATTGTCTTGGGATACACGACTACCTTACACCATTAGAAGGTGATACGGCCAGCGTGGAAAGCTCAAAGCAATTACAGAACAGCAGTAGACATTGTGGATTAAAATTCCATAGAACAATAATCTTGTCTTTACCTTATGTCTTATATTCCCTTGTAGCACCTCGACAACGCTAGTACGCTTTCGTATGTGGTTTCTGTCAGGCATCTTTATTTCATTGCCCGTTGACGTAATTCCTTCTAGATTTCTACATATATGCACACCGATGCTATGTAAAATAATTTCGGGAAAAACATATATGTACATATTTACATACATATGTGCTTCATAGTCAAATCAAAATATTTTTTTTATAAAATCGCTGAAAGCTAATCTACCTTAAACCTAGTTCGCCATGTTATTCCATGCAATGTGGGTTAAAATGGGAATAACTTAAAAGCAATTATTTAATATATCAAAATTGCATTTATTTACAATTTAATTGCCCATAATAATTTAGTTCACTTACGCAACTTTTCTGTTTTTTCTACTGTTGGAATTTAACATAAAAGAAGAAGCTAGGTAGTTAGGTTACCGTACATAAGGAACAGAAACGATGTAACCAGGGAGTGGTCGGTCATATAGAAAAAATTTCAGCTTACAAACTAAATATACGAGTATGTAGGTATGTATATCCATTTAAATAATTAATTTTTTGCGATTTGTATTGCAAATTTTAGAAGTAGGAATTCATAAAAAGGAAATGAATAGACTGGTTAGCAACGCGAATGGAGTTCTGTAAGCTATGCTTATTCTAAAACTAAACGTCTAAAAAACCTTTAATTTTATATTTATGTATGCATATGAATGAGATATTCTTGTATCAGAAATTCTGCGGATTTTTAATAAATGCTTGTTCGCATGTTGGATCTTGATTTGGAATACAGCTTTAATATATTATACATTACATTTTTAACAGCATGATTTCTATTTAATTACTAATTTAGGGGAGGTTTGATATTTTTTTCAAAAAACACATATGTGTGTAATACGAACATTTTATCATTCACTATCTATCATTCCAAAAAGTTTAAGTTAAAATTTCAATTGGATATATGTATGGCTTAAAGGACATGCATACATAAGTATTGTACATATGTACAGCTGTAATTACGACATATTGTGTAAAACTTAGCTTTACATAATTTTTCCTAGTATGAAAAAAAAATGGCGATGCTTGACCTCCAGCTTTAAAAAAAGAAGGGCTGCAAGAAAAACTAATTTAATTTTGCTGTACAATAATGTTCTACCCATGATAAAATAATAGAGCATTGTCATGCGAACAGCCGTTAGTGGAGCGGATGATATATTTTGCATGTGTATACCTACATATGTTGGCACATACATATAATTGTTGTATTTATATATGTACATATATGTTATAATTTTAAAAACCCTTCACTAGTATCCGGACAATTCTTTGTTTATTTAAAAGAAAGAAGAAAATTTCACAGGAGTGATTATAAATGAGTAACTAACAAACTAACAATCGGTTATATGTATATTACCCAAACACATGCAAAATTTCAAGTGAATTAGTGCTCTGATTTATGTAAGTGACGTATGACACTTGATGATTATGTTTTTTGTTTAAACAAATAGTGCGACAACCTACAAAAAGTGGCAATTTAAAATTGGGTACATACATGATTGTCTTAATGATCTACATCCACCTATATTTTATCTATTTTTTGAAAAAGTACAAGAATTACCAGTTAAACATATGCTTCCATTCACCTAAGCCTATTAAGGGCTACTTATGCAATTGGAAGCACTGAGGAAAACTTAGCATAGCATTGCATTGGCATTGGTGAGATTAGCTTCCGTTTACTTTCGACTAGACCTTATCTTAAGGCCGACCGCTTAAGTTGTGTTTAAGTAGACCTAATATTCAATAACTATAAATTTCTATGTGTTTATTATTGTCAAATATTCAAAGTACAAACATAGCAAATTTATAGGTAAAAAAGTCTAGTAATAATGTCGGGTGCAATTTTTATTTCCATATTCAGTTTCAAGTTTATGTTGTAAATTGCAAGAGTTAAAATTACCAATAGACATGTTAAACTTTGCGACCAGTTCCTTGAAATATTATAAGTCTGCTACTGTATTAAGTAAATATCTTTTTCATCCATTGACCCACAATCGACATTTTGCAAGACATGAAATTAGTTTCCTAATGTGGAAGATGAGACCAAAACCTGCAACCATACACATTTAGGTTAAAAATTTTCAACAATTTTTCACCTGTTCCCATTTCTCTGTCAGACATATGTACATATTATAAGTTTTTCCTTTTTTCTTGCAGCCAGTTACCAGCTGCCTATGTATTTGTAAATGCAGAAGTTCAGGGTGTATGTATCTTTAATTTGAATCAATGCCAAGTTCTTCATCCGAAATTGACTTTTAAATGTAATACTGAATTAGAACTTTAATTCTGGTATTAATTTTGTGAGAGGAGTGAACTAACATACATAATTAAATGGATTGCTTAGCGTAGATGAGTAGACAGAAAGCAAAGATAAAAGGAAACCTGAGATCCCGCCATTGACCTTATACTCATTCATGTGCGCTATTAACGCTAGGGATATACGATATTATTACTGCTTACAATTTTCCTAACAATTACATGCAGTGAAAAGCGATCGATTGTCAGGCGTATAGTTTTTCATTCTTCTGTTGATCCTTTTACACCATCACATATGATGGCTTTGTTTTAAAAGAAAGGAGTGAGCTAAGTTGCAGCCCCCCTTAAATTGCTTTATATTTAAAAAGCTCCTTTCATCATCCATGAAACATGAAACTACTACTCTGATGCTTCAATTATTAGAAAGTACTTTAAATAACGTACATTTATAAAAACAAAGAAACAAAGGGACAAATGCTACCATGTAAAGAAAAACATGGAGAAATCAATAAAGTATTCATGATAGTTTAGATTCACATAGGAAAACTGCAAAGTCAAACGACTTATGTATGTACACTTGGGTGGATACAGTGTATGTTAAAAGAATTAAGTTCTGCGACAAAATAACAAAAATGCGTGCGTTTTACACATTACACCTTACGTTAGCAAGTTATTACACTAAACACAATTCCCAAAGCCTTTCTTTACTGCATCTACGTATGCGTAATATAGACTAAGTATTGGATTCGTAAAATAATTCAAAGAATGTATACATATAACAAACAAAAATTTGAAATGATCGGCTAGAACTGTACTTTTATTTATTTTTTGTCTAGGCATGGTTATCAATGGTTTTTCTAAGAAACATTTTTGAGCAACAATCAATTGAAAATGTTTTTGTACTCGGCTTCAATAGTGTAAAACACTTGTTCATATGGAAACCAAATTTACGCTGTATCAAGCTAAGAGTGCTAAAATAACAACTATACATATCATACTCTGTTACCTAGAGGGTGAATATTGGAAATCTATTGCAGATGAATACTTTTGACCTATAGTGTTATTTATGACTTCAAAATCATTCACAAAACAAAAACACGAGTGTAGACAAGCAAAGGCTGGGCATAGGGTGGCAATTCAAGTCTATGGTGGTTGTTTTTTCATTGCTGGTTTGTTTGTTAGTCAGCACGGACCAGTGCAAGTAGAATTAGAGAAAGATGCGCTATATATTGGTTGTACAAAGGCATGTATATCGTATGTCTCGGAAACTATGTCACACATCAAAAGCCGCAGTAGTCTATCCTGGAGGGTAGTTATATTGCATAGGTAGTCAGGTGGTAGAGAGCTTATGTAATTCTAGATGGATATGTATTGGCTGTTGACAATGGCTAAGCAAAGTATGTTACAGAGAATTGTGTCATTAGTCGGTGTTAAGTCGCTCTTGTACCATCTAAAGTGCGCCTCTGAAATCTTTTAATGACCATGTAATGTCAAAATACATGGAGCTATTTTTAGAAGAAGGGATCAATGAAAATATATGGTTTTGTAACTTTTGCAAAACAATACTACATTGTATTCTGACATATAACATAGGTACTTTATGTACATACATATAGGCGTACATACATACATATGCTCGTATTTTAAAATTTTTTTAGGGTTAGATAGGGCTGGTTAGTGACTAAACCACTCTTCGTTCTACCAAAAAACACCTGAGTTATTTTCACCACTCCATGAGCTGTGAATTCCAAAAAGGTCAAATTTAAGTCTTCCGAAAGTTTTGAAAATCTTTTGTGCTTTTATAATCTTTGTACATACATACTTATATCCAATTATAGGAAAATGCGTTTTTACGAAAATGGCCTTAACGTTTTTGATCAAATTTTGTACACTTGCTTGGATAGTGATGATTTAATAAGAATTCTTACTTTAGATTAGAAAACGTAACTTAAGAAAAAATGCTTATAACAAAATGCTTAAAAATATATATATTTTTGTAATGTGTCATGAAATGTAAACGTGTCATAAGATAAAAAAAAACGGAACAATTTTGCATAAGTTTAGATGCCACATTTTATTAAACATTAAATCTTGCCCATATTTCCATTTTGATTTGATTTTAGCCGAAAAATAACCATATTTCCAATTTCCCCTGTGAGGAATACACAATAGACCCCAGTTAAGAAGTTTGAACGAGTACGAGTGACGGGTGGCCAGACAGAATCGGCACGACAGACTTACTTTTTCGAGCTTCTCTATCATCGTAATGTCAGAATTCATTGTTATCTCGACTTCGAATTTTTTTCACGAATTCAATACTTGTCCTAAGTTATAAGTACAAGTAAACAAAATTGGATACAAAAAAAAAAAAATTATGAAAGAGATTTAAAAAAAAAAAATAATTTATAAAAAGCAGGTACCCCACCTGGTACTACTTGAGTCAAACCTAAAAAACACATTGCAATAATTTTGAAATGAAGGAAGCACATACACAATACAAACATATGTATGTTCGTCCATACTTCCTACTATCAGGGTATAAATTTGACCTTTATTTTTATAATTTGGTATTTCATTCGTTCTCTTCATTTGTAATTATGTCACTTTATCTATATCAACTAAATGCTTTTTTTTTTTGTCTTATATCTCATTTTAGAAATCAATGACTATGCAGTAAAACTTGGCATTGATCCAGTTAAGGAGTCAAATCTACTCTACTTGGCAAAAGAAGGCTTAATGCAGGCTCTACCATCCGATTGGAAGATTTGGTAATTATTAAGAAAGTGGGTTTTGACATCAAGATTTTTGTTTAATTTGGTCAAGCAGAAACTAATGTAATTACATAAGTGTTGAAATAATTATTATTGTATTAGTGTGGACAATGTTGAATATTCCACAATTAGGAATAAATGAGGGAGGCGCACAGGTTTGTGGGGAAGGCGGAAGCTATATATCCTTCCGTAAATAATAACCGTTATTAAAATGGTAACTGGTATGCTGTATTGTTCTTTGGGGGTTCGGGGCTGTCCTTGCCATTATTATTATTGGGGACTTTTTTATATTTTGTATTGACACTACATAAAAGCTTGTGCTCTTGTTGAGTCTAGATTTTTACTGACACCAATGTTTTAAGAAATATTAGGTATCTAGGTAAGAATTATTAAGAAATAATTCACCTCTATAAGTGACTAAAATATTTTGATTTCAATCTGAAAAAAAAAAAAAAAAATATTAAAAAATAGTAAGAAATTGATGACAAATGATTACCTTTATATTGCAACTAAGATCAAATTTGTTTATAATTATAGTAGTATACTCGTAGAGGGAAAACAACAATATTTCAAAGCAGTTTGTGTAAACTGCAGGCTGGATGCAAAGGTTAATTGATTTCCTTTGGGAGTTTTTATTCTTATTCTAAGAATTTAAGCAAATACAGCAAACACATTTTAGCTTCGACTCAAGTTTATTAGCGTGTAAGTTTTCACTTATACTGTCAAAATTAATGCGGCTTTTTAACTTCGGTATAAGTTTATCAAAAACAATAAGTTTTTTTCTTATGTCTTAAAATTAACCATTTCTGTACATTGTTAGGCATCCGTAGCAAAGAAAAATAAATTTTCATTTCTTCTTTTTCTATTGGTAGCTACTCTGAAGAACAAGACGCTCACTACTATTATAACATCAAAACAAAACACTCGCAGTGGGATCACCCCCTAGATGCAGTTTATCGTGATCTGGCTGAACAGGCTAGACAGAAACTTTCTTCGTCAGCGGTCACTCCAGTGATTGATAATTCTGACGACGCGTCACAGTTGGATTCAGGTATACGCAGCCTTCAGGGTAATGAAGATATGGACTCAAACAATACGAATGACATGTCTTCGCCAGTGAATAACAGCGCGAAGGGAAGCACATCAAATGGGACCTTAAGCTCTGGAGGAACTAGTGGTTTCAGTGGAGGAGTAAATAAATTTCTTGAATCCCGTACTAAGAATTTCCCCATTGGATCAAATTTCCCTACAATTAAGATGTCACGCTTTGAGGTTACAAAAACGAATCCACAAATTGGATTGTCCATGAAATTTAACAATGGTGATGGACAACAACAACATTATCCGTTGACACCCAGCGGCGATGGACCTGAAATCAAGCGGGGTTTCACCATCTCTGGCACTGGCGCCATGTTTTTGAAATCAAATGTTAGAAAAAATCTGGAGTTGCACAATTTAGCAGAGGCAAAAGACAGAAATAGCGCGGTGGGATTGTTTGCTGAAATCGTTAATACCGGAGTCAAAGGTATTCTCAGAGATTCCAGTCTGACGGATATGCGTAGGAAAATGGATAGTTTGGAAAATGACTGTGCAGAAGATAAGAAAAGTGTTCGATTTAACTTGGATGATTTGAAAAGTAGATCTAATTACTCTCCGGAGGAGGAGCCAAGCAGCTCTAGAAGGTTAACACAAAGTCCCGAGGTTTCTGTTATATCAGATGATGAATACAACTGGGACAATAATGATGATGAGGACGATGATGAAGACTTTGGTGAAGGGGATAAGCATGTGAAGGAAGTTAGGGTCACCCCAGTATCAAAACCGGCAATTGTACCAATTTTACGCGCACAAAGCTTCTCTGCAGACTTTCCCGATAAGGATAAGAGTCGTTTGAGTGATGCTACTCGATCCTTGAGTGCTGAAAGCCAACCTTCGTCTACAATTTCTTATTTAGATAAACTTAAAGATACCACACATGTGAAACCTCTCTACGAGGATACCGATTCAGATTCAAAAGCCAGTTCAGTAAGAAGTTTTGTTAACAAATCAGAGCAAGAGTTTGAGAGTATTCCATTTGATTTAGATGAATTGGATAAGAAACATGAGCGTGATGTTGAAGAACTGGAAAATAAAATAAAGGGAGGAGCAGTCCCAAAGGTTCCACAATTCCCAGTTAAACCTGAAACAAATTCTAGACTCAGTACTGTTTCAGAACAAATTGATAAAGAAGTTGAGGATGAAATCGAGAAATATCGCCAACAGAGAGAAGCAGACAAAATGGAAATGCTTAAAAAGGAAAAGCAACGCTTTGACGAAAAACTACAACATGATATTGAGGACTTGAAGAAGGATCACGAGGTAAAATTAAAGAGTCTCCGACATGAACACGATTTAAGGCTCACATCTGTACAGCATCAATTGGAAGAAGATTTCGATAGACGTCTCGAGGAATTCCGAGCGGAGATGGAGGAAGATTTGGATATGAAAAGAAAAACAGTAGTAGATGAGCATAAGGCTCACATGAATACACTTCAGAAAAACCATTCAGAAATACTTCATGACCTTGAACGAGACTTGAAAAGCGAAGAAGAGATTCTGAAAAAAGAACATGCTACCAAGCTTTCTGAAATGCGTGATAAATTGACACATGAAATGGAAGTGGAACGGCAGCGAATGCGTGACACCGGCGAGGATCGTCTCTATGAGAAAGTTCGCTGTGAGAAGCGCCTTTTG
The DNA here is from genome assembly GCA_949716465.1 of Chalcosyrphus nemorum. Classification (NCBI taxonomy): domain Eukaryota; kingdom Metazoa; phylum Arthropoda; class Insecta; order Diptera; family Syrphidae; genus Chalcosyrphus; species Chalcosyrphus nemorum. The sequence goes on from OX454332.1 coordinate 37,251,012, forward strand.
GAGGATAAATATCGTTGCTTGAAAGAAAAATATGTAAGACTGAAGACAGATGTTAAGTTATCACTAGAACGTCGCAATCGTCGACGAGAACAACAAGCAGCTCTTAATCAGCAAAGTTTGAACAATACAACGACTGGGTCAGAAACGGAACGGTCAATGTCAAATAAGCCTTCGATTGGCAATAGCGAGAATCGTAGTCTCTCGCTATCCACGTCGGGAGTTAAACCACCAGTTCCTCCAAAGACTCATCTACATAATGTAAGGGAACATCCACTGCGAGAGAAATCTGGAGATCGTCAACAGTCGCGAAAGCCGGGCATCACATCTAAATATATTAAACATTTGCAGATCCATGATGATACTACCTCTATTAGTCAATCAGACACCACCATTTCTAATAACTACCCCAAAGGGCGATATCTTCCAGCTCCTGTTTTAAGCGATAATGGCAATTCTGACTCTGAAGCTTTCCAAAATAACCAGGAGAACAATAATAACACACGTGGTGGTAGCAATCAGAGAAAGAAATTTTTTTCTCGCATGAAGTCTGCCTCGACATCTCGACTTAATTCAGATAACTTTAAAGGAGATCGGCCATGTACACCAGTGGAGAATTTGCGCCTTCAACTTCAAAAATTAGAGGATCTTGAGGACCAGTTTCCTGACAATACTCTGGATGCTACATATCATCTGCGATATCCGTTTTCTGATGTTTCAAATGAACACGCTGGGACCAGTTCCGCTGAGTTGGAATTCTTTAAACATCGCATCCACTTAGAAAGGGACTCAGTGCGACGTGCAAAAGAATCTCTACGTACTCAACGGACAAATTTCAGAGCTCGTCAAAGGGAGATAAAACAACACCACAAATCAAATACCACTCGACACTCCCTGGATCAGTTGATTCAGGAGGAAAAGGAATTAACTGAAATGGAGGTGAATTTACACCGCACGAGAGCTTTGTTGGGAGAAAAAGTTATACGTTTAAGGCATTTAGAGCAGTCCCTACAGAGGATCTATGAGAAAGAAAAACCAATGGACTTTTTGGCTGTGGAAAATAAGGATGATGCAACTCTTAGTGATCTATCATCGCACTCTAGTTCAGGATTCAGTAGCACTGACTTCGCAAGTGTTGATACACACAATTTAAATCGCCGCAAAGAAATGTATCAGGAATCATCAGAATGTATTCAAAATTTGGAGATTTTGAACGTGGAAATTAGAGAAATATTAGATATTCTTAGCAAACAACAGGGACATGGTGAGTTAAGAATTTATATCTGTCTTTGGTTATATCAGTTTACAGATTTTTTACGCTTAGGTCCATCAATTCCACTTAGTAGTCCCCATAATGACTTTAACTGGGCTAATCTACTTTCATCACCTGGTGGTGCACCTGGAACTCCGAATGGGTCATCACTTCTGCATGCTCCACAATCCATTCCAACTTTAGCCGATCGATTGGAAACCTATCGCCAACTAGCCACTGGCCGTATGGGGGGTGCAATACTTGCTGCCAACACAATTGTATCCCAAAGCCCTCGGGCAGTCAACTATACAACAAGTCTTGTTGAACGAACTCGTGATTTACGGAATTGGTTGCGACAGGCCAAAAACGAACATGAAATACTAACTGGAGGAGCTGCTGCTTCTGTGGCCACTGCCACTGCAGCGGCAGCTGTTGCCGGCGCTGGCCATCCAGGCAGTGGAGGGCATCCCCATACGAACCTCTAATTAGGAACTCTGTTTTGTTGCTTCACGAAGAAAGCAGCAACTGGGTGAGATGTAAAAGGCGGGCTCCTTGGTACTGAGTTAGCTGGCGAAATTCATAGTGAGCCCTATTTATTTATATATGTTTTTTTTTTACATTTTTCTGGAATGGTGCCAAATCTTTTACATGTCGATGAAATTTGAATGATTTCTGGCACTATACAAGTGCATAAGAATATATGTATGTAAATGTTACCTACCAAGTGTTCAAACACAATTGGACCTCAGTAGGTAATAAAAAAAAAATAGTGCATGTTTATATGGTTATGAGAGGATATTGTTGCACTGATATTGTTTGAATATTGCACTATGAACATAGGAAAGTAAAACATATTCCAAGTGACTACCAAACGAATTATATTTAAAAATTAAGCAAAATACAAAATTATAAAATTAAGTACCTATGTATGTATATTCGTTTGTGTTTTAAATTAGAACACAGAGATTTAGCTGAAAAATGTATTTATCTCCATATAATCAAAAATTGAATATATAGGCGTTTAGTAACTAAGCAGATCCTTTGTCATAAATGTTCAACAATGCTTACCGCTAATAAGTTCAAGTCTTTTCTCCACTGTTTTTCTTCGTTATTTTTAACAATGTTTTGTTTAAATTGAAGAAAATGCTTTGGGTTGATTTATTTTCATGCAAACGTCAGACTTAAAAGCGCATGAGTAAATGTAGTTTGTGCCAATTCTTATATGTATGTATGCACCTTCATATCATCATTAGTAGATACTACCAAGTTTTTTAAATGTGTGTGTCATGAGTTATTCACATCCTATCATGCCATGATAGTTAGTTATATTCTGGGAAATTTGTTTTTCTGTTATGAGTTTTCTGTTTTAAATCTCCGAAAACAAGAATCTGTTTTGTTATTTTGTTAGTTGAGGTATTAAACTGTTTGTTTTATTACTTGCACCTATAATATAGGGCAAGTATTGGATTCGTGCAAAAATTCGAACTCGAGATAACAATGAATTCTGACATTACGATGATAGAGAAGCTCGAAAAAGTGGGTCTGCCGATTCTGTCTGTCTGTCTGTCTGTCTGTCTGTCTGTCTGTCTGTCTGTCTGTCTGTCCGTCACTCTGTATGTATGTACGCTCGACTACAGCCCAAACGGGTGGACCGATTTCCTTCAAACTTCATATCTGGGGTCTGTTGTGTATTCTCCAGAGGGGAAATTGGAATTTTAGTTCTAGCCCTATTATTAACGGTACTTTACTTAAGGCCAATTTTACAAAAACATGATTTTCTCGAAAACGGCTCTAACGATTTTGATTAAATTTCATATTTGCGTTAGTCTAGAGAAATGCTATAACATGGCGTACCACGTTTTTGGCTAAAAATACGTATAACGGTACTTTTCTTATTAACTGATTTTAGAAATATGGCTATTTCTCGGCTAAAAATCAATGGATTTCCATAAAAATCGAAATGTGGCCCAGATTTAATGTTTAACAAAATGTGGCATTTAAACTTATCCAAAAATTTTAAATTTTTTTTTTATTAAAAATTTGTGCACATCCAAAACTAAGAGCATAAAGGTGCAAGTACGTACGATCCAGTCGTGCACATTTTTTTTTTGTCGTTTTTGCAGCAAAAACATAGCTTTGAACTTATGCTCCTATCAAAGTTCCTACTATCACCAATATTTGAAGTAAATTAATAGCTAACGGTATAAAAAATACCTAAAATGTGAGAATTGTTTTAGCAGGCTCCATTTCATTTTTGATAAAATGGATGAAACTGTTAATATGGATTTTTAAAAACCAAAATCTTAGGCATGGTAAAGAGAATCTGGAGATTTTAAAGGTATTTAAATTCCACCAGGACAAAGGTTCAAAGTAAAATGTAGGTAACGAAGAATACTGCGAGTTTCATCTTTTTTTATGCATGGAATAATGTAATAAGTAACTGATGTTGGAACTAGAAAAGTGAAATTGCAACTTAATGGTTATAAGTTTTCTATAATAATTTAAAATAAGTAAGTTAATCTCGAATGAAGAACGTTCGTCAAATTAAGATAAAATAGCTATTCTCTTCATAAAAAAACCTAACAGATCCTTAATGTCATTAGAAGAATATTGCAAAATAGTCAAACCACCAGACATTTAATGTGGATGGCTCAGGATGCTTGCATGGAAAGGTGGTTCATATTCTTATTTCAGACCATTAAAAAAGCATAAAATTGGAATATATGCGGGTTGATTATCTATATTTTACTTTTACTGTATCTTTTCGTAGGAAATCGTAGACAAAACTGACTTGATTGTTCTTACGTAACCCTAAATATGGCATACGTCTTACAATTGTTTGTTAAAGAAAACCGTTCAAAGCCAACGTTGAAATAAGTTTATACATTTTGTTATATACAAGATTATTGGCAATTCTGACGTTTTTGTCGCGTCGGAGTCATATGTTCTATTTTTTTTTTTTTTTTTTTTTTTTTTTTTTTTAAATTCGAAACGATTACCGGGCAATTTACATTCTCAACTGGGTTTATATTCCTCAATAAATAAAATTTCGTTTTTATTTACAAGTGTTTAATATAACATCCTCCGAATATAGTATGAATTAATTCTGAAAAAAAAAAAAAAAAAAATCATGAAGCAAATATATGCAAAAGTGTGATTATTACACCACTTTTGTTTGTATATATTTTCATCCCTTTGAATGTTTTCTTCCAAACATCTTATTATCCTTATCTGTACGAGTAACGCTTGGAGTCCATTGTCGATTGATTAAAAAAAAAGATTCAGCTTAGTTATCTAAACTTAACTCAATTGATTTATATTAAACTGTGTTGATAAAATTCGTTGTCTGAAAGTGCATTTAAAACAGAATACAGCATACCATCAGGACTACTAAATAAGTTTTTGTATTATTGCACCATAAGATGTGATAAAGTCATGAAATATAGCAAAATGCTGGAATGTTTGTTAAATAACCTAATAAGTTAATATAAAAAGTTTTTATTTATCTTTTATTTTTTTCATACAAAAATAAAGCTATTTAATAAGTTTAGAAAATATTTATTGTTTATTTGAACTTACAAACCGTTGTCTATTTAATTTTCAGTTCAAGGAAATTGTGCAATAACAATATCTGTATATACTTGTTATACAAATAAAAAAAATCATTCTGAATAACTCCTTCTGTGAAGAATAGCTTACTTCGATGATTAATCTTATTTAAATGTGCATATAAAAAACTATTTGTTTGCGTTTATTATTTAAAATAGAAACAAAACTACCAAATAAACTTAAAATAGTGGTTTTAATAATTCCAATCAAAGCAAACTTAGAATAAAAAAGACAAAACTAAATATTTAAAATGTGTTATGTTGTGATATAGAACTTAAAATTATTTTTAGAAACATTGTATGAATAGAGATGTTATATTTTTAAAACATAGTTTCTGAATTAATGTAAAAGATATATGTATTATCAGCATATATCCAACAATAAAATATCCATTAAACTATATCATTTTAAGTTTTTTAAGTTAGCCGGAATAAGCTAAGACATAACTTATAAATAAAATAATATATATCTACAATATGAAGACTTAAGATATAAAAGCATGTACATAGTGCTAGTTTTTTTTTGTTTTTATTTTAATACTTTTACCCATATGATTTTGCTTACAATAATGACCTCGAGTAGCTTGTCTGTGGTGATTTTTAAGAGATTTGATACTATTAACGACATAAGGTTTTCAAGGTTTAATCAAGAAAAAAGTGTGCAGAATATTTGCTACTTTATTTTTGTATTCTCTTTTTGTATGGGCGAACTGTTAAACAGATATGTACATATGTAAGCCCTAATTTACCCAATTTACGTGGTAGCCTTTAGCGTTAAGCAAATGACTTGGAGAAAAATTTCTAAATTTCGACAATGAAATACATATAACCCTTTTGTCGATATACTCTCTACATATGTATGTATAATAGGCGAATGCCTATTATCCTTATAAAATTGTCTACATGTGACAAATATTTAACAGAAGCAAGCAATTTTCATTATTTAAAAGGATGTTCAAAATTTATGCAGCAGCGGACCTAACAGAGCTGTTATCGAGGTCATTATAATACATCATTCCCCCTACTTCGTAATTTGTTATACCGTCCCGAATTATTTCTCGAATTTCAAATATGTGATAAATTAAAAAATATATATATTAATAAAATAAATAAATTTATTTAATTTTTTCTCTTAACTTTCGATTTTAATATTCTTGTACCTTAAAACAAAATAAAATTAAAATAGTTTGCCTTAAACAAAAAAATATATGAATTATTATTATTATTGTAATACCGTATTCTCTTATATCGATATGAAATAAAACAAATTTAATCTATTTGAAATTATTCTTACAAGAAAAAACATAAGTAAAATTATATACATAAATACCAATTAATAAACATACGTATAAAAGTAAAATATATAATAAATGTACGATCAAGTGTGGTCAAGATATCGTTGTTTAAATTAAATAACATAACAAATATTTATAAAATATTAAATATTATTTGAACCAATTAGATATTTGTTGGTTTAAGAAATTTAAAAACAAAGAAAAACAATTTAATTGTCTAACTTGAGTGTATGGTCGCATAAAAAGAATGAATATGGATAGAAAGGAAAGATATTGTAAGAAAAAAATTTAATTTAGCTTTATTAATTTAAAATGTAATAAATAAAATAAATTGAAAAAAATTTTAACCGAATGTTTTTTTTATAATAAGAAGAAAAGTCTAATTGAATAATTTTTTTCTGAACCTCTTCGCCAGGCTTCAATTTGCAAGATGCAAAAAGTGGTAAACTTCACCATTTTACTCAAAGTATGTCACATAATATACTCATAAAAAAGTAGTTCATTCATTTAATTTGCAATGGTGGTGGAAAAATTCTCTTATACTGGCAAAACTATAAAAAAAGTAAACGAAAGCATTGAACAAGAAGATGAAAATACACATGACAGTTTGCATAACACAGCCCAAACAAATTTCTTGTACTAAAATTTTCACTGAGATCGATTCTCCTTAGTGAACAAAATTTCGTAAAATTTGCGAAAATTCTCTATTTACTTACTCCCTTGTCTAAAAAACGTGAAAACTACGTAACTGTGATGTACAGGAACTGAATTTCACTATTTTTCATTCAATTTAATCAATTTTTCAATTCAATTATAGAACAAAGCTATAAGGTTCATCCTCTTACTTTTTGAACTAAAACTTGGAATTTGACAAATTTCAAATAGTGAGAGTAAAATTCAGAAAGAGCTTAAAAGTGAAAAAGTAATAGGCTAATAGCTGGTGGAGTTTTATTATGATTATTTCGTCAACAAAATTTGGGTTGTTGTTTTGTTGTCGTGGTCGAATACATCTCAAATGTGGAATTCTGGCGAGGTTCGAGCGCTTTAGGGGCTAGGGCAGTGTTGTCACTTTACCGCAATTGTGGTTTGGTAGAGTCGTCTATTCTCGAACCTTTTTTACAAAAGTCGTTGTATTATCGTTAATTTACTGTTCCTGCTCTTCGACACAACACACTCGTGAAAAGGGAATATGCCTATTCAGTGGAATTTAGGCTCCGTCAGTTTTAGGTAACGAAGGGGCAGGGGAACTTTGAGTTGACTGTCTAATTTAGGCTGTCCGTGTCGTGGGCGCAGGTCCGGTTGATTAGGTTCATGGGGTGCAGATCGGTTTGATGGTCTACTGAAGAGAGATACACCTTCGAAAAAGTAAACGAACGGGTTGAACAAGAAAAAGTTAAAATAAACTAATTTGACTTTTCACAAGCCAGCACAAAGAAATTTCTTGCACCAACATTTTCAGTACGCTAACAGCTTTTCGTAATATTCGCTGTTTTGGGAGTGTACGCGAACGGACCTCTTGTTATTATAGTGTTTGAGCCTAATATGAAACTTTTTGTAAAAATAGCGGGGTGTGTTTGGCTATCTAAATGTCGATAGTAAAACCCTAAATTTGTAGACCTCATTGAATATAGTTTTTGATATATGAAATTCACTGAATTTGTGGTGTTTTCTTATATCATAAGAAAACATACAATACATATTTATGTATGAAATTGTCAAACATGGCACAAGCCTTTTAAAGCTTCCTGTAAGCTGTCTGATTAGTCTGCGAGCTAGGCCTCCCCTCAACTGCTCTCCTTATCGTCAAAGATGAACCTACACCTACTGTCCCACTTCTTTGATGACCTTGGTAATCTGATGTCCTCAGGTGGTCAGCTCAACCCCCTTTCTCTAAATCTCCCCCTCTTATCACAATATAGTCTCTAATATCTGTGTGAGCAGCCACTCCAATCTTACGTACATATGTATGTATACGAGATTTCCTTCTACCATTATATGAATATAGTGTTTCTATTGACGATATATAATTAATATTATATTCATTATTTTAATTATTTATATTTAATAGAATTAAACTATTTCTAAAAGTATCAAAAACTTTTGTGCATCATACACTAAAATATAAAAAGATAAGCTAATTAAGCTATTGGGCTCATACCCCACTTATAAAGGTTTTAATCCTTTTCTTTTTAATTTTTAATAATTCATGTATGTAAAACTAGACAGTAAAAAAAACACTACACTTGCTAATATATTTCATTTTCAAAATGTAATTTCTCTAAAGTAAAAGCTGTCGAGCTGGTGGCCTTCCACACAATACATTACAACAAATTACTCTGCAGAGAAACGCCGGGATTTTACTGAGGGACAAAGCAAACGGCATTTGGCTTATGTCGACAATATTATTAGAAAAGTCTCAATACATGCGGCTACGCAAGCATTTCGCTACCTTTATAAAAAAAATATTTACCAGATTTCTCCGAGCAGATAAAAACATGAATACATATTCGCTTGCGAACTTCCCAGTTTTAATAAAAATCACAACAAATTCTCACTTTGTTTTCAAAATAAAACGGATTTTTTTTTTATTGAAAAACCACTCTCTTTACGCGCCTGTTAATAACTAACTTTACTTGGAAATCACGATTGGACCAGTTTCCTTGCGAGCGTCCCTTTGCTTGGCGACGATTTGGTTGGCAATGCGATCCAAATCACGTTGACCGATCGATGTCAGTTTGCGACCACCATCTGGGTGCTTCTCAATCAAGCGGGCATGTTCCAAAGCCTGAAGGGCCTTGCGTGCACAGCCATCAGCAGATCGGCAGAAGTGTGATGGATGGACTCCGTTGCGTTTGCGTCCACCGTAAATCTTAGTGATTGAACCGACACCAGCGGGGCTGCGGTGGTACAAGTGACGAAGGATCGATGCACAACGAATGTAGAACCAATCGGGATCGTATGGAGAGAGTTCCTTGAACTTGGCGGTCTTAATGATGTCCATTTGCTCTGGAACCTTTAGCTTGCCAGTCCTACGAAAGAAACACAATTAGTTGCTGGGTTTGAGGTTACACACGGGTAATCGCCCATAACTTACTTCTTCAAGAAGACTGCAACATGCTTAACAACTGCGTGTTGATCAATATCCTTAACTGTTACACCAGGCATCTACGGGCAAACAGAAAAACCATTATTTCATTTTAACTTTAGGAAATAGAATAGATAGATGTGGCATAAACAAAAACACATGCACACACAGATTTTGCGGGGAATCTTGAAAAAATTCATGAGCAAGTGAATTAAATATAGTCTCGAAATGTTATGAAAGGTTTTCACAAGCACTTATTGCAAAAATAAATAGATTTTTTTTACTTTTTTCAGAAATATTTTAATTTAATGACAGAAACCATACCTTGCTTGACAAAGAGAACCGGAAGAAAGGACATTTTGCATGAAGTTGGCTGCGTTAAGAAATAATTGAGCAAATTAGGGTGCGCTTGGAAAGCAATTTGAGCAATAATTTAGGGTGCGTTCTCGCCGTAAAGTCTTTGAAAGAAATTCAAGAAGTTTTTATAAACTATGGTTTATCAGCTTTTAAAAGCGTTTTATTTTTATTATAGAACTCTTGTATATATATATATGTAATACATGCCCAAGTGAAAAAATCGTCATTAAAACCTTGCCTATAATATCCTTTGATGGAAGCATGTTTCTTTTGAAGTGGCAATTTGGAAATTGTTATTTTTTTTTTAATGTAGCGTGTGTTAAGCGCGAAATAATGAATATTCAATTACTCTATTTGCTCCGATCATCAGAAGCACTTCAGTTCTGCTCCAATCCGGAAGCAGTAAGATGTTATTTTCTTGAAGAACGCTTCCAAAAAATGAAAAAAAAAAAACAACATATTTGTTTTGTTTGAAACTCTTAAGAGATGAAGCCGTGAAAAAGCCTTTCTCACATGTTTTGAGTAAACAAATTAATGAAAAACTGTCGCTTTATAGATTGAAGCAGAAGCAGCTATGCTTCGTACACTTTAAGGTCGAACGAGACACTCGAAAATGAAGGAAAGAGAAATGAGAAATAAACGGGCTAGCCTCTCTCTGGCGGGTAGAAGAATTTGAAACATTTTTGCGTATTCTTACCTGTGAAAACGGAATTGGAGTTTGCTTATTATTTCTTGTTTCGTTTTTATGTTCTCTTGGAAAGAACCAGAAATAACCCAAATTGGGTTATTTGTGGACAGAACTGAGAAATGATCTGCATTTGATTTTTTTTTCTTGCTCTCTTATACAAAAAAATAACTTAATTGTTGTCGAAAAACCCACTTCTAAATTATCAGCTCTGTATATGAATGGTTAATACACTAAATATTTCTATAGTTGTAGCGAATTGTATATTTTTCTTAATATCATTCTTTTCAGAGTTGCTTTCCTTTAAAGATTTCATCTCCATAAAACAGCTGATATTTTGATAGATTGCATGCGTCAGTTTTTTTTTATTTTCATACACTTCCCAAGCACAGGTGACTCTGAAACTAGGGTATATGTACATGCAGCTTCCACATATTCATATATATGTATGGGCGAGAAAAAAAATCAGTTTACATTCGATTAGGACATCAGGAAAAAAATCACATAATATAATTTTTATTGCATAATTATGCTTTATACAAAAAAGGGAATATGTAACCCCTGTGTGTTAATACTAAATAAGAAAAATAAGCTTTATTCACTTTGATGTTGCTACTAACCAGTGGCGTTTTTTGGCGCAGCGATAGTAGTGACAGATATTTGTTCTATTATCTTGGAGGAAGCAGCTGGGGACGTACTTGGTGTATGGAAGAAATACAACATGAACCCAGCAGCTAGAAGGAAATGTGCTGCCAGGATCCCAATCACCAGAAAAAGTGAAATTTTCGAATTTCGCAAGGCTGGCGTAAGAACTGCGATGAGTACCGATCCTGAAGCGAAAGCAGCTGTTAACACGAGCAACCATTGAAGGATTGAAATCTATGTAAATTAAATTAGATGATATGAAGCACGGATCGCCAATTCCATAGATAGTTACCTGTATCACCCATAGAATTGACACCGGAATGTAAATGGCAAGGGAATATCCATAAATGCACATCAATGAGAGTAAGCTAGGTGTGTAAGTAGCCTGAAAAAAATGCAAGTATGTATAGTACGGACAATTCAAAGCTTTGTTGATGATCTACGTTTTCCGTTTCCAAGCCCTCTTCAACTGGTTTTAGGCTGTATTTCATGAGGGCCCATAATGCACCTGGTAGCAAGCAGGAATAAACAAAAATTGAAGAAGCAGCATACGATACCAAATGGAAGTTGTAACGCCAATGGTAGTTTTCGTTGGCACTTTGAAGATAACTCGCTATGTTGCCGCTAATGGCGATGGAGAAAATCTAAGACAAACGTGTTATAGCTTAATAAAATTCAAAGAGACACACTTACTAAAGTGACTGTAATCCAGAAAGGCCCATATAGATCAGGATTTGTCCCAATATGTGATTTAAGATAGTTACTAGGTGCACGCTTGGGGATCATCGCACTTGCGATTCGGTCCAACACCATAAATGTGTCCACGTTGAAGAACTGTTGATAGTACTCCATTGTGAGGAATGATACTGGTTTATTGGAACTATCATCATTTCCATCTAGAGATCCTCCGGCCTTTTGTGGGCTATTTTCACCATTCAGAACTTTTGCACTCTCCGACATGTCGTAGATTAGCGCCTGCAGCGGATCCCTGGCACGACCAGTAGGGTTTCTTTGAGGGGAATTCACACTGATTTGTGCAGGCGGTGGGCTATTAGAAGAGCTCGAAAAATCCTTAAAAGTAAGCAAGTCGTCAGAATTGGAATCCATTACGCTGAGATTATTTTATTTTCCAATAAAATATGCTTTCAAAATATTCCTGACAAACCCTACACGTCAAACAAAGTAGACTTTAAAATGTCAGATGGAAAGTGATGACATTTATTTCTATCTGATAAGAAAATTGACAGCAAGTTAACTTGGGGTGTACACGCAAAATGTTTAATCGTAATGTAATGTAAAATGAGCAAGAACGGAACGGATTTCACAAATGAATGCCCGATTCACAATACCGTTTTGTCTGCTTCGCTTTGAAAATCATTACGGAAGCAGTTCCATGGCTTCAGTCATTTTTTTTTGAATTGTCGGTCAGCTGTATTTTGTTGACAAATTAAATGGAAAATACGATTTTAAAAAATTGTTAAAAAATGACTTACGTTTTTTTTTTCCAAAATTTGAATACAAACAAATTCTCCCAAACTTCAAAGCGAAGCAAAAGTTCAATTGTTTTGATTTATGCTTCGCTCTCAGTAATGCTCTTAGGTCTATTTACGAGTCTCTTACGTTTGTCAACCGAAAGCAACGCGCTCAAAGCGTGATTGTGATTGGATACACGCATATCCTATGTTCCAATCATAGATAAACTAACATAGATGGTCGTCTTCTCCCTACTCTGCCGAAAATTTTGTAAAGCACGCCGATTTGAATTTTCCTATCTGTGAATACATGTGATCGAACGTGCGAACAAGACGTAACTATAAAAACAATCGTGGTGTCTCTTTTTTCCTTTTGCACACCACATTTTCAGCAGACTGTCATTCAATTAACAACAACAAAATGTACAGGAAAATGGCTGCGCCCATGAAATGTCCCGCGGTTTAAGAATGTGTGCGTGAGCTCCGATTTGATTTTGACGGTCAAATCGGCCGAAGACGACCATCTATGTTAGTTTATCTATGGTTCCAATCTCAGCTTTGTGTCAAAGTTCTTAACGCGAAGCAAACAAAGCGGTATTGTAAATTGGGCATAAGCTATTTTTTAAAATTTTTCTTTTTGTACTCTTCATATTTTAACTTCCAAGTCTCCGGTAGACTTCTGTAAATTTCAAGAAATTTTATTTATTGGTGTTCTCTACCTGAAAAGGAAAGACGGAACGCTTGTGGGCTCGATACGGTGTCTGTCTGTCCGCCTGTCTGTCACAGCTCTATAACTTTTGAACCGTTAGACGTAGAGAGCTGAAACTTTCGCTTCATGTGGAAGCCCGTACAAGATGGCGGCAATGAATTTCACTTTTATACTTTTTGGGGCACATATGAAGGGCAACAAATTTATTTCGCTTCCATTATGTTGTATATCAGAATAAAGAGAATTGTCACCTAACTGTAAATCTGCTTTTTTTCGTTTAATCCTAAAAAAAATTTTCCTAAATTAAATTTTGGTAAAAATTTCAAATTTTATCAAATCCATCAAATAATTCTCGAGTTACAGATTTTAGAAAATCAATGTATCAATTAAATGTATGTAGGCCAGTACTTTTAATCATAGAGTTTGGTAGAATGGTTTCAATTTTAAACTTACATACATAGCACCTACATATGTACATACATTACATTGTCCATAAGTGAACCAAATTTCCATAGGTGTATGAAATGATTAATATTGCCTTCTATTAGTCTTTCTATGTAGAAGACAGTTGATAAAACGACCGGAACACTATTCCATGATGCCCTATTTTGTGTTATAATAACAATGTATGACGACAATCCAAAGTCACGTTAATTTCTTAAATTAGACAGTTGAGAACAACTCATACAACCGTAGATACTTTAGAGATAATTTGCAAATAAATTATATATAATTTTGAAAATAAAACATAACACATTGACTGAAATTCTTTGTCCAACATTTAACCACATGAGCTTATTTAACATTAATCTAATTGGTGTATAACGATAATATTTTAAAATTATTCGCATGACCCCGATTTTGTAGATGGTGTAATTGATTTAACATATATATATATATATTCACATATTATATATGTATATTCACTCAGAAGAAAAAGAACAATGATGATGATGAACAATACTCAAAATGTGGTTAATTTTAACATATTTATGGCACATTCTTCTAATTATTCGTATTTTATTTTCCATATGATTTGATCAAGATTAGATCTGTATAAGAAAAAAAATCTAATCCTGATTTTCAAAGTTTCACAGCACTTGCAATACTTGAAATTTGTATGTAGGTATTACTACTAATACAACTAGTTTATTACGGCAGTGAATTTTTAAAATTAATTTTTTTCGGACTCTATCTGACCATAGTTTGATAAAAATCTTTATGATACAGTAGTAAAGTTATGAGTACTACAGAATGATATGTAACTTACTTTGAAGTATAGTATAACATATGTACGAATGATGGAAAAATGTATTGTAGTAAGAAAGTAGTTATGACATGAAGTGGAGCTTAGTGGTTAGTGCGTTGGACTACTATGCAATATTTTGAACTATGAAAAACTCAAAAAAGTCAAAAAATCTGATATATTACACATTCGTGAAATTGGTCTCGGAAATTAGGCCAATATCTATATGATATAATATGTCTACGACTGACTGTAACTTATTTTGATGTTTCAAAAGTCCATTTGCATTCCATGCCATTATTTTAAGTGAATTATTTTTATAAGAATTAGTGTAACCATTAACGATGTAATATTTAATATTTAAAATAAGGAAATAATGTTTTACTTATATGTATATGAAATGGGGTGGGTGCCGTGGCTCAGTGGTTAGTGCGACGGACTGCTGCGCAAGGGGTTCTAAGTTCTTATCCAGAAAAATACCATCAAACGTATTTACGGCCCCACATCTTCCGAGAGTCTGAAAAACATTCAAGAGTATAGCTGTCATGAGAACGGCATAAAACTGTAGGTCTGTTCTGTACGTACAGAAGTGTATACCACGCACAATACGTACAGTTGTGAGAAGCTTGGCCTTGGCCCTCTGTGGGCTGCTTACGTCCTAATATTTATTTATATTTTATATATGAAATAAACCTGCTGGTCACATGTACATAAAACAGCGATACTAGTATGATCCAGCCGTGATTATTTATATGTAAGCGCCACTCCAATTTTTCTGCCGAGTTTAACTCATATATGATTGAAAATTTTTTCTTTTTTTGAAATGGCATCAACAGCTTTCCATATTTTCAATCAAGGCTGATAAAAAAAAATTCTTTGTCTAAACATAAAGTGCACTGATAAGGCTTCGCACACCAATTAACTGACGGTATGCGTTCAATTCTCTAGCAGCTAATCTCAACTTATAACGTCAATAAATATCGGTAGAAATTAAATCCACACATATGTACATTTTGCATCTAGTATATTTTTTACTCACAAACAATAAAAGATTCGAGTAAGTTACGTAAATTTGGGAAAGTACCATAAACTTAATAACCTACTTTTATATTAATAAATAAATTAAAAGATAAATATACACAAGTAGTTTCAATAGGCTAAGGTGAAGTTTCCTCTTGACAGTAATACTCATGTATGTTCGTCAGACCCTCGCAAAATGTGGGCCGTGGAAACTCCTTGATATTTTACAGGGTTCGATTTAGGCATAGTTTTATAATGATTAAAATAATATTTTGTGTTTTCAACCCTGGTCAATCAATACACTGTGTGTCGATGTAATTTTTCATATGAGAACATTTGCTAGAAAAAATTTGATTGGGGAATAAAACGTATGCATACTGCGTAGATTTTTATTACAACGCTTTCGATGAATTGATTGCATTTATCTTGTAAGTGGAATACCATTTTCTCCAAGGATACTTAACTGATGCACATTCAAAAGGACAACAAAAGCCAATTGTTGAGGTGGCTCCTTCTCCGGTTGTGGTGTAATTTTCTATGAATAGCAAAGCACTTACTGCCGAACAGTAAGCTTCTTATGTGTATACATATTTCTGACATCCTCTGGACAGAGTATCTTTTTAAAATGGCAATTTTCTTTTGATTTTTTTTTATTATTTTGTTCCCATCACCGCTTGGTGGTTTGTCCCTTGGCAAGAAGTTCTTATGTTGCTCTACCTGAATAAGGTCCTCGGCGAGAAAGCGGAGAGTATTTTTAACGGCATTGTAATTGAATTCGTGGTATCGATTTATTTAAATTACGTGGATATATTATATTATACCGATATGAAAAGAGGAAGCGCTGAAACAAAAAGAATCCCTTAAAAATATACTAAAAGTATGCCCTAGAAAGGCAGTATCTAATAAATTACATTAATCAAATCGAAGTGTAAAAATGCAGTAAAAGGCTATCGTCGCATGAGTAAAATTCACCAAAAAATATAATGGTACAAATACTTGTAAGCATATAGCTAACAGTGTTATTTTCAATACACAATTTGTTCTCTATTTACATCTTTATAATTATAACATTGCGAACGGCGAAAGAAGCTTTAGTGTTATCGTAATAATAGTTGTCATTTCCGAAATACATATTCTATTGATATTACAGCAGAGACGTAATATTAAAATCAAACATGGGTGGCTTGGTGTTTAGCCTTAGACAAAGTTTGAACGAAATCCTGAATTCCTGAATGTAGATTTTGATTCGGCTGGTTATGTCAACTGTGGTTTCTCCATCGGTTCTGATTTTTATACAAAGCATATATGATACTACTTCCGAATCTAATTTCAGATATTATCCAAATCCGTTAAATAGTAAGTGCTATAGTTTTGAGAAAAAAAAAACTTTTCTTTGAAATTTATTTAACGCCACTTCTTTTGGTTTCGAAGAAGGTTTTAGAATATATGTATTTTTAGCGTAAGTCACTCTCAGTATGCTGTCGCGTTACTAGTTTCAAGAATTTTTTATATACTATCTCCAGCAATGCATACGAGTAAGTTAGATTTCCGGCTGGATTTTTGTATTTTTCTGACAGTATCTGCCTTATTTTCTACGTATTGTAGTTGGTGAGTTTAATTCGGATGTAAGAGCTTATGCGTGTCTTTAGGTATAAGGTCATGAGTTACGGTTGAAGTTGTACTTTTGGCTATTTTAATAATATTAATAATAATTGTAAATATTGGAAATAACCTCCCAAACAATGAATTTATGATCTCAACAAAATTGTGGAATTGTTTTACTATGAAATAACTCCCCAACTTTGGGAAAACATGGGAGCTTATTTTATATTTCCATTTCAGCTTGAATCTTAATTTGAATTGACGATTAACAGTTGAAAATAAGCAAAAATCAAGCATAGAAAGTCACTTTTTGGAAGACTCATTTATTGCGGGTCTATTTTCTACAACCGTATTTTGTATATGCTCTGCTTAGGGCAACTTGCTAATCGGATGCTATCATATTTTATTATGATTCTAGATATACATATGTAACTTGTCGATAATTCATTGTTCTTAAGTATGGGATAGTTGCGAGGGATGGGTGTTTCAAAGTGTGTAAGGCACCCAATGTTTTATTCAGGATTAAAGGACAATTAATTGATTACAAAATTTTGGTATCAAATATTATTGGTTGGAGAAATTTAACGATGCCCAGAGAAACGTAGGAGAGATATCCCATTATTAGCTACCATTTTTTAAAACAAAATCCAGCCACTACGACTTTACCTTGTTGTTTCTACAACGAGGCTTAAAACCTAACGGCTATTTTTTGAACTGCATGGCAATAACAGTGGATTTTCGTCAATCTCTTATTGCCGGTGTGAGCAAACTTTTGTCAACCGACGAAACTCTCTTTAATATTATGTATTCTCTTATAAAAAACTTACAAATGAAAGCTATTTGAAATGTACGAGACGGGATACTGTTCTCCCAACCGTTCTTGACTCACATACGTCAAAATGCACCTTGAGTTATTGAAAATTTAAAATGTGTGACCTTGAATCCACTTTTTTTTTTTTAAATATCCTTTTTTAACTTGTACGGCGTCGACGTAGAGTCACTTCAGAACTCAATTCGGTAAGCAAACAAGCAGCAAATATTTCAGAGTTGGCCTCTATTTGGCTGCAGACTGGTGTCTTCAGGTCCATATAGTTTGATTTGTACTCACAGTGACATCTAAGTGTTAAAAAGAAAATAATGTTTAAAGTAGCAAGGCAAGAACATTACCCGGAGAAGATAAATTGAATGTTATAACTATGCAATGACTTCTTTAGAATTAATACTGTGTGTGATACTAGTCATATATGTATGTATGTAGGTGCATGCTCGTAGAACTGTACTGTCCATTTTGAAAAATGTATGACATTTGAAAGAAGAAATATTGGTATGCATAAGGGATGTTGGTGGCTTTAGGAGGGAGGAAATGCATATCCATACATATCTAAATCATTTGAACTCGAAGGAGGACAAGGATAACTGCACTACACAAGTAGACTCTTATATTAGGGGAAAGGTGAAGGTTTGATATATACACTGTGGGCAAGTGGCGAAAGAGGTTATGAGAGGTTGCAATTTTATTGCAACCAGTTACACTAGAAAATGTGGTTAGCTATATTATATATTACTTTATTAAATGGTAGTTAATCATCTACCTATTTGTAATATGCAGGTGACTGATTAAGGAATACATATATATGTAAGGGTTTGTTTTTATTTAAGATTAGTTCTTAAATGTTTTTATAATAATAGTGGTGCAGAAGAATTAGTAGTTAAGGAGCTTTAATGCATTAACGGTCGAACGTTTTAAACAAACCATAAAAAACGGAATAATAATAAGGATCTATAATATATCGTACGTACTCTGTACATATAACCTCAGCATATTACCATTAAAAATCCATCAAAATAATGAATTTTATAAATAATAAATGGTGCAAAAGATGTTCTTGCATTTGGGTGGAAAGGTGTCGTTTTCATACATTTGCCTGTTTCAAGATTATTTTAAGAGAAAAAAAATGCTTTGGTTCTCTTTTTTAAGAGCTTTTCTCAAATTCTTCAACCCTTATAACCCGTGTATACAGCCCAATAAGGAAATCCTTAAAATACGGTAGATGTAAAAGAGCAAGCCTCAGTTACTATTTATCCTCTTGATGGTTACGGTTCTAAAATACGAATTCTAAGGGTTCTATATAAATATTAGAACTTCGTTGAGCGCATAACGCGATATCTTTATTTACACACATGACATTTACTTATAAGATATGGTATACAGTTTATGCTGTTATTATAAGGACACTCCATTGTAAAATTTTATTCCGGAAAGCAACAAGGAATAAGAGTGAAAGTGTATGCTTTTCAATAAAGAGTTCATATACATGAAATTTACGTCAGAACGAAATGATCATCAATGTCAATGTGAAAATTGTTGAATGTGCTCTGCCGGTGTGTGCAACGTTTGTGTTAAGTACCTGCTTTTAATATTCTTTTATACGTACGAGTTCATTTGTATCAAATCAGCTGGGAATTGCTCCGAAAGAAAAAATCGTAGGCATTTTCGGATCTGATTTATGTTTAAGCCACTTTAATAGTGTGTTAATTTTTACCTTTGTTTTTTTGTTATTCCATTTGACTGAAAATTGATAACCAATCGATTAATCGAAGTCTGCAAGAATTTTTGTAAAAGAGTTCGTCTTGAACGTGTAATTTGTCGTTTTCTTGTATGCTTTTCTATTTGAATATCCTTTTTTTTTAACCGAATTAATTACCCCCGGGGTGTGAGAAAGAAGAAATAAATACGACGTCAAAAAGTTGACCTTTATTCTAAGCTCACGGTGGCCGTTGTTACCTCGACGGTATCGATAGTGCTTGGTGGTGGTAGTGTTCAGTCCGAAGGTGATTGTTTTTTGATTGGATTTTATTTCTTCCTTTCGGGGTGGAAAAAATTAACATATTCAAGGATATCAACTGTTTGCGACGTCACATAATGACTGAGAACAAGGATAAGCAGAATGAGAAGGATAGGGAAAAAGAGCGTGATAAGGAAAAGGATAAAGACCACGAAAGGTAAGTCCGGCACCCTTCCAGCATTGTCTGCTATATGACAGTGTGGCAAACTGGGGCTATTCCAAAAAAAAAAAAAAAGCATGTGTATGTGTTTCAATGTCTATCCATGCATGGTGTGCTTTACAGAGCAGAAGGACATTACTCTGCGAATCTGTGGATGTGTGCGAAGGTTAATCAAAAAATTAAAATTAATTCATCCGCTCCTCTGGAGCGGAGAGCGAAGACAGTTTTGGTTTACTTGCTGCCTGTGGGTATGGGTTCTTTACATGTGTATTTGGGGTTTCAGGACATTTGCGTTCAGGTCGGGTATGAGAGGCTTTTGTGAGATTAACGTAGACATCACAAACAATGCTTTGACTGTTTGTCATTCATTCCATGTCGTTGGTTATCCAGACCGTTTTACAAATTATAGCGAAGATAGGGTGAAATTATATTTCGGGTAATAAACACAGTTGGTTCGTTGTAAGGGGATGATAGGCACTGTGGTCGGCCTTCTATTGCAAATTGTTGAGGACATTATCTTTTGGCGCTAATTGTTGGGTTGCTGTTTTGTCTTTTGTAGTGGTTTTCGGGACTTTGAATAGATTTTTTTGTTAGCGCATTTGAAGCCCAGTGTGTTTTCTTAGGTAGGAGGGTTAAAATGCGAATTTGTGTACTTGTTTTTGTGGGACTATACATAATGCTGATTAGACTAAGTTAATTTTGGACAATTTAAAATTCTCTAAATTATCATTCTTTGAATTGTAGTAGCAAAGGAAGTGAAGTATATTTTATGCTTATACATATTGTGCTCTTCAATTTTAATAGATTCAATTTTAATAGATTCAATGTTAAAGATTTTCAGAGGATTTCCACTTATCCGAAGTTGGAAAGAGCATGTGGAAGACTAATTCTAATTCACCGACAAGGCCTCGCAAACTCTTACCTCCATCCGATTTAATTTTTAAAACCACACTAATTTTTCGGAAGAAAACTCCTTGGGCCTCTGGACACTACGAAGATCTGCTAGCAAATCAAAACTCATACGGATTATAATAGCATATTTGCCTTAAAGTTCTCAAAATATATCAAGCAATGGAACAAAAATAAGGTTTGATAAAAAATTAAAAGTTATAAATAGTTGGAGATAGCTAGGAAGACATGGAATAATGATCATGAGGCAGGTACCTAACCTACATACATATGTACATATAAGTATATTGTTAGAAATATGTTGATGTGTGCGTTTTGTTTTAAATCGATTGGATGTTATCTCAATTGAAGCTTTTATTGGTGATTGGACATCCCAAAGTGTTTGATATTTCTGCAAGAAGCTGACGAATTAAAGGATGCTCTGTAAGATCTTGACACATATAATTAGAGTCCTGCCTTTATTGGTATTAGGTATAAGGTGGCTTGATCTTATTTTTGAATAAGGCAACTAAATTATTTTTTCTTTGCCAAAGTATAATACATATTTGCATAAAGTGGGAGTAACACTATTGCTAAGGTTTGTACTTTCCAAATATTTTAGAGTTAATCTAATGAGAGAATTTTACCAAATAATGTGCTAAATACTTATGGCAGAAGAATGTCAAGTATGAGATCTAAATCAAAAAAATTGATTTCATAAGAAAAATATGTAATGTCTTTTATTACATATTTTTCATGACATATGCCTAAGATATATTCACAATGTACGCTTTTAGATTGTGAAATAAGTTTGGCATGAAACGATAGACACTAGAATTCTGAGAAAACAAGAAAAAAAATCTACTTATTTTCTTCCTTAGAAATTTGCAATGGAACGTGCTCAATTTGTATAAGCTAGCGGAGCGAAACGGCTTTGATTTACAGTCGAATCCACCTGAGGACAAAGATAATGTTTTTTAACATACTAAGTAATTAAATTATCGTATCTTCTAAAGAAAAAAAAAGAACAAATAATTCAGCCTTCAAGGATGGAGTAGTCCTCTAAAAGAAATCTTTGGTTTTTCATTCACATAAAGACAACCAATAGTTTATTCATGCTGGTAAATTGGGGACTGAAAAAGTATTGGAAACGAAAGGGATTCAAAAAAAGCTATACCCTCAAAACTACTCAAAAGGGATATCAAATCTTGCTCGTAACTTTTTATTTAACCTTTCGATTACTTATCCTCACAGAAAGTAATCATAATGCACAATCAACTAACGTACGAGTTTTTCCCCTTTGATTAAGGTTCTATTCAGTTAAGCATGTATTCGAATATATTCTTATGGGGAGAGAAGACCGACGCACTCTAGGTCGCCTTTTTTTTAGCACTCTTTATATTGTGTTATATACATGGATATGTTGACTCCCTGGAAATGCGATTATTTTTCTCTCATCTGATTTGAATTTAATTTTGGTCTCTGTACAGCTAGGCCCATTTATCGTTGCCAAAGGACGAAGTTGTGCTGTGATAAATGACATCTAGAGGTACATAATCATGAAATGATATAGCCATGATAGCAATAGGCAACAAGTACAAGTATATGTGTGGTTGATGGAGGTAAAATAAACTCACATGTGTGTCTTTGTCAATGTCCCAGAATGATTTAATCATAATGTTAGAATACAGAAAAACAACAAGAGAGAAATGAAATTTGTTTCTTTATCGTATTGTGTGATTTGTGAGGGCTAAAAAATGTTGCTACCGCATACATACATATGTTTATAGAACAGATGATAGATGGGAGAGTTTCTATATGTATATGTACAAGTGATTATATTTTTAGGTTGCGTATACGCCTGGGGTGCCTTTGATTTCCTTTTTTGTTTGAAATGTGAAAGTTCGCAATATCAATCAAACAAAAGAAAATAAATGAGAATGATGTAAAACAAATGTTAAAATAAGTTTGTTTTGTAACGTCAACGTTTTTGTATTTTCTTCTTGGATTGGTACAGATGTGTTTGTTAACAGACTAATACATAATTGTTCCACAAGCAAAGATATTTTGTGGGAAGATTTTTATTGAGAATGGTCAAATTTCAGGGTAAAGTATCCTTCTCAACAATTAAAACGTGCAATCATTCTACACTTAGACCTTAACATCAAAGCACTTCACATCCAGACGTATTACATGTATGCCGTTTAATAACATAACATTGACATCAACCTTTTAAGAAACTACATACTCATTCTACTCCAGATGGCTAAGCATACTCTATAGAGAAAAGTTCGTTGACTTTGGTTGAAAATGAAATAAAGAAGGCTAATACCATAACCATAAAAATCATAATAACAATCAAGCAGCAGAAAAAACAACAGTAAAATTGCTACAGGGCATGTAAGCCAAAAGCATACTCCCATTTTCTAAAACCGATTTACACAACAGCTCACATAAAGTATGTTTCGACACCCCCCCTATTAAGTACTTCGCTCAAATAAATGTATAACTCATGTGTACATATGTACGAATATTACTTGTGATCATTGTACTTCTTATGTGGCGTTTAAATTAAAGTGGCGGCAATAAGTACCAACCATCAGATTCAGGATAGCAGTGGAGTACGCCATTACTTCAGATTTGAATTGGCTTTATTGATATGTATGGTATGCTTGTCCTTGTTGAAAACAGTTTTAGTTAAATAGATCACTGCAATTAAAACAAACTTTACGGGTTCAGTAATACTGAATCATAAAAAATTATGACCTACGTTCTAGTTCTAGATTCAATCCTGTGATTCGAGAAGTTAAATGCATTTTAATGCAAGTCGAGATACGGTTACCAAGCACATTGTATTTTCTGGTTTATTTTCAAAATGTGTACATATGTTATAAATTATCTTCGCACTCATTCGGCGCAAATATATTTACATATATATAATTGTTATAGTCAAATGAGTTCCTAGCCAATATTCTTTCACAAGCTAAGACGTCTGCACCCAAAAAATGATGTTTTGATTGTTGCATTCATTGTCGCAATCGACCCGAGAATGAGAATGGCAACTTAAAGTGTAGATTTTATAGCACTTTGCTGTCAATTTAAATTGTAGAAACAACAACAATCTGGTTAAAAAAAAAATTTCGCCTACACGAGTCAAAAACCGAAGCTTTGGAGTTTCTATTATTATTTTTTTATTTTTTGGTGTGGTGACAAAAATGGGTGGAAATAGTTTTAACAATCCACTTGGATGCCTCATTGTTATACCGATTTTTGCTTCGTCTGAAAATTTACAATATTTTTTTTACATGTTTGAGAAATACATGTGAAGTTTGTGCTTAAACCGAATTATATAATCGCTTATACATACTGTAAAAATTGATTGGATCTGGCTGGGAACTTGAACATGGAATCTCTTACTCGGCGGCTGGATACACTACACCAAAGCCTTTGAAAATTATTCTGTGACTATTTTCAAATGGTATCTACAGATGGAAACAAAAATGGATTCATATTTTGTTGTAAGATAGAAAATTAAATGAAAAAATTCGCAGAGGATGCGCATAAATGAGAGGTATTTATTATATCTATCATTTGACTTTTTCAAAAAGTAAAATATACACGCTGTAAAAATAAAATAATCGGCTGATTTCATTAACAACTTATTGCAATTTCTGCAGCTCCTGCTGTAGTTACTACAGTAAATAGCTGTAGATTCCAAAAAATTCTGATGTAGATTGTACAAATTAATATCTGCAGATTTAACAGCCAGATTGTAGTTGTAACAGATGGAGATCGTAGTTGCTTTAACAAATTTATTGTAAAAATGAATGTATTCGCTGTGAAACCTAAATTTGCTAATTTAAACAAATATGTTGTCAAATATACAAATCTACAATGAATTGTAAAACCTACTGACTTAAATTGTAAAATTTACAGGGCATATTTTTTGTATTTAAAACTAGATTGTAGGGAAATCTGAACAATTGTTGCTATTGTATGGCAATCACAAAACCAGTTTCGTACATATTTGCTTAAAATACCAGAAGATATCAGCAAATGGTGAACAGCTTCTCACTTTCATTATGGAAAACAAAATGTGTATTTATAATAAATTCTGGCAAAGTTCCTTGAAAAAGGAAATTAAATTAAACTCGCTTGCTTGAGTTTCCATTCAAATCAGGAGCAAATCACAAATCTTAGAATAATTTGCGTAGGAGTAAATCCTTAAAGGGGTGGAAAGATATTTTCGGAGTCCACGATGACAGAAAGAGAGGCATTCTACTTAATTTCTCATCTTTTTCTGCAAAAATAATGGGTTATACATGAATTTTTATTCTTTTGCTTTAATAAAAAACATATTACTTTAGACAAAGGATCTGAAAAATAGTGTTAAGTATCTATGTCACTATTATTTAATAAAAACTTGTAATGTATACTACATTTTAAATTTTGCTAAGTAACAATTCAATTCAATAGGTTTATTTTGAGCTTCCTAAAAATGATTTTGAGTTGACAACTATTTACTTCCAAGTAATCAAATTTTATTCCACTTGGGCAGCAAAATTACCTGCAGAAACAAGTTATCCTTAATTTAGATCAAATGGAGCGTAAAACATAGTACGTCCCTTAATCCATAAATGGTAAGCGTCCTTGTCCGTAGGACTACTTACCACCGAGCGGGGCAATTTCATGCAGTCATCTCCTTCATTTCCTTTTGTGAGCAATAAAGCCCCAGCACATTAAAAAGTCGTTAGCAATTTAAGCATTATCAAAATGTTCGCGCAGAAAACTTGTCTGCGAGTCTGTGTAAAGCAAGGAGGAAATAGAAATATCTGCAGCGCATTGAGTTACTGGATATAAAAGCTTTGACTATAAAACTGCAACAATTGTTGCTGTACGTGACGACGTCGAATGCGTTTGCACAAAGTGAAAAGAAGAATAGGTAATGAATGTGTTTTTTTATTCATCGTGGATCTTTGTTAGACGAGGATAAAAGGATTTGCACATTATTGTATGGTAATCCCAATCAGCCAATTAGTGTAAGCATTTATCACTTGTCACTTTGGGGGGCAATTAGTTTTGTTGTGTTGTTTTACTTTCCGGCCTTTAGGGCGATGTAAACAAAGCTCCAAGGACCGAATGCAAACTAAAAACAAAATAAAGTGTTTGACTATTTGTGATATGTTTACATAAGGGTATCTTAAAAGGGATTCCGTTTAAGATTTAACTACCAAAAGACTTCCGCCTTTTGTTGTCCACAGTAGATAGATACAAAAAGATACACAAAGAAAACAGCTCAAGTATCCTTAAAGCTGAGTTTTATTAGTGAAAGGACCCTCTTTGCTTCACTCCATGTCAAATACCTGAGCTTAAACATTTATATGAATGGACCAAATGTAAAAGTGCAGGAAGTCATTTAGAGTTGTAAATGTATTCATAAATTCGAGGAATAGAAAGCTGAAATTTGATTAAAAGTTATAATAATTTAGTAGTTAGGATGTGAATATCTGAAATACAAGATATCCCTTTCACAAATGTACCACTTGCGGTATAAAACGGGAAAATATAGAAGCAGCCATATAAGATAAATTGTGAAAGTTTTTCAAAGAGTTTATAATGGTTACGAAATTAACTATAATCACAGTCTTTCTCCAGACGATCATTTTCAACTGTCTCTGCTTCCGTCTTTGCAACAAATATTTATAGAAGTTGCTAAGCATTCATCGGGAAATTGATGCTTGATATTCTACAACCGTTTTTCCATATTCAGTATAATGGTTATTGTTCGATAATTTTTGAGGGTCTGTTCGCATTCATGTTACAATATGTTTCAATCGTTTACAAATACGAATATTCCCTTATTAGCCTGATATTTTTGTCTGTAAATCTGATACATATTGTTATACCTTATTCAATATTTCTCTGTGTTAAAACTGTGAATTCAATATACCCTATAGCATTACGTATAATCATCGATAACAAATTAAGTGATAGTGTCACGGTTCTTCCAAAATGGAATTACATTAAAAAAACCTTGAGATACTTACATATATCCATCGAAGGATACCAACAATTAAACATATTATGTGTTGGCTGAACTTAATTGGGTCTGACAGTTTTAGCTATTCTGTTCGACTTTCTTGGCAGATAATTAATTTCAAACCAAGGCCGGAGGGCAACATTTAATGAAATCTTTTGAATCTAATGGAACAAAATTGGTTATAGTAAAGATAAAATTGTTTTAATTTAGAAAAAAGTTTTTATCAAATTGGGTCTTTGCTTTTGCTCTACTACTTAAGCGATGGTCAAACTAGTCCCAGCGATTACTTAATTTTTTTACTTGCACCTATAATATAGGGCAAGTATTGGATTCGTGCAAAAATTCGAACTCGAGATAACAATGAATTCTGACATTACGATGATAGAGAAGCTCGAAAAAGTGGGTCTGCCGATTCTGTCTGTCTGTCTGTCTGTCCGTCACTCTGTATGTATGTACGCTCGACTACAGCCCAAACGGGTGGACCGATTTCCTTCAAACTTCATATCTGGGGTCTGTTGTGTATTCTCCAGAGGGGAAATTGGAATTTTCGTTCTAGCCCTATTATTAACGGTACTTTACTTAAAACCAATTTTACAAAAACATGATTTTCTCGAAAACGGCTCTAACGATTTTGATTAAATTTCATATTCGAGTTAGTCTGGGCAAATGCTATAAGATGGCGTACCACGTTTTTGGCTAAAAATACGTATAACGGTACTTTTCTTATTAACTGGTTTTAGAAATATTTCTCGGCTAAAAATCAATGGATTTCCATAAAAATCGAAATGTGGCCCAGATTTAATGTTTAACAAAATGTGGCATTTAAGCTTATCCAAAAATTTAAATTTTTTTTTTTTATTAAAAATTTGTGCACATCCAACTAAGAGCATATAGGTGCAAGTACGTACGATCCAGTCGTGCACATTTTTTTTTCTTAAGAGGTCGTTTGTTTTTGCGGATATGAATTTTTAAGATACTTTAAATACTCTAGTCTAAACGATTCGACTAATTCGTCATGAAATAGAAATTTCCCCTTTGATAATTTCGCATCAATGACTACATTTAAAGCAAATCCAGCAACATACACATGTTTATACATATATTCCTTTCCTTTGTTGTTGGTTGCCCAAAGAAAACATTTATAACATTTCCGAAAACACATACATATGGTGTACATGTGAATACCAACTGGAAATAAAAGTATTATAAGGGACTGAGAGAATGTTGTGTTTTAAACCATTTTTTTACGTCGTACCCCCACACGAATTTTCATATGCTACATACCTTTATGTTATATGTCTTTAGGTAGATACATATATGCTTACAAATGTATATTTAAAATAAAAGTCTTATAAGAAGATTCATGTACTGTTGAACGTACGCATTAATTCTCGCAAAGATATAATCTATTAATAATATGTTAGTTATTTAGGTATGAAGGTACTCGTATATGTACTTTTGTCACTCTACTCGGGTTTGAGAATGGTATTGAGTCGAGCTAACCGCTATTGGATTCTATCTGCTGATAAATGATAAAAACACAATTTGTTGAATTAGCTGGCTTCCAACTACGCAAGACGAATACCTGTGGCCTATTTCACCAACTATAACTTACAACAACAAATTTGTGCTTGTGGACCCGAACTACAAATCTGTAATCTGGGGCCTTGGTTCACAGCAAACGTTTGTAAAGCACAAATATGGTGAGACGTAATTGCCTGACAATTCTACAAATTGTGTTAAAAAATGCTTGTAAATACAATTTTTTAAGTTGGTGAAATAGGCCACTGATCACTGTAAAATACTAAATACTATTCTAGAAGAAGTGTTGGAGAACAGTTCATTTTAACTTTTCAGGACTAACTCCTGAACCTGGCTGTCTACGTGTTATGCGTGTAATACATTTCTGCACCTACAGAAGGGACCTATAGTTTAAGCCGTATCTGAAGGGCATAGGGCTTCTTATAGAAGCTTTTCCATGACAGTTGTAGTCTTGAATGTTAACCAGACGCTTGTAAGATGTGAGGACGCGATAAAATCTTTGATAGTATTTTCCTCGAACTTGTAATTCCATGCACACTAGTCGAACACACTAATCACTGAGCCACTGAACCCACATAAGTACACAATATTTCTCCAAATTATTATTATTTTATTAAAATATTAACGCTAAAATCTTGCCCTCCTATTTGACGTGTCGTATTTTAGTTCTTAATCGATAATTTATATACTTACAGACCATTTTATTAATATAAGCGTAGATGCAGTAAAAATATACAACTCGTCAGTGGGGAATAGATACATGGGTCTTTTCATTGATACATTTAATTAAATTTTGGGATAAAATATGGTGGTAAAGTCCTACCCGTGACTGCAGAACAAATTAATTTGTTTGTACGAAATTTTTATGTTTTCTCTCGGGGAAAGGACAACAGCTCTTGACTAGTAGTCTTGATCATGATGTGCGGCTGTAGATTATTTTGTTGGTTTCGAAGGAGTGAAGCACATTGTACTGAAAGGTTAGAGTTACTCTGTTACTGACACGACATTTATTTGATACTTGGGATTTGGGGAATGAAGGAATTCATTGTAAATACTCGTAAATGTCGCGGCCAATTCAATTAGTTTTCTTCTATTAGCTTAGAAGAATAGAGTGAAATAAATGACGTTAATTACTCTCTGTGTTTAACTTAAAAACAAGTTGGTTAAAGGAATTCGATGAGATAGGGAAAGAGGCCAGAAGTAATTTACTTTTCTCCTCAGCTTACTCTTCTTAGTGTAGAAGTCTTAAGAGGATATTTTAGATACAATTTATAAGATTTCCAGTTCCCAAAGCTCTTATAATTGAATTGAACTGGAAATGTAACAACAACCATGGGTTTTTTAAAAACAAATTGAAATACCTCTACTTAAACAACAAACTACTCACGTTGTTAGATGTATTCGATACTCATACTAACTTACTTATGATGTACATATATCCTCTTGTGGGTTTTAGGGTATCTAAAACGCCTACGTGGCTAACATCGTTCCTGGGAAGTAATTTCAGCATCCTCTAACCCTTCCTTAACTCGTCATCTTCTCTTATGCAGATTATTCTCTATTTGACGTGTTAAATTAGCTCTACGTTGTTAGCCTCCCTCTCCGTTTTTGTTGTCATTTGGTGGCGGTTTATAAACCTTTGGAGCGAGTAGGCACACATTGTCAGGCTTTATAATAGAATGTGTTTTTCGAAATCGATGAATAACAGGTGAAATTGTGACCAGTATTCAAGAGCATTGTTTAACTAAGATGAGCAAGATATTCATGTGGTCACTGCGGAATCCTGTTTGTTCACCATCAAGTTTGCCTTTAGGATGTTTCTTTATTTGTTTCTCATTGTATTGCTGTTGCATCGATACCACATATACGCTTGTTTGAGTCAAATAATCTGACAGATCACGTTCCTTAGAGTCTTTACATTTTAGGATCCATGTCATGATAACATTGTTTGCGGACGTGATGCTACAAGGAGGTAGAGACAGTATAGTGCAAGCTTTGACCCTAACGCAGTGGAATTAAAGGTCTTTAGAATCTAAAGTTTAGATCTGCCTAATTGTCCGATTAGATGTTGATTCGATTAGTATTTCTCGGTGTGCATTCTGTATCATGATCCATTATAAGCATATAAGCCATCCTGTAGATTTGTTTACATTCATTATCTTTTATGTACTGTCTCGTCTAGGTCGTTGAAGAAGTATTTCGTTCCGGTAAAGGATGTTGCAAAATGTGATAGTATGTCCACGATCAATTAGATCAACTGTCTAGCTTAAAAGTATGTTTTTTTATAATTAAGAATTATTGAATGTTTAGGAATGTATATATTTTTTTATCAGCTTTACGATGGCCGCTAATTTATTGTAAAATCAGCTGTCATGGCCTTTGTCCAAATAAACCATTCTGCTAAATTCTATGAACTTTCTAGGGTATACATATACAAACATAATACATAATATAATATGTACTTTAAGATTTCAGTAAAAAGAAAACAGATACTATTGAGTAATCGAAAAGAAAAATGGAAGTAAACACATTTAACAAGAGAATCTAAGGATGATTATGCTCGCCAATATAGACTGTTTCAGACGCGCCCACTCATTTGAGAAAAAAAGCCTTTAACGACTTGTGTTTACTTTTCTTGCAGAGTAAAAAAAAAACTGGTATTAAGTTTTGCTATTCTTTTTCATCATTCTTCTCAACCCAATTTTAATTCAAATTCAAGGCAAACGAAACGCTTTTGTTTACTTTCAGTTTTGCCTCAAATGAATTTTAAATTACTTTCAAAAACTTATGCTAAGTAAAACATAAAAAAGAACTGTAAAAAAATGATAAATAGAAACGCAATATGAAAGAAAGGGAATACCTATGGTGGTAATTTCATTGTGCTCCTGTTCTGTGAAAAAGGAAGAAAAAAAAACTAATTTGAATGTCATTCTCTTGTGGAATCTGGATGATGAAAAAATAAGATGACAGGAGCGAACGAAATCCGTAACCAAAAGCGAACTTTTTTTCAAAATTTAAAGTGTTCTGTGAACTCTCTTGTGTGACACTTTTCGTCCCTCATAACAATGTGATAAAGTTTATTGTTGCTATTATCCTTTTTTTTTATTTTTTTGTTCTTGCCAACTACTTGATATTCAATGAAAACGTGGGTTTTATGTGTCACGTTTCGTATGGAGGGAGTTTTATATATTATATGGCACCTTACTTCGGGCTAGATGAGATGAGATATAGAAGGGAGGAAGTGGATTTAGCCGGTCGGGTAATAGATTTATGAATACACTACTTACTATGCATGGAATGAAGAAAGCGTACTAATTCGTAGCCAAAAGGCAATCCACTCATAACATTATTTTGTGTATACTTATAGCCTAAGTGATAAATGACTTCTGTTGTTGTTCTGTAGTTACTACAGTAAATAGCTGTAGATTCTACAACATTTTGATGTAGATTTTACAAATTCATATCTGTAGATTTAACAGCCGAAATTGACAACGCGCTGTTGATTTTACAATTGGGGGTTGTAGTTGATTTAACAATTTTGCTGTAGAAATGACTGCATTCGCTGTAAAATCTACAAAAAATTGTTAATTTAACCAGATTCGCTGTTAAATACACAAATCTACAAGGAATTGTTAAATCTACCGCCTTCAATTGTAAAATCTACAGCGCTTTTTTTTTTGGGTGTAGTGACCTGTAGGCTAACAAGGGCTGGTAGTTTTTCGGCTTCAATGCACTAGCACTAGGCTTTTAATAATTTACCCCCTGTATAATCACTATGTACTCGTAAATAAATGAATTATAGATGTAATTGTAATGTGTAAATAATTATTCAATTTTGAATGACATCAAATTGAAAAAAAATCGTTTTATAATAACAACAGTTATTGTTATTGACTATTTGAATAGCAACCGCCATTTGTACGCTCGCACAAATGTTTTCATTCACGACCCTTTCGCCTAAGGGATAATAAAATGAAAATAAGAAAATCAATTCAACAAATAAAAGTGTATTTACCAGAACGAATAATTCACTTCGTTGCCTTGTTTACGCTGCCCCCATCACTCGTAGTCTCAGTCAACTGCACCACAAGGACATTGTTCCAAAAAATATATGTATGTATGTATGTACATAAAAAAACATAAAAATAAATAAATTTATTATACACCTGCTCACAAAGCAATCCCGAAATGAAATCAATACCGAAAAAGAAATTTTAGTCAGCCGTGGAATGCGGTTCATGCTACATACATGGATGTACGAACACATTATAAGCATAGGTATATCCCGCAAAGTATGGATATGGATGACAGGATTGACAATAATTCATTCAAGGGACGGCAAAAAGAAACTTTTACGATATGCTCTTGTACAGGTAGTACTCATATCGGATTGAAGCTCATTGGTCTGTTTGCTACTATTGTAACCAGCCCACCACCCACATACATATAACAGTTTTCCTTGTTAACCTGTGCTTCCTTTTCGAGTCCCATAATAATACTCTCTCCAACAGCCGAAAGACCTGTACGAGATGGGTAGGGAGTCAAAATCGATAGAAGGTTTAGTGGCAGGCTGTAAAAACACGCAGTATAGGTTCGTTTTTTCATTTTGCTTTTTGTGGAATTTACTTTATTAGAAGTGTCAACCATAAGAGGTGTACCTATATTATTCTTGCACCTTAATATAGGGCAAGTATTGGATTCGTGCAAAAATTCGAACTCGAGATATTAATCAATTCTGACATTAGGATGATAGAGAAGCTCGAAAAAGTAGGTCTGCCAATTCTGTCTGTCTGTTCGTCTGTGTGTTTCGGAGGCTACAGCTTAAATGGGATTTTGATCAGAATATGTAGACTAGTATCTTTAGGCCCAATAATGTTGAATTCCAGGTTCTTGGCCAAAAGTGCTTAAGGCGGTATCTTACTTATAGCCAACTTAACAAAATGCATTTTTTCTGTAAACGGCTCTGATGATGTTGGATAAATTTCACATTTGAGCTAATTTTGTTAAGTTCTATAAGGTCCATTTTTGACCTAAATTGATAATAATGATATTTTATTTATAGCCAACTTAACAAAGTTCTATATATTTAGGTTGTTCGTTTTATGAATTTCTACTACACACAAAACGTATATGGATAGGTTTAAATTTGTACGACCCAGTCGTGCACTTTACTTTTAATGTCAGGCGAGAATCCAATGCCCAGACTTCCACCTTGTGGGAGTGTTTTTTTTTCTGGTTTCTATCACAATTGACTTATCATAGAAGCATAGCCGCTGGGAGAAGTATGTACACCGGTTTATCTTTTCATTAATCAAAATGTTACTCGGAAGTCGGACAAGAAAGTAGAAGGGAGCGAGGACAGTTTTATTGATTTTCATGAGCGAGCAATGAAAACCCTACAAATTTAAATCGACTAACAGATGCAATACGGATTTCTATTCCTTTAGGATAGCAGTCATCATTAGGTATGGTAGAAAGATATTATGTTTTCTCAATTTTGATCCATGTAGTGGGGTAAACTTGAGAACTAACCAAAACTCACTTTGAATCTCATTTATCAACATCAACCTCGAGGGCAGTTGGGACATAAATTTCAGTCCAATTTGGGTTCAAATCTCAAAGTGTATTTCTAGAATATACAAGTAACAGTAAATAAAGCAATAAGATGGTTTGACAAGTTGATTCGCCGTATCGATATCCTCCCATATGCTTTCAGCCGAGGGTAAAATTATATAGAACAAATGTAAATTTAAACAACTGTCATCATTTCTTAGAAGTTAAGTAATCAATACATAACACCCAAAATATCTTAAGACACAAAGAATATTTGACTTAATTGATGATTTACAATGCACCTGGCAGTCAAAAAAAAAGAAGGATTCCGATTACAGTCGACTATATTAAAAAAGAAAAGATTCCGATTACAATCGATGTGATGGACGAATACTAGGGGTATAATTAAATGATTGATAAAGCCTTCATGTAAAAAATCTGAGCTGATATAAATATATACGAGTATGATGGCTTTTTACAAAAAAAGTAAAGCAAAAGTTCTTTTCAAATATTTCGGTGAGGTCGTTACTGATATTGATGCCGCAAAGGGCGTTCGTGCAGAGACGGAGAAGTTGATAGGGATCGAAGGCTGATAAATCTAGGCCTGAAACCGCACTGATATGAGCTAAACAAGTTGTTCGTAAAAGGTTTCAGGCCATGGCATGTTGTTATTCGTCGGCGCTTTTACTTGACAGCCATGTCAGTTTGCTTAAGTGACTCGATTCTCAGTGAAATCAATTAGATATAGTCCGTTTTCAGACGTGGTATTAATATTTGCCACTAAACAATTTTAAGGTTGGTTTTTATGGAAATAAATTGTCGTATAAAGCAAGCTAATCATTTGTTTAACTTGCGTATGCCACAACAGCCAAGCAAGTATTCACTATCCCATATACGTGACATAAAATTACAAAGTAGAATTCCAGGTTACATAATATTGGTCTCATCCCAAGTAACTGCTTTTACGTTTACCCTTTTATTCCCTAAATCAGGCTAATTGCATTGATCGGTAGCCACTTTACTAATGATATATTAATGCTCTTCATCAAAGGCCCTTTTTGCAAAACAAATGATATAACCACAGCAACAAAACTATACTACTCGTATATCTTGATTAGATATCCAAACAATCTTCAAGCCAGTATGGTGTATACATAAATTTCATCCACTTTCCTGAAGAAAACACAGACATTATTTACTATTCTCTTTTAAGATAAATACAAGTCATTTATACTGTATCATACACAAGCACTTAGTGAAGATTTACTTGAAAAGAAATGAATGTATAGCTAGCGTCCTCGCTGAAGGGTTTTTAATGTAAATAAATATACGTTTTACATGCGCTGGTTGGTTGAATCCTGGTGGCTATTTCCATGCTCAGCTTCTTTAACCAATATAGGTACCAACCTGAGGGGAAAAAGACCGGAAGAAAATTTGATTTTAAAGTTTTGCCATAGTTAGTCCCTGACGTGCTATGAATATTCGCAGAATTGTTCTCCATTAGCTGTTCTTGAAGCGAGTTTCCTAAAATGTGGTTAGTTAAACTTTTTTTGTGAATAAAATTTCAATAAGCCTTTATGCAAATATGGATGTATATATGGAGTTTTGCACTATTATCTGACTGGTTGTTATAATTTTTTTGATGTCATTTTTATGCAGGAAATGAGCCTCATCACTCCCCAACTCTTTCCCAGTTGCCGTGCTTCCTTCTCCACTGTTCTGTGCCACGTACTCCTAGGACTGCCGCGTATCCTACCATCCTGGGTAAGCGGTTTCCATTGCATCGCTTGGTTAGCTATCGACATGTTACCCTTTCGGAGAGTGTTCTAATTGCATTACTTCGCCAAACCGTGAATAGCATCCCAAACGTAGATTTTGCTTTGCCTTTTCCATATCCAGTTCGATTCCGCCATCGGGTGAGGCAAGGCTCAAAAGGTATTGGAAACTCTCTACTCTCTCAACCGTTTGTCCAGCAATGCATATAAGAGTTGATGAGTTTGATCCTAGGCTGATCATTTTTGGTTTTGCTGAGTTAAAGTTCTCCACATTCGCTGTCATTTAGTGAAGGTCCATTATTCTGTGAAACAGTCGAAACAAAACAACTTGAAGACAGACTCGAAACATTTCCTGTTGATAAGTCCACATTCAGCACATCGCTAATCACCAATAAAACAGTGTTGGTGAAAGTATGCATCCTTGGCGAACCCCACTTTGGACTTCGAATTCCTCAGACAGCCTTCCTCTGTGTAAGATGTGACATGAGGCCCCTCATATGCAGCCTTGATAATTGCTATTAATTTATCAGGTATGCCTCTCCTGCGCAAGGCAGGCCAAATAAATTCCCGTGTAACACTATCAAACGCCTTTTCAAAATCGATGAACCGCAGGTGAAGTGGTGATCGATGCTCAACACACTGCTCGATGATGATCTGCAAGGTATTGATGTGGTCGACACAGGAGGATCCAGATCGGAAACCTGTTTGTTCGGCGTCGAGTCTGTCTTCAAGTTGTTTTTTGATTCGCTTCTGGATGATTCTAGCTATAACTATCTTGGCCACAGCAGGCAGAAGGCAGATACCTCTCCAGTTTTGGCACAGCATTAAATTGCCTTTTTGGGGAGCTTGACTATCATTCCCTTTAATTGGTTAAATCATCAGAGCCTTGAACCATAAGAAAAAACTGAATAGCTTAAACATGTTCAATGTTCAATGTACTATAGGACAACTTCATATTTCGCGGGATCAGATTAAGAAACTTAACAAAGAAAGTAGATTTTTAATCAACACAATAGGATGCTTTAACACCGCAGGCAAAAAATAATTACACACATCCGTGCACACACGAATAAGGTCAAGAAGTAGCGTGCTTACTGTTGATGACTTTTTTTGTTTCAACACTGCAGTAGCTTATCCTTTGATCCTTTGGAAAATGGTACGAACCTCAAAGAACGTTGGGAAAATGGTCGAAAGAAGGTGAAAAGAAAAAACAATTCTACTAAAGCAAACGTAATGTACTGGTTTCTAAAGAGTAGGTTAAATGTAATTGCAAAAGACAAAGAAAATAAATCACCTTGGGGAAGAGTGTGAAAAATTGTTTTTGCACACGGAGGTACTATTGGTTTTACGTACGTATAAGTATTATAATTTTGTTGCTGTGCTTAGAGGCGACTAAACGTTTATAAACACTTTTTTTTTGTCGTTTTTTATAGAATACTTAATATCAGTTCAAAAATACAGTATATGTATGTTCATAAATTTATAGAATCCACGTGCTACTACTTTTTGAAACAAATCACGTTATTTTATAGTACTATACTTATGTGACATGGAAAAAACTTTCTCAAGTAAAAAGTAAATAAATTTACAACGATGAGAGGATGAGGTTGTTATAACCGGCGGTCGCTATATCTGACTGCAGTCTAAAGTACATAGATGTGCATATGTGTATGCAAGAAAAAAATTATGCATATGTAAATATATGTATGCTTAAATTTGATTTTTGTTTGACTCCAAAAAAATTTAAGAAATTAAATTTAAAGTTTTTTAAGTTTCTAGTGTTTCTATACATTTCATTATACCCCAACAAAATTCACTGTTGATCAACAAGGAAACCTTTTAAAAATCGAAAAGACTTTAGTAGTTATTGTAGGTATATAAATAAATGCGATCTGGTTTTTCATTGAAAAAGTTTGACAAAATAGCGTTTAATTACAAAAACTATAATAAGGATAATCAACTTATTTGACTTCCTTTTCAATTCATTTTGATTTATTTTTATATTTTACTCTGTATGTCTTTTATTTCTATGTTCTGCTTACTTCCATTTGTACTACTTCACTGTATGACATAAAAAAATAATTACAGCAATCAAAACCTTATACACAGGTCATTGTTCATAATAATATGTATGTACATATATGTATATGTTCTTTTATTTTGTAATTGGTATATTGAACGAAATTAAAAAGCAACCCTTTACAAAAACTGACGGTAACAGGTACGAGTACGTACTTTAAATATAAATTAATCGATATATAAAACTTCTTACCACGTCGTTATCAGTGTATCTTCCTTTTATACTCCCCAAATACAGGTGACAAAAGGAAGGAACCAAAATAACAACAACGACGAACTCATATTTGTGTTCCTTAAATACTTTATATACAAAACTCATTACAGGAATGTCCTTACGCACTTGGTTGACGCGGTTGGACGTAAATCACGCGACAAGAGCCACTCAATGACACCGGTGACAACAGGAGCAACAACACCAGCTGTAGTAGCTGCCACAGCAACGACAGCCGTTGTCCTGGGCGAAGATCTACGAGCTACCATTTACATGACTAATTGTGTCAGTTTCCAAAGTGAAATTCTAACAATCGATGTCGATTCCGGAGAGTTGCTAACTATTGACAGGTATTACAGTGCTGCTACTACCACTTAGTGTAAACGAATACCAGTGGAACGCAGAATGGAATCTGTTGGTGGTTGTATTTTATATTTAAGATATTTGTCAAGATATTAGGTCTACTGTTATAGATAGGTAATGACATTCAGGTGAACTTAAGCTTATTTGTGTCGGGAATTCAATAATATACAAGCCCATAAAATTGAAGACAGGGTTAGTAGCTTTATTTTTACATTAGTATAATTTGCCTGAAGTTTACTGCTGAGTTTTTACATTATATATATATAAATAAGTCCTAAGCTTCTGCATTGAAATTGCTTAATTTTTTTCTCAATAACATGCAGGAAGTGTTTCTAATTGTTATGAAATTTTATAAGTTTTTTTCTATAAAAATTCTTTTTACTCTCTCTAGTTATAAATTCGAAGAATAATCTCTTTTCTAATTCAATTTACGCTTCTGAATCAAAAAAATTAAATCTCAAATTCTGGAATGAAACGGTCAGTTGCTAACGAGCCATTATTATACATATTTATTAGTTTCCAAAGGGTATATGAAGTTTAAAACTAATTGGTGATATAAAAAAAAATGGAATATGACCCGCCTGAGAATTTGAAATTGTTTATAACAGCAGTGCCTTTATTGAAATAAGTTTAATTAAATTTTAATAATATTATATCTGTTAACGTAACACTTCATGTAACGAATGCGTGGTAATTAAGTCGCTTTTACGATCAGCAGTGAGGAATGCAGACACGTATTTGATATGGATAATTATAGCCATATTAAAGGGAAGTATACGTCATTGTATAGAAAAAATGGTCACGGTATACAGAATATTAAATTGTAAATAGAGTTTGACATTGTTTAATGCAGTATATTGCCGTAATAATACCGAAATAAATA
The DNA here is from genome assembly GCA_949716465.1 of Chalcosyrphus nemorum. Taxonomy (NCBI): domain Eukaryota; kingdom Metazoa; phylum Arthropoda; class Insecta; order Diptera; family Syrphidae; genus Chalcosyrphus; species Chalcosyrphus nemorum. The sequence goes on from OX454332.1 coordinate 37,290,325, forward strand.
CGTACATATATACATAATTCTATGCGTGTTAAAGACTCTGAGACGTAACAATTCATTTTCAGGGTTGGCTATGTAGGTATGTACGTGATTAAGTTACAATATTTCTCCCTACAACAATTCTTTTGCCATGTGTTTGATATTGGATTACTATTAATGAAGTAGATTAATGTATAATAATAAAAATTGATTAACGAATACTATTGGCGTTGCCTTAACGACTTTAAGTAGAATGTACTTATACTATTCTGAAAAAAAGAGGTTTAAGTTTGAAGCTCAAAAATCAGAAAACACAAATAAATTTATTTCACGATCCCACCTCTTCCGAGTGTCTGACAATAATCCTGGAGTATTACAATCATGAGAAAACTTCTGAAAAAAAAAATCTCCTGCGCTCTGAGTACGGTATTAAACCTTAGGTTTGTAGGTAAATGCCTACCTTGTGAGGAAAACAGTCACTGTCTTAGGGTGCCTAATAATTTGAACCCGAAAAAGCTGTAAAAGAATGTCCGCTGTTACAACCATTCAGATAGTAATATGAATCTATGCAGATCGATTAGCTCAATGTTTCCCAAGTCCTCCAGCTTCGTGAAGAAGTAACTACCAATAGTCGTCATTCTTCTGACGGACAGGACAGACATTCACAAAACCGGTGACAAACAGATTCAATGCTGCCTTTGTCCCTGGTATCTAGCAGAGGGTCACCGTTTTGCTCTGCATATTTCATTTAAAAGTGATAGGTTCTCACAAGCCTCGATCTAATTACAGATGAGTTCAAGGCCTTAATGGCTGCCTGACTGTGTACATAAGCAGTGATCGATTTTCCAACAGTATTACTTTCGTGAATAATTTCAGCAGTTTGTAGATACTTAGGAGTAGTTTATTTCTAAAGCTTCATAGTAAACTCCGGCTACGGGTCTAACGTCCATCTTAAAACCAACTGTTTTAAGAATGCCAACTGTATATTCTGTAAGAAATTATTGCAGTGAATCTCCTTTCAAATGTACTAGAATTTCATATGTTTATCTTTCCACAGAAATATGAATTTTAGCTTTATCTAAATTTATTTTTATTAACAAGAACTACAGTGGCTCTTATACAGGATTTAATTATATTATTCTGTGGCTTCTCCGACGTAGATACTATGTATGTATAATACTTGACATACGCAAGAGCTGTGTAGGCACCTACAACAATAAGAACACTCAGTGTGTATTAAATAAGGAGAAGAATGAAAATCACTATGAGTACTCGTACGCTATTGCCTTAATCGTACAATACGTGTTGTAGAACATCTTACATAGTTGGACTCTATTGTCAAAATCCATGAATAGGGGAGGGATGAGTAGATTATGGAATTCAATTAGCTTGATATCTTTTTTTATCCTTCGATAGAAAAGGAAGTATAAGGAGCGAAAGGCGATGCTCCATTGAATATCGAGTGAGAAAGAAAGGAATGAAATTACTTTTTCCTTTTATAAGGAGCATTACACTCAATGTAATATTTACAGAGTAAGTGCTTTCGCACCGTCATTGACCTAAACATAAGGACCTACATAAGAAATTGTGTTTGTTGTTCATTTTAGAAAATTACTATCCTGGCTTTCACTTATATTATATTCATCATCAGGTGAAACGGAAATCATATAATGGTTTTGAGCATAAAGTCGACCATGTAAGTAAGTGAATTAAATCATCCTGCAAAAATTTAAACAAGACTTTAAACAAGAAGTGAAAAATCAAGATCTGCGGCTATATATTGTAGGCTTCTGTGCGGGATTCTCAGGAATGTTATTTAACTTAACTTTCCATATATTGTCATAATTAAAATTGTCTGACAGTAGGCTTAAATTGAACTTACGAATTGCATACAACAGGTGACGAATAGATTCGATTTCTTCTTCGTCTCTGCAGCTTCTATAATAGTAATTATGCAGCACACCGAGTCTCTCTGCGTGAAGGCCAATGACACAATGGCCGGTAATTATGCCAGAAACGACCCGTGCGTTATGACGACTGAGTTTAACCAGGGTTGATGATCTCCTCTCCTTCGATATCCATATGTACCAGGGACCTACTGATGGTCACCGTATTGGCTCTGGATATCTCGTTTAAAAGTGATTTTTCTTTTTAGTCCTTCAGTTCTTCCAGTAACTTCTGTCAGGAATCCTTGCAGAAGGATGTTAACATTGGGTTCATGTGATCTGTTTCCGTCAATCCATTGGTAGCCACCCATCGGGACAGAATAGAGTTTGATGACCACAATCGACCTTCCCTCAATCTTATAGCAGTTTTGGCTGCCAGACTACTACAATAAATGTCAAGCGGAATGAAACTAAGCATGGTTTCCATGGTAACAAACTATGTAGATATGAATGCTTAAATACATAAATCCCAATTTCATAGGACCCATTTGTGAAATCTATTTGTATTCTATTTAAATTAGTTGTTAATTTTTCATCGTCGTAAAATAATTCGTTTTTAAAGGTTTAAGCTGCTGTCGAAATCGGTGGTAGATAAATTTCCCCACATGAATGCCTCATTCATTCAAGCTTCCTTTTGCTCCTAACAACAAAATGAAAAAAAGGAGATACATATTTACATGAGATTGCTAAATGCCTACATCACTGACACATACAGTGATCTTTTCTGCCTTTCTTTTGCTTACGAGTTACGACAAGCCATTTTTGTATTTATTCCAGAGTGTCCCACTACAGTGGCACCAGGGCTACACCACCGTTGCTGTCTCCATGTTTTAACTCATCACCCACTGCATAAACAAATTTCGTTAAAGTGTTCAACTTTGATGCCCGAGTCTCTTAATTCAATCCATTTGTATACGTAACCATTCCAAGAAAGCAAAGCACCCTCCTGCTGGGAGCATCTCGTATGTGCCATGTGTGTGTGCGTGTGCGTGTGCGGATTACTCTGCTTAGATGCCAATACATGTGATGTATAAAAAACATTTTGAATAAATATGCGCTCCCCGCGTCGCGTTTCGAATAAATTCATGTAAAATTCTCGAAATAGCATCCCGGTATAGAGTAGGTGGTGTGACACATGCCTTCTGGTCGCGCTGTGTACAAAAGTCCAAATGACAATAAATCTCAAATGGGCGGGTAACGTTGAGCTGAGATTTGTGTCAACGCTGATGATGACGATGATGTTGATGTGTTGTCCTTAATATTTCATACGGCCTTTGTAGTAAACGATTTTTGTCAATCCCTCTTGTTCGCTAGCAAGTGTGTGGTATATATTATACTTCTGTATGTACACACAATGAAAGGATTTACTCTTAGATCTTTTTGTGTTTGGCGGTTAATAATAAATATTTTTCAATATGCGATTTAACGGGACATTTGGTTTGGTATTTCATTTCACCGAAAATTAGGGGAGACCATTTTGACATTTTTTCATGGGTTTGAATGGAAATGTCGGAAGGCGGATTCATTTCAAATTCCAATGAGGATTTTAGGATTTCAAAACTTGATTGCGTTTTTGTGGAAAAAACTGTTTTTATTTCTTTATATTTTATAGAAATTTTATGTTAGAAATGATTTGCAATTGAGGGCGAGTGCTTGTGGACAACGCTGACGCACGTAGCATATTGGTGAATAAATGTGCGAGGGTGAACAATGCCATCAGAGGCCACAAGGTATTTTAAAGCGAATTATGCACGAGTAAAAAAGTAAAATTCAAAATAAAGCTACACCGAAATAGACTGAAATATGTAGGTACCTACACATGTGTGTACTCAGTAAGTATAGTAAACTGTTTGGTGTTTTTCGTCCTGAAAACTACTCTGATATGAAAAAAGGTGATTGCATTTTTTCTTTGTGTTTACATGTACGGACAGTTAAGGTTTTCAGCTAAAATGTAGTTCAGACAGGAAAAACGGAAAATAGGTATTTCGATATAACGAGTGTGATAAAAATACATACATAAGTACATCAGTATGTTTTGAAATTGTAAGCACCCATTAAGTTTTGTTTTCAAACAATTTAACCAATGCATAAATGCGAAATATCAAAATTTCAAAGCTTTGACTTATCACTCCGATTTTTAAAACTATACGCTATAAAGTTTAAAAGCGGATCTTTAATTTTCGGTTAGTTGGTCTCGAAAATGATGCATTTAGACTGAGGATAGGTTCGCTGTGCCGATGCTACGTACGGTCGGTTGGACACTCTCTTACTCCGGGAACAACTTTCCCTGATTTATGAAGAAGTTTAGTTTGGTCGTACACACCTTTATGTGATCAATTAAATTTTCGTAAAAAAATTCTCCTAGGGTGGCCCTTTTTATATTGGTGGGTGCAGGACATACATAGAAAGTGACCATTAGTTTCTTCTTTTACCTGCAGAAGTCATTATCAGGAATGCGCAGTCTGTGAGCGTAAAAGTCAACAAAACCAGTTGAACCTCTCTTACTCTCTTACGCAGGAACAAAATCGCTTCCTGTCTATTACAACTTAATACCACATTAATTACACATCTATTAGAAAACTGAAAAAAGCAAGAAAGCCGCCTACTAACTACTTACTTTAAGTAATTGTTAAAAAAATTGTATAACCTTGAGGTTCTAAGCGGTAATGTAGGCCAGTTTTATGTGCACATTTTATTGAATTCATATAACGTGATAGTTTTTATTAATCACCTTAGTTTTTGATGATGAGATCCAAATGCTAGAAAAAATAACACAAATTTGGACCAACCGGATGCGCTTCATTTAAGCAAGATGATTGAAGTCACATCCAAAACATATTGTCATGAACAATTCTTCATGATGAACAACAGATTTTGATCTAAACTCATTTCATGTCCTTATTGAGCAAGAAAAAAAGTTTAATGTTTATTATTTTGTAGGCTCTGTTTTCAACTTTTTCTATACTACAAGGTATATTTTAAAAATACATACAGATTACCTATGGGGCACGGAAAAATAATTAAATCAAATCTAAGGTCTCTCCAAAACGTTTACTGGTAGAACTTATCAGGCGTACGAGTAGTATAAAAATAATTTTTGTAAGAAAATCTAAAAATAGAAACATTATGGGAAAGTATCTGTTCGGTATACGACTTTGAAAATGCTCTTACTTCAATGTAAGGTATTAGCTTTTAATTATCCTGCTAAAAGGGGTGCAGTGGGTAGGCACTGCGATTGTATACATGGTAAATGCGCCTTCTTATTACGAGTAGTATCGGGTGTACTTAGTGGAAAGCGATAGGCAACATTGTTAAGCTTTGCAATTACGCAACCAAATGGAATTATTCGCGGAATGAAAAGTTTTCACGGAACTTGAAGTACATACATATGTATGTTTGCGTGTTTGATGGGATATGGCATGAGATGCAGTAACATATTATATCATTGTGCGAGAAATTGGGATTCCTTCTTCCCTTCGCTTTTTCTAAAGAAAATTGTATTCAGCAAAACTTGAAAGAAAACGAATATCGTAAAGTCAGATTTTGTCAAAATACGAGTAACATATTTTATTAATTCAGGAATTATTTCTGACATAACGTGACGTCTTATAAATGATATGAAGTTTTCTTGAGTTTCTTAGTGTTAATTCAGAACCAAATTTGTTCCTTCGTTGCAAGAATTGTAAGAGAAAAGGCATGTTCATGGAAATAATTTTATTAGGTATTTGGAGTTGGAGATATGTATCTACTTTCGTCCTATGCAATCATGTCGGACTTTATTTCATTTTCACTTTAGACCATATTAGAGAATTTGATAAAGTTCGTAACGTCACAGCAAATTTATTTTCAAATATACATATGTAGGTATACTCTGATTATAAATGACAGATTCACTCTAAGATATAAATGGTATTTGGTTTTTATCTATAAAATAATTTTTAGTGTTTGCAAGAGGTAGTTCAGTCTCCGCAGTTTTACTTTGATTCTAAGAATAGAAGAGATTAATTAAATTTCATTTATGATAGTGTAACCATTTGTCTGCAGTTATTTCTATGTACATAATGTACTTACATATATGTAGGTACATATCCTAAAAGAAACCATTGAACATGCCTTGTACCCTTTCTATTACAGTGCCAGTCAATGCCAAGTTAGGCACCAACAACGAATGGCTGACTTTATGATTAGAGTGTTGGGAGGACAAGCTGACCTAAATCTACATGTGTGACAAAAACTGGCAAATAGAGCAGAGCGAAGTAGGGACATCGGAAAGCTGAGTTATCGTCCGATTTTCACAAATAGTAGCTGTCAAAAGAGAAAGAAAGCTAGGTTTTATCGCTTCCTTCGCCAGCTTGATTATGTTTGAATCCCACATGTAAATACATATGTTGTATGCTCTGACATCAACTGATGTTAATGGACTCGTGTAATTCCAGTATTATTAGGCAATATTAGCTACTTGAACCTTAGTACCTAACATATAAATTCCAAGTGTGAAATTTCTCCTTTCAACCCTTTCCACTTATGTACGTATATGTACCTATGTAAAATATTATAAATTGCAAAGCCTTTTCTTCTCTACAATAGTAACACATGTCACATGCGATAGTTCATAGAAACCACTAGGTAGGTTTTTTTTTTTCTAGACATAGAGTGATTTATATGCTTATAGTGTAAATATAATAGGAAAATAATATAAGATTGATCCAACATTTACAAACGAAAATAACAAAATCGATTGATGCCAGCTGTCATGTTTGTCTCAACAAAAAAACCACTAAGCATTTCCATGGGTTGCTTCGGCTTGCTTCCAAATTAATCTTTTCATGCGATACAAATAATTCAGTTTTATTAAAAGAGAAACAAATAAAACAACAAAAAAAAAAAAAATATATATCAAACGTTAACACAATCCGGAATGCGGAAATTAGAATTTGAAATATAATGTTTGTTGAGTTATAAAAACGTTCTAGCTGCTCGTACATACTGCTGTTGTTGATGTTGAATGTGCTCTGCTCTTTTCCATAATGGAATGGAGGTACTGTTTTTTTAGTCTCTGTTTTCAATCCGGTATTCCGCAGAGGCCGGCAAGATATCTTGATTTTAATTAAAAGTAAAGAAAATAAAAATTTAAATGGATGTGTCTTTAAATTTTACAAAAAGTTGTGGGTCAGTGTTACTGCTTATTAAAGGCTGGCAAAAAGATAAAAACGTAAGTAAATTGTAAATTTTCAATAAGAATTAAACAGTTTTTTTTTCAAGTAAGCTTGAGAAACATTTCAAAATCTTTTTATAAGCCACTACGTATACTTGCGGCAATTATTTGACAAATCTCCAAATTTAGTTAGACATTTTTTTGTATGTGAACATACGTTGAAATATTGGGTTGCACCTCTTCCGAAATCGCTTATGATTGGTCTGATAAGTTTGCATCTCTTACAAATTTCAGTGATTCTTTTACCAAAACCAAACTACTTTTCTTAAATTCATTTCAAAATATTTATTATTCGTACAAGCTTCTTAAAGTCTTTTAAATATCATCATCACCACACATTAAAAAGTACCAACTCATCATTTCACTTTCCTTGTTTTGTTTAAAAAAAAAAAAAAAACATAATTACCTAAGAAAATATTTATGGAATACTCAAACAATACCTCTCAGAAAAAAATAATATCTTATTTGTCGCGCGCAAAATACAGTGACTGCACTTAGGAAGAACTCCACTTGTTACTTCGTTAGGACGTACTTAAAGTCCTTGAAAAAAACATTCACTCGCAAACAAAGGCAAATAATAACAAAGTGCAACAACTTTATGGGGAAACAAATAAAAAAGGACGGATGAAAACAATTTCAAAAGTATGGCCGCAGGGCTAATTGAAATTCCATCTTCTTCAGGACCTGTGATGAGTTTTTCGCATCTTTTTCAATTTCATTTAATTTTTTTCTTTAATGCTTTCGTGGAATTTTAGTTTATGAAAAAGTTTTCTTTCCTAAAAAAAAGGAAAAATAATAAAATTGCCTTTATACTGAAATCAAACTGCGAAGAAGTTAATGTAATGAATGGAAGCACTAATTTTATGGTGACAGTGAGAGAATATTTTTCTTTTTACCACAGGAAGGACTGCAACCCATTCTTCTCAATTAACCAATATATGTAGACATTAATTCGTAAAGATATTCAAATTTTAACTTTGATTTTACATGTGTCTACTATATCTTTTCAATTTTAGCAAAATTTACTTAAAGAAATCATATCTATTTACTTATATCCTGTATCCGTCATTTGCTGTCTATTATGCCTATGTATCAGTGTGTAAGGTTTCATTCTATGAAATTTTTCTCAACTGACGCTCCATTGTCTCGTGGTTAATGTGTGAATCTATGTGTGGAAACGTCACCTCTTAAAACCTGGTGACATTTATTCTTGAATGCAAATAAGTTTGAGCCCACGGCTGACGGTTGACATTCTCGCAACATTCAATGTCATTTGATGAAGGTCTATTGTTTTCCGAGAGAGCAAGAAGCATACATCGTTAACGTGGTAGAGATATTTAAGTTTGGATGCAAGAGTCTATTGAATTCTCCCGCCTCAAGTTGATAAACCTACACGATGTACATTACTAATCTAATCACCAGTAAATAGAATTGGTGATAGAATACAGTCTTGTCATATGCCACTTTGGATCTTGGAACAGGCCGACACCATTTTACGATCACTTCCTTCTTCTACTTATCACTTTCCCAAAAGAGCTTGGGAATTGAAATTGAAAATGTAACTAAGCTGATGTTGTTGGTGCTGATTTGGGGGTATACAATCGAATCCTACCGCCTTGTTATTTTTTAGTATCTTCATCGCTCCGATTGAATCGGAGACTCCTACAGACTTTATCACCAGCGAATATACGGTTTGAAGACGCTACAAAGAGCTCTTTCAAAAGTTTGAGGTTTTCCTCATTTGTATCATCTAAGCCTAGATTTAATGCGACTACTAGCCATTTCTTTAGTGATTCTGTGAGCGCTTCAACTGTCACACTCTTCTACAACTTCCTCTTTATTACCTCTTTTCACATGCCTCAAATAATTATTTGCAGTCTTGGTGGCATTTATATCAAGCAACTTAATTGATCAAATCTAATTCTCGTTATATATAATCATAAGTTCTTAATTATCGTCCTAACTTTTGAATGTATATAACAGCAGCTTTTCAATTTAGCATACTTTTACTCATTTTACATCTTAAAAGATATCTTACACATTCTTTAAAACATTATCCTGAACATTTACCACCAAATTTGAAATCTTTGCCACCAAAATTCAGCGTCTTTTTAGAAACAATTAATCCTCGGGTATATTGTTATTGTTTCGTTTAAAAACCAAATTCCAGTAAAGTGTCACTGTGCAACGTCAGCGAATAAAATCCATTTTTAATTTGACTCCTGAAACTGAAAAAGTACTCAAAACTTTTTGCCACCAATCTAATTGGCTTAACTTTTCAACACCTCCCTTCTATCATTCCAGGCAACAGCAACAGCCGCATACTCAATCAGCCTCCAAGGATGAAACACTCGGAACACAGCGTGTGTATAAAAAGACCTCCCCCAACTGTACCATAACTCTGTACTTGCCAACACGGGAAATCGTTCTCTCCGGTTCCAAGCCAACCATCCTGCGGGGCATCGTGTTCGTGGATCCGAAGACCGTGCAGGGCTATAGGATTTATGCTCAACTAACGTTAACTTTTCGGTAAGTGTTTGATTTCTTATTTCTTTTTTCTTTTTATTAGAAACTAATTATCAAAATTAAGTAAGTACTCCCACCCTATTGGTCGACTCTTTGCATTCGCTGTCTGTAATCCTTAGGAAATCATTAAGAACTTTAGGCGAATTTATCGCCCACTCCCAAGTTTATTAAGCTAACATCATCGACTTAATGTTTTCAATAATCTTTTTTTTTGTTTTTTTAAATTTACAGTTACGGCCGTGAAGACGAAGAAGTAATGGGCCTTAGATTTTGTAATGAGGCGATAATGTCGTTGCATCAAGTTTGGCCACGAGCAGAAGAACCGTCAAGGGAGTCGCTGAGTCCATTGCAGGTAGAGTTTGCAGCAACAGTTCTATTTTTGTTGTTTATACACGTGTAAGTATTGTTTAGAGTTGGGCAATTTGTTTAGATCCGATGGGTAGGAAAGTTAATAGGAAACCGTTTTTATACCCTATCCTAATTATACCCTATCCTAATTATACCCTATCCTAAGGGTATATTAAGTTTGATACATAGTTTGTAACATAGAGAAATATTAAAGATAGACTACCTAAAGTATATATATAAATGATCAGCATCAGTAGCCGAGTCGATTGAGCCATGTCCGTCCGTCCGTCCGTCCGTCCGTCCGTCCGTCTGTCCGTCCGTGTGTCACCAGTTTTTGGGCCTTAAATTTTGAGCTAGGTTGATGAAATTTTGTATACGAGGTCCTTGGAAAAGTAAGCAATACAAGTGTAAAAATTTTTAAAATCCGCCCACTGACACGCCCACTTTTCAAAAAAATCACTTTTTTTCACTATTTTCATATGAAACTCGAAAAAACTTACTTGGGCAAATATGTAGATATCCACTCAATCTACAAATCGTCTATACATTGTATATGGCCACGCCCACTTTTTAGGGGCGTTTACTTCAAAAATAAATTTTCGAGTAAAAATATTAGTTTATAGGGCAAAATAGAAAATTTTGTGAATAATTTTTCCAACGCCCACTGAAACGACCAAATAAGATAGGGATAGGGTATCATACGATTCGCTCCAGGCGGATTGTAGCATTTTTCACTGGTTTTTTTTTAATTTACTTAACTGTCCTTTAAATAGCTCATTAGTTTTTAATCAACCTGACAGCGTGGAGTCCAATCAACCGTGTTTGGGGTTTGAAATTGAAGTCTATGTAACATTATATTGAGGCAAATCCTATCCTGTGGCTATGATAACGATCTAATTGAAAGTGGTAATTTGAAAGATAATTTAAAATGGTGAGACGTCGACTTTAAGACTTTTCCTAATTGGTTTCTTTACAAAATTTAAAACAATTTGTGGAACAAAATTTATGTATCTCAGAGCTGAAATTAATTTTCAACATTGATGTATATTACATACTCTATATGCTTACTAGGAAGCAAGATCGTGTAAGAAACTTCAAATCTGCATTGTGAGATGGCAACTGATAACTCCCTCACGGCTTTAACTAAATATAAACTAATTTAGATTTTTTAACAGTGAATGCCAAGTGTGCGCTAAACCTATCTAGAGCTATAGAAGTATGAAAGTGTTGTTTTTTCCCCACTGGTATATTTTAAGTTTTTAGCTTAGTTTCGGGTCTAAAGCAATTAGTTGTATTGGACTTGAGAATAAAGAGAGTAATTATTATTTTTTTTTTTATAAGCTGAGAGACCAAAATTACCACGTCATCCGGATGCTCAAAGCTTGAGGGGTCGATTGCATCAATAAATCAACGAATTTTATCTATCTATATACACATTAGCTTAGATAATTTTTTACAAACGGTTTTCCCCCAAACTTATTTTTTGTCACATTTTTATTTAAATGGTAGCATCATTACTCCATTTTTCGTCACTTAGGAAAGCGATAAATGATCAACTCAATACCATTAGACATCGTGACAAACATACAAATAATGGAAAATAAAAGTGACTTTTTTTTCTGCCTGCTGTTGATTTATTTTTTTATTTTCTCGGCACCTACATACTTCAAAGTGGTGCACTTTACACCATTAATCAGATGTTTGGCAGCATTTAAAGTACTGTCAGGGGATCTTTGAGAATTTGTATCCCTCCCTTGTCATTTTTAGAAAAAAAAAGAATGTATTTGTTGTATGTCACAGGATACGCACACAAATATGTAAAATGTACGTATATGTTGAACATTTTTGCGCCCGCTTAAATTCGGAGATTATTTCGAAATCCCTAATGCGGGGTGTTGGGTACACGCACCTTACATTTTAAGCAAACACACTTGTATGTACATTTAACGGTTTACATAAAAGAGAACCGGAAAAAAGGCTAATCTACAGGATTGAGCCTTAAAAAAGAAAATTAAAATTGATTTAAAGTAAGGAAGATTCCGGGTAGATATTGTGTGGAATATAAATACTTTCAAATTTAAAACGCAAAATGTTACAAATTTCTAATAGCTATTTAGGGTAAAGTTGAACTTTTATTTTAACATTTTTAACTGACAGTATATGAACAAAAATACGAATATCCAAAATCCTCAAAATTCCACATTGTTTGTTGATGTTGAGTACGTACTTACATACCTTTACATATGTAATAGTAATGCAACAAACCAATCTTACCGCTAATTGCATTTAATAAACAAAATGACAGACTTTATGTCCGGTCATCTAAAGAATCTGATGAGATTGTGCCAACTGCACAAAAAGGGCATCATCCTGCGTCTGTCATCTTTTGTTGTGGAGTATCCTATGAAGGTGTTACAGTAGTTCATTTTTGTGAAGACGGAGTAAAGCCTTCGGTAGGTAAGAGTTTCTAAGAAACTGTTTTAGAAAGGGTGTTGAAACTGTTCTATCAGTGCCTCTTTTAAAACAAGCCGTGGACGTTCCAATAGGACCCTGCTTACGCCCATAAGACAAAAACCCCATAAAGTCTATATTGTTTTAGCAAACTTTGAAGAGTTTATTTCCATGCTGAAAGTTGATGAGTTGTAGAGTACCTACAATTTTTTTCATTATAGGAGTAAATTTGTTAAATTTTAACTTGTCTTTTGAAGGTTTGTCTTATGTTGTAATCTATTAAATTTTTTCCCACTTTTTTATTTAGGATGCTCTTGTTAAGCGATTGGGAGAAGGCGCGCATCCGTTCACACTAAATTTAACACCACAAGCACCACCAAGTGTTCAATTAGTACCGGCCAAACGTTACTATGGTGCACCGATTGGTACTAGCTATGATGTTCGATGTTTTATTGGTAAGTATACTCGTGACTTTAAGATTTATGAAATTTTTATCAGTACTGCAAAGGATGGCTAACTAAACGGCAGCTTTCTTACTTTCTGTTTGATCTAGGATAATAAGTTATAATACGTCAAAAAAGTGTTGGAAAGTACGCAGAATTTTCGAGCGGTAGTGTGATATGAATCCAGAGAGAAAACTTGTCTGTTCGACTTCGAGAGTTGAAACTGAATATTCCTTGATCCGGTCCAATATTGTTCTAGCTATTATTATTGCTATATTTCTACAATCCGTCAACTTCGAATTTTTCGTAAGGTTTATGATTACCACACTTTTCCACTCCATTGTACATCAATGGAACTGATGGAGCAGATCTCCTGATGTATTTTGTTTGGAAGCCAATCTGTCTATATGCTGATGCTTTTCAAGTCTGACACTATGCTGTCGTTCTTTTTTTTCATCCTATATTGAATCTCCAGCAGGATTCTCTTCTCTTTAGTGTTGAGGGCTTTGCGATCCAAGTTTTTATTGCTGCGGTCACCAATGCCTGATATCCTTGAATCCTCATGGTTATCAAGCTTTTCCGTGGTGCTGCAGTGAGCACTAGTTCTAGTCTGGACCTCTCTACCACACTCAAGCTAATTTACCTGACAGTATCTTTTATGTAAAGGGGATTTTTTCCGTTTCGAAGCTCATTTCTCATACATTTGTAGTTCGATGGGACCAACCGATATTAATATTGTTTTCTGGCGAGAGAAACATTCCATTTCAAAATGGAAGAAATAAATAAAATATGCATTTTAATGTCGTCTAGTATTTCTTTACTTACGTTGCTTTCGCCAGTCAACTATATGAATTAAGTATCATAGAGAAGTTTATAAAAAAAAAGTCCAGCAAAAGAGGTTTTTAAGGATTCTTCCAGTTGTCGAAACTTTACAACATTTTCATTCTAATACATAAAAAAATAAAGAACGTCACTGCTCTACATGGCAGCACGGCTTTCGTAAAAGGAGTATTAAATGAATCCTTCTACATTGTAAAGTTTCATGTAAAAAATATATTTATTGCTACTAAGTTCTTGAAGTAAAGTAAGAAAGTAGGACGTTAGCGATAACTTTTTCATTGTACTTATAAAAGTTGTTATGTTAAATTCCATCTAGAGAAAGAAAACCTTGCCCTTTTTCTTTAGATACATAATTTAGCAAGTTTGATTGAAGAAAGTTGAGAGAGAATAGTTTGCTGTACGTATTATCTTTGCGGACATCTGCTATTTGTACTAATTAATATAGTTGTTATGTCTTTCTACGTCTAGTGACATCAATTAATTTAATGTTTCTATCGTGCATAAATACCTGGTGTAGGCCATTACGTGTTGGGGAAATTGCGGCTTTGGGTAATTACATACGTACCTACATGGACCAGAATGTTAAACTTGAAAAGGATCCAAGGCAACATCATCATCGCTTGGTTTAATAAATATTAAACGAAGTGATGTATATTTTTGCACCTGAGACATGTGGGGTGTAGATTTCGGTATTTTTTTATGTGCTAGCGGCGGCTGGGGTAGCTTGATTATCTCCTTCATCCTTCCGAGATGTGATGGAATGCGAAACATCAAGCAGAACGATAATATTGTGTGTGGGTGTGTGTTGCAGCTGGGGATGAATATCACACAAAAGACATACGAGTGTATTATAAAACTTTGTTGTAGTATTTATTCATTGTATGTTATCCTACGAAGGTGGAATCAAATAGGACGTTTTTTTTCTTTAGCAAAAAAAAAAAACTGTGAAACTGTGAAATCAGGAAACCAGCAGAATGTCTATATATACATATGTACATGCTTAATATGACGCTGTGAATCTTCTCTGCGTACGCCGAGATTTTGGATTGTGTGATATGGTTGTTAAACTATGTGTTACAATCAAGGTAGTCATATGAAAGAAATAAAATTAATTTTGAGTGTAGCAATTAGTCTAAGCCTTATGGTAAAACCTCAAAGGTCCTGACACCGAAGAAAATTGTACTAAACAAACGGAAATAAAAAGCTTCTATATGGTTTTTTATGATATAAAGTATAGAAGTTACCTCCTAGTGGGTATTGCGTACAATTAAAGTTTTCTTTTATGCCCGAGTCTTTTGCGAGTGCTTCAGAAGCAACTGAGAATATTGTTGTTACGAGAATTTTTCTCAAAGCAGCATATAACAATTAGTATTTCTGTGAACATGATAACTATGTATAGTTTACTTACTTACTGAGATGGCGCTACAGTGCGAAACGAACCTGGGCCTGGAATTTACCAAAAAGCCTCTCCATTCATCTCGGAACTTAGTTAATTGCCTACAGTTGCGAACTCCAAGTTGGTCGAGATTCCTTTGAACTTGTACGCGACTCCACAAAAAAAAAAACTCTACATGTCCCATCCATCTTACACATCCAATACCCAGTATTTAACCAGGTCAATGTCACTGTACAGCAAGCGGGACCGAAAAATACGAAGAATTTTTCTCTGGAAGCGACCAACGATATCCGCTTTCAGTACTAGACTGTTCAGTGCCCTAAACTAGGACTGGGGTGATCAGAATCTTATACAGAGCCTCCTTAATTCTTCGAGATAGGGCTTAACTGTTAAATTGCCTTATTAGCCCGAAAAACAGCGGTTTATTGGTAACATTGTCATTGTCATTGTCATTGAGTTAATAGCAGAGCATATGTAAACAAAATCCCTTTACTACCTCGCAGTTTTACCTCACTTCGTTTATATGTCTCACTTTTTGCCTATATCTATATTATAGAGCCAGTTTTAATTTAATGGATTTTTTATCAGATATGTACATATCTCACAAATACAAGAGATTTATATATATTTTAAAATCGAAATACATAGTGTTGTTTTGATTATTTTTACAAATTTAGATTAGCTTGCCAAACAATACGTAGGAATTCGACAACTCCCTTTTATTCTTTTCCCTGTATATTATTTATTTACTTTTTATTTAAGCTGACAAAACCGATGAGAAGTTCCACCGACGTGCATCCGTTAAAATGGGTGTTCGAGTTATTTATCGAACAGACGTACATCATGGAAGTGCTCCCGAAAATTTTGCTGCCCTAATCAATAGTCAAGCATCACCACCAGTTTCAAGTGATCAACTCCTATCGCCTCCACCACCAGCAGACACCCACCACCATCAATTGCAATTACAACATTCAAATCCAGGAGAAATACATCCCGCCAAATTGCCATCCGGAGAGGGTCACGCATCAACAGTGGCTACATCGGGTGCAACGAATACCACCACCAGCCCGTCTAGTATAACAACTACGTGCAACACCAAACCCCGTAAATCGGAACGTGGAGATTCCTTTCCGAAACTGAGGCTGTCGCCCAAATCATTTCGTTTTAGTGGCCGTTTCGGTCGGAGTAAAAGTGAAATTGAGAAATGTCCCAACGATCCCTTCTACAACTACAGCAAGTCATTTCAAGAGGTGAGCTTCTGTTACGCAATTTATCCAGCCCGTATCAACATTAAGTTTTCTATTTCAGTACGAAAGTGGGGGACCGCAAGGGGCTGTAGATAAACCATTCCTCCTACAAGAGGGTCGGGTTAGCCTTCGGGCGAGTTTGGATAAAGCTTGGTACACCCATGGAGAAGATGTCATTGTTAATGTCAATATTCGGAACGATAGCAAAAAGACTGTTCGCAAAGTTAGGGTAAGTATTTGTTCTTTTGTTTTCATTACGCAAAAATGTGGTTTGAATAGGATGATTTTGTCATGAGCGAATGTGCGGCTAGGAATATCAATTTTTTATGACCTCAGCTTAGGGCTTGAATTGATTCGACTGCAAGAGATATTTAAACAAAAGATGTTTCCAATTTAGTTTTACCTATTTAAGTTTGCTTTTTAATAATTGGATATTTCTTTTTGAATAACCCCGTAGTGCTTAGGTCTACAAATAAATGTTTTTATTTTTTCTAGCCTTAGGACTAGCCTTTTTCTGAGCAACTCAGACTTTTGTACTAAGTTGCCACATGGGATGTATTTTTAGCGTTCATGTCCTAATTAATACTCTAATAATAATAATAGTCTTCCTGGTCTTTTTGGTTCAAGTTCAAATTCGTTGCGGTTCTCGCACATTTCTGTACATCACATCCCCACAGTTTTCTTTAGTTTTTCGTGTATGGATGCTGTTTTCAAACTTACTTGTACATAGTTACAGGATACTATACTTTATATAGTAGAGCCATGCCCACTGACCATCGCAGCATTCCGGTCTCTGCGGTTGAGGACCTATTTTCGAGTGTTTTTAGAAAAGCTTTGGGATCTGCCTCTCAATTGTGTCTATAACACACCATGCACCGACTAATATTTAAGCCATTCGACAATAATCCTATGCGCTACGTCATTATCGAGTTTGTCGGTTGATTGAACCAAGATGCGGTGATGCGATTTTTTTTAGCTCATTTCCTATTTTTACGGCCACGCTTCTTGGCTTACTGAAGTTTTACTCCGTTGTCTTTTGACACCAATAGGACAAACATTACGATACTTAGCAACTTGCTTCGAGCATACTGGCTCAAACCGAGACAGCAGCAAACGTGACCGTCCTCGAAGTTACTGTGGCTACATATGTATGTTTAAGAGAACTTTAAAACATTATCAAAATGAAGGAGCACGCACTAAGCCATGAATAAGCAAAAAAAGCAGAGCCACTGCATCTCTTAAAGACACTATTTGGTACAGCGTTTACGTTTCTACAACGTTGAAGGCAATTAGCAAGCGTATCTCGGCCGCTGTAATTCTTCTTATGGCCAATAGCACATATGAATGTCATATTTGACACGTTTGTGTTAGTTTCGGCTTAATTATAAGTGAAGGCTCTTTTTGTAATTGACTCGCGTATGTGTTTCTTGGCTTTATATTAGAACTACTTCCACTTCGAGTCTCAAAAAAACGGAAAGAGTTACACTTTTCAAGAATCTCGACCAATTGATTATACTACCGGGCGACACGAATTAACCGCAGCAATCCATAACCTGATACGCGAACATTCCTGATATCCCGAGTAGTTTTAGTAATTCAATATGTTGGAGACCACTATCTCCGCAGGCTATTACCACTATCCAATTTTCTTTAACGCTTCACTCCAGAGCTGTAAAGAAATGCAATCATTTTTGAATACAATTTCTTTTAATGCTTCAAAAAATGACATCAGTAATGAATTCAGCTAAAAAGAAATTGCCACTCATTTTAATTGAAGCAATCCAGAATGGTAAAGTCAAGAAGAATGCAATCTATAGGAACTATTCATCGAATTGAATCTTATCCTTATAAAAAAAAATGATACTGTGGACTGTAAGAACACGTAGTTTTATCTGTGAAAGAAAATAATACTTGACCATTTTATGGAAATTGTATGTCTCTTCTTCTTTCGCCATAGGTCTGTGCCATTCAACATGTAGATGTTTGTATGTTCAATAATGGGAAATTCAAAAACATCGTAGCTGATTCGGACAATACTTCGCCGGTTGATCGGACAGTTAGCCCTGGTGGTACACTTTCTGCGACATTCATCCTTAAGCCACAGAGAGGTAAGAAATTTCTTTAGTGATATTAAAAATCAAATTGTTCATTGTTAGTCCTTTCAGGTCCGACAAAAAATTGGATAGCTTTGGAGGATACACTTCAACGTAGTACGGAACCAGAAGAGATAACGGGTGCGATTGCTGCTTCTGCCATCCGTTCACCCACTGTTGCACCGCTCTCGGCCATCACATCTTCGAATCCGGACGATAGAAATGTATTTGCTATCTATGTTTCGTACTATGTCAAAGTTAAGTTAACTCTGAGTGGTATGGGTGGGGAGTTATCGCTTAAATTACCCTTTGTCCTTGTACACGTCGATGAAACGTATCAAAAGACAGCTTCTATGATTGCTGCTTGCAGTGCTAACCACGAATTGTTCCAGGACGGCCATAAATTGGCTTTGGATAACGTACCACCTCCGAGAAGGAGTCATCACAACCAAACATTGAAAATGTTGCTGACCCATGAGGTGCTCCAGGAAATGGAACCTAGTTTAGATCGAATTGAATCCGTTGAAGACGATGTTAACATTCCAATACCTGAGGTAATTCCAAAAACACCCCGTCTTGGTAGTGGTAAGCGTAAGCTAGTAAGAAGTGAAACTGTTGCAAAAGATTTATCTGATGACGATGATGAAGGAGCAGGAAAGGATGAACATACTCAAGATACACAAGTGACTGCAGATTCATTGGATTGCGCAAAAGACATTGTACTAGCGAAAGACAATTATCATGGCAGTGATGATGAGGATGAAGAGTCAAATAAGGGAGACGGACCGACCACAGGACACCAGCAAATAATATGTGCTCAAGTGCACTCTGAAGTGTGATGTTGATTTATGACTGCGATGTGTGTGGTTATTGGCTTCTTAATTGAGATTTTGGGTCTAAAGAAAATCCTTCTCTCGTACATTTATCATGTGAGAAGTGTAGCAGATTGAATTTTGTTATCCTTAGAAGGATGAATAAGAATGCTTTTTACGAGTGTGAGTTGTTTTATGGTTTGCGGTTTCCTATTAATGCCTGCGAACGCAGAGAAATTTTTTAATTTGATTGTTTGTCCTATAGAGGAGCTGGACTCCCAGGTGCAAAGGATTTGTTGGTTTTGCTTTTTTATTGCAGAAACTATAGTACAGGGACAAGTATTAAACTAATGTACTACTACTATTACTATTATTACTAACGCATTGTAAATGTTATAAAAACAATTATTAAATAAAAGAGATTTGTGAATGTAAAAGAACGAAGTTTATTTACAAGAATTTTTATGGTTCTTCCAAACTTTTCAGGTACTAAATATTATTTTTGTAGGAAATATTCAAGTATTCGCAACTTCGACCTCTTGGCATTAGTGTGGCAAGGTACATACTTATCTGGTAATCGCCTTCTCAAATGCACAGAGCTGCAGTATTCAGCAGGAAAAGAAATCTGACAGCAAAAGCAGTTGGGCCTGATCATTTTAGTTTGGAACTAATAATACATGAAGGGAACGATCTCAACAGAATGCCCAGGAAATTATTCAAGTGTGGAAAAAAACCAAGATCACATAAGAGTAGGCAGGGCGACAGTTTTAGCCCCATGTTATTTATTAACTTCCTGGACTCAATAGTGAAAAATTGCATGATTATCATCTGAACTAACGCTAGAGATAGACTAGTGCTATACATCAGAAATAAAGAACTTGAACTGAAAGGGATGACACTTAAAGCAAAATAATGTAGATATCGATTATGGAACTCAACATTGTCAGTAGCAGAAGGAACTTCAAAACAGTACCAATCATTGACTAACCATGTGATGGGACATCTTAATTTAATCAAAAACGACAGACCAATTATTTTGGTTACACTCTATTAGTGAAATCAACATTCATTATTTACATACATCCATTAAAATTTTAAGAACCAACATTTTTACGAAAATAATTATTGCTCTTAACGAGTACAATAGGTTCAAGTAAAAAGCTAACCACCTGTTTTTTCGCTTCAATTTGAACAATAATTTCTTGTAAACTAACCGACTGTTTCTCTTGCTTTGATTCTAGTTAAAGTAGACATTTAAGATCTTGGAAGAAAAAAAGAATTCAAAATAATGTTATAAAAGGCAGGTGGAAAAAAAAAATAAAATAAATAAAATAAAATTACAATATACCTTTACGTTTGTAGTGAAAGACCTTCATGAGAAAGGTTGACATATTTTTGCCATTAAGTGATACATCCGAGCTAAATGAGGCGTTTGACAGAAAAAGCTTTTGTCGTTATTTGCTGGCAATAGCTACAAAGGGCATTACTTAGGCACTTTGGGTAATAAGGTAGCTGGAACTTCGCCAAGAGGAAGGTAGTTTAATTATGGACCTAATTAGATTCATATTCTTGTGTTCATTTCGACGGTGTGTTTGTGGGGTGGTAGCTGTATTTTTTTTTTTCTAATGAATCCATCACTTGCAGCATTTTCTGTTAATTTCAAGTATAATAAATAAATAATATAATTAGCTTTCTTTATAAAGACTTTGATTAAGGAACAAACTTAGTGGTTTTTGTAGAAATGTTAAGTGAATATATTTTTGAGAAGTGCCTGTTCCTACTTAATTGAGTTTGTTCTGCTATATGGAGAAGGACCCCTAAGTATCGCAATATGTATGTGCCTACGTAGTATCTTAAGGATTTCCTGGCCCAGCGCTATCTCGAACGAACAAAAGCGGAGCATGAACCAATAGGCGAAAGCATAAAATAATAATAAAAATAGTAAGCCGTAAACAGCCCATAGAGGGCCAAGGCCTCGCTTCTCACAACTGTACATGTTGTGCGTGGTATACATTTCTACATGCACAGAAGGCACCTACAGTTTTATGCCTTATCCAAACTGCACAGGGGGACAGTTATGTTCTTGAATGTTTGTCAGACAGTCGAAAGGTGTGGGGCCATGAAAAAAAGACGAGTAAAATGATCTTATAGTTCGCAGTGTATCAATGCAACCCTCTACCAAAATATTCGAAAATAGAACATTAACGGAGTTCTCTGACAATTCTTTAAATGTTCCATGTTACCACCTGACATAATGACAGTATCTCTTTTATCTGAGCATTTTTTCAGCAGACTGATATCTTGATCAATGTTGCAAATATTGTAGATAATTTTTGTGTCAGCCTCATGGAGATAAGTTTAAAAGCAGTAACATAAGTCAAGTGTTCAGTATACAGTCTTTGTATTTCGAAATCAACAATCGCTTTGTCTTATTTGAAATTGTTGATTCCTTAACAAAATCTTTTGCTTGGACTTGAACAGTTGGGATTGTCCAAGCTATCTCTCGGAACCATTTGCAAGTTTTCTCTTCAACTGTCGATGAATTGTTTTGGTTTTAAAAAGCTGCTGCTTGGAAAAAAGAAAACATATTTAATGGCAACGTCAAGTGAGTTTTGAGTGAGATACATATAATGATTATAATGATCCTATCATGTTTCTCCAATAAGAATTTAATTGGAATCAATGTAATTGCATAACTATGTAACTCCATCTACAGGAGCAGTATATTAAGGTATCGGTCAGTCGTGTCATCCAAATAAGGGGTGCATTAGTGAATTTTAACTGCGTAGCGTGCATTACTCTGCAAGGGCTCTGAATATTTAATTAATTGGGGACTGACTAAATAATTTCGCTTTATCATTATCACAATCAATGTGGCATAGATGTTATTTGTATGTATAAGCTAAGCACCCATTCATCTTAATGCGATTACAATGTAATGCCTTTGTAAGATTTGTGTAATTAGAGATTAGGTAAAGAGAAGAGTGTTCATACTAATGCAAATTGTATCTGGGGTGTGTAAAAATGCATCTGTAAAAATTATATATTAATGCTAAGCACACCACAAAAGAAAGAGATTTAAAATAATGGACACTGTTTTGGGGCAGAAGGTAAAAAACTAAAAATTGTCAAGAATATACAGACATACATGTATACGTTTTATTAGATCCCAAATATAACATTACACCGAAAAGGAAAAGAAGTATGGAAAAATGGCCAAATTAAGTTTTTTAAGGCTTCCGAACTTCTGACAAATGTGCAAGACAAAGAGCCCATGCACTAGTTTTATTAATAGTGAGTCACCTTTAACGCTCTTGTGTATTTAGAGTCTTTCGTCTGTCTGTGTCATGAATTCAAATAGGACTTAAAGTAGAAACTCCTAAGGTATGGGATGGTGTGTGAGCGATTTCTCGATGTCAGACAACTTGCGAGAAAAACCAAAACAGTCTGGTTTTTGATGGCAATGTCTCGATCGATATGATGTGAGAAAATCTAAAGATAATACTTAGAAATCTTTTGGTTCCGTGAGATGTGAGAAAACCTAACGATGATACTTAGAAATCTTTTGGTCCCGTGAGATGTGAGAAAACCTAAAGATGATACTTAGAAATCTTTTTAGGAAGATTTGAGCTTGTATAATGGTATTCATCTTCCACTCATAAGGTAGTACATCTTTATGACATGTTTGACATGTTCTAGCTTATGAAAACCTTTCTTTTTTGTAAATGTCACTGGCTAAGTGTATCTTTATCTATGTACTTACAAAGCCGAGGTATTTAATAGAATGCCGGATTGCACAGATTGCGAGTAGCGTATACATCAAGACAAAGAGCTTTCCTCCACTTTAAAGTCTTATTATTTCTATAAGGAACTTTGTACTGCGTAATGTAAAATATGGTAGACTGGATTTGTTCAAACAAAATTAATCTATAATAATAAGAATGCCTTTCTCTGTCCTATTTGTGTTTTAAATGCCATGACCAGAATACATATTTCTCTAATTTTCTAAAGTGGTCCTCATGTTATAATAATTATCTCATACAACGTGACTTCATTATCCGAATTTATGAGTCTTTTCCTAATTCGCGAACTTAAGATTTCATCATTTCTTTCTGTTGCCTTACATTCAACTAATTCGTGGGGGAAATGATAGAGAATTTGATTGATAAAAAGAAAAGAATAATTGTTCACTGTAATATGACTGAATAAGAAAAGAACACTTTACAATTATGTCAAGATGGTTATAAAATCGGAGGGGTCGAATTTCTTTTACTCTTATCTCAAACAACAACGTAGTTCAATTTAGCGTAAGTCCTTGTACCTTGTGCCTAATGTGAACGACATTTTAAATGAACCGAAGCAAAATATGGGGGAGAAGACCAAACTTTTGTAATCGATTCTTAACGATGTGATGTACGAGTCAACAGTTTTCCTAATAAACTGAGACAGCTTTTTTCATTCTCCAGTGACTTCTTAAAATTATTTTCTTTTATTGCAAAAAAAAAAAAATATTGAGTGAGTGGTGTTAAGTTCTTTCTCGTAATGGAAGATAATTGACAGATTTTTGCAAAGAAATATTTAAAGTAATGATGCATTTATCACTGGATGAGTGAGCAATTATTTAATGGTATGTTAAAGTCACGAGGAAACAGGATTACTTATGTTTTTTTTATTAGCTCGTGCTCAATTTTCTAAGACGTTTTCGTTTATTAAAAAAAATTGCCAAAAATTAAAAAAAAAACTATACCGCGAGGCAAAAAACTTAAAATATTCGCTCTGTACCTGAGGCAATTGACGGTAACGGTGTCCCCTTCCTCATTTAAGGTCCAAAAGAGTGTAATAAATATTAAGCAGCTCATAGCCAAAGCCTAGCTTTTCATAACTTAACATGTTGTGCGTGGTATACATACATTTCTGTACAAACAGAAGGGACCAACAGTTTTATGCCGCATCCTAGGGACAGAGTGGTTTTGAGAAGCTTCTATATTTATCAGACACTCACCTTGATGGTAATTTTCTAGATTCGATCTTGGAACCTCATGCATAGTACTCCAACACACTAGCCATTGAGCCAAGATATTCAGTCCAAAAGGGTGTACTCACACCCAAACTTTTCCGTATTTACAACAGAGCCGGAATTTCGATAATATTTTTTAATAATTTCCACAGGCTCAGCAAGCGTAAAACTATGCATGATGAAATGGCAAACCTTTTTGAATATTTTGAGGACTGAATGTCATTTGTAACTTAAAGTGCTGCAGCCTTTGCAACTCGTTTGTAACATATCGTTCTCTTTTTAAAGGTGGGCTTGTCTGTGAGTAGGTTTCAAAATTCTTTACACTTGTACTGTTCATTTCTTGCAAAAACTTCGCATACAAGTACAACCATCGAACTAGTTTAAAATTGAAGCGGTAAATGGTGGTGACAGGCGGACAAAAAGACGGACTCGGTTAGTGGATATGGACGATTGGTCTTTTTCATTTTATTTATTAGTTTTTTTCAATTCGTCAATTTCCCATTTTTTGCTTAACAATAACTTGGTTAGTACTGTTGATCTGTTCTATTATGTGGTCTTTAAGATATTTCTATGTTGCAAACTATTCTCGAGATAGTATACTTTATTGATAGGGTATACAAATTAGATGAATAATCTTCAACCAAAGTACTGCTGGTTGTACAAAAGGTCTAAATTTAGGAAATAGATTCTTCGCAACTTCATAGAATTTTTCAGTCAAGCTAGTAAGGCCCAAAAGATTGTAACATATATAATATACATATGAACAAAAAAGAAAGAGAAAAACCAAACAAATCCAAAGTTTATCGTATCAGAAGTTAAACACACATACATATGTACATATGTTCACTTTAATTAAAATAGCCTTATAAATAAAAATGACGTACATAAGTATGTATATACATAAATATAACTGTTGTGCATGCTAAGCACACCGCACCTTCCGAGTAAAGACATCCCAACTAACATAACAGCACAAATACCTTCACTCATTATATTTTTTTCTTGTTTTCTACTCTAGGAGAATTTCTAAACATACGAGTACTCTCGTACACAAGGGACATACACATACATATTATATGCGTGCCTTCCATAATTTATTTTCCTCCTTCATGAATGTCTCGCCTACTTCAACAGTAAAGCGGATTTCCTGATTTCCTTCATGACTTTTATAAGGGATTTTGAGTAAATGATTTTCGACGGAATGCTGATAAGATTTCCTTTTGCCAGACCACCAACCTTTAGGGTATTTTTCTCTTGATAAGGTGATGAAATCTCAGGTAGGTATTGACCAAAGGGGTTTATAGGACAACTGAGTATTTAAGATTTGTATGGAAATGAAGATTTTCTTCTGCATTTTTGCTATACATACAAATTTTAATATTTACCTACCTGAACAAAAAATTCATATTGGGTACCCACTATAACGTAGAGTCGAAGTAATATTTCATTTTAATCTTAAGGTATTTTCCTTTACCGATTACCCATCAAATTTGTTTTTAGTTACTAGTTTTAAAGACATATGTTATTTATTTTCCCATTTTTATAATCGTATTTGAATAAAATCATAAATTAAATGGAATGTATGTCATAAAATAGGAAAATTGTAATCTTATTTAAAAAAAAAAAAAAAAAAACACCTACTTAATTTTTGTTATATACCTTGGATTCATTTTATTTAAAATCGCTTTTAGTAGTGAGATTTCCAAACTTTAAATACCGATATCCACTATATTATTTCATTTTCATATAAAACACATAAAAAGTAAAGCTAAAATCGGTTACATAATTTAAAATTAATGAAAAAATCATTTAAATATTAAGCAGCAATTATAACTATAATTAGAGTTTTGTACACTGGAGGGGAGGAGAGAATGGTGGCATGACCTAAGCACATTTCGAGACCGTTGGAAAAGAACTTTATAATAAAATTGCGTTGTAGTAAACATGTATAAGTATATGTGCAGTCAGTAATTTTGGTACGATTATTTTAGGATGCACCTTATCAAGACCACATTTATCCGCATTTGATTTGATACCTTAAACCATCTAAACATCATCAATCTCTTCTGCTCTCTCAACTTACAAAAAAAGTTCATAATAGTAATGCTTTATCTCTAGAGAGGTTTCTGAGCAGTTTAATACCACTTTATTAACTATTATCCGTTATCCGCGGCTAATTTAATTCCATAAATACACATTTCCTTTCCTCGTGGGGCGATTTCTGTATTCATGTTACTTCTTGATCTTAAGCTTTTTATAAATCATTCGCCTAAAAGTTAGTATGTCTTATTTGTATCTATATTTTTTTCATAATCTTACAAGAGAAACTATACTCGTACGTGCACAATAGGAATGGATTTATCTCGACCGATGTTCGTTTCCAACCAATCCTCACGTACACATTCGTACATCTTCATATTTCATATTTTAGTTCATGATTTTGATATGAAATCTAGGAAATTTCTGTTTATTGCACAACATTTCACATAAAAAATTGTGCATATAAAGGAAACTTGTTTGATTGTAATATTGTCAGGAGACATACATGGGTATGTTTATGAACTATCATTTTTATTCAGTATGAAATGAAACATATCACAAGTCACATATGTAGGTATGTACGCATGTACGAGGCCATCGTAATTAATTGGTATTGTATCATTGGTATTCATGCGGAGCACCTCGGCGTACCGCACAGCGATTATTGAAGAAGCTGCAGGGACGAAAAAGGCATAGAATCTTTTCGACACT
The DNA here is from genome assembly GCA_949716465.1 of Chalcosyrphus nemorum. Lineage (NCBI taxonomy): Eukaryota > Metazoa > Arthropoda > Insecta > Diptera > Syrphidae > Chalcosyrphus > Chalcosyrphus nemorum. The sequence continues at coordinate 37,317,386 of OX454332.1, forward strand.
TGCTGGAAAACTTGAGTATTATGGAGCAACAGCATGTGCAAATAAATAACTTGTTTTATGAAAGTTAGGCTTTTATTCGAGCAACGTTTCACGCGCTTAGTCGAAAAATCCTATTCAGCGATGAGGCCCATTTCTGGATGAATTGGTAACCCATCAACGAGCAAAATTGTCGAATTTGGGACGATAATAGTCCACCAAATTGCAATGCATCCAGAGAAAGATACTATTTGGCTTGGATTTTGGACTGGCGCCATCTTCGGTCCATATTTCTTTGAATGTGTGGTTTCAACAAGACTGCGCTACGGCGTCACTCAGGTTGTGTAACAATGGACACTTTGCACTAGCCATTTTCGAACATGGTTATTTGATGTGGAAGCGATTTGAATTGGCCATTGAGATCGTGCGATTTGACACCGTTAGACTTCTTCTTGTGGAGTTTTTTTAAGTTACAGGACTATGCTAATAAATCACAAACCACCAATGCCCTCAAAACAAAAATAATCAATGCTATTGGTATTGGTAAAATTTAACTTGATTTATGTGCCAGAGTTATGAAAAATTGGAACCTAGCGAAGCCGAGGCGGATATTTGAATGATGTTGTATGACTTACATAATGGCATACATGAGCCTACTAAATACAAAGAGAATGTAAAACATGATTTCTTGCATGCTGTTATCTTCTCGATGTTTGGTATCAATGATGTATTATTTCAGTGAAAAATCGACAACACCTAACATAAATTATTTTATAAATCGCCTTCATTAACAACTAACGATTTTTTTGTAATCACAAAGATCACAAGGTATACTTTGTCATGCCTGTATTAACCTAACGTTGCTTAGTTTTAAATTTAAATTATGTATATAATTTATATCTCTATAACTCTTCTTCAACTAAAGTGCTTCCGTATATACTGTTCCTTGGCATGTTTTTTGTGTCCCAACAGGTCTTATGCTTTCGTGAATTGACATATCCAAGGGAAGTGCTTGGTGTGCAATATGCACCTTTTTCAAACGTGTGAACTTCCTTCCTTGAATAGGAAGATTCCTATTGGGTTCTCAGATAAAAATATTCATTGGATATCCCATTGTGCTCTAAGGTGTTGCAGGACCATCATGGTGGTCTTTGGTACATAAAAAAAATAGAAAACCAATAATTTCAATCAAAATGTTAATACATATCTGTAATTGGTCTTTTAAAAAAAAATAAATAAATAAAACGACCATTTGTTTTCTCTCTTTATTTGAATATTATTTAAGAGAAAAGACTTTTCTATGAAAAGCTTTTGTAAAAACCATGCGCAAAGCTCACTAATGAAGCTTGCAATATATTTTCACATAATCCTGACCTGATTGTTGTCTATCACTTCGCGACATTAAACATTTTCATTAAAAAAATCACTGAATGTGAAAAGTTTGGTTATAAAGGTGAATACAATACATATTTGGTAAATTTTTATTAAATCAAAATAAATTAAGCATCGTGAAATACCCTAGAACCACACTTGCGAAAAGAGTCCCAATCTCAACTAACAATTTCGGCAACCAAAAAAAATAGGTTCTTATAACTAGGTGACTACAAGCACGCTGAGCTGCTTTTGAAGGTACTAAAAACTGTTGCATTTTTGTTTTTTCTTTCAAATTATAATCTTAATTCCAGACATATTTTTTTGCGGAGGATGTTAAGAACAATCAATGGACAGACTCTATTATGGGACATAAAAAAAAAAAACATCAATGACTGAGTTGAATAACAGTACAGTTTGGTGGTGGCGAAATATACTTATGCACCTGTGGGTCCTAGCTCTAGGTGCTCTACAATGTCTACGCAACATCGTATTCGGTGGCTGGCAAAGTGCATTAGTTCTCCCTAACTTTTTCCCAGTCGTTATGCTTCCTTCTTCACTGTTCTGCACCATTCTTATCGTTCGCAGCTTTCTTATTAGCGTTCAAGTACGACATCCATATAGAAGAGTGGTGATTCAGCTAATTGCATTACTTCGCTTAATTTAGGCATTTTGCCTATTCATTTCGGTTCCACCATCAGTTGAGTATTTCAATGGGTAGTGCATTGCACAATTGTGGTAATGACGCTTCACGAACATCCGTACAATTATATTACTCCAATTAATAATTATCTTTGAAGATGTCCGACTTGCAAATTATAAAAACAAAATATCGGTAAAAATAGTCATTACACCAACTCCGACTGGCGACCGTGGATATGTAGGGCGTTCTCCGAAATCAATAATGCAGCAGAGTTTTGAGACAATATCGTCGTATTTACCTTCCTGTTAAAATTATGTATTTTTGATAATACATACATATTTTCTATTAAATCCGCCTAAAAGCTAATGACCAAAGCGACCATACTTATGTAGTTGTAGATTAGTTGTTGTCTCGACTCAGTGGTCATTGTGGAGGAAAGAGAATTTGCCTTATTGTGTTCTCGATAATTTTGTGGGAGTTTTGAGATAGTCTTGGGCTTCTGCCCTTTTGGTTGGGCTGCTGTGGGTTTCAGTGAAATAACCAAAGTTTTTGTTAGCTAACACGTTTGACAGGACAGCTGTTGGTTCTGGGAATTTTCATTTAACTTCAAAAAAGAATAACTTTAAAGGTGTTGAAAAAAAACATAGGATAGGAATTTCATTATTACCAGGTTAAGTTCAATAAAAGTAAGATCTAAAATTTAAAATTCTTTCCTTTAGCACGACCATACTTATGTAGTTGTAGATTAGTTGTTGTCTCGACTCAGTGGTCATTGTGGAGGAAAGAGAATTTGCCTTATTGTGTTCTCGATAATATTGTGGGAGTTTTGAGATTGTCTTGGGCTTCTGCCCTTTTGGTTGGGCTGCTGTGGGTTTCAGTGATATAACCAAAGTTTTTGTTAGCTAACACGTTTGACAGGACAGCTGTTGGTTCTGGAAATTTTCATTTAACTTCAAAAAAGAATAACTTTAAAGGTGTTGAAAAAAAACATAGGATAGGAATTTCATTATTACCAGGTTAAGTTCAATAAAAGTAAGATCTAAAATTTAAAATTCTTTCCTTTAGCACACCAGATTTTCATTCAATTTACATCAACAAAATGTTCAGAATATATGTATGGACTGCTAGGAAAATGTCTTTCATGCTATGTCTGCGGAAAAATATGTTCCAACGTCTCTAGTTACTTTGTTTCAAAGCTGCAATAAATAGCAAAGAAATATGCGCCACCATCGATATTTGCCAAAGAAACTTGTGCCATCTGTGTTTGTTCAGGTGTTCCTGTTCTAAAAAATGAAAATAATATTGTGAATAAGAATAGTTTATATTTTACTATCCCATACTTATGTTCGACAAATTTTGTATACCTATTTATTTTGCACAAGCCTTGTATGTTGATTATCATTAACTTTTTTGGCTATGTTGTGCAGAATAAATCAAAACACAATTTTCTTTCCTTTCGCTCTGGTACCGGCAAACAAAGAACAAAGCCCCAGTTTCCTATTATTCCCGCTGTGAAACAAAGGAGCTAGTGATGTTGGAACATACGTCCAGTTGGGCAATAGCAGTCCATAAACATACGTCAATGCCTACAAAATTTTTGCATAAAAAGTACTAAAAGCACCACCGATTAAGAATGTGTTTGTGAATTGTGAGCTTCCATTTGATTTTGCCGGAAACGTCAAAATGCATTCAAATTCTATGGTCGTTTACAACTTGGGGGAGCCAAGCGTCAAATCAATCGAAGATGTCTGTTTATTATAGTTTGTCTATGGACTGATAAAGCTTTTTGTTTCAAGAACTTATTTCGATTTTTACGTATTCAGTTAATACTGTGATTGCCGATTGATCGGAAAACTACTGACAGTAGTTCTATGGCTTAAAGTCTCCAAATGTGCATCCCAACCCCTAATAAGAATTATATCGTTACCCCGAATTGTTAGGAGATCCTGATTTGGCAACGATTCAAAAAAATGGTAAGAAAAGGTAGAGGTCTTTCGAGCCTAAACTAGCTTATTCATGGTATGGAACCTATTGAACCTAAAAGGATTTTCTCTCAAATCTCATTTCTCATTTTTACTGTAAATCAAACGAAAATCTAAGGCAAGATATTTAAGAACCAACCCTTAAGAGCAAAATCGAAGAGCGATATTCAAGAGTACCCTTTTTGTAAAATTGGCTTGAAGTACCGTTAATTAAAAGGCTAGATCAAAAACTCCGACTTTCATAATGGGAATTTACAGATCTCAGAATGAAATTTTGGAGCCACTCGGTAGTGAGAACAGAAAACAATATTCTGGCGAACCTGCGTCAGGCGCTTTAATTTCGTATTTTTAACGTTCAAACGCTAAAATAACAAAATCTCTGGAGCGTAGCATTTCGCCCTGATGTAGTAGTTGGGTTTTTAGTGAATGACCTACTACATATAGTCTAGACGCACTGCTTACCCGACGGATACCATCAATTAAAAATACAAATTCAGGTAAATGTAAAAAATAATTCCAATAGTTAATATTAACAATTCAATTTTCTTATAAATTATAAAATTAAAAAGAATTTAGTAATGCAATAATTTAAAGACATTAAAAATAGCCCTGATGTGGTGGTTGGGCTCATCAGTAGACGACTTACCACATCTTATACTTAATATACAATAAGGATTAAGGACAGTCGAATTAAATTTTGTTTCTGATAGAGCTTAACCAAGAATAGAGGACCAATTACATATGTAAAATTATAATATGTATACAACAGAGAATCGATTAAAAAAATACAATACTCTCCCTAAATATTAATATGCATGTATAAAGAAAAATGTATGTAAAATAAATAAATAATAATAAAAAAATAAAATATAAAAATATACATAGATATATATAAAAGAAAAGTAAAAGGAAGAGGAAAAAAAAGGAAAAAGAAAACAAAAAGAAAAAGAACAAGAACAAGAAACAGAAAACAAAAAAAAAAAACAAAAACGAAACGAAAAAACAAGCAAAAAAAATCCCAGCTCCAAATATAATACCTTAACTAAAACCCTAATCTCCCTACACTACCGACACCGACTACCTAATAGAATTAGAATCCTGACCGTCTTAAGTACGGCCGATTAATTTTAAAAAAAACGCAAATTCTTTCGTTCCGTACATATTCTCTGTAAATAACACTACAGTTCGTAGGGAGGGTGATCCCCCGAAAGGAAAAAGAAGAAAAATCCCACTATTATATATATTAAGCCCCTGCTGTACTGCCGACACCGACCCCCGAAAATCAAAATCATTCTAAGCCTAGCAAACTGTGCCCCGTATCCGTTACTGTTTGTAGGAAAGAATACAACAAAAATTGACCGTTTTCGACTGTCCTGTCCTTAAATACAAATTACTTAAGTTCAAAAAGATCCACTTGAACATTTAAATACACACACCACGTACCACACACACCACACATACCAAACACACCAAACACCTCACATGCACACACGATCCACCAATTGCGACCCGCGCACTTGTAGAAAAACCAACCAACGAAATTCTCTCGATTCCCATTGCCAAGGACTGTGGTAGATAACCATAGACAAACTAATATAGACGGTCGTCTTCTCCCTCCTCTGCCGAAAATTTTGTAAAGTACGCCGATTTGAATTTTCCTATCTGTGAATACATGTGACCGAACGTGCGAACAAGACGTAACTATAAAAACAATCGTGGTGTCTCTTTTTTCCTTTTGCACATCACATTTTCAGCAGAAAATCTATATTAGTTTGTCTATGTAGATAACACGAATGCAATCGGACCGATTCCCGGTGCTTCCTAATAATGAACCGGGAGTGTTTGGGTTTGTATTGTATAATTGAAGAAATTTTGAAATTATACTCTACTCTAAAATTTAATGCAATTAATTCGAACAAAGTAAGAGCTCTCCTCTACGAATTCAGGTCAGGTTCTTCGAAGAAAGTCATAGGTTCAACATTGCACAAAATAGCCTAACGTTGTACACTTTGAATAAGTTTACGAAATCTACAGAATTTTCAATACCTTGTATCCGATTTTCTACAAAAAAAAGTACGTTCTCAGTTACGAAACAAAGATAAACACTTTTGAATACGTTTATTTCCCACAACAAATTAAAAAAAAAAATTATGGTATCAATGCCCGATTTCAGGCAAGGAGAGCCCTATTGAAAAATTAACCGTTAAATCAGTTTTCCTAGCACAAAGTTTTAATCGAAAATCTTACAAATTTAAAAGTGTAATTTAATCCCATCTTTCGAATAATACCGGGATCAGGTTTTCTTGGAAACAATAAGTGCACGACGGGTCGTACAAACTTTCACATATTCAACATATTTCAGTTGAGATCCATAAAACCAACGATCTATAATATACATATGTAGGTATAATACAATTTTTTTTGAGTAAAACTTTGCTAAATTGGCTATAAATTAAGTAACGTTGTTACCAAATGTGGCCAAAAACGTAATACCTAATTTTATAGGACTTTGCCAAACTAGTTCAAATATTAAATTGAAAGAAAACCGTTAAAGCCGTTTTCGCGTAAATTGGCTTCATCCTTAAAAAAGTATCGTTATAGGCACTTTTGGCTAAACATTTCTTAAGCCATTTTATAGCATTTGTGATATGTAATCTAATGTGCGAATTTTAATAAAATTGTTTAATCCCTTTTTAAGAAAATCTTTTACCCAAATTGCCCATAAGCATCGTTATAACAACTGTTGGCCAAAATATCGTACGTCATCTTATTGCACGTGTCTGTATTAGTCTCAGTGTAGAATTTCAACGAAGTAATTGCAGCCGTTTTCGTGCAAATTGACTTTTAGCAAAATATGTTTTTGAGTAAAGTCCTACTATTGTTTACAATTTAGGTAAGAAAATTTGTACGTCATCCTGGTCTAAATCAGATAAAAGATTTAGTGTTGAATTGGCCCTAAGAAAAGTACCATTAATATTAGGGCTACAACCAAAAATATTAATTTCTCCTCCAGGAATTAGCCCGTAGACCTCAAATACGAAGTTTGATCAAAATCTTTTCACCCGCTTAGGCTGTAGCCCCGCGGACAGACAGACGTAATTGCCAGATTCACATTCTTCTACTTCTCTATAAAGGCAATGTCAGAATTTATCAAATCCTCGACTTCCAACATTTTTACGAATGTAAAACTTTTCCTTGCACGTGTCGCACACACACCCACTTTTGTTCTTTAAACGTCGATCGATACTTCCCTATACCCCTCAATAAATAAAAAATAATATAAAAGAATATATGTAACAACTCCACTACAGTTCGTAGGGAGGGTGATCTCCTGAAAAGAAAGAAAAAAAGAAAAATCCCACCACCAATTCAGATACCTATTCTAAGCCCCTACACTACCGACACCGAAAGACAAGCTGATAAAAATCGACCGTCTTAAGGGCGGTCGATCAAATTTTATGTTCTACGAAAACTTGCACTTTTATAAATCTTTGTCGAGCGATACTACCCTATGAACAAAATATATAATATAATGTACACAACAACTCCACTACAGTTCGTAAGGAGGGTGATCTCTTGAAAAGAAAAAAATCCCACCACCAATTCAGATACACTCCCGACACCGAACCCCGAACAAAAGTCCTATTAAAAAAAAAAATTTTTTTTTTTTTTTTTATCTATAATTTTTTTTATAGCTACACCTTGACCGTCTTAAGGCTTTCACACACTGCCGTGATAGTTACGGGTGTTTTGGGATTTGTGCATGCACACCGAATTCGAAATAAAAATAATTATAGCGGCGATATATAATGCGATTGATTGCGATTAAACCTATGTATCGTTGTATTGAGCAGTCGATCATTCTATCGCGCAATGATGAATATGGAAAAGATGATTTATTGTGCGATAAACTATTCAGTATTACATATGTATGTATATGATTTGGGTAATAATGAGAATCTCGCACTCGCTATCACAGCTTTGTGTGAAAGCCTTTAAATTAAAACCGACCGATTAAATTAAAACAAAAAAAATTTCTTTTGTTCTACAAAGCCTGGTATTTCTATATATGTATGTCTGTCGATATGTCCCTATGCTCCATGAATAAATAAATAATAAAAAATAAAATATATACAACAACTCCACTACAGTTCGTAGGGAGGGTGAACTCCTGAAAAGAGAATAAAAAAACACACCACCAAATACCCAAAATAAGGTCCTATTTCCCCCACACTCTCGACACCGAATACTGAGAAGAATTAAATTAATCCTGACCGTCTTAAAGACGGCCGATTAATAAAAAAAAAAAAAAAACACTTTTGTTCTTTAGACGATCGATCGACTTAATGAATAAAAAATAATAGGTATAAAAGAATATATGTAACAACTACACTACACTTCGTAGGGAAGGTGATCTCCTGAAAAGACAAAGAAGAAATATCCCACCACCAAATGGATATCCCCACTTCTGTTCAAAAAAATCGAATCGTAAAAACTTACCGGCGATGTGAAGTGAGGATCCAAATATATAATAGAATATAAAAAACAAGACTCACATAAATTATTTATGCTGCTTTCTTACTGCTACAACTCCCGATCAACAGATGTCCTTCGTCGTCCTTATTTGTTGTTCTTGAAGGAATCCTTTTGAAGACCAGCTTATATCCAATTGCAGCTCATAGCTTCACACACGCACAATAAATTATTCGACCACTGCAACGTTGCAGTCGGAAAATAAAACAAAAACCAAGAAATTCGTTCGAAATTTTTTTTAAAAAAATTATCCATTGCTATGTGGAAAGCAAAAACAAAGAATTATTTCTATTTAACGCAGAAAATCCATTTTTTGTATGTACATATGTATGTATGTACAGTAACACTCACGTCACAAAAAAAATTCAACTCACTAAACCGATCTGGACCGCACTCCACGAAACTACACTCGCGACTGAACCCTAGTAGCCGGCCATTAAACCGACCTGGACCACCCGAAGGTCCATCCACGACCGCGCTCCACGAAACTACACTCACGATTAACCCCGAGTAGCCGGCCACTAAACCGACCTGGACCACCTGAAGGTCCATCCACTACCGCACTCCACGAAACTCACGATTGACCCCGAGTAGCCGGCCACTAAGCCGACCTGGACCACCCGAAGGTCCATCCACGACCGCACTCCACGAAACTACAGTCGCGACTGAACCCGAGTAGCCGACCGCACAGCCAATCTGCACCCCACGAGGGTGCACCACCGACTGATCCCGAACAGCCAACCGCCATACCATATATGCACTAACGTGTTTGTGTGTATGTTCTTGTGTAATTTTTTTTTTTTTTTTTTGATTTTCAAATAGAAATTAATATTTTTTTATTTTTTTTTTTCTCACGATCGAATTAATTTCGTTTTTTGTTGTTTTATTTTTCTCTCTTAATTATTTTGATGTTTAAAAAAAGAACCGCTATATACCCGGTAGCCAATAATAAAAACCCAAAGCTCACAAAACATTTTAAAAACTTATGAAAACTAAATCGCTCATATCAGTTTGTATTCATCCGCGATACGGAACGGTTGGTTACGTGAAAATTGTGTACAACACAATTTACAAGTGATAAAATAAATAAATATTAGGCCGTGATGGCAAGACCTAGCTTTTCACAACTGTAAATGTTGTGAGCGTTGTACGGCACGTTTTATGCCGTATGCGAAGGACAGAGTATAAGAAGCACAGACGACCAGGTCTGTGAAGACGAAACAGATTCGGACGAAGAGGATCAAATGGACGAGGTAGAGCTTACCACTGAAGACACCGCACAGGAAAACTTTATCGAAGAAACCTCATACAATAACCTCATTGAGGACGGCTTCACAGTCGTCTATAAAAAAAATGTAACCAACGCCACCAGCAAAAGCGAAGGTTATTCGCAAGAGCGTGAAAGAAGTCGTCATAGGAATGCCTGAACCCACAGCACAACAAGCCCCAACAAATAAAAGCACAATGATGCCGCCAATCGTGTGCTACAATTTAAATGTAGCAGAATTTAGTCGTTTCACTAAGGAAGCCAAAATTGAATACAAGATCCATAATATAAATGGATCTAAGTCTGTAGTAACGACAAAAGGAAAGGACGACTACAACAAAGTCAGGAGTTTCCTGCAAAACAAGAAGACGGGGTTCAACACGTACACTCCAAAAGAAGAGAGGAAAACCCTATTAGTTTTAAAACGGAGCTACGAGGTAGCTGAGATCAAAGAAGAGCTGTGCCAAGCCGGAATTCCGGCAATTAACGTCAGCCCTTATAAAACCACACGCACTGAGAAAAAATTCAACGATTTCGTGGTCCAGGTTGAAAATGGCACCGACTTGTCATCGGTCTACTAAAAGACTCTTCTAATGAACCAGAAGGTTCACTGGGAGCGCTTTAAGAGCAACGGCATCACGCAGTGTAAAAACTGCTAGAAGTTTGGGCACGTCGCAGCTAACTGTGGGATAACTCTTTATTGGAAGGGAGGTATTATCTCCCATCCATGAAATTATGGCCAACGCTGACGATCTGTACGAGTTGGTAGATGACGACCAGGTCTGCGAAGAAGAAGCGGACTCGGACGATGATGATGAAATGGAGGGGGTAGAGGAGGTAAGTGACGAGGACCTTACCTCTGAAGATAATACCCAAGAATCCCTCACTGAGGAAACTCCCAATAACGTGGACGGCTTCACAGTCTCTGCAAAAAACGGAAGAAGGCGGATTCACCATCGCCGTCACCTACACCACCAGCAAAAGCGAAGGTTATTCGCAAGAGCGATGAGGAAGTAGTTGCACCAACGACTCAATCCACAGCTCAACCAGCCCCACTTAATAATAACCAAATGATGCCACCAATAGTGTGCTACAATCTAAATGTAGCTGAATTCAGACGCTTCACTAAAGAAGCTAAAATTACATTTAAGATCCATAACATAAATGGATCCAAATCAGTGATAACAACGAAGGGAAAAGACGACTTCAACAAAGTCAGGAGTTTCCTGCAATTGAAGAAGACGGGGTTCAACACTTACACCCCTAAAGATGAAAGGAAAACCCTTTTAGTTTTAAAAGGGATCCACCACAGCTATGAGGTAGCTGAAATAAAAGAAGAGCTGTGCCAAGCCGCAATCCCGGCAATTACCGTCAGCCCTTATAAAACCACACGGGCTGACCGCAAATTGAACAATTTCGTGGTCCAAGTTAAAAATGGCACCGACTTGTCATCGGTCTACTAAAAGACTCTTCTAATGAACCAGAAGGTTCACTGGGAGCGCTTTAAGAGCAACGGCATCACGCAGTGTAAAAACTGCTAGAAGTTTGGGCACGTCGCAGCTAACTGGGAGATAACTCTTTATTGGAAGGGAGGTATTATCTCCCATCCATGAAATTATGGCCAACGCTGACGATCTGTACGAGTTGGTAGATGACGACCAGGTCTGCGAAGAAGAAGCGGACTCGGACGATGATGATGAAATGGAGGGGGTAGAGGAGGTAAGTGACGAGGACCTTACCTCTGAAGATAATACCCAAGAATCCCTCACTGAGGAAACTCCCAATAACGTGGACGGCTTCACAGTCTCTGCAAAAAACGGAAGAAGGCGGATTCACCATCGCCGTCACCTACACCACCAGCAAAAGCGAAGGTTATTCGCAAGAGCGATGAGGAAGTAGTTGCACCAACGACTCAATCCACAGCTCAACCAGCCCCACTTAATAATAACCAAATGATGCCACCAATAGTGTGCTACAATCTAAATGTAGCTGAATTCAGACGCTTCACTAAAGAAGCTAAAATTACATTTAAGATCCATAACATAAATGGATCCAAATCAGTGATAACAACGAAGGGAAAAGACGACTTCAACAAAGTCAGGAGTTTCCTGCAATTGAAGAAGACGGGGTTCAACACTTACACCCCTAAAGATGAAAGGAAAACCCTTTTAGTTTTAAAAGGGATCCACCACAGCTACGAGGTAGCTGAAATAAAAGAAGAGCTGTGCCAAGCCGCAATCCCGGCAATTACCGTCAGCCCTTATAAAACCACACGGACTGACCGCAAATTGAACAATTTCGTGGTCCAAGTTAAAAATGGCACCGACTTGTCATCGGTCTACTAAAAGACTCTTCTAATGAACCAGAAGGTGCACTGGGAGCGCTTTAAGAGCAACAGCATCACGCAGTGTAAAAACTGCTAGAAGTTTGGGCACGTCGCAGCTAACTGGGAGATAACTCTTTATTGGAAGGGAGGTATTATCTCCCATCCATGAAATGATGGCCAACGCTGACGATCTGTACGAGTTGGTAGATGACGACCAGGTCTGCGAAGAAGAAGCAGACTCGGACGACGAAGATCAAATGGAGGGGGTAGAGGAGGTAAGTGATGAGGAGCTTACCACTGATGAGAACGCTCAGGAAACCATCGAGGAAACCTCCTCCAGTAACCACATCGAGGACGGCTTCACAGTCGTCTGCAAAAAAACGCAAGAAGGCGGATTCACTATCGCCGTCACCAACACCACCAGCAAAAGCGAATGTTATTCGCAAGAGCGATGATTAAGTCGTTGCACCAACGACTCAATCCACAGCTCAACCAGCCCCACTTAATAATAACCAAATGATGGCACCAATAGTGTGCTACAATCTAAATGTAGCTGAATTCAGTCGCTTCACTAAAGAAGCTAAAATTACATTTAAGATCCATAACATAAACGGATCCAAATCAGTGATAACAACGAAGGGAAAGGACGACTTCAACAAAGTCAGGAGTTTCCTGCAATTGAAGAAGACGGGGTTCAACACGTACACTCCAAAAGAAGAGAGGAAAACCCTATTAGTTTTAAAACGGAGCTACGAGGTAGCTGAGATCAAAAAGAGCTGTGCCAAGCCGGAATTCCGGCAATTACCGTCAGCCCTTATAAAACCACACGGACTGACCGCAAATTGAACAATTTTGTGGTCCAAGTTAAAAATGGCACCGACTTGTCATCGGTCTACAAAAAGACTTTGCTTTTGAACCAGAAGGTGCACTGGGAGCGTTTCAAGAACAACGGCATCACGCAGTGTAAAAACTGCCAGAAGTTTGGGCACGTCGCAGCTAACTGCGGGATGCACTACATATGCGTGAAATGCAACAACAAGCATGGACCGGGAGTTTGCCAAAGGTCCAACCTTAAAGACGAAGAAGTATTCTGTGCGAACTGCCAGAAGACAGGACATCCAGCTAACTACAAGGGATGCCCGAAATACAAGGAAAATTGAAAAACAAAATGAAATCAGCCCCCAGAATTTTCCTTATTCTCTGAATAAAATACTATACAGTTGTCGTTTGTTAATTAGGGTTTTTTTTTTACCAGGAAAAATTTGTTGAGTCCATTTTAAAGAGCCAGTTTTCCTATTATAGTTATGAGCCTAGTCTTATGAAAACTTGTATTTAACCCAGCCAAACACAAAAATTAATTCGAAAGCTAAAAAAAGTCAAAATGGTGTCGAATACCAGTACCACAGCCAAACACCCCTAGGTTAAATGATGAATTAAATTTTGATTTCGAATATTTATTTATTTATTAATTCAATTGTAAAAAATATATGAAGGTCCATAAATAAATTTTAAATTATATAAAATAAATAAATTTTAAATTTAATAAAAAAAATCAATTTTAAAATTTAATAAAAAAAAATGTTATTAATATTTTTTTATATGAGAATTTCCCATAATCACTACACTTAGAAAAAATTATAGGTTTCCTTTGCTATCATATTTACGGGGAAAACAAATTTTTATACCTCGGCAATCTCAACGAGAGTATTGCTACATGCCCTATCTTGTTTAAAGGCATATTATAAAGGCCACTAGATGTGTAACAGTTTTCCTAAAACTATGACGCCCAGATACTTAAACATTATTCCACTGTTTGTTTTTTCATTTCCAGGATGGAGAAGCCTTTTAACTCCGAAGCAGACATCGGACGATATCTGACGCCGAAATCGGGAAAGAAAAGGCAAATTGAAACATCCAAAATTAAAAACAAATAATCGAGGAAAGATGCAGCCCAAGTAGCTGCAGAAAAAGGAAAGCAAAGAAACTCACCAGCTGAAGCAGAACCAATATTAATTGTTCTTGCAAAAGTAACACCAGATGCAACGCCAGCTAAGACCATCGGGATGCCTCCAACTATCTGCTTTTCTGCTAACATGGCAGAAATCAGCAGGTATGCTAAGGGGGTCAACATCAAGTTTAGAGTTCGAAAGCTGCTCTTATATTAACAGCTCATCAGACCAGTGTTGACATATTGCCCGATATGGTTCACGATATCTAAGAGCTATATGCAAAAGCTGTCCATCTTCGACCGTAAAATATTACGAATCTGTACAGATCTCCAATTTGACCGTATCCGAGGAAAACACTACAGTAACAAACGGCTCATCCTAAAAAATATCAACCACTTTTAGGCTAGGCGCGCACATGCGATTTCATCGCGCGACTTCTTAGTCGCGCAAAATGAAACACACTCTTTGCAATATAAATGCGCGCACAGAGCTCATAATTATTGCAGCGGTTATTATGCCGCGATTTGTCATATTTTTTCAGCGACGCGATAGTCGCCAAAACAAACGAATCATATGAATTTAAAGGAGTTAGCACGCACTGGCGATTTTAGTCGCCGTGATCAAAAAATAGTAGTCGCAATAATATAGAATAGTGCGCGCACTGGCGATTTTCTATCTCTCTACTGTTCAGTCGCGCAAAATGGAACACATGGCGTCTAATACGAACGCGCGCACTTGCGACTAAATAATCGCAGGAACTAGAAAAATGCAGCATGTCACATATTTTTTGGCGATTTACAGTCGCGGCGATTCCTTAATCGCAAGTGCGCGCACTCGTATTATAAACTATGTGACCTATAATTTGCGATTAAAAAATCGTGGCGTTTACTGTCGCTGGTGTGCGTATTGCCATTTCCTACAGCGACTACGATTTTTTAATCACTGCGGCAGAAAATCGCATGCGACTGAACAGTAGAGAGATAGAAAATCGCCAGTGCGCGCACTATTCTATATTATTGCGACTACTATTTTTTGATCACGGCGACTAAAATCGTCAGTGCATGCTAACTCGTTTAAATTCATATGATTAATTTGTTTTGGCGACTATCGCGTCGCTGAAAAATTGTAACAAATCGCGGCATACGACTAAGAAGTCGCGCGATGAAATCGCATGTGCGCGCCTAGCCTTATTCGGCACAGGAAGTGCAGGAAGGACTTATTTACGAGGGCATACCTGTCATCAAAGTCGAACATTGTTGATGAATCAGAGGGTCAATTGGGAACGTCTGCAGAACAGGAACATAGAACTGTATTTGCCTTTTGAGATTTAAACGGAGCTTTTAACAGCCAAACTTGGAGATTTGGATTACTATGTGGAAATTATAGCATCTTTCCCAAACTGAGACATTGAAATTAATTAAGCAGAGCTGCCTAAAACTACTTTTATTTCATAAATACATCAATACGTTCAGGTTGAAAATGGAATGAAATTTGATTTTAAAGGCTTGGAATATGGAGGGAAAAAATGAAAGCATAGGTAGGTTAGGTAGGTAGGTTAGCGTGGCAGCTAGCGCCCAGAAGGCCCATTGTGATACCACCGGATCTGCAATAATCACAGCCAATTACTAAAAACCACGACACTACAGTGAAAGACAGGGGACCAGTACAAATAGATTACCAGACACAATTACACTTAGAAGAGGTTCTGCCACTGATGATTGAATGAACGCATAAAAAAAATAAGCATTATTCAGTGACCTAGAGTTTATTTGAATTCCTGGGGGACACTTTTTTAGCTCTGGGCGACTCAGAATTTTCAGCAGCAACCTTGCAAGTTACACAATATTGCTACGCTTTCTTAACCACTTTTCAGTTTGAGTACAGACCCTTCTGGTACAAGCGTTGATATCCTTCTTTGACGATGTTATTTTTTATTTTTTATTTATTAGTCAGGTGTCAGAATTTGGGAACTTTTAAAACCTTGATGAATAAATAAAGAACATACGCAATGTTCTACAAGACTGAAGGGGTAGCTGAATCTTTATATATAGTATATTACATACATACACCTATCTACTTTATATGGTCTATATTTACTATATGTCGCACTTAATATACTTTTGAAAGGTTGTTTAAAAATCTTATTACTAAGGAAGAACGTTAATAGAACAGAGAGTTCTGGAGAAACTTTTGCCTAAGGCAATTTTTTCCAGTTTTGAGAAAAACGCGTGTGAAGTTTTGATTTTCTGTGAAATTGTATGGAATATTGAGATGTCGGTGCATGCTTTAAATATTGGGAAACTAATTTCTTTACATATTTTCTGGGATACGAATCTCAGAATCTCATGCGATGTTGTCCAGTATACAAACCACTGAGTTAGGATGCCCGCAGTGAACAACCTAACATGCATGTAAAACAGACAGTAGCGAATTGTCTAAATCCGCCTTCCAAGGATAAAAGGGTTTCCAATCAGGAGTCTTAGTAGTGGCAATAGCCGCATATGAGACTGCATGAAGAGCAATACATCAACATATATAGAACGTTTAAGATTAAACTATGTACCTTGCATTTGGTCATTAAATTATCACTTTTTTTTTGCTCAAATTAAATTTAGTTAGAGAAAAAAGACATCATGCGTTCTACAAGCTAACCGCAGCCACTAAAAGGGAAAATACAACAGCAATTGGCATAGCACCGTAGTAAGTGCATTTAATTTTTTTTCACACTGAACTCTTGCTTCTTTAATTTTTTTTACAAAGTCATGTGCTATAGTAGATATGGGCTATTTACTTAAACTACACAAATCGAAAATAAGAGTTGTTATTTGAAAAGTGCCAACAAAAAAAAAAATTGATTGTTCAATTCGGATTATATTTTCACGATTTTCTCCAATTCACCTTGAACCACTTCTACAAATGTACTTAAAAAAACAACATATTATTACAAAAAAACAGCGCATGTTAAAGAAAACTGTACATGTGACATGAAAAAAAAAAAAACATATAGTAAATCTATGATATTCTTGTAATGAATCGTGCATACCTTATCCTCTATTAGGTACCTACCAAACCTTATCATAAAATCAACGCAATTCAAAGTAGTTGGTTATGCCGTGACGTAAACGAAAGAAATTAAAAGTAACAAATTGTTACAAATTGCAATTGTCAATTGTTTGTTGACAGCATATGCTAACAAAGAGTTTGCTTTCATATTTTTCAGCAAATATGAAGCCCTATTACACGATATGTTGAATTCGGTATGCTGAAAAATTTGAAGACCCGTATGATTATATGCTGAAAAATGTACAGATCGTGATTTTAGCATACGTGCGAGTTATATTTATCGATTTTCGATCGTATGATACTTTATCACTTTCTTATACACATAGCTTCTCTTCCACCAATTTACTTGCTTTAGCGACTTTTTTCAAATATCTTATAAAACTATCCCAAAACACGAAGTTTCTCAATAATTGGACGTGGTAGTGGACGGACTTTGAAATTTTTGAACAAATACCGTATTTTGTTCCTAAGAAGTGCTATCATATTGATGAAACTGTCGAAAAACATTTAGGCGTGGCTATAAAGAATGTATGGGAGATACATACATACATATGTAAGGTTAAGGAATATCTATATATTTGGTACAATAAGTTTTATCGAGTTACATGGAAAATTATTGAAAAAAGTGCATTTTGCGAAAAGTGGGCATGGCTTCCTTTTCTAATAATGTTGTATACAAAATTTTATCGATCTAGCCTAAAATGTAAGGACCGAAAACCGGTGACAGACAGACGAACAGATGGACATGACTAAATCGACTCGGCTAGTGATGCTGATCATTTATATACATATATACTCTACTAGGTCTATTTTCAATATTTCTTTTTGTTACAAACTATGTGCAAAACTTAATATACCCTTAGCATAGGGTATAAAAATAGAAAAACAAAAAAACACGTGCGGCGCCTTTAAAATTTATCAAAACTTCAAAAATATCAAAGCCGTATGCTGGAAAATGTGGCGTATGCTGATGAGCCTACTTTAGGTCGTCAGCATATATCATACGAATCAGCATACACCGAAAATTTATCTGAATGCCAGCAAACGACAGATCGTACATTTTTTTTTTTTTAGTAATTCATAGACAAATTAAGCTCTCTTCTTTCGGAGTAGCAAAATATTAGAATATGCTCCTTTAAATGTGCTTAAAATGGTTTGTTCGCGATTCTTGCGCTGATCAACAACACAATCGTTCTATTTGAAACAATAGTAGTAAGTGAAATAATTGTTAAAATATGTATACTACACAATATTTGAATGCTGCCACTGGAAACAGACTGAACTTATAATAATCAAAGTGGGATTTTCAATTTAAGCGAAGGAGAGGCTTAAATTCAAAACAAAGAAATTAAAACTGTATCATGGATAGAACAAATAAAGTGCACGACTGAATCGTTCAAACTTGCGCCTTGCTGTTAGTTGGAAATGAATAAAATTTTAAATAAAATTTTTTGGATAAGCTTAAAAGCCACATTGTGTTAAACATGAAATCTTGCCTACATTTCGATTTTTATGGCAATCCATGAGTTTTAGCTGAGAAATAGAAAAGTACCGTTGTACGTATTTTTAGCCAAAAACATGGTACGCCATACTTTAGAATTTCTCTAGACTAACTCAAATATGAAATTTAATCAAAATTTTTGGAGCCGATTTCGTGAAAATCACGATTTTGTAAATTCGGCCTTAAATAAAGTACCGTTAATAATAGGGCTGGAACGAAAATTCCAATTTCTCCTCTGGGGAATACACAACAGACCCTAGATATGAAGTTTGAAGCAAATCGGTTCACCCGTTTGGGCTATAGTCGAATGTACATACATACAGAGAGACAGGCAGACAGACAGAATCAGCGGCCCCTTTTTTCGAGCTTCTCTATCATCGTAATGTCACGAATTTGTGCACAAATCAAATACTTGCCCTATATTATAGGTGCAAGTAAAAAGACAGCTCTCTATAACAAACTCCTTCTATTACGAATTTATCTTTAGGTATAACGAATAATTCCCTGGCCCCTTCCCCTTGAAGTTGTTTTTCGTATAATTTCAATTATTAATAGCGAAATGATCTTTATAAAGATTTCATTTCCGACATTTGTTTGTTGCTCTTTATTTTTTTCGAATTCCAAGTAAAAATTGCATAATGAGCAATTTGAGGCCGCTAGTATGTTTTAGTATTTATGATACAATTTTGACATATAGCCAACTTCGCACCACGTTATGAAATCGAAGATAAAAGGGGAATCCCCGTTTTGTATTTGATTTTTTAGTGCACTAGAACTGGTGGCGTTTGTTCCATTGGTATAAATAAAACTGACAAGAGAGAATTTATAGATACTCAAGAACACCCGGATCTGAACACCCTGAGGTCAACCCCATCAAGGCATTAGCAAATAAATTTACAAAGACAAGTAAATAGTTAACAAGTGCATAAAATATAATGCCAGTGTAAGCAGTTGGGCCCCTATTGTTGAGTCAACATATTTAAATAAAACAATTGTAAATATATATATCAGTTCAATAAAAATTAAAGTTAAAAGTTAAATTTATAGATATTCATTGCAGATCGCTTTGAGTATTTTACATTTACATTTACAATATATTGATGATTATATTTTTTAATTTTCTATAACGAAATCTCTCTATAGCGAACTAATTGACGAACTGATTGACGATTCGTTATAGAGAATTTACACTGTATATATGTATGTATACATATAAGGTCGTATGTAGTCGATAGAGGGCTAGCTTCTCAAAACTGTACATGTTATGCGTTGCGTGATATACATTTCTGCACTTAAAGAACAAACCGACAGTTTTATGCTATCAGAAGTGCAGAAAGGTTTTGAAAAGCTTTCTCAGTTACAGCTATACTCTTATGTACATGTTTGTCAGACGTTCGCAAGATATAGGGATGTGGAAAAACTTTGATGAACTTTTCCTGGATTCGAACTTGAAACCCCTTGCATTTCAGTCAAACGCACCAACCTATGAGACACCGCACACACAAACATGCTTTTAGACAACAATCAAATTTCAGTAAAATGTAACTTCAAAAGATTTATGGAAGTCGAATGGATTAAATAAGAGTGCCCCAGTGCAGCAATTCCTATCCCGAAAAAACACAGTAGGTATACCTATGTACATGCTCCACTTGTGTAACTATTTCTAGGTAGGTACCTATAACACGAAATGATTGATAAAAAAAAATATAACTACTTATGTATGTATGAATAACACCAAATATAAATGCCCTGAGTACTAAGTGACTATTTTCTATATGATTAAGATAATATATCATCAACCAGCGGTTCTCTATTTCATCACAGTCACGGAACATTACCGGTCGGCAAATGGCACAAACAAACATAAAAGCCAACGGCAAAACGTTAATGCAGAAAACCCTAAGTCCAACGACCATTTCAAACCCAAATTGTTTGGGAGACTGCGTGACGAGGCGAGAGTGCATGAAAAAAGCCATGTTTTCACCAGTTGGATCCGCTCACTGAGAGACATTGTAAGCATTTGTTATTGGTGTGCATGCATGTGTGCTACGGAGAAATACTGCAATGCAATGCAACGGCAAAACTCACGGTTGCAGGCAGAACTTTTATTGGGGAAAAAGACGATACGATTATTTATTATAATACTCAGTTGGACCCCCCACCAGCTGAGAGTGACTTTGTCAGCGTTTTTGATTGGTGTGGATGATAAAAATAAATAAATATTATCCGTATCCGGAGGGCAGAGGGGTTTTGAGAAGCTTTCTCATGACATTTATACTCTTGAATGTTTGTCAGGCACTCGGAAGAGGTAAGGCTGTGAAAAAAGCTTTTGATGGTATTTTTATTTATTCGAACTCGTAACGTGTGCATGTATGCTACGAGGAAATATGCCAGCGACCAAACTCCTGAGCAGTGTTGCCGCAAGCATTTGAAAAAAAGGATCTCAGTACAAAAAAGAAAAGTATCAAAAGGTATTAAAATGGAAATTATGAGTAAAACTACAATTTCTATTAACAAAATATTTAGAAAAAAAAAAAAAAAAACACTAACCCTTAAAATAATATAAATACTCTCAATTCATTTACAAAAAAAAAAAAAAGCCATTCAATCCGGCGCAACGTAAATTGAAAGAATATTTAAATGTGACAGTTCAGTAAAAAAGGGGATTGCGCAACATAATACATTTTTAAACAGACTTACAATGTACATAGGTACATATTTCAACGAAACACTCAAGTTAAAAATAATAAATCAAACAATTTAGAACTAAAAGTTTTCAGTCAAAATAGATATTTTAAAGAAAACAAAGTATCACGTCGAAATAAAGATTAAAAAGTATCACTTTTGATACTTTGGTATCATTGTGCCAACACTGCTCCTGAATGAAGATCAAGCACTCTTTTCTGTCGACTGGTCGAAATTCCAGTGTTTGCTCTTTTTTCGAGTTGACGGAATTTCCCTCATAATTACACTAGACAAATAAATTTTCCATTTATCCCTTTGATCGTACTTTGATCGTCACGGTTTTTTCCCTCGAAAAGGTAAGTTTACGTCGCCATAGCAACACTGATCCAACTCAGTATTATAATAAATAATCGTATCGTTTTTTTCCCTATAAAAGGTCTGCCTGCATCAGGGAGATTTGCCCAGAGTGTATTTACTTACAGTACTGACTGTACTCTGGTTTTGCCGTTGCATTGCAGTGCAGTATTCCCTGGTAGCACACATCCATGCACTGTGCACACCAATAACAAATGCTTGGGTCTCTCAGTGGGCGGATCCAACTGGTGAAAACTTCGCTTTTTTCATCCACTCTCGCCTCGTCACCAGCAATGCCAGATGTGGGGAATTTTCCCGGTTTTGGGATTTTTTCTTTTATTTTACATAGGTTGAGATTTGACACATATTTTTCTTACACCTACACATTTTCCACACATAACTTTATTATATTTTCAACAACTTTCTGATTATCGATTTTTCTTACAGTTTGCATTGATTTGACACTGTTTTCTTTTCACATTTTGAATGATAGAGACAAAGTATATGATTCTTCAGTTGTGCTGCCAAATAAAAACAAAGAAACATATTTCGTCTAACAATAATACTCATCAAGTTATGAGATTTTACCAGAAAAGAATAAACGAGTCTATCAGATACTGACATTAATTGACATAAATTCTAACAGATGTCTCAGTTGTGTAAGTCCTGCAATACACCTAATTCAGTTGAATTCGGGACTTTTAAGAAAAACTTAATAACTTTTCCATGGAATTAAAATGGGAAAAATATGGGGTTAATGTTAAACCAATTACGAAATGGGGAATTTTTTCAATTTTCCCCAAAATGGAAAATTTGACAAAGAAAAATCTGGCATCGCTGGTCAATAAAAAAAATAATTTTTATTGCTGATTTAACAAAAACAGAATTACATTTATTATGGGTCAACTACACATTTTGTATAATATTACCATTTTATGAGGAGGGTCGCAAAGAAACAAACAATTCTTTGGGTATAGCTAGAAGAATGGTGATAAATTCTCACAGCAAAATCATATGGTTTCGCGTACTTAGTAAACATGAGCATTTCACTTCCCATTCTTTACCATGTGTTGGTAATTACCACATAGCAATAATAGATCGTTACGAATACAATCGTCAAAATACTTAACATTGCCTGTCTATGCTTATTAGCTTTAACTTTATTGCATTGAGAACGAGTGAGAAGACGACTTTTTTTTAAGAATTTCCCTTTTTTGTATAGAAAATATAAAATATTACTTTTTTAGCTTATCTTAAAAATTGGAGATGGAAATATCGGCGAAAAGGTAAGCTTACCACGTTCTGGGAGCACTGGCGATGTAGAGCTTTCATTTGGTCACGAACCGATGGTCCAGTGTTGCCGTAAGTTTTTTTTCAGTAGAAATAAAAAAAAGAAAAAAAAGTATCAAAAAAAAAAAAAAAAAAAGAATTAGTAAAACTACTATTGTTATTAACAAAATAGTTTTATTTTAAAGAAATTATTACAAAACATAACGCTTTAAATTGAAATTTCTTACGAATTTCCAGGGATGCTGTGAAAAAAAATCATTTTGGCTATGAGGTGAGGATCATTTCCAGTGTTGATGGTTTTTAATTTTTTCAGCTTAGCAGTCCGATCCTTATATAGACTCCTGTAATCCCTATCACTCTAGAGAACATTAAACTTTCGATCGTTGGAATTGTGTTTGAAAGGTTATATACCTATATAGAAATAAAAATTAGGGCGCGAGCAGAACATAGAGAGTGATAGCTTCTCACAGCTATACATATTGTGTTACACATTTTCTCATGTATAGAAAGGATCTACAGTATACACTAACCTCTAACCCACGACATCCACAGCTACATATATTGCAGTTGCTGTGTCTTCTTACGAGATTTAATTGTTGCAAGTTGCTGGTATTCTTGCACATAGGTTCTGAGTGATTTGTTGCCTCACTCTTTCTTAAAAAACTTTCTAATACTGCCAGAAAGAAAAGTTTCTTTAGGAGTGCAACGTATTCCGCTTTGTATTTGCTTCACTACCATATGGTGCAGTGTTAACTCTTGCAGTACAACATCCAATGGCTGCAGTTGCATATGTTCTCAAGGCTCCAGTGATTCAAAGTATCTCCTTCTCTACACTAGTTCATTTTTTTCAAGTGATCAAAAACATCACAATGTCAATATACGTACATCCATCTTTGTTTGTTTGGACTAAATCATTAAAACTTACTCACTGGGCTCCTGCATATCATCAGAACCAGCGTTACCTTTCTGCCCCTTTAGGGGCAAATCGATCCTTTTTTGATGACACAGACCCTTGGCCCCCCTTTTCGAAAATCATCGATTTTTGACCCTTTTTGGACCATTTTTACTCATTTTTACAGAATTTACACATTAATTTTTATTTTAACCATGTATTTGTTTCAATAATGTACATTTACTCACCCCATGAACATTTATGTAGTGAGTGTTTATCGTTTCGTATACCTACCTACTTCATTGATATTCATATATCTCATATTTGGGACGATATCCCTTTGTTCCTATTCTTTGATGTTCTGTGCATTAGATTGTGCATTGTTCTATCGGTATTACTTGTTTTGGAACCTAAGGCATTAGAAGAGTGTCTTACTATCCAAGTTTAATACAGATGGTCAGGGACTCGATTACAAAGAATTAAATGTAAATACAGTCAAAATTCCTTATAAAGACATCGGTTATAACAACTAAATATTTCGGTCCTCCCTTGAAGGTCGTTATAACCGATTTTGATTGAATTGGAATCACAACTTTATTTTTCTTGTTCTTTTTTTTATTTTTATAATTACTTTTTACCAAAAGGAACTGATTTAGTTATTTTTTATTAATATATAAGCTTAACTTTGTTACTAACAAATTAATTACATGAAAATAAGGAAAACATTACTTGATTCACCAAATTTGGTTCTTCGATTTCATATCGGACCCTTTTCCTCGGCAGCGACCCTTTTTAGGACCCTTCCCGATATTTTTCAGAGGTAACACTGATCAGAACACGGAGACCCTTTTTGGATATCTATTCTGTTCGATTTTTCCAGTGTAGACTCAGGTGTAGTCACGGGAACATAATTTTTTTGCGATTTTTACCATTTTGTTATAAGTTGGGTTTATATTGAGATCAACCGTATTCCACAATTCTTAATAACTAATAGGCCCCTTAGCTAGATATTGCTTTATTTGAAGTCTCAGTTCTTTTATAAACACTTTTCCCTGTGCTACCTGATTCAACCAATTTTCTGCAAATCACATTTTTAGCTATCCTAATTCCTACCTATTGATCATCCGATTTAAGTCTTTTATCTCATAGTTTGGTTGCTTTCCCCAAAACTCCTTCCAGTGAACCCTGAGACATCCAACTTTAGCCAGATCACGTTTTCACTAAAGGTATATGCACCTACTACTTGTTTTAAGACTTTGACGATGTAAATGGTGTAACTTTCTTAGTACATATTTAAAGTGATATTTTTTTTACCATCTAAAATCAAGGAATTTTGCAACGTAATAGCAGCCAAAGAATTTGCATTCCTTGAAAATCACGCAACGATTCATTTACCTACATACAACAATCACATTTACCTACCTCAACAATCGTCGCTTTCTGGATGTCGAAAAAGCGTTCGTCACGCACAAGGATCCAAATTGGGACCAATTCCGTTTAACATGTTGTAGATGCATTTTTGGGTGGATTTTAGCTTGGGGGAGAGTATGTGTCAAACGGTCTAGTTTGGTTCGTCTATGGTTCAAAGTGAATTAAGTGAGTGTTACATAGAAGAAGAACAAGTGAGAAATGGCTCGTACATAGCAAACTGCTCGTAAATCGACTGGTGAAAAGGCACCCAGAAAACAGTTGGCCACTAAGGCAGCTCGCAAAAGTGCACCAGCAACTGGAGCAACGTTTAGTTCGTGAAATTGCTCAAGATTTCAAAACTGATTTGCGTTTCCAAAGCTCTGCTGTAATGGCTCTTCAGGAAGCAAGTGAAGCCTACTTCGTTGGTCTTTTTGAAGACACCAACTTGTGCGCCATTCATGCTAAGCGTGTCACAATTATGCCAAAAGATATTCAATTGGCCAGACGCATTCGTGGTGAACGTGCTTAAGTGTATATATCCATCAAAATCATAAACGGTCCTTTTCAGGACCACAAACAGGATAAAGGGATTTTAATGCTTTCAATTGCGAATTTATTTATTTTTTAAGGAATGAAAAAAATATGCCCGCGGTCTTTTTAAAGACCCCAAAAAAGATGAAGGGATTTTAATACATCCATTTTGTATTTGTTGTTTTATGGACAGATGGTTCGCCTTAGTAGATGTAACTTGTGCAGTCTTGGCTACTTACTCATATAAAAAAATTTTGATGAGATTGTCAAATTATAAAAACATTGATAGTTGTTTCTTTTTTGAATAAGTGAAAGATCTTCAGTTAAGTACAGTTGTGTAGACTTATTTTCATCCACATCCAATTTAAAATTATTCGAATGAAAGGTATTCAGTAGTTGAATTGAGGCAATTCCAATGGAGTTCCATGTGTTATTTGTTTTTGCTTAGGAGAAAATTCTTGGTGGCATAAATTAGAAAAATCCTATTCACAATAATGCTGATTTTATTTTTTATATATGTAGGTATATGTAGGTAGGTGCATATGGATTCAATTTGTAGTTATATTTTCCTCTCTGAATAAATTGAAGCTGAATAAAAAAAATGGCCACGAAGTACAGTTAAATAGCAAGTTGATTAACATATAGATTCTACCTATGTATATACATACATATGTACGTTAAGAACCTTAGTCACTTATTAATTCATTAATTAATATATTTCTTGGTTTTTCTTTCTTAAAGACAAAAGAAAAGAATCACTACCTTGAAATTCAATAACGCCACTTCACTCATTAATTTTCGATATAAAATAGAATAAATGTTTGAACGCTTGAATTTGAAGAATATTTACTTTAATTTATTTTGAAAGAAAACTTTGATATTCTTGAATCTATTTGTCAATATAGAAAATCCTTGTAAGCAGAAATATTGATCACTTATTCAAATGTTTATAAAAGCATTATTTCTCATTCAAATCAAGGGAATGCTAATGGTCATTTTTTATATGAATAGAATATAGCTACATTGTTATCAAATATCTATTACTTCATAATTATTTTAATTAAACTAAATGCAAATTAGTTTCAGTTATCCTTGAGTTAATATTATAACGTTGTATGAAAACAAATATTTTCAATAATAAAGACACAGAAAAAATCATATCGAGAATACTGATCTATACTCCATGTCTACGCATAGACGCATTATCAAATGGAAAAAAGCATAATATTTGGCAATTAAGTGCAAAAATGTGATATGCTGCTTAAAATATATGAACACTAGGTTTACCATTTGTTTTATTAGCATTTTATTGAACAAAAACAAATAAATATTTATTTTATTAGAAACTGAAAAAGTTCGGAGAAAGTGAAATAAACGTTTCATTATTTAGGAAATGATTAATTAATTTACACCACAGTTGGGTAAAAAACTTATTGAATTTCATTTTATCTGATTAACTGAACCATATACTTTGTATATTGTATATTTTAAAATATTAAACAATTGTATTTGTTTAAATAAATGGAGTTTTATAGACGAACAGTGAAAGAAATTCATCAAACATTGACTTTAATAGTCATGTAACATCACAAATATATATTGAATTTCCGTCAAACTATTTTGAAAACAATCTATTATATTATATTGTACTATGGCAGTATTTATTTATAAGATTAACTATTTAAAAGATAAAGAATAATGATTTTTTTCGAAGAACTCAAGGATACAACTCCGTAAAAGCGCCCAAATAAATAAATTTTTTGCGTACCTTCCTACTCTTCGATTCTCACAGAGTTATGTCCGTATGGTATTCTTCGGTTGACTGTTATTAAAAGTGATTACTTACCAAGTGTTTTGTTAATAAAAGTGTTGAAAAGTAGAATTCTTAAAATGGCTGATACTGTTGCTGCTACTCCTGCCGTCGTGGCTGAGAAAAAACCAAAGAAGGCTGCCGCCAGTGGTTCAAAGAAACCAAAATCAGCTCCAACTCATCCTCCTACTCAACAAATGGTGGATGCTGCTATTAAAACATTGAAGGAACGCGGTGGTTCATCCCTCCTGGCTATCAAGAAATATATTGCTGCTACATACAAGGTTGATGTACAGAAACTTGCTCCATTTATCAAGAAGTATTTGAAAGGTGCTGTTGCTAGTGGTAAATTAGTGCAAACTAAGGGAAAGGGTGCCGCTGGTTCATTCAAATTATCACCATCAGCCAGCAAGGAACCAAAAGCAAAATCTGCTGAGAAGAAAAAATCGGCAAAACCAAAAATAGCTGCCGCCGCTGGTGAGAAAAAGGTAAAGAAAGCAACTGGAGAGAAAAAAGTAAAGAAAGCTGTTACTGCTGCTAAAAAGAGTGCTGAGAAAAAGAAGGTGGAAAAGTCAAAGGTAAAGAGTATTAAGAAGACAACCACAGTAAAGGCCAAAACAACCAAGCCAAAAGCTGCTGCTCCAAAAGCCAAGGTTCCAAAGGCTAAATCGGCAACAGCATCTGCCGCCAAACCAAAAAAGGCAGTTGCAGCTAAAAAAGCTAAGAAATAATTTCATTGCCAATACTTGCAAGTAGAAATTAAACAAAAACTCCACAGTCCTTTTCAGGGCTACAAATTATTTCATTAATGAGATAAAATTCAATTTCATTTTAAACTTTTTTTCATAGACATGAGTGTATATTTCTGCTTTTGACTTCAGCAAAAAAAAAAAAAACAAAATGTCCGACGATTTTTTTTCTCTATCCGTGTTATCGGCATTTTTTAGGGATTATTTATTTTCTTCGGACATGTAATTTGTTTTTGCTGATGAGCAAACCAGTTAAATTTTATTCACGATAGAGTATGTATATGTATGCACGTTATCAAACCATAATTTATATACCGACATCTTGAAAATTTAAACGTGCAAATGAGGTTATGGATATTTTTTTTCCAGCGGCCATTTTTACGCAGTACCAACAATGTGTTTTTCTCGTAAATTCTTTCATGATAGTTTAAAAAATTAAATCATCGATGCTCTAGGCGTGTATATAATATGTATTTATTTTTCTACAGCACAACACAAGTTGAGAAAATGAAAAAAAAAAAAAAAAAGTATGTACCACAACAAAATTGAAAATCGTTATGAAATCTCCAAGAGAAATATTTTGCGGCCCTGAAAAGGGCCATTTTTGATGAAATTAGAGACGCATATTGAAAATTTACTTCGAACTGGTGTATTTGGTAACTGCTTTAGTTCCTTCACTAACAGCGTGCTTAGCGAGTTCACCAGGCAATAACAAACGAACAGCAGTTTGGATTTCCCGACTGGTGATTGTTGACCGCTTGTTGTAATGAGCCAAACGAGATGCTTCGGCGGCAATGCGTTCAAAGATATCATTAACAAAACTGTTCATGATACTCATTGCTTTCGATGAAATACCAGTGTCTGGATGTACTTGTTTCAACACTTTGTAGATGTAGATGGCGTAACTTTCCTTCCTCTTACGCTTCTTCTTCTTATCATTCTTGGTGATATTTTTTTGTGCCTTTCCGGCTTTCTTCGCTGCTTTTCCACTAGTTTTTGGTGGCATTTTCACTTAGGTATCACTTCACTTCACTCACTGACGATTGAACGAGAACTGTGAAAATTTACACATTTCACCCCATCTAATGTCCCTTGGCTCGACGATATTTTCTCAGGTACACACAGAGATTAACTGAACGAACATTCGTTGATTTTTTTACATAAATACAAGCACATTTCTCGCGTTCAGCCATAACAAAGTGAATAGTGGTGTTGTGCACAAGTGCGAATTAAAGAAAATACATAAATAAATAAATAAAAATGTCTGGTCGTGGTAAAGGAGGAAAAGTGAAGGGAAAGGCAAAGTCGCGCTCAAACCGTGCTGGACTCCAATTCCCTGTTGGTCGTATTCATCGTTTGCTTCGCAAGGGTAATTATGCTGAACGCGTTGGTGCTGGTGCTCCTGTCTACTTGGCAGCTGTTATGGAATATTTAGCAGCTGAAGTGTTGGAATTGGCGGGAAATGCTGCTCGTGACAACAAAAAGACCAGAATTATTCCCCGCCATCTGCAATTGGCTATCCGTAACGACGAGGAATTGAACAAATTGCTTTCTGGTGTTACCATCGCACAAGGAGGTGTTCTTCCAAACATCCAAGCTGTTCTCTTGCCCAAGAAGACTGAAAAGAGTGCCTAAATTCATCATTTCTGACAAAAACAACCAAACAAAACAAACCGTCCTTTTAAGGACGACAAATAATTTATTTTAAGAGTGTTAAAAAATTTCAACTTACATATTTTCTTTATTAAAACAACAAATCTAAATTGAATATACATATATTTATGAGTAGGTATATCAATCGATAAAATGTTGAATTACATTAACAAAATACTGACTGTAATTTTTAAAAGCCAGCGTTATATGAGATTCTTACTTTGCATAAATCGATGCTAAGAAATTGGCAGCCATTTTGAGTAAATTTTAAAAGTCACTGTTGTATGAGGATGTCATAAAATGGCGCCATTTTGAGTAAATTTTAAAAGCCAGCGTTGTATGGGATTCTTACTTTGCACTACTAGTATGTCATAAAACGATGCTAAGAAATTGGCAGCCATTTTGAATTTCTTGCTGGCACTGCGTTCAAGATGGCTA
Source organism: Chalcosyrphus nemorum (assembly GCA_949716465.1). Taxonomy (NCBI): domain Eukaryota; kingdom Metazoa; phylum Arthropoda; class Insecta; order Diptera; family Syrphidae; genus Chalcosyrphus; species Chalcosyrphus nemorum. Next base: position 37,347,809 of record OX454332.1, read on the forward strand.
AATGATTTTTTTTCGTTGTTTACGAATATTAAAGTAAAATGCGTATAAAATAAAATGAAACAGGAAAAAAAATAAATATGAAAAACACAAAGAAAAAAGGAATTGAATCCATCTTGCCGTTTTATTTTTTTTCGCCATGTGTTTGTAATCAGAAAATTAAAAAAAGCCAACTCCGTCCTGCGTATTAAATTTACTTGTCGCATAAACATGACGTAATTGAATTTTGACAAAAAAAAAAAAAAAACAAATCTGTTTGGCATTGAAATATCGAACTTATATCACTTAAGATATTTTTTTGTGGTCCTGAAAAGGACCGATTGAGTAAGGAAATGAAAATGTTATTTTCACATAGTTTAACCTCCGAAACCATAAAGAGTACGTCCTTGCCTCTTCAATGCATATACAACATCCATGGCAGTGACGGTCTTACGCTTAGCATGTTCAGTGTAGGTAACAGCATCACGAATAACATTCTCCAAGAATACCTTTAGCACACCACGGGTTTCTTCGTATATCAGACCAGAAATACGTTTTACACCACCACGACGGGCTAAACGGCGAATAGCTGGCTTAGTAATACCTTGGATATTATCACGCAACACTTTACGATGACGCTTAGCACCACCCTTTCCCAAGCCTTTTCCTCCTTTACCACGACCAGTCATTTTGTAATATTATTATTTTTATTTCACTAAACACTCCACAAAAGTCACTATCAAACTGTGTCTGAATTAAAAAAAAGCAGCTGTATTTATGCTTCTTTTTCAAAAAGAAGAATATAGGAAAAGAGAAAAGGGAGAAAAGTATCTAACGAAACAAGAGAACGTGAACAAGCATTATACAGTAGTGCATAAGTATGAGAATTGGTAAAAAAATTTGTTAATATTGTGTTCAAAGTGAATTAAGTGAGTGTTACATTGAAGTGAGAAATGGCTCGTACAAAGCAAACTGCTCGTAAATCGACTGGTGGAAAGGCACCCAGAAAACAGTTGGCCACTAAGGCAGCTCGCAAAAGTGCACCAGCAACTGGAGGTGTTAAGAAACCACATCGTTATCGTCCAGGAACAGTAGCTCTTCGTGAAATCCGTCGTTACCAAAAGAGCACTGAACTGTTGATTCGCAAATTGCCTTTCCAACGTTTAGTTCGTGAAATTGCTCAAGATTTCAAAACTGATTTGCGTTTCCAAAGCTCTGCTGTAATGGCTCTTCAGGAAGCAAGTGAAGCCTACTTGGTTGGTCTTTTTGAAGACACCAACTTGTGCGCCATTCATGCTAAGCGTGTCACAATTATGCCAAAAGATATTCAATTGGCCAGACGCATTCGTGGTGAACGTGCTTAAGTGTATATATCCATCAAAATCATAAACGGTCCTTTTCAGGACCACAAACAGGATAAAGGGATTTTAATGCTTTCAATTACAAATTTATTTATTTTTTAAGGAATGAAAAAAATATGCCCGCGGTCTTTTTAAAGACCCCAAAAAAGATGAAGGGATTTTAATACATTCATTTTGTACTTGTTGTTTTATGAACAGATTGTTCGCCTTTGTAGATGTAACTTGTACAGTCTTGGCTACTTACTCATATAAAAAAATGATGAGATTGTCAAATTATAAAAAGATAGATAGTTATTTCTTTTTTGAATAAGTGAAAAATCTTCAGTTAAGTACAGTTGTGTAGACTTATTTTCATCCACATCCAATTTAAAATTATTCGAATGAAAGGTATTCAGTAGTTGAATTCAGGCAATTCCAATGGAGTTCCATGTGTTGTTTGTTTTTGCTTAGGAGAAAATTCTTGTTAGTATAAATTAGAAAAATCCTAAGCTAAATTTTATTCACAATAATGCTAATTTTATTTTCCATTGGAAATAATTTTATATATGTACATATGGATTCAATTTGTAGTTATATTTTCCTCTCTGGATAAATTGAAACTGAATAAAAAAAATGGCCACGAAGTACAGTTAAATAGCAAGTTGATTAACATAAAGATTCTACCTATGTATACACATACATATGTACGTTAAGATCCTTAGTCACTTATTAATTTATTAATTAATATATTTCTTGGTTTTTCTTTCTTAAAGACGAAAGAAAAGAATCACTACTTTGAAATTCAATAACGCCACTTCACTCATTAATTTTCGATATAAAATAGAATAAATGTTTGAACGCTTGAATGTGAAGACTATTTACTTTAATTTATTTTGAAAGAAAACTTTGATATTCTTGAATCTATTTGTCAATATAGAAAATCCTTGTAAGCAGAAATATTGATCACTTATTCAAATGTTTATAAAAGCATTATTTCTCATTCAAATCAGGGGAATGCTAATGGTCATTTTTTATATGAATAGAATATAGCTACATTGTTATCAAATATCTATTACTTCATAATTATTTTAATTAAACTAAATGCAAATTAGTTTCAGTTATCCTTGAGTTAATATTATAACGTTGTATGAAAACAAATATTTTCAATAATAAAGACACAGAAAAAATCATATCGAGAATACTGATCTATACTCCATGTCTACGCATAGACGCATTATCAAATGGAAAAAAGCATAATATTTGGCAATTAAGTGCAAAAATGTGATATGCTGCTTAAAATATATGAACACTAGGTTTACCATTTGTTTTATTAGCATTTTATTGAACAAAAACAAATAAATATTTATTTTATTAGAAACTGAAAAAGTTCGGAGAAAGTGAAATAAACGTTTCATTATTTAGGAAATGATTAATTAATTTACACCACAGTTGGGTAAAAAACTTATTGAATTTCATTTTATCTGATTAACTGAACCATATACTTTGTATATTGTATATTTTAAAATATTAAACAATTGTATTTGTTTAAATAAATGGAGTTTTATAGACGAACAGTGAAAGAAATTCATCAAACATTGACTTTAATAGTCATGTAACATCACAAATATATATTGAATTTCCGTCAAACTATTTTGAAAACAATCTATTATATTATATTGTACTATGGCAGTATTTATTTATAAGATTAACTATTTAAAAGATAAAGAATAATGATTTTTTTCGAAGAACTCAAGGATACAACTCCGTAAAAGCGCCCAAATAAATAAATTTTTTGCGTACCTTCCTACTCTTCGATTCTCACAGAGTTATGTCCGTATGGTATTCTTCGGTTGACTGTTATTAAAAGTGATTACTTACCAAGTGTTTTGTTAATAAAAGTGTTGAAAAGTAGAATTCTTAAAATGGCTGATACTGTTGCTGCTACTCCTGCCGTCGTGGCTGAGAAAAAACCAAAGAAGGCTGCCGCCAGTGGTTCAAAGAAACCAAAATCAGCTCCAACTCATCCTCCTACTCAACAAATGGTGGATGCTGCTATTAAAACATTGAAGGAACGCGGTGGTTCATCCCTCCTGGCTATCAAGAAATATATTGCTGCTACATACAAGGTTGATGTACAGAAACTTGCTCCATTTATCAAGAAGTATTTGAAAGGTGCTGTTGCTAGTGGTAAATTAGTGCAAACTAAGGGAAAGGGTGCCGCTGGTTCATTCAAATTATCACCATCAGCCAGCAAGGAACCAAAAGCAAAATCTGCTGAGAAGAAAAAATCGGCAAAACCAAAAATAGCTGCCGCCGCTGGTGAGAAAAAGGTAAAGAAAGCAACTGGAGAGAAAAAAGTAAAGAAAGCTGTTACTGCTGCTAAAAAGAGTGCTGAGAAAAAGAAGGTGGAAAAGTCAAAGGTAAAGAGTATTAAGAAGACAACCACAGTAAAGGCCAAAACAACCAAGCCAAAAGCTGCTGCTCCAAAAGCCAAGGTTCCAAAGGCTAAATCGGCAACAGCATCTGCCGCCAAACCAAAAAAGGCAGTTGCAGCTAAAAAAGCTAAGAAATAATTTCATTGCAAATACGTGCAAGTAGAAATTAAACAAAAACTCCACAGTCCTTTTCAGGGCTACAAATTATTTCATTAATGAGATAAAATTCAATTTCATTTTAAACTTTTTTTCATAGACATGGGTGTATATTTCTGCTTTTGACTTCAGAAAAAAAAAAAATGTCCGACGAATTTTTTTCTCTATCCGTGTTATCGGCTTTTCTTAGGGATTTTTTGTTTTCTTCGGACATGTAATTTGTTTTTGCTGATGAGCAAACCAGCGAAATTTTATTTACGATAGTTTGTATATGTATGCACGTTATCAAACCATAATTTATATACCGACATCTTGAAAATTTAAACGTGCAAATGAGGTTATGGATATTTTTTTTCCAGCGGCCATTTTTACGCAGTACCAACAATGTGTTTTTCTCGTAAATTCTTTCATGATAGTTTAAAAAATTAAATCATCGATGCTCTAGGCGTGTATATAATATGTATTTATTTTTCTACAGCACAACACAAGTTGAGAAAATGAAAAAAAAAAAAAAAAAAGTATGTACCACAACAAAATTGAAAATCGTTATGAAATCTCCAAGAGAAATATTTTGCGGCCCTGAAAAGGGCCATTTTTGATGAAATTAGAGACGCATATTGAAAATTTACTTCGAACTGGTGTATTTGGTAACTGCTTTAGTTCCTTCACTAACAGCGTGCTTAGCGAGTTCACCAGGCAATAACAAACGAACAGCAGTTTGGATTTCCCGACTGGTGATTGTTGACCGCTTGTTGTAATGAGCCAAACGAGATGCTTCGGCGGCAATGCGTTCAAAGATATCATTAACAAAACTGTTCATGATACTCATTGCTTTCGATGAAATACCAGTGTCTGGATGTACTTGTTTCAACACTTTGTAGATGTAGATGGCGTAACTTTCCTTCCTCTTACGCTTCTTCTTCTTATCATTCTTGGTGATATTTTTTTGTGCCTTTCCGGCTTTCTTCGCTGCTTTTCCACTAGTTTTTGGTGGCATTTTCACTTAGGTATCACTTCACTTCACTCACTGACGATTGAACGAGAACTGTGAAAATTTACACATTTCACCCCATCTAATGTCCCTTGGCTCGACGATATTTTCTCAGGTACACACAGAGATTAACTGAACGAACATTCGTTGATTTTTTTACATAAATACAAGCACATTTCTCGCGTTCAGCCATAACAAAGTGAATAGTGGTGTTGTGCACAAGTGCGAATTAAAGAAAATACATAAATAAATAAATAAAAATGTCTGGTCGTGGTAAAGGAGGAAAAGTGAAGGGAAAGGCAAAGTCGCGCTCAAACCGTGCTGGACTCCAATTCCCTGTTGGTCGTATTCATCGTTTGCTTCGCAAGGGTAATTATGCTGAACGCGTTGGTGCTGGTGCTCCTGTCTACTTGGCAGCTGTTATGGAATATTTAGCAGCTGAAGTGTTGGAATTGGCGGGAAATGCTGCTCGTGACAACAAAAAGACCAGAATTATTCCCCGCCATCTGCAATTGGCTATCCGTAACGACGAGGAATTGAACAAATTGCTTTCTGGTGTTACCATCGCACAAGGAGGTGTTCTTCCAAACATCCAAGCTGTTCTCTTGCCCAAGAAGACTGAAAAGAGTGCCTAAATTCATCATTTCTGACAAAAACAACCAAACAAAACAAACCGTCCTTTTAAGGACGACAAATAATTTATTTTAAGAGTGTTAAAAAATTTCAACTTACATATTTTCTTTATTAAAACAACAAATCTAAATTGAATATACATATATTTATGAGTAGGTATATCAATCGATAAAATGTTGAATTACATTAACAAAATACTGACTGTAATTTTTAAAAGCCAGCGTTATATGAGATTCTTACTTTGCATAAATCGATGCTAAGAAATTGGCAGCCATTTTGAGTAAATTTTAAAAGTCACTGTTGTATGAGGATGTCATAAAATGGCGCCATTTTGAGTAAATTTTAAAAGCCAGCGTTGTATGGGATTCTTACTTTGCACTACTAGTATGTCATAAAACGATGCTAAGAAATTGGCAGCCATTTTGAATTTCTTGCTGGCACTGCGTTCAAGATGGCTAAATGATTTTTTTTCGTTGTTTACGAATATTAAAGTAAAATGCGTATAAAATAAAATGAAACAGGAAAAAAAATAAATATGAAAAACACAAAGAAAAAAGGAATTGAATCCATCTTGCCGTTTTATTTTTTTTCGCCATGTGTTTGTAATCAGAAAATTAAAAAAAGCCAACTCCGTCCTGCGTATTAAATTTACTTGTCGCATAAACATGACGTAATTGAATTTTGACAAAAAAAAAAAAAAAAAACAAATCTGTTTGGCATTGAAATATCGAACTTATATCACTTAAGATATTTTTTTGTGGTCCTGAAAAGGACCGATTGAGTAAGGAAATGAAAATGTTATTTTCACATAGTTTAACCTCCGAAACCATAAAGAGTACGTCCTTGCCTCTTCAATGCATATACAACATCCATGGCAGTGACGGTCTTACGCTTAGCATGTTCGGTGTAGGTAACAGCATCACGAATAACATTCTCCAAGAATACCTTTAGCACACCACGGGTTTCTTCGTATATCAGACCAGAAATACGTTTTACACCACCACGACGGGCTAAACGGCGAATAGCTGGCTTAGTAATACCTTGGATATTATCACGCAACACTTTACGATGACGCTTAGCACCACCCTTTCCCAAGCCTTTTCCTCCTTTACCACGACCAGTCATTTTGTAATATTATTATTTTTATTTCACTAAACACTCCACAAAAGTCACTATCAAACTGTGTCTGAATTAAAAAAAAGCAGCTGTATTTATGCTTCTTTTTCAAAAAGAAGAATATAGGAAAAGAGAAAAGGGAGAAAAGTATCTAACGAAACAAGAGAACGTGAACAAGCATTATACAGTAGTGCATAAGTATGAGAATTGGTAAAAAAATTTGTTAATATTGTGTTCAAAGTGAATTAAGTGAGTGTTACATTGAAGTGAGAAATGGCTCGTACAAAGCAAACTGCTCGTAAATCGACTGGTGGAAAGGCACCCAGAAAACAGTTGGCCACTAAGGCAGCTCGCAAAAGTGCACCAGCAACTGGAGGTGTTAAGAAACCACATCGTTATCGTCCAGGAACAGTAGCTCTTCGTGAAATCCGTCGTTACCAAAAGAGCACTGAACTGTTGATTCGCAAATTGCCTTTCCAACGTTTAGTTCGTGAAATTGCTCAAGATTTCAAAACTGATTTGCGTTTCCAAAGCTCTGCTGTAATGGCTCTTCAGGAAGCAAGTGAAGCCTACTTGGTTGGTCTTTTTGAAGACACCAACTTGTGCGCCATTCATGCTAAGCGTGTCACAATTATGCCAAAAGATATTCAATTGGCCAGACGCATTCGTGGTGAACGTGCTTAAGTGTATATATCCATAAAAATCATAAACGGTCTTTTTCAGGACCACAAACAGGATAAAGGGATTTTAATGCTTTCAATTACAAATTTATTTATTTTTTAAGGAATGAAAAAAATATGCCCGCGGTCTTTTTAAAGACCCCAAAAAAGATGAAGGGATTTTAATACATTCATTTTGTACTTGTTGTTTTATGAACAGATTGTTCGCCTTTGTAGATGTAACTTGTACAGTCTTGGCTACTTACTCATATAAAAAAATGATGAGATTGTCAAATTATAAAAAGATAGATAGTTATTTCTTTTTTGAATAAGTGAAAAATCTTCAGTTAAGTACAGTTGTGTAGACTTATTTTCATCCACATCCAATTTAAAATTATTCGAATGAAAGGTATTCAGTAGTTGAATTCAGGCAATTCCAATGGAGTTCCATGTGTTGTTTGTTTTTGCTTAGGAGAAAATTCTTGTTAGTATAAATTAGAAAAATCCTAAGCTAAATTTTATTCACAATAATGCTAATTTTATTTTCCATTGGAAATAATTTTATATATGTACATATGGATTCAATTTGTAGTTATATTTTCCTCTCTGGATAAATTGAAACTGAATAAAAAAAATGGCCACGAAGTACAGTTAAATAGCAAGTTGATTAACATAAAGATTCTACCTATGTATACACATACATATGTACGTTAAGATCCTTAGTCACTTATTAATTTATTAATTAATATATTTCTTGGTTTTTCTTTCTTAAAGACGAAAGAAAAGAATCACTACTTTGAAATTCAATAACGCCACTTCACTCATTAATTTTCGATATAAAATAGAATAAATGTTTGAACGCTTGAATGTGAAGACTATTTACTTTAATTTATTTTGAAAGAAAACTTTGATATTCTTGAATCTATTTGTCAATATAGAAAATCCTTGTAAGCAGAAATATTGATCACTTATTCAAATGTTTATAAAAGCATTATTTCTCATTCAAATCAGGGGAATGCTAATGGTCATTTTTTATATGAATAGAATATAGCTACATTGTTATCAAATATCTATTACTTCATAATTATTTTAATTAAACTAAATGCAAATTAGTTTCAGTTATCCTTGAGTTAATATTATAACGTTGTATGAAAACAAATATTTTCAATAATAAAGACACAGAAAAAATCATATCGAGAATACTGATCTATACTCCATGTCTACGCATAGACGCATTATCAAATGGAAAAAAGCATAATATTTGGCAATTAAGTGCAAAAATGTGATATGCTGCTTAAAATATATGAACACTAGGTTTACCATTTGTTTTATTAGCATTTTATTGAACAAAAACAAATAAATATTTATTTTATTAGAAACTGAAAAAGTTCGGAGAAAGTGAAATAAACGTTTCATTATTTAGGAAATGATTAATTAATTTACACCACAGTTGGGTAAAAAACTTATTGAATTTCATTTTATCTGATTAACTGAACCATATACTTTGTATATTGTATATTTTAAAATATTAAACAATTGTATTTGTTTAAATAAATGGAGTTTTATAGACGAACAGTGAAAGAAATTCATCAAACATTGACTTTAATAGTCATGTAACATCACAAATATATATTGAATTTCCGTCAAACTATTTTGAAAACAATCTATTATATTATATTGTACTATGGCAGTATTTATTTATAAGATTAACTATTTAAAAGATAAAGAATAATGATTTTTTTCGAAGAACTCAAGGATACAACTCCGTAAAAGCGCCCAAATAAATAAATTTTTTGCGTACCTTCCTACTCTTCGATTCTCACAGAGTTATGTCCGTATGGTGTTCTTCGGTTGACTGTTATTAAAAGTGATTAGTTACCAAGTGTTTTGTTAATAAAAGTGTTGAAAAGTAGAATTCTTAAAATGGCTGATACTGTTGCTGCTACTCCTGCCGTCGTGGCTGAGAAAAAACCAAAGAAGGCTGCCGCCAGTGGTTCAAAGAAACCAAAATCAGCTCCAACTCATCCTCCTACTCAACAAATGGTGGATGCTGCTATTAAAACATTGAAGGAACGCGGTGGTTCATCCCTCCTGGCTATCAAGAAATATATTGCTGCTACATACAAGGTTGATGTACAGAAACTTGCTCCATTTATCAAGAAGTATTTGAAAGGTGCTGTTGCTAGTGGTAAATTAGTGCAAACTAAGGGAAAGGGTGCCGCTGGTTCATTCAAATTATCACCATCAGCCAGCAAGGAACCAAAAGCAAAATCTGCTGAGAAGAAAAAATCGGCAAAACCAAAAATAGCTGCCGCCGCTGGTGAGAAAAAGGTAAAGAAAGCAACTGGAGAGAAAAAAGTAAAGAAAGCTGTTACTGCTGCTAAAAAGAGTGCTGAGAAAAAGAAGGTGGAAAAGTCAAAGGTAAAGAGTATTAAGAAGACAACCACAGTAAAGGCCAAAACAACCAAGCCAAAAGCTGCTGCTCCAAAAGCCAAGGTTCCAAAGGCTAAATCGGCAACAGCATCTGCCGCCAAACCAAAAAAGGCAGTTGCAGCTAAAAAAGCTAAGAAATAATTTCATTGCAAATACGTGCAAGTAGAAATTAAACAAAAACTCCACAGTCCTTTTCAGGGCTACAAATTATTTCATTAATGAGATAAAATTCAATTTCATTTTAAACTTTTTTTCATAGACATGGGTGTATATTTCTGCTTTTGACTTCAGAAAAAAAAAAAATGTCCGACGAATTTTTTTCTCTATCCGTGTTATCGGCTTTTCTTAGGGATTTTTTGTTTTCTTCGGACATGTAATTTGTTTTTGCTGATGAGCAAACCAGCGAAATTTTATTTACGATAGTTTGTATATGTATGCACGTTATCAAACCATAATTTATATACCGACATCTTGAAAATTTAAACGTGCAAATGAGGTTATGGATATTTTTTTTCCAGCGGCCATTTTTACGCAGTACCAACAATGTGTTTTTCTCGTAAATTCTTTCATGATAGTTTAAAAAATTAAATCATCGATGCTCTAGGCGTGTATATAATATGTATTTATTTTTCTACAGCACAACACAAGTTGAGAAAATGAAAAAAAAAAAAAAAAAAGTATGTACCACAACAAAATTGAAAATCGTTATGAAATCTCCAAGAGAAATATTTTGCGGCCCTGAAAAGGGCCATTTTTGATGAAATTAGAGACGCATATTGAAAATTTACTTCGAACTGGTGTATTTGGTAACTGCTTTAGTTCCTTCACTAACAGCGTGCTTAGCGAGTTCACCAGGCAATAACAAACGAACAGCAGTTTGGATTTCCCGACTGGTGATTGTTGACCGCTTGTTGTAATGAGCCAAACGAGATGCTTCGGCGGCAATGCGTTCAAAGATATCATTAACAAAACTGTTCATGATACTCATTGCTTTCGATGAAATACCAGTGTCTGGATGTACTTGTTTCAACACTTTGTAGATGTAGATGGCGTAACTTTCCTTCCTCTTACGCTTCTTCTTCTTATCATTCTTGGTGATATTTTTTTGTGCCTTTCCGGCTTTCTTCGCTGCTTTTCCACTAGTTTTTGGTGGCATTTTCACTTAGGTATCACTTCACTTCACTCACTGACGATTGAACGAGAACTGTGAAAATTTACACATTTCACCCCATCTAATGTCCCTTGGCTCGACGATATTTTCTCAGGTACACACAGAGATTAACTGAACGAACATTCGTTGATTTTTTTACATAAATACAAGCACATTTCTCGCGTTCAGCCATAACAAAGTGAATAGTGGTGTTGTGCACAAGTGCGAATTAAAGAAAATACATAAATAAATAAATAAAAATGTCTGGTCGTGGTAAAGGAGGAAAAGTGAAGGGAAAGGCAAAGTCGCGCTCAAACCGTGCTGGACTCCAATTCCCTGTTGGTCGTATTCATCGTTTGCTTCGCAAGGGTAATTATGCTGAACGCGTTGGTGCTGGTGCTCCTGTCTACTTGGCAGCTGTTATGGAATATTTAGCAGCTGAAGTGTTGGAATTGGCGGGAAATGCTGCTCGTGACAACAAAAAGACCAGAATTATTCCCCGCCATCTGCAATTGGCTATCCGTAACGACGAGGAATTGAACAAATTGCTTTCTGGTGTTACCATCGCACAAGGAGGTGTTCTTCCAAACATCCAAGCTGTTCTCTTGCCCAAGAAGACTGAAAAGAGTGCCTAAATTCATCATTTCTGACAAAAACAACCAAACAAAACAAACCGTCCTTTTAAGGACGACAAATAATTTATTTTAAGAGTGTTAAAAAATTTCAACTTACATATTTTCTTTATTAAAACAACAAATCTAAATTGAATATACATATATTTATGAGTAGGTATATCAATCGATAAAATGTTGAATTACATTAACAAAATACTGACTGTAATTTTTAAAAGCCAGCGTTATATGAGATTCTTACTTTGCATAAATCGATGCTAAGAAATTGGCAGCCATTTTGAGTAAATTTTAAAAGTCACTGTTGTATGAGGATGTCATAAAATGGCGCCATTTTGAGTAAATTTTAAAAGCCAGCGTTGTATGGGATTCTTACTTTGCACTACTAGTATGTCATAAAACGATGCTAAGAAATTGGCAGCCATTTTGAATTTCTTGCTGGCACTGCGTTCAAGATGGCTAAATGATTTTTTTTCGTTGTTTACGAATATTAAAGTAAAATGCGTATAAAATAAAATGAAACAGGAAAAAAAATAAATATGAAAAACACAAAGAAAAAAGGAATTGAATCCATCTTGCCGTTTTATTTTTTTTCGCCATGTGTTTGTAATCAGAAAATTAAAAAAAGCCAACTCCGTCCTGCGTATTAAATTTACTTGTCGCATAAACATGACGTAATTGAATTTTGACAAAAAAAAAAAAAAAAAACAAATCTGTTTGGCATTGAAATATCGAACTTATATCACTTAAGATATTTTTTTGTGGTCCTGAAAAGGACCGATTGAGTAAGGAAATGAAAATGTTATTTTCACATAGTTTAACCTCCGAAACCATAAAGAGTACGTCCTTGCCTCTTCAATGCATATACAACATCCATGGCAGTGACGGTCTTACGCTTAGCATGTTCGGTGTAGGTAACAGCATCACGAATAACATTCTCCAAGAATACCTTTAGCACACCACGGGTTTCTTCGTATATCAGACCAGAAATACGTTTTACACCACCACGACGGGCTAAACGGCGAATAGCTGGCTTAGTAATACCTTGGATATTATCACGCAACACTTTACGATGACGCTTAGCACCACCCTTTCCCAAGCCTTTTCCTCCTTTACCACGACCAGTCATTTTGTAATATTATTATTTTTATTTCACTAAACACTCCACAAAAGTCACTATCAAACTGTGTCTGAATTAAAAAAAAGCAGCTGTATTTATGCTTCTTTTTCAAAAAGAAGAATATAGGAAAAGAGAAAAGGGAGAAAAGTATCTAACGAAACAAGAGAACGTGAACAAGCATTATACAGTAGTGCATAAGTATGAGAATTGGTAAAAAAATTTGTTAATATTGTGTTCAAAGTGAATTAAGTGAGTGTTACATTGAAGTGAGAAATGGCTCGTACAAAGCAAACTGCTCGTAAATCGACTGGTGGAAAGGCACCCAGAAAACAGTTGGCCACTAAGGCAGCTCGCAAAAGTGCACCAGCAACTGGAGGTGTTAAGAAACCACATCGTTATCGTCCAGGAACAGTAGCTCTTCGTGAAATCCGTCGTTACCAAAAGAGCACTGAACTGTTGATTCGCAAATTGCCTTTCCAACGTTTAGTTCGTGAAATTGCTCAAGATTTCAAAACTGATTTGCGTTTCCAAAGCTCTGCTGTAATGGCTCTTCAGGAAGCAAGTGAAGCCTACTTGGTTGGTCTTTTTGAAGACACCAACTTGTGCGCCATTCATGCTAAGCGTGTCACAATTATGCCAAAAGATATTCAATTGGCCAGACGCATTCGTGGTGAACGTGCTTAAGTGTATATATCCATAAAAATCATAAACGGTCTTTTTCAGGACCACAAACAGGATAAAGGGATTTTAATGCTTTCAATTACAAATTTATTTATTTTTTAAGGAATGAAAAAAATATGCCCGCGGTCTTTTTAAAGACCCCAAAAAAGATGAAGGGATTTTAATACATTCATTTTGTACTTGTTGTTTTATGAACAGATTGTTCGCCTTTGTAGATGTAACTTGTACAGTCTTGGCTACTTACTCATATAAAAAAATGATGAGATTGTCAAATTATAAAAAGATAGATAGTTATTTCTTTTTTGAATAAGTGAAAAATCTTCAGTTAAGTACAGTTGTGTAGACTTATTTTCATCCACATCCAATTTAAAATTATTCGAATGAAAGGTATTCAGTAGTTGAATTCAGGCAATTCCAATGGAGTTCCATGTGTTGTTTGTTTTTGCTTAGGAGAAAATTCTTGTTAGTATAAATTAGAAAAATCCTAAGCTAAATTTTATTCACAATAATGCTAATTTTATTTTCCATTGGAAATAATTTTATATATGTACATATGGATTCAATTTGTAGTTATATTTTCCTCTCTGGATAAATTGAAACTGAATAAAAAAAATGGCCACGAAGTACAGTTAAATAGCAAGTTGATTAACATAAAGATTCTACCTATGTATACACATACATATGTACGTTAAGATCCTTAGTCACTTATTAATTTATTAATTAATATATTTCTTGGTTTTTCTTTCTTAAAGACGAAAGAAAAGAATCACTACTTTGAAATTCAATAACGCCACTTCACTCATTAATTTTCGATATAAAATAGAATAAATGTTTGAACGCTTGAATGTGAAGACTATTTACTTTAATTTATTTTGAAAGAAAACTTTGATATTCTTGAATCTATTTGTCAATATAGAAAATCCTTGTAAGCAGAAATATTGATCACTTATTCAAATGTTTATAAAAGCATTATTTCTCATTCAAATCAGGGGAATGCTAATGGTCATTTTTTATATGAATAGAATATAGCTACATTGTTATCAAATATCTATTACTTCATAATTATTTTAATTAAACTAAATGCAAATTAGTTTCAGTTATCCTTGAGTTAATATTATAACGTTGTATGAAAACAAATATTTTCAATAATAAAGACACAGAAAAAATCATATCGAGAATACTGATCTATACTCCATGTCTACGCATAGACGCATTATCAAATGGAAAAAAGCATAATATTTGGCAATTAAGTGCAAAAATGTGATATGCTGCTTAAAATATATGAACACTAGGTTTACCATTTGTTTTATTAGCATTTTATTGAACAAAAACAAATAAATATTTATTTTATTAGAAACTGAAAAAGTTCGGAGAAAGTGAAATAAACGTTTCATTATTTAGGAAATGATTAATTAATTTACACCACAGTTGGGTAAAAAACTTATTGAATTTCATTTTATCTGATTAACTGAACCATATACTTTGTATATTGTATATTTTAAAATATTAAACAATTGTATTTGTTTAAATAAATGGAGTTTTATAGACGAACAGTGAAAGAAATTCATCAAACATTGACTTTAATAGTCATGTAACATCACAAATATATATTGAATTTCCGTCAAACTATTTTGAAAACAATCTATTATATTATATTGTACTATGGCAGTATTTATTTATAAGATTAACTATTTAAAAGATAAAGAATAATGATTTTTTTCGAAGAACTCAAGGATACAACTCCGTAAAAGCGCCCAAATAAATAAATTTTTTGCGTACCTTCCTACTCTTCGATTCTCACAGAGTTATGTCCGTATGGTGTTCTTCGGTTGACTGTTATTAAAAGTGATTAGTTACCAAGTGTTTTGTTAATAAAAGTGTTGAAAAGTAGAATTCTTAAAATGGCTGATACTGTTGCTGCTACTCCTGCCGTCGTGGCTGAGAAAAAACCAAAGAAGGCTGCCGCCAGTGGTTCAAAGAAACCAAAATCAGCTCCAACTCATCCTCCTACTCAACAAATGGTGGATGCTGCTATTAAAACATTGAAGGAACGCGGTGGTTCATCCCTCCTGGCTATCAAGAAATATATTGCTGCTACATACAAGGTTGATGTACAGAAACTTGCTCCATTTATCAAGAAGTATTTGAAAGGTGCTGTTGCTAGTGGTAAATTAGTGCAAACTAAGGGAAAGGGTGCCGCTGGTTCATTCAAATTATCACCATCAGCCAGCAAGGAACCAAAAGCAAAATCTGCTGAGAAGAAAAAATCGGCAAAACCAAAAATAGCTGCCGCCGCTGGTGAGAAAAAGGTAAAGAAAGCAACTGGAGAGAAAAAAGTAAAGAAAGCTGTTACTGCTGCTAAAAAGAGTGCTGAGAAAAAGAAGGTGGAAAAGTCAAAGGTAAAGAGTATTAAGAAGACAACCACAGTAAAGGCCAAAACAACCAAGCCAAAAGCTGCTGCTCCAAAAGCCAAGGTTCCAAAGGCTAAATCGGCAACAGCATCTGCCGCCAAACCAAAAAAGGCAGTTGCAGCTAAAAAAGCTAAGAAATAATTTCATTGCAAATACGTGCAAGTAGAAATTAAACAAAAACTCCACAGTCCTTTTCAGGGCTACAAATTATTTCATTAATGAGATAAAATTCAATTTCATTTTAAACTTTTTTTCATAGACATGGGTGTATATTTCTGCTTTTGACTTCAGAAAAAAAAAAAATGTCCGACGAATTTTTTTCTCTATCCGTGTTATCGGCTTTTCTTAGGGATTTTTTGTTTTCTTCGGACATGTAATTTGTTTTTGCTGATGAGCAAACCAGCGAAATTTTATTTACGATAGTTTGTATATGTATGCACGTTATCAAACCATAATTTATATACCGACATCTTGAAAATTTAAACGTGCAAATGAGGTTATGGATATTTTTTTTCCAGCGGCCATTTTTACGCAGTACCAACAATGTGTTTTTCTCGTAAATTCTTTCATGATAGTTTAAAAAATTAAATCATCAATGCTCTAGGCGTGTATATAATATGTATTTATTTTTCTACAGCACAACACAAGTTGAGAAAATGAAAAAAAAAAAAAAAAAGTATGTACCACAACAAAATTGAAAATCGTTATGAAATCTCCAAGAGAAATATTTTGCGGCCCTGAAAAGGGCCATTTTTGATGAAATTAGAGACGCATATTGAAAATTTACTTCGAACTGGTGTATTTGGTAACTGCTTTAGTTCCTTCACTAACAGCGTGCTTAGCGAGTTCACCAGGCAATAACAAACGAACAGCAGTTTGGATTTCCCGACTGGTGATTGTTGACCGCTTGTTGTAATGAGCCAAACGAGATGCTTCGGCGGCAATGCGTTCAAAGATATCATTAACAAAACTGTTCATGATACTCATTGCTTTCGATGAAATACCAGTGTCTGGATGTACTTGTTTCAACACTTTGTAGATGTAGATGGCGTAACTTTCCTTCCTCTTACGCTTCTTCTTCTTATCATTCTTGGTGATATTTTTTTGTGCCTTTCCGGCTTTCTTCGCTGCTTTTCCACTAGTTTTTGGTGGCATTTTCACTTAGGTATCACTTCACTTCACTCACTGACGATTGAACGAGAACTGTGAAAATTTACACATTTCACCCCATCTAATGTCCCTTGGCTCGACGATATTTTCTCAGGTACACACAGAGATTAACTGAACGAACATTCGTTGATTTTTTTACATAAATACAAGCACATTTCTCGCGTTCAGCCATAACAAAGTGAATAGTGGTGTTGTGCACAAGTGCGAATTAAAGAAAATACATAAATAAATAAATAAAAATGTCTGGTCGTGGTAAAGGAGGAAAAGTGAAGGGAAAGGCAAAGTCGCGCTCAAACCGTGCTGGACTCCAATTCCCTGTTGGTCGTATTCATCGTTTGCTTCGCAAGGGTAATTATGCTGAACGCGTTGGTGCTGGTGCTCCTGTCTACTTGGCAGCTGTTATGGAATATTTAGCAGCTGAAGTGTTGGAATTGGCGGGAAATGCTGCTCGTGACAACAAAAAGACCAGAATTATTCCCCGCCATCTGCAATTGGCTATCCGTAACGACGAGGAATTGAACAAATTGCTTTCTGGTGTTACCATCGCACAAGGAGGTGTTCTTCCAAACATCCAAGCTGTTCTCTTGCCCAAGAAGACTGAAAAGAGTGCCTAAATTCATCATTTCTGACAAAAACAACCAAACAAAACAAACCGTCCTTTTAAGGACGACAAATAATTTATTTTAAGAGTGTTAAAAAATTTCAACTTACATATTTTCTTTATTAAAACAACAAATCTAAATTGAATATACATATATTTATGAGTAGGTATATCAATCGATAAAATGTTGAATTACATTAACAAAATACTGACTGTAATTTTTAAAAGCCAGCGTTATATGAGATTCTTACTTTGCATAAATCGATGCTAAGAAATTGGCAGCCATTTTGAGTAAATTTTAAAAGTCACTGTTGTATGAGGATGTCATAAAATGGCGCCATTTTGAGTAAATTTTAAAAGCCAGCGTTGTATGGGATTCTTACTTTGCACTACTAGTATGTCATAAAACGATGCTAAGAAATTGGCAGCCATTTTGAATTTCTTGCTGGCACTGCGTTCAAGATGGCTAAATGATTTTTTTTCGTTGTTTACGAATATTAAAGTAAAATGCGTATAAAATAAAATGAAACAGGAAAAAAAATAAATATGAAAAACACAAAGAAAAAAGGAATTGAATCCATCTTGCCGTTTTATTTTTTTTCGCCATGTGTTTGTAATCAGAAAATTAAAAAAAGCCAACTCCGTCCTGCGTATTAAATTTACTTGTCGCATAAACATGACGTAATTGAATTTTGACAAAAAAAAAAAAAAAAAACAAATCTGTTTGGCATTGAAATATCGAACTTATATCACTTAAGATATTTTTTTGTGGTCCTGAAAAGGACCGATTGAGTAAGGAAATGAAAATGTTATTTTCACATAGTTTAACCTCCGAAACCATAAAGAGTACGTCCTTGCCTCTTCAATGCATATACAACATCCATGGCAGTGACGGTCTTACGCTTAGCATGTTCGGTGTAGGTAACAGCATCACGAATAACATTCTCCAAGAATACCTTTAGCACACCACGGGTTTCTTCGTATATCAGACCAGAAATACGTTTTACACCACCACGACGGGCTAAACGGCGAATAGCTGGCTTAGTAATACCTTGGATATTATCACGCAACACTTTACGATGACGCTTAGCACCACCCTTTCCCAAGCCTTTTCCTCCTTTACCACGACCAGTCATTTTGTAATATTATTATTTTTATTTCACTAAACACTCCACAAAAGTCACTATCAAACTGTGTCTGAATTAAAAAAAAGCAGCTGTATTTATGCTTCTTTTTCAAAAAGAAGAATATAGGAAAAGAGAAAAGGGAGAAAAGTATCTAACGAAACAAGAGAACGTGAACAAGCATTATACAGTAGTGCATAAGTATGAGAATTGGTAAAAAAATTTGTTAATATTGTGTTCAAAGTGAATTAAGTGAGTGTTACATTGAAGTGAGAAATGGCTCGTACAAAGCAAACTGCTCGTAAATCGACTGGTGGAAAGGCACCCAGAAAACAGTTGGCCACTAAGGCAGCTCGCAAAAGTGCACCAGCAACTGGAGGTGTTAAGAAACCACATCGTTATCGTCCAGGAACAGTAGCTCTTCGTGAAATCCGTCGTTACCAAAAGAGCACTGAACTGTTGATTCGCAAATTGCCTTTCCAACGTTTAGTTCGTGAAATTGCTCAAGATTTCAAAACTGATTTGCGTTTCCAAAGCTCTGCTGTAATGGCTCTTCAGGAAGCAAGTGAAGCCTACTTGGTTGGTCTTTTTGAAGACACCAACTTGTGCGCCATTCATGCTAAGCGTGTCACAATTATGCCAAAAGATATTCAATTGGCCAGACGCATTCGTGGTGAACGTGCTTAAGTGTATATATCCATAAAAATCATAAACGGTCCTTTTCAGGACCACAAACAGGATAAAGGGATTTTAATGCTTTCAATTACAAATTTATTTATTTTTTAAGGAATGAAAAAAATATGCCCGCGGTCTTTTTAAAGACCCCAAAAAAGATGAAGGGATTTTAATACATTCATTTTGTACTTGTTGTTTTATGAACAGATTGTTCGCCTTTGTAGATGTAACTTGTACAGTCTTGGCTACTTACTCATATAAAAAAATGATGAGATTGTCAAATTATAAAAAGATAGATAGTTATTTCTTTTTTGAATAAGTGAAAAATCTTCAGTTAAGTACAGTTGTGTAGACTTATTTTCATCCACATCCAATTTAAAATTATTCGAATGAAAGGTATTCAGTAGTTGAATTCAGGCAATTCCAATGGAGTTCCATGTGTTGTTTGTTTTTGCTTAGGAGAAAATTCTTGTTAGTATAAATTAGAAAAATCCTAAGCTAAATTTTATTCACAATAATGCTAATTTTATTTTCCATTGGAAATAATTTTATATATGTACATATGGATTCAATTTGTAGTTATATTTTCCTCTCTGGATAAATTGAAACTGAATAAAAAAAATGGCCACGAAGTACAGTTAAATAGCAAGTTGATTAACATAAAGATTCTACCTATGTATACACATACATATGTACGTTAAGATCCTTAGTCACTTATTAATTTATTAATTAATATATTTCTTGGTTTTTCTTTCTTAAAGACGAAAGAAAAGAATCACTACTTTGAAATTCAATAACGCCACTTCACTCATTAATTTTCGATATAAAATAGAATAAATGTTTGAACGCTTGAATGTGAAGACTATTTACTTTAATTTATTTTGAAAGAAAACTTTGATATTCTTGAATCTATTTGTCAATATAGAAAATCCTTGTAAGCAGAAATATTGATCACTTATTCAAATGTTTATAAAAGCATTATTTCTCATTCAAATCAGGGGAATGCTAATGGTCATTTTTTATATGAATAGAATATAGCTACATTGTTATCAAATATCTATTACTTCATAATTATTTTAATTAAACTAAATGCAAATTAGTTTCAGTTATCCTTGAGTTAATATTATAACGTTGTATGAAAACAAATATTTTCAATAATAAAGACACAGAAAAAATCATATCGAGAATACTGATCTATACTCCATGTCTACGCATAGACGCATTATCAAATGGAAAAAAGCATAATATTTGGCAATTAAGTGCAAAAATGTGATATGCTGCTTAAAATATATGAACACTAGGTTTACCATTTGTTTTATTAGCATTTTATTGAACAAAAACAAATAAATATTTATTTTATTAGAAACTGAAAAAGTTCGGAGAAAGTGAAATAAACGTTTCATTATTTAGGAAATGATTAATTAATTTACACCACAGTTGGGTAAAAAACTTATTGAATTTCATTTTATCTGATTAACTGAACCATATACTTTGTATATTGTATATTTTAAAATATTAAACAATTGTATTTGTTTAAATAAATGGAGTTTTATAGACGAACAGTGAAAGAAATTCATCAAACATTGACTTTAATAGTCATGTAACATCACAAATATATATTGAATTTCCGTCAAACTATTTTGAAAACAATCTATTATATTATATTGTACTATGGCAGTATTTATTTATAAGATTAACTATTTAAAAGATAAAGAATAATGATTTTTTTCGAAGAACTCAAGGATACAACTCCGTAAAAGCGCCCAAATAAATAAATTTTTTGCGTACCTTCCTACTCTTCGATTCTCACAGAGTTATGTCCGTATGGTATTCTTCGGTTGACTGTTATTAAAAGTGATTACTTACCAAGTGTTTTGTTAATAAAAGTGTTGAAAAGTAGAATTCTTAAAATGGCTGATACTGTTGCTGCTACTCCTGCCGTCGTGGCTGAGAAAAAACCAAAGAAGGCTGCCGCCAGTGGTTCAAAGAAACCAAAATCAGCTCCAACTCATCCTCCTACTCAACAAATGGTGGATGCTGCTATTAAAACATTGAAGGAACGCGGTGGTTCATCCCTCCTGGCTATCAAGAAATATATTGCTGCTACATACAAGGTTGATGTACAGAAACTTGCTCCATTTATCAAGAAGTATTTGAAAGGTGCTGTTGCTAGTGGTAAATTAGTGCAAACTAAGGGAAAGGGTGCCGCTGGTTCATTCAAATTATCACCATCAGCCAGCAAGGAACCAAAAGCAAAATCTGCTGAGAAGAAAAAATCGGCAAAACCAAAAATAGCTGCCGCCGCTGGTGAGAAAAAGGTAAAGAAAGCAACTGGAGAGAAAAAAGTAAAGAAAGCTGTTACTGCTGCTAAAAAGAGTGCTGAGAAAAAGAAGGTGGAAAAGTCAAAGGTAAAGAGTATTAAGAAGACAACCACAGTAAAGGCCAAAACAACCAAGCCAAAAGCTGCTGCTCCAAAAGCCAAGGTTCCAAAGGCTAAATCGGCAACAGCATCTGCCGCCAAACCAAAAAAGGCAGTTGCAGCTAAAAAAGCTAAGAAATAATTTCATTGCAAATACGTGCAAGTAGAAATTAAACAAAAACTCCACAGTCCTTTTCAGGGCTACAAATTATTTCATTAATGAGATAAAATTCAATTTCATTTTAAACTTTTTTTCATAGACATGGGTGTATATTTCTGCTTTTGACTTCAGAAAAAAAAAAAATGTCCGACGAATTTTTTTCTCTATCCGTGTTATCGGCTTTTCTTAGGGATTTTTTGTTTTCTTCGGACATGTAATTTGTTTTTGCTGATGAGCAAACCAGCGAAATTTTATTTACGATAGTTTGTATATGTATGCACGTTATCAAACCATAATTTATATACCGACATCTTGAAAATTTAAACGTGCAAATGAGGTTATGGATATTTTTTTTCCAGCGGCCATTTTTACGCAGTACCAACAATGTGTTTTTCTCGTAAATTCTTTCATGATAGTTTAAAAAATTAAATCATCGATGCTCTAGGCGTGTATATAATATGTATTTATTTTTCTACAGCACAACACAAGTTGAGAAAATGAAAAAAAAAAAAAAAAAAGTATGTACCACAACAAAATTGAAAATCGTTATGAAATCTCCAAGAGAAATATTTTGCGGCCCTGAAAAGGGCCATTTTTGATGAAATTAGAGACGCATATTGAAAATTTACTTCGAACTGGTGTATTTGGTAACTGCTTTAGTTCCTTCACTAACAGCGTGCTTAGCGAGTTCACCAGGCAATAACAAACGAACAGCAGTTTGGATTTCCCGACTGGTGATTGTTGACCGCTTGTTGTAATGAGCCAAACGAGATGCTTCGGCGGCAATGCGTTCAAAGATATCATTAACAAAACTGTTCATGATACTCATTGCTTTCGATGAAATACCAGTGTCTGGATGTACTTGTTTCAACACTTTGTAGATGTAGATGGCGTAACTTTCCTTCCTCTTACGCTTCTTCTTCTTATCATTCTTGGTGATATTTTTTTGTGCCTTTCCGGCTTTCTTCGCTGCTTTTCCACTAGTTTTTGGTGGCATTTTCACTTAGGTATCACTTCACTTCACTCACTGACGATTGAACGAGAACTGTGAAAATTTACACATTTCACCCCATCTAATGTCCCTTGGCTCGACGATATTTTCTCAGGTACACACAGAGATTAACTGAACGAACATTCGTTGATTTTTTTACATAAATACAAGCACATTTCTCGCGTTCAGCCATAACAAAGTGAATAGTGGTGTTGTGCACAAGTGCGAATTAAAGAAAATACATAAATAAATAAATAAAAATGTCTGGTCGTGGTAAAGGAGGAAAAGTGAAGGGAAAGGCAAAGTCGCGCTCAAACCGTGCTGGACTCCAATTCCCTGTTGGTCGTATTCATCGTTTGCTTCGCAAGGGTAATTATGCTGAACGCGTTGGTGCTGGTGCTCCTGTCTACTTGGCAGCTGTTATGGAATATTTAGCAGCTGAAGTGTTGGAATTGGCGGGAAATGCTGCTCGTGACAACAAAAAGACCAGAATTATTCCCCGCCATCTGCAATTGGCTATCCGTAACGACGAGGAATTGAACAAATTGCTTTCTGGTGTTACCATCGCACAAGGAGGTGTTCTTCCAAACATCCAAGCTGTTCTCTTGCCCAAGAAGACTGAAAAGAGTGCCTAAATTCATCATTTCTGACAAAAACAACCAAACAAAACAAACCGTCCTTTTAAGGACGACAAATAATTTATTTTAAGAGTGTTAAAAAATTTCAACTTACATATTTTCTTTATTAAAACAACAAATCTAAATTGAATATACATATATTTATGAGTAGGTATATCAATCGATAAAATGTTGAATTACATTAACAAAATACTGACTGTAATTTTTAAAAGCCAGCGTTATATGAGATTCTTACTTTGCATAAATCGATGCTAAGAAATTGGCAGCCATTTTGAGTAAATTTTAAAAGTCACTGTTGTATGAGGATGTCATAAAATGGCGCCATTTTGAGTAAATTTTAAAAGCCAGCGTTGTATGGGATTCTTACTTTGCACTACTAGTATGTCATAAAACGATGCTAAGAAATTGGCAGCCATTTTGAATTTCTTGCTGGCACTGCGTTCAAGATGGCTAAATGATTTTTTTTCGTTGTTTACGAATATTAAAGTAAAATGCGTATAAAATAAAATGAAACAGGAAAAAAAATAAATATGAAAAACACAAAGAAAAAAGGAATTGAATCCATCTTGCCGTTTTATTTTTTTTCGCCATGTGTTTGTAATCAGAAAATTAAAAAAAGCCAACTCCGTCCTGCGTATTAAATTTACTTGTCGCATAAACATGACGTAATTGAATTTTGACAAAAAAAAAAAAAAAAAACAAATCTGTTTGGCATTGAAATATCGAACTTATATCACTTAAGATATTTTTTTGTGGTCCTGAAAAGGACCGATTGAGTAAGGAAATGAAAATGTTATTTTCACATAGTTTAACCTCCGAAACCATAAAGAGTACGTCCTTGCCTCTTCAATGCATATACAACATCCATGGCAGTGACGGTCTTACGCTTAGCATGTTCGGTGTAGGTAACAGCATCACGAATAACATTCTCCAAGAATACCTTTAGCACACCACGGGTTTCTTCGTATATCAGACCAGAAATACGTTTTACACCACCACGACGGGCTAAACGGCGAATAGCTGGCTTAGTAATACCTTGGATATTATCACGCAACACTTTACGATGACGCTTAGCACCACCCTTTCCCAAGCCTTTTCCTCCTTTACCACGACCAGTCATTTTGTAATATTATTATTTTTATTTCACTAAACACTCCACAAAAGTCACTATCAAACTGTGTCTGAATTAAAAAAAAGCAGCTGTATTTATGCTTCTTTTTCAAGAACAAGAATATAGGAAAAGAGAAAAGAGAGGAAAGTATCTAACGAAACAAGAGAACGCGAACAAGCATTATACAGTAGTGCATAAGTATGAGAATTGGAAAAAAAATTTGTTAATATTGTGTTCAAAGTGAATTAAGTGAGTGTTACATTGAAGTGAGAAATGGCTCGTACAAAGCAAACTGCTCGTAAATCGACTGGTGGAAAGGCACCCAGAAAACAGTTGGCCACTAAGGCAGCTCGCAAAAGTGCACCAGCAACTGGAGGTGTTAAGAAACCACATCGTTATCGTCCAGGAACAGTAGCTCTTCGTGAAATCCGTCGTTACCAAAAGAGCACTGAACTGTTGATTCGCAAATTGCCTTTCCAACGTTTAGTTCGTGAAATTGCTCAAGATTTCAAAACTGATTTGCGTTTCCAAAGCTCTGCTGTAATGGCTCTTCAGGAAGCAAGTGAAGCCTACTTGGTTGGTCTTTTTGAAGACACCAACTTGTGCGCCATTCATGCTAAGCGTGTCACAATTATGCCAAAAGATATTCAATTGGCCAGACGCATTCGTGGTGAACGTGCTTAAGTGTATATATCCATAAAAATCATAAACGGTCCTTTTCAGGACCACAAACAGGATAAAGGGATTTTAATGCTTTCAATTACAAATTTATTTATTTTTTAAGGAATGAAAAAAATATGCCCGCGGTCTTTTTAAAGACCCCAAAAAAGATGAAGGGATTTTAATACATTCATTTTGTACTTGTTGTTTTATGAACAGATTGTTCGCCTTTGTAGATATAACTTGTACAGTCTTGGCTACTTACTCATATAAAAAAATGATGAGATTGTCAAATTATAAAAAGATAGATAGTTATTTCTTTTTTGAATAAGTGAAAAATCTTCAGTTAAGTACAGTTGTGTAGACTTATTTTCATCCACATCCAATTTAAAATTATTCGAATGAAAGGTATTCAGTAGTTGAATTCAGGCAATTCCAATGGAGTTCCATGTGTTGTTTGTTTTTGCTTAGGAGAAAATTCTTGTTAGTATAAATTAGAAAAATCCTAAGCTAAATTTTATTCACAATAATGCTAATTTTATTTTCCATTGGAAATAATTTTATATATGTACATATGGATTCAATTTGTAGTTATATTTTCCTCTCTGGATAAATTGAAACTGAATAAAAAAAATGGCCACGAAGTACAGTTAAATAGCAAGTTGATTAACATAAAGATTCTACCTATGTATACACATACATATGTACGTTAAGATCCTTAGTCACTTATTAATTTATTAATTAATATATTTCTTGGTTTTTCTTTCTTAAAGACGAAAGAAAAGAATCACTACTTTGAAATTCAATAACGCCACTTCACTCATTAATTTTCGATATAAAATAGAATAAATGTTTGAACGCTTGAATGTGAAGACTATTTACTTTAATTTATTTTGAAAGAAAACTTTGATATTCTTGAATCTATTTGTCAATATAGAAAATCCTTGTAAGCAGAAATATTGATCACTTATTCAAATGTTTATAAAAGCATTATTTCTCATTCAAATCAGGGGAATGCTAATGGTCATTTTTTATATGAATAGAATATAGCTACATTGTTATCAAATATCTATTACTTCATAATTATTTTAATTAAACTAAATGCAAATTAGTTTCAGTTATCCTTGAGTTAATATTATAACGTTGTATGAAAACAAATATTTTCAATAATAAAGACACAGAAAAAATCATATCGAGAATACTGATCTATACTCCATGTCTACGCATAGACGCATTATCAAATGGAAAAAAGCATAATATTTGGCAATTAAGTGCAAAAATGTGATATGCTGCTTAAAATATATGAACACTAGGTTTACCATTTGTTTTATTAGCATTTTATTGAACAAAAACAAATAAATATTTATTTTATTAGAAACTGAAAAAGTTCGGAGAAAGTGAAATAAACGTTTCATTATTTAGGAAATGATTAATTAATTTACACCACAGTTGGGTAAAAAACTTATTGAATTTCATTTTATCTGATTAACTGAACCATATACTTTGTATATTGTATATTTTAAAATATTAAACAATTGTATTTGTTTAAATAAATGGAGTTTTATAGACGAACAGTGAAAGAAATTCATCAAACATTGACTTTAATAGTCATGTAACATCACAAATATATATTGAATTTCCGTCAAACTATTTTGAAAACAATCTATTATATTATATTGTACTATGGCAGTATTTATTTATAAGATTAACTATTTAAAAGATAAAGAATAATGATTTTTTTCGAAGAACTCAAGGATACAACTCCGTAAAAGCGCCCAAATAAATAAATTTTTTGCGTACCTTCCTACTCTTCGATTCTCACAGAGTTATGTCCGTATGGTATTCTTCGGTTGACTGTTATTAAAAGTGATTACTTACCAAGTGTTTTGTTAATAAAAGTGTTGAAAAGTAGAATTCTTAAAATGGCTGATACTGTTGCTGCTACTCCTGCCGTCGTGGCTGAGAAAAAACCAAAGAAGGCTGCCGCCAGTGGTTCAAAGAAACCAAAATCAGCTCCAACTCATCCTCCTACTCAACAAATGGTGGATGCTGCTATTAAAACATTGAAGGAACGCGGTGGTTCATCCCTCCTGGCTATCAAGAAATATATTGCTGCTACATACAAGGTTGATGTACAGAAACTTGCTCCATTTATCAAGAAGTATTTGAAAGGTGCTGTTGCTAGTGGTAAATTAGTGCAAACTAAGGGAAAGGGTGCCGCTGGTTCATTCAAATTATCACCATCAGCCAGCAAGGAACCAAAAGCAAAATCTGCTGAGAAGAAAAAATCGGCAAAACCAAAAATAGCTGCCGCCGCTGGTGAGAAAAAGGTAAAGAAAGCAACTGGAGAGAAAAAAGTAAAGAAAGCTGTTACTGCTGCTAAAAAGAGTGCTGAGAAAAAGAAGGTGGAAAAGTCAAAGGTAAAGAGTATTAAGAAGACAACCACAGTAAAGGCCAAAACAACCAAGCCAAAAGCTGCTGCTCCAAAAGCCAAGGTTCCAAAGGCTAAATCGGCAACAGCATCTGCCGCCAAACCAAAAAAGGCAGTTGCAGCTAAAAAAGCTAAGAAATAATTTCATTGCAAATACGTGCAAGTAGAAATTAAACAAAAACTCCACAGTCCTTTTCAGGGCTACAAATTATTTCATTAATGAGATAAAATTCAATTTCATTTTAAACTTTTTTTCATAGACATGGGTGTATATTTCTGCTTTTGACTTCAGAAAAAAAAAAAATGTCCGACGAATTTTTTTCTCTATCCGTGTTATCGGCTTTTCTTAGGGATTTTTTGTTTTCTTCGGACATGTAATTTGTTTTTGCTGATGAGCAAACCAGCGAAATTTTATTTACGATAGTTTGTATATGTATGCACGTTATCAAACCATAATTTATATACCGACATCTTGAAAATTTAAACGTGCAAATGAGGTTATGGATATTTTTTTTCCAGCGGCCATTTTTACGCAGTACCAACAATGTGTTTTTCTCGTAAATTCTTTCATGATAGTTTAAAAAATTAAATCATCGATGCTCTAGGCGTGTATATAATATGTATTTATTTTTCTACAGCACAACACAAGTTGAGAAAATGAAAAAAAAAAAAAAAAAAGTATGTACCACAACAAAATTGAAAATCGTTATGAAATCTCCAAGAGAAATATTTTGCGGCCCTGAAAAGGGCCATTTTTGATGAAATTAGAGACGCATATTGAAAATTTACTTCGAACTGGTGTATTTGGTAACTGCTTTAGTTCCTTCACTAACAGCGTGCTTAGCGAGTTCACCAGGCAATAACAAACGAACAGCAGTTTGGATTTCCCGACTGGTGATTGTTGACCGCTTGTTGTAATGAGCCAAACGAGATGCTTCGGCGGCAATGCGTTCAAAGATATCATTAACAAAACTGTTCATGATACTCATTGCTTTCGATGAAATACCAGTGTCTGGATGTACTTGTTTCAACACTTTGTAGATGTAGATGGCGTAACTTTCCTTCCTCTTACGCTTCTTCTTCTTATCATTCTTGGTGATATTTTTTTGTGCCTTTCCGGCTTTCTTCGCTGCTTTTCCACTAGTTTTTGGTGGCATTTTCACTTAGGTATCACTTCACTTCACTCACTGACGATTGAACGAGAACTGTGAAAATTTACACATTTCACCCCATCTAATGTCCCTTGGCTCGACGATATTTTCTCAGGTACACACAGAGATTAACTGAACGAACATTCGTTGATTTTTTTACATAAATACAAGCACATTTCTCGCGTTCAGCCATAACAAAGTGAATAGTGGTGTTGTGCACAAGTGCGAATTAAAGAAAATACATAAATAAATAAATAAAAATGTCTGGTCGTGGTAAAGGAGGAAAAGTGAAGGGAAAGGCAAAGTCGCGCTCAAACCGTGCTGGACTCCAATTCCCTGTTGGTCGTATTCATCGTTTGCTTCGCAAGGGTAATTATGCTGAACGCGTTGGTGCTGGTGCTCCTGTCTACTTGGCAGCTGTTATGGAATATTTAGCAGCTGAAGTGTTGGAATTGGCGGGAAATGCTGCTCGTGACAACAAAAAGACCAGAATTATTCCCCGCCATCTGCAATTGGCTATCCGTAACGACGAGGAATTGAACAAATTGCTTTCTGGTGTTACCATCGCACAAGGAGGTGTTCTTCCAAACATCCAAGCTGTTCTCTTGCCCAAGAAGACTGAAAAGAGTGCCTAAATTCATCATTTCTGACAAAAACAACCAAACAAAACAAACCGTCCTTTTAAGGACGACAAATAATTTATTTTAAGAGTGTTAAAAAATTTCAACTTACATATTTTCTTTATTAAAACAACAAATCTAAATTGAATATACATATATTTATGAGTAGGTATATCAATCGATAAAATGTTGAATTACATTAACAAAATACTGACTGTAATTTTTAAAAGCCAGCGTTATATGAGATTCTTACTTTGCATAAATCGATGCTAAGAAATTGGCAGCCATTTTGAGTAAATTTTAAAAGTCACTGTTGTATGAGGATGTCATAAAATGGCGCCATTTTGAGTAAATTTTAAAAGCCAGCGTTGTATGGGATTCTTACTTTGCACTACTAGTATGTCATAAAACGATGCTAAGAAATTGGCAGCCATTTTGAATTTCTTGCTGGCACTGCGTTCAAGATGGCTAAATGATTTTTTTTCGTTGTTTACGAATATTAAAGTAAAATGCGTATAAAATAAAATGAAACAGGAAAAAAAATAAATATGAAAAACACAAAGAAAAAAGGAATTGAATCCATCTTGCCGTTTTATTTTTTTTCGCCATGTGTTTGTAATCAGAAAATTAAAAAAAGCCAACTCCGTCCTGCGTATTAAATTTACTTGTCGCATAAACATGACGTAATTGAATTTTGACAAAAAAAAAAAAAAAAAACAAATCTGTTTGGCATTGAAATATCGAACTTATATCACTTAAGATATTTTTTTGTGGTCCTGAAAAGGACCGATTGAGTAAGGAAATGAAAATGTTATTTTCACATAGTTTAACCTCCGAAACCATAAAGAGTACGTCCTTGCCTCTTCAATGCATATACAACATCCATGGCAGTGACGGTCTTACGCTTAGCATGTTCGGTGTAGGTAACAGCATCACGAATAACATTCTCCAAGAATACCTTTAGCACACCACGGGTTTCTTCGTATATCAGACCAGAAATACGTTTTACACCACCACGACGGGCTAAACGGCGAATAGCTGGCTTAGTAATACCTTGGATATTATCACGCAACACTTTACGATGACGCTTAGCACCACCCTTTCCCAAGCCTTTTCCTCCTTTACCACGACCAGTCATTTTGTAATATTATTATTTTTATTTCACTAAACACTCCACAAAAGTCACTATCAAACTGTGTCTGAATTTTTTTTTTTTTTTTCAGATTAAGAGTTTTTATTGGTCGCTAGTATATGTACAAATTGATTAAAACTAAGCTTATAACTATAATAAGAAGGTCGGCTCAACAAAAGGGGCCCAACGGATTTCGCCTGACTGTTTACAAAATTCTTTTAATAAAAACATTATTATTGACTACTTAATCTATTGTCTGTGTTGTTTTAAACATTGTATAGTACATATGCATGTATATACGTCATTGGAAGTTAGAGATAAATATAAAAGGAAAATAAAGGAGAGAAGAGAAAGGAAGAGAAAAGGAAATAAAAAGGAAAAATTTTACAGTACCAATCATCCCCGGTAGTGCGTGTTATTGACTCGCTGATAAAACGGAGTACTTTCGTTGTGCATGATGTTTTGGAATCGTCCATCGGTGATCGCTCTTGTGTGCAGGTATTGGTGGTTTGGTTCGATGTCTTGCCTTAGGATATCCAAAATGTCGTCATTGGGGTGTGCTGAGAGGTTTTGCAGGATCTTTGATGATAAACCAATCATGTAATTCTCTATGGATACTACCCTCGCACTTTGGTAGAGCAAAGAGTTGGGGTAATATCGCTGCGTGGCTGGATTACGGTGCAGTCCTGTGCATATTCGAAGGACCTTGCGCTCGAACATTTGGATCATCTTCATCGTTGTTGGCGAGATGGTAAACCATATAGGACAGCCATATGTAATGACAGGTCTTACAAGTTGTTTGTAAACCAGAAGTTTGGTTTTCACACTAAGACCGTTTCGTTTCCTTAGTAATGGGTGCACTAGGTGTAGCGCAAAGTTGGCCCTTTTCATGATGATCTTTGCATGCGGATTAAATTTAAACCTCTCGCTGAAGTTTATTCCGAGATATTTCGTCGTAGCCTTTGTAGGTATTATTGTGCGGTCAGGAAGAGTTATTTTGATGTTCTGGCAACGGGTTGCAAACGCTCGTCGTCCCCTCACGGCTGTTACTGGTGGTCGGAAACAGATAAGTTCTGTTTTATCTCCATTTATCTTCAGACCCCATTTGAGGTAATACTCCCAAAGGTTCTTAACGTGTGCCTCAACTTTCCTGGCTGCTATATCAGGGGATAACGAAACAGCGTACGTGATAGAGTCATCTGCGAACAGCAATGTCCTTGTACCTTCTGGATTTGATGGTTGATCCGCTGTGAAGATGTTGAAGAGCATTGGACCGAGTCTTGAACCTTGAGGAACTCCCGCGTTGATGTCCTTCATTGATGATTTTGAATTTCCAACCTGAACATAGAAAATTCTATTGGATAGGAAATTAAAAATTATTCTAACTAAGTAACTGGGGCATCCTAGATGAAGTAGCTTGAAGATGAGTCCTTTCGTCCAAACACTGTCAAAAGCCTTTTCGATGTCGAGCAGACAGGCTATTGTTGACTCTTTTTTATTAAGTCCTTGGGTGACATCGCTGTGAAGCTTCAGCAATGGGAGAATTGTGGAATGCCTTGCCCTGAACCCATACTGGTTGTTGGGGATTATGCCACGCTCCTCGCAGAAGTGATTTAGCTTTCGCAGAATCACCGATTCCAGGATCTTGCTCACACAGCACAGCAGAGCAATCGGACGATACCCATTCACGTCCGAGCGATTCGTCTTTTTCGGCACTGGGACGACCTTGGCCACTTTCCACTTGGCTGGGAAGTATCCATTATTGATGCAGTTATTGAATATTATAGTCAGGAAAAGGAGGGCCAGACTTGGTAACCTTTTAATTAAAAAGTTTGATATCTGGTCCGTTCCTGCAGATTTTTTTGCGTTGCTGCATTGAATAATTTCTTCCACTTCCTCTGTGTTGGTAAAGCATTCGTTGATGGCTGGGTCTTCTGCTTGGTTATTATCGCTGAAGGATGTGATTGGGGTGACTGTTTCTGTTGCTTCGCTGACTTGAGTCTCAACCTCCTCCAAGAAATCCGGGAGATGGGAAGGTGGACGATCTACGAAGTTACCTTCGAAGTGATTAGCGAAAACCTCCGCTTTTTCGGCAGAGGTTTTCGCTGTTCCCTGCGCATAGCTAATCACCTCCGGAAGGGAGTTTGATTTGCCAACGAGAGAATTGATCTTCTTGAAGGCGTCTGGACCAGGTTTGATATCTTGAAGTCGTTTGGCGAACTCTTCCTCCTGGTAGGTTCTCACAGCTTGGAGAAACATTGTGTTTGTGCACTGCAGTTGTGAGTGCACGCTGCGGAATTCTTCATTCGCGGTGTTGAGCGTCCTTTGAACAATTCGTTGTAATCTTTTTCTTAGCCGTTGTCTGTGGGCGTAGATTGCCTGTATGTAGCTCGGAAGTTTTTCGTACTTATCTCTGCTGGTTCTCGGTGTTTTCTGTCGATCCACCGCATTATTGATTACCGTCTCAAACAAGTTGACGGCGTTGTCAATCTCTCCAATAGTCAGATTGCGATTTGATGAAACTTGTGGCATTTCTGCCTCAATGTCCGATTTAAATCGGACCCAGTTCATACGTTTAAACCTGATGTGCAACTCGGGTGTATGTTGCTCGGCCATGATACATCTCATCAGACGAACCTTTAGTTCAACTGCCAGATGGTCCGAATCGCTTGGGTGCGCTAAGCACGAGTAGTTTCTGAACTCTGGCAGTATGTTGACAAAGTTTGAAGTTGCCAGAAAAAAGTCCAGCGTTGATGGTGTTCTCGGGAAGGTTCTCTGAGATTGAGAGACAACCACGAACGAATGGAGGTGGCTGTTTTCATTGAGCCAATTGACTATTGCAAGTCCTTGAGGGGAGTTTTCGCTATCTTGCCATAGCATATGCCTTGCATTGAAGTCTCCTCCGACAACGCAATATGTATGTAGACTAGCGATGCTGCTCAATGTTGTAAGGTCGTGATGGATGTTTTCCCTCGAGGCCCCACAGTGATTGTATCCTGAGACTACCAGTAAGGTTTCACCTTCGGAGACACTGATGCTGACGGCTGTCGTTTCCATCGATGCGAGTCCATGAATTTTAACTTCTTCGGCCTTGAAGAAGTCGCGTAAGAGGATAGCCGTTCCTCTCTTTCCCGTTGATTTGTCAACTCTGTATATTCGATAGCCAGGAACACTAATCCTATTCCTTGCCGTGACCATAGTCTCCTGTAGTAGGAGAATGTCCGGTCTTTTTGCCTTGACGAACAAGTTCAAAGCAATGCGCCTGGCAGTCGAATACACAGAGTTGACGTTGTATGAGAGGACATTTATTTTGTTTACTGTGAACATATTTCACAAATAAGTGTGCCCAATATTACTGTTTTCGCCTTATCGTCCAGTAAGGCATAGTTCTTTGGGACAACCTTGCGAGCCTTCTGCAGCAAGGTCAAGAGATCTGTACCAAACAGTCTCTCTGTGTCCTCGAAGATGTTGTGTGAAGGCGAGGCTTTGGGCTTCTGCGTTTTTGGAGGGGCTGTTGCGTGTTTAGGTGCAGCTCCTGCTGCCGCTGTTTGTTTAATAGTTGATGGTGGCTGTTGAGCTGGCCGTTCCTTTTGCGAAGTCCTTAAGGCAACGACATCTGCAAAGCTTAGACCAGATTCAATGGCTTTGGTGGCTGACTTTTGGGCAAACTTATGCTGCTCCTTCTTTTTAGTGGCGGATTTGATTTTGCTGGCCAATTTCTCCTTATACTTCGGGCATCCCTTGTAATTCGCTGGGTGTCCTGTCTTCTGGCAGTTCGCACAGAATACATCTGCGTCTTTAAGGTTGGACCTTTGGCAATCTCCTGGTCCATGCTTGTTGTTGCATTTTACGCATATGTAGGGCATCCCGCAGTTGGCTGCGACGTGCCCAAACTTCTGGCAGTTCTTACACTGCGTGATGCCGTTGTTCTTGAAACGCTCCCAGTGCACCTTCTGGTTCATAAGTAAGTTATTTTTGTAGACCGATGACAAGTCGGTGCCATTTTCAACTTGGACCACAAAATTGTTAAATTTGCGGTCACTTCGTGTGGTTTTGTACGGGCTGACGGTAATTGCCGGGATTCCGGCTTGGCACAGCTCTTCTTTTATTTCAGCTACCTCGTAGCTGTGGTGGATCCCTTTTAAAACTAAAAGGGTTTTCCTCTCATCTTTTGGGGTATAAGTGTTAAACCCCGTCTGCTTGAGTTGCAGGAAACTCCTGACTTTGTTGAAGTCGTCCTTTCCCTTCGTAGTTATTACTGACTTGGATCCATTTATATTATGAATCTTATAAGTAATTTTGGCTTCTTTAGTGAAGCGACTTAATTCAGCTACATTTAAATTGTAGCATACTATTGGCGGCATCATGCTGTTCTTTTTAAGTGCGGCTGGTTGGTCTGTGGGTTGAGTCGTTGGTACAACGACTTCCTCATCGCTCTTGCGAATAACCTTCGCTTTTGCTGGTGGTGTAGGAGACGGCGAAGGTGAGTCCGCCTTCTTTCGTTTTTTGCAGACGACTGTGAAGCCGTCCTCAATTTCGTTACTGGGAGTTTCCTCAGTGAGGGATTCCTGGGTGTTTTCTTCAGAGGTAAGCTCCTCGTCACTTACCTCCTCTACCCCCTCCATTTCATCATCATCGTCCGAGTCCGCTTCTTCTTCGCAGACCTGGTCGTCATCTACCAACTCGTATAAGTCGTCGGCGTTGGC
This sequence comes from Chalcosyrphus nemorum, assembly GCA_949716465.1. Taxonomy (NCBI): domain Eukaryota; kingdom Metazoa; phylum Arthropoda; class Insecta; order Diptera; family Syrphidae; genus Chalcosyrphus; species Chalcosyrphus nemorum. The sequence goes on from OX454332.1 coordinate 37,383,128, forward strand.
CATCATATCATGGATGGGAGATATTACCTCCCTTCCATGAGCAGCGACTTTGTTATTGATAAGCTGAAGAATCTCCTGCCATGTGCTCGAGGCCACATTTCTTAACCTCTCCTTTTTACCCATTTGGTGTTGGGTTCACTAAAATCCTTCTGGAAAAAAAAGATTTATTATTAATATACTATGGCTGCCTCGCCAAGTTTATTATGATGTGAGCTATTTTTAAAAAAACTGTCACACATCCAGTTACACAGGGTAATAAAAAAATTGATTTTAAATATGGGTTTTCCCTGTAATAAAAATCTCAGTAAGACTTTTATTACAGCAATAAGATTTTGTCTGCGGGTTTTCCCCGAAAAATACGAAAAAAAACAATTTTCCGTAGCTTGTGAAATATGCACTGCGCTGAACAACCGTTCCGTACTATTGATAAGTGTGTCTGAATTAAAAAAAAGCAGCTGTATTTATGCTTCTTTTTCAAAAAGAAGAATATAGGAAAAGAGAAAAGGGAGAAAAGTATCTAACGAAACAAGAGAACGTGAACAAGCATTATACAGTAGTGCATAAGTATGAGAATTGGTAAAAAAATTTGTTAATATTGTGTTCAAAGTGAATTAAGTGAGTGTTACATTGAAGTGAGAAATGGCTCGTACAAAGCAAACTGCTCGTAAATCGACTGGTGGAAAGGCACCCAGAAAACAGTTGGCCACTAAGGCAGCTCGCAAAAGTGCACCAGCAACTGGAGGTGTTAAGAAACCACATCGTTATCGTCCAGGAACAGTAGCTCTTCGTGAAATCCGTCGTTACCAAAAGAGCACTGAACTGTTGATTCGCAAATTGCCTTTCCAACGTTTAGTTCGTGAAATTGCTCAAGATTTCAAAACTGATTTGCGTTTCCAAAGCTCTGCTGTAATGGCTCTTCAGGAAGCAAGTGAAGCCTACTTGGTTGGTCTTTTTGAAGACACCAACTTGTGCGCCATTCATGCTAAGCGTGTCACAATTATGCCAAAAGATATTCAATTGGCCAGACGCATTCGTGGTGAACGTGCTTAAGTGTATATATCCATAAAAATCATAAACGGTCTTTTTCAGGACCACAAACAGGATAAAGGGATTTTAATGCTTTCAATTACAAATTTATTTATTTTTTAAGGAATGAAAAAAATATGCCCGCGGTCTTTTTAAAGACCCCAAAAAAGATGAAGGGATTTTAATACATTCATTTTGTACTTGTTGTTTTATGAACAGATTGTTCGCCTTTGTAGATGTAACTTGTACAGTCTTGGCTACTTACTCATATAAAAAAATGATGAGATTGTCAAATTATAAAAAGATAGATAGTTATTTCTTTTTTGAATAAGTGAAAAATCTTCAGTTAAGTACAGTTGTGTAGACTTATTTTCATCCACATCCAATTTAAAATTATTCGAATGAAAGGTATTCAGTAGTTGAATTCAGGCAATTCCAATGGAGTTCCATGTGTTGTTTGTTTTTGCTTAGGAGAAAATTCTTGTTAGTATAAATTAGAAAAATCCTAAGCTAAATTTTATTCACAATAATGCTAATTTTATTTTCCATTGGAAATAATTTTATATATGTACATATGGATTCAATTTGTAGTTATATTTTCCTCTCTGGATAAATTGAAACTGAATAAAAAAAATGGCCACGAAGTACAGTTAAATAGCAAGTTGATTAACATAAAGATTCTACCTATGTATACACATACATATGTACGTTAAGATCCTTAGTCACTTATTAATTTATTAATTAATATATTTCTTGGTTTTTCTTTCTTAAAGACGAAAGAAAAGAATCACTACTTTGAAATTCAATAACGCCACTTCACTCATTAATTTTCGATATAAAATAGAATAAATGTTTGAACGCTTGAATGTGAAGACTATTTACTTTAATTTATTTTGAAAGAAAACTTTGATATTCTTGAATCTATTTGTCAATATAGAAAATCCTTGTAAGCAGAAATATTGATCACTTATTCAAATGTTTATAAAAGCATTATTTCTCATTCAAATCAGGGGAATGCTAATGGTCATTTTTTATATGAATAGAATATAGCTACATTGTTATCAAATATCTATTACTTCATAATTATTTTAATTAAACTAAATGCAAATTAGTTTCAGTTATCCTTGAGTTAATATTATAACGTTGTATGAAAACAAATATTTTCAATAATAAAGACACAGAAAAAATCATATCGAGAATACTGATCTATACTCCATGTCTACGCATAGACGCATTATCAAATGGAAAAAAGCATAATATTTGGCAATTAAGTGCAAAAATGTGATATGCTGCTTAAAATATATGAACACTAGGTTTACCATTTGTTTTATTAGCATTTTATTGAACAAAAACAAATAAATATTTATTTTATTAGAAACTGAAAAAGTTCGGAGAAAGTGAAATAAACGTTTCATTATTTAGGAAATGATTAATTAATTTACACCACAGTTGGGTAAAAAACTTATTGAATTTCATTTTATCTGATTAACTGAACCATATACTTTGTATATTGTATATTTTAAAATATTAAACAATTGTATTTGTTTAAATAAATGGAGTTTTATAGACGAACAGTGAAAGAAATTCATCAAACATTGACTTTAATAGTCATGTAACATCACAAATATATATTGAATTTCCGTCAAACTATTTTGAAAACAATCTATTATATTATATTGTACTATGGCAGTATTTATTTATAAGATTAACTATTTAAAAGATAAAGAATAATGATTTTTTTCGAAGAACTCAAGGATACAACTCCGTAAAAGCGCCCAAATAAATAAATTTTTTGCGTACCTTCCTACTCTTCGATTCTCACAGAGTTATGTCCGTATGGTGTTCTTCGGTTGACTGTTATTAAAAGTGATTAGTTACCAAGTGTTTTGTTAATAAAAGTGTTGAAAAGTAGAATTCTTAAAATGGCTGATACTGTTGCTGCTACTCCTGCCGTCGTGGCTGAGAAAAAACCAAAGAAGGCTGCCGCCAGTGGTTCAAAGAAACCAAAATCAGCTCCAACTCATCCTCCTACTCAACAAATGGTGGATGCTGCTATTAAAACATTGAAGGAACGCGGTGGTTCATCCCTCCTGGCTATCAAGAAATATATTGCTGCTACATACAAGGTTGATGTACAGAAACTTGCTCCATTTATCAAGAAGTATTTGAAAGGTGCTGTTGCTAGTGGTAAATTAGTGCAAACTAAGGGAAAGGGTGCCGCTGGTTCATTCAAATTATCACCATCAGCCAGCAAGGAACCAAAAGCAAAATCTGCTGAGAAGAAAAAATCGGCAAAACCAAAAATAGCTGCCGCCGCTGGTGAGAAAAAGGTAAAGAAAGCAACTGGAGAGAAAAAAGTAAAGAAAGCTGTTACTGCTGCTAAAAAGAGTGCTGAGAAAAAGAAGGTGGAAAAGTCAAAGGTAAAGAGTATTAAGAAGACAACCACAGTAAAGGCCAAAACAACCAAGCCAAAAGCTGCTGCTCCAAAAGCCAAGGTTCCAAAGGCTAAATCGGCAACAGCATCTGCCGCCAAACCAAAAAAGGCAGTTGCAGCTAAAAAAGCTAAGAAATAATTTCATTGCAAATACGTGCAAGTAGAAATTAAACAAAAACTCCACAGTCCTTTTCAGGGCTACAAATTATTTCATTAATGAGATAAAATTCAATTTCATTTTAAACTTTTTTTCATAGACATGGGTGTATATTTCTGCTTTTGACTTCAGAAAAAAAAAAAATGTCCGACGAATTTTTTTCTCTATCCGTGTTATCGGCTTTTCTTAGGGATTTTTTGTTTTCTTCGGACATGTAATTTGTTTTTGCTGATGAGCAAACCAGCGAAATTTTATTTACGATAGTTTGTATATGTATGCACGTTATCAAACCATAATTTATATACCGACATCTTGAAAATTTAAACGTGCAAATGAGGTTATGGATATTTTTTTTCCAGCGGCCATTTTTACGCAGTACCAACAATGTGTTTTTCTCGTAAATTCTTTCATGATAGTTTAAAAAATTAAATCATCAATGCTCTAGGCGTGTATATAATATGTATTTATTTTTCTACAGCACAACACAAGTTGAGAAAATGAAAAAAAAAAAAAAAAAGTATGTACCACAACAAAATTGAAAATCGTTATGAAATCTCCAAGAGAAATATTTTGCGGCCCTGAAAAGGGCCATTTTTGATGAAATTAGAGACGCATATTGAAAATTTACTTCGAACTGGTGTATTTGGTAACTGCTTTAGTTCCTTCACTAACAGCGTGCTTAGCGAGTTCACCAGGCAATAACAAACGAACAGCAGTTTGGATTTCCCGACTGGTGATTGTTGACCGCTTGTTGTAATGAGCCAAACGAGATGCTTCGGCGGCAATGCGTTCAAAGATATCATTAACAAAACTGTTCATGATACTCATTGCTTTCGATGAAATACCAGTGTCTGGATGTACTTGTTTCAACACTTTGTAGATGTAGATGGCGTAACTTTCCTTCCTCTTACGCTTCTTCTTCTTATCATTCTTGGTGATATTTTTTTGTGCCTTTCCGGCTTTCTTCGCTGCTTTTCCACTAGTTTTTGGTGGCATTTTCACTTAGGTATCACTTCACTTCACTCACTGACGATTGAACGAGAACTGTGAAAATTTACACATTTCACCCCATCTAATGTCCCTTGGCTCGACGATATTTTCTCAGGTACACACAGAGATTAACTGAACGAACATTCGTTGATTTTTTTACATAAATACAAGCACATTTCTCGCGTTCAGCCATAACAAAGTGAATAGTGGTGTTGTGCACAAGTGCGAATTAAAGAAAATACATAAATAAATAAATAAAAATGTCTGGTCGTGGTAAAGGAGGAAAAGTGAAGGGAAAGGCAAAGTCGCGCTCAAACCGTGCTGGACTCCAATTCCCTGTTGGTCGTATTCATCGTTTGCTTCGCAAGGGTAATTATGCTGAACGCGTTGGTGCTGGTGCTCCTGTCTACTTGGCAGCTGTTATGGAATATTTAGCAGCTGAAGTGTTGGAATTGGCGGGAAATGCTGCTCGTGACAACAAAAAGACCAGAATTATTCCCCGCCATCTGCAATTGGCTATCCGTAACGACGAGGAATTGAACAAATTGCTTTCTGGTGTTACCATCGCACAAGGAGGTGTTCTTCCAAACATCCAAGCTGTTCTCTTGCCCAAGAAGACTGAAAAGAGTGCCTAAATTCATCATTTCTGACAAAAACAACCAAACAAAACAAACCGTCCTTTTAAGGACGACAAATAATTTATTTTAAGAGTGTTAAAAAATTTCAACTTACATATTTTCTTTATTAAAACAACAAATCTAAATTGAATATACATATATTTATGAGTAGGTATATCAATCGATAAAATGTTGAATTACATTAACAAAATACTGACTGTAATTTTTAAAAGCCAGCGTTATATGAGATTCTTACTTTGCATAAATCGATGCTAAGAAATTGGCAGCCATTTTGAGTAAATTTTAAAAGTCACTGTTGTATGAGGATGTCATAAAATGGCGCCATTTTGAGTAAATTTTAAAAGCCAGCGTTGTATGGGATTCTTACTTTGCACTACTAGTATGTCATAAAACGATGCTAAGAAATTGGCAGCCATTTTGAATTTCTTGCTGGCACTGCGTTCAAGATGGCTAAATGATTTTTTTTCGTTGTTTACGAATATTAAAGTAAAATGCGTATAAAATAAAATGAAACAGGAAAAAAAATAAATATGAAAAACACAAAGAAAAAAGGAATTGAATCCATCTTGCCGTTTTATTTTTTTTCGCCATGTGTTTGTAATCAGAAAATTAAAAAAAGCCAACTCCGTCCTGCGTATTAAATTTACTTGTCGCATAAACATGACGTAATTGAATTTTGACAAAAAAAAAAAAAAAAAACAAATCTGTTTGGCATTGAAATATCGAACTTATATCACTTAAGATATTTTTTTGTGGTCCTGAAAAGGACCGATTGAGTAAGGAAATGAAAATGTTATTTTCACATAGTTTAACCTCCGAAACCATAAAGAGTACGTCCTTGCCTCTTCAATGCATATACAACATCCATGGCAGTGACGGTCTTACGCTTAGCATGTTCGGTGTAGGTAACAGCATCACGAATAACATTCTCCAAGAATACCTTTAGCACACCACGGGTTTCTTCGTATATCAGACCAGAAATACGTTTTACACCACCACGACGGGCTAAACGGCGAATAGCTGGCTTAGTAATACCTTGGATATTATCACGCAACACTTTACGATGACGCTTAGCACCACCCTTTCCCAAGCCTTTTCCTCCTTTACCACGACCAGTCATTTTGTAATATTATTATTTTTATTTCACTAAACACTCCACAAAAGTCACTATCAAACTGTGTCTGAATTAAAAAAAAGCAGCTGTATTTATGCTTCTTTTTCAAAAAGAAGAATATAGGAAAAGAGAAAAGGGAGAAAAGTATCTAACGAAACAAGAGAACGTGAACAAGCATTATACAGTAGTGCATAAGTATGAGAATTGGTAAAAAAATTTGTTAATATTGTGTTCAAAGTGAATTAAGTGAGTGTTACATTGAAGTGAGAAATGGCTCGTACAAAGCAAACTGCTCGTAAATCGACTGGTGGAAAGGCACCCAGAAAACAGTTGGCCACTAAGGCAGCTCGCAAAAGTGCACCAGCAACTGGAGGTGTTAAGAAACCACATCGTTATCGTCCAGGAACAGTAGCTCTTCGTGAAATCCGTCGTTACCAAAAGAGCACTGAACTGTTGATTCGCAAATTGCCTTTCCAACGTTTAGTTCGTGAAATTGCTCAAGATTTCAAAACTGATTTGCGTTTCCAAAGCTCTGCTGTAATGGCTCTTCAGGAAGCAAGTGAAGCCTACTTGGTTGGTCTTTTTGAAGACACCAACTTGTGCGCCATTCATGCTAAGCGTGTCACAATTATGCCAAAAGATATTCAATTGGCCAGACGCATTCGTGGTGAACGTGCTTAAGTGTATATATCCATAAAAATCATAAACGGTCCTTTTCAGGACCACAAACAGGATAAAGGGATTTTAATGCTTTCAATTACAAATTTATTTATTTTTTAAGGAATGAAAAAAATATGCCCGCGGTCTTTTTAAAGACCCCAAAAAAGATGAAGGGATTTTAATACATTCATTTTGTACTTGTTGTTTTATGAACAGATTGTTCGCCTTTGTAGATGTAACTTGTACAGTCTTGGCTACTTACTCATATAAAAAAATGATGAGATTGTCAAATTATAAAAAGATAGATAGTTATTTCTTTTTTGAATAAGTGAAAAATCTTCAGTTAAGTACAGTTGTGTAGACTTATTTTCATCCACATCCAATTTAAAATTATTCGAATGAAAGGTATTCAGTAGTTGAATTCAGGCAATTCCAATGGAGTTCCATGTGTTGTTTGTTTTTGCTTAGGAGAAAATTCTTGTTAGTATAAATTAGAAAAATCCTAAGCTAAATTTTATTCACAATAATGCTAATTTTATTTTCCATTGGAAATAATTTTATATATGTACATATGGATTCAATTTGTAGTTATATTTTCCTCTCTGGATAAATTGAAACTGAATAAAAAAAATGGCCACGAAGTACAGTTAAATAGCAAGTTGATTAACATAAAGATTCTACCTATGTATACACATACATATGTACGTTAAGATCCTTAGTCACTTATTAATTTATTAATTAATATATTTCTTGGTTTTTCTTTCTTAAAGACGAAAGAAAAGAATCACTACTTTGAAATTCAATAACGCCACTTCACTCATTAATTTTCGATATAAAATAGAATAAATGTTTGAACGCTTGAATGTGAAGACTATTTACTTTAATTTATTTTGAAAGAAAACTTTGATATTCTTGAATCTATTTGTCAATATAGAAAATCCTTGTAAGCAGAAATATTGATCACTTATTCAAATGTTTATAAAAGCATTATTTCTCATTCAAATCAGGGGAATGCTAATGGTCATTTTTTATATGAATAGAATATAGCTACATTGTTATCAAATATCTATTACTTCATAATTATTTTAATTAAACTAAATGCAAATTAGTTTCAGTTATCCTTGAGTTAATATTATAACGTTGTATGAAAACAAATATTTTCAATAATAAAGACACAGAAAAAATCATATCGAGAATACTGATCTATACTCCATGTCTACGCATAGACGCATTATCAAATGGAAAAAAGCATAATATTTGGCAATTAAGTGCAAAAATGTGATATGCTGCTTAAAATATATGAACACTAGGTTTACCATTTGTTTTATTAGCATTTTATTGAACAAAAACAAATAAATATTTATTTTATTAGAAACTGAAAAAGTTCGGAGAAAGTGAAATAAACGTTTCATTATTTAGGAAATGATTAATTAATTTACACCACAGTTGGGTAAAAAACTTATTGAATTTCATTTTATCTGATTAACTGAACCATATACTTTGTATATTGTATATTTTAAAATATTAAACAATTGTATTTGTTTAAATAAATGGAGTTTTATAGACGAACAGTGAAAGAAATTCATCAAACATTGACTTTAATAGTCATGTAACATCACAAATATATATTGAATTTCCGTCAAACTATTTTGAAAACAATCTATTATATTATATTGTACTATGGCAGTATTTATTTATAAGATTAACTATTTAAAAGATAAAGAATAATGATTTTTTTCGAAGAACTCAAGGATACAACTCCGTAAAAGCGCCCAAATAAATAAATTTTTTGCGTACCTTCCTACTCTTCGATTCTCACAGAGTTATGTCCGTATGGTATTCTTCGGTTGACTGTTATTAAAAGTGATTACTTACCAAGTGTTTTGTTAATAAAAGTGTTGAAAAGTAGAATTCTTAAAATGGCTGATACTGTTGCTGCTACTCCTGCCGTCGTGGCTGAGAAAAAACCAAAGAAGGCTGCCGCCAGTGGTTCAAAGAAACCAAAATCAGCTCCAACTCATCCTCCTACTCAACAAATGGTGGATGCTGCTATTAAAACATTGAAGGAACGCGGTGGTTCATCCCTCCTGGCTATCAAGAAATATATTGCTGCTACATACAAGGTTGATGTACAGAAACTTGCTCCATTTATCAAGAAGTATTTGAAAGGTGCTGTTGCTAGTGGTAAATTAGTGCAAACTAAGGGAAAGGGTGCCGCTGGTTCATTCAAATTATCACCATCAGCCAGCAAGGAACCAAAAGCAAAATCTGCTGAGAAGAAAAAATCGGCAAAACCAAAAATAGCTGCCGCCGCTGGTGAGAAAAAGGTAAAGAAAGCAACTGGAGAGAAAAAAGTAAAGAAAGCTGTTACTGCTGCTAAAAAGAGTGCTGAGAAAAAGAAGGTGGAAAAGTCAAAGGTAAAGAGTATTAAGAAGACAACCACAGTAAAGGCCAAAACAACCAAGCCAAAAGCTGCTGCTCCAAAAGCCAAGGTTCCAAAGGCTAAATCGGCAACAGCATCTGCCGCCAAACCAAAAAAGGCAGTTGCAGCTAAAAAAGCTAAGAAATAATTTCATTGCAAATACGTGCAAGTAGAAATTAAACAAAAACTCCACAGTCCTTTTCAGGGCTACAAATTATTTCATTAATGAGATAAAATTCAATTTCATTTTAAACTTTTTTTCATAGACATGGGTGTATATTTCTGCTTTTGACTTCAGAAAAAAAAAAAATGTCCGACGAATTTTTTTCTCTATCCGTGTTATCGGCTTTTCTTAGGGATTTTTTGTTTTCTTCGGACATGTAATTTGTTTTTGCTGATGAGCAAACCAGCGAAATTTTATTTACGATAGTTTGTATATGTATGCACGTTATCAAACCATAATTTATATACCGACATCTTGAAAATTTAAACGTGCAAATGAGGTTATGGATATTTTTTTTCCAGCGGCCATTTTTACGCAGTACCAACAATGTGTTTTTCTCGTAAATTCTTTCATGATAGTTTAAAAAATTAAATCATCAATGCTCTAGGCGTGTATATAATATGTATTTATTTTTCTACAGCACAACACAAGTTGAGAAAATGAAAAAAAAAAAAAAAAAGTATGTACCACAACAAAATTGAAAATCGTTATGAAATCTCCAAGAGAAATATTTTGCGGCCCTGAAAAGGGCCATTTTTGATGAAATTAGAGACGCATATTGAAAATTTACTTCGAACTGGTGTATTTGGTAACTGCTTTAGTTCCTTCACTAACAGCGTGCTTAGCGAGTTCACCAGGCAATAACAAACGAACAGCAGTTTGGATTTCCCGACTGGTGATTGTTGACCGCTTGTTGTAATGAGCCAAACGAGATGCTTCGGCGGCAATGCGTTCAAAGATATCATTAACAAAACTGTTCATGATACTCATTGCTTTCGATGAAATACCAGTGTCTGGATGTACTTGTTTCAACACTTTGTAGATGTAGATGGCGTAACTTTCCTTCCTCTTACGCTTCTTCTTCTTATCATTCTTGGTGATATTTTTTTGTGCCTTTCCGGCTTTCTTCGCTGCTTTTCCACTAGTTTTTGGTGGCATTTTCACTTAGGTATCACTTCACTTCACTCACTGACGATTGAACGAGAACTGTGAAAATTTACACATTTCACCCCATCTAATGTCCCTTGGCTCGACGATATTTTCTCAGGTACACACAGAGATTAACTGAACGAACATTCGTTGATTTTTTTACATAAATACAAGCACATTTCTCGCGTTCAGCCATAACAAAGTGAATAGTGGTGTTGTGCACAAGTGCGAATTAAAGAAAATACATAAATAAATAAATAAAAATGTCTGGTCGTGGTAAAGGAGGAAAAGTGAAGGGAAAGGCAAAGTCGCGCTCAAACCGTGCTGGACTCCAATTCCCTGTTGGTCGTATTCATCGTTTGCTTCGCAAGGGTAATTATGCTGAACGCGTTGGTGCTGGTGCTCCTGTCTACTTGGCAGCTGTTATGGAATATTTAGCAGCTGAAGTGTTGGAATTGGCGGGAAATGCTGCTCGTGACAACAAAAAGACCAGAATTATTCCCCGCCATCTGCAATTGGCTATCCGTAACGACGAGGAATTGAACAAATTGCTTTCTGGTGTTACCATCGCACAAGGAGGTGTTCTTCCAAACATCCAAGCTGTTCTCTTGCCCAAGAAGACTGAAAAGAGTGCCTAAATTCATCATTTCTGACAAAAACAACCAAACAAAACAAACCGTCCTTTTAAGGACGACAAATAATTTATTTTAAGAGTGTTAAAAAATTTCAACTTACATATTTTCTTTATTAAAACAACAAATCTAAATTGAATATACATATATTTATGAGTAGGTATATCAATCGATAAAATGTTGAATTACATTAACAAAATACTGACTGTAATTTTTAAAAGCCAGCGTTATATGAGATTCTTACTTTGCATAAATCGATGCTAAGAAATTGGCAGCCATTTTGAGTAAATTTTAAAAGTCACTGTTGTATGAGGATGTCATAAAATGGCGCCATTTTGAGTAAATTTTAAAAGCCAGCGTTGTATGGGATTCTTACTTTGCACTACTAGTATGTCATAAAACGATGCTAAGAAATTGGCAGCCATTTTGAATTTCTTGCTGGCACTGCGTTCAAGATGGCTAAATGATTTTTTTTCGTTGTTTACGAATATTAAAGTAAAATGCGTATAAAATAAAATGAAACAGGAAAAAAAATAAATATGAAAAACACAAAGAAAAAAGGAATTGAATCCATCTTGCCGTTTTATTTTTTTTCGCCATGTGTTTGTAATCAGAAAATTAAAAAAAGCCAACTCCGTCCTGCGTATTAAATTTACTTGTCGCATAAACATGACGTAATTGAATTTTGACAAAAAAAAAAAAAAAAAACAAATCTGTTTGGCATTGAAATATCGAACTTATATCACTTAAGATATTTTTTTGTGGTCCTGAAAAGGACCGATTGAGTAAGGAAATGAAAATGTTATTTTCACATAGTTTAACCTCCGAAACCATAAAGAGTACGTCCTTGCCTCTTCAATGCATATACAACATCCATGGCAGTGACGGTCTTACGCTTAGCATGTTCGGTGTAGGTAACAGCATCACGAATAACATTCTCCAAGAATACCTTTAGCACACCACGGGTTTCTTCGTATATCAGACCAGAAATACGTTTTACACCACCACGACGGGCTAAACGGCGAATAGCTGGCTTAGTAATACCTTGGATATTATCACGCAACACTTTACGATGACGCTTAGCACCACCCTTTCCCAAGCCTTTTCCTCCTTTACCACGACCAGTCATTTTGTAATATTATTATTTTTATTTCACTAAACACTCCACAAAAGTCACTATCAAACTGTGTCTGAATTAAAAAAAAGCAGCTGTATTTATGCTTCTTTTTCAAAAAGAAGAATATAGGAAAAGAGAAAAGGGAGAAAAGTATCTAACGAAACAAGAGAACGTGAACAAGCATTATACAGTAGTGCATAAGTATGAGAATTGGTAAAAAAATTTGTTAATATTGTGTTCAAAGTGAATTAAGTGAGTGTTACATTGAAGTGAGAAATGGCTCGTACAAAGCAAACTGCTCGTAAATCGACTGGTGGAAAGGCACCCAGAAAACAGTTGGCCACTAAGGCAGCTCGCAAAAGTGCACCAGCAACTGGAGGTGTTAAGAAACCACATCGTTATCGTCCAGGAACAGTAGCTCTTCGTGAAATCCGTCGTTACCAAAAGAGCACTGAACTGTTGATTCGCAAATTGCCTTTCCAACGTTTAGTTCGTGAAATTGCTCAAGATTTCAAAACTGATTTGCGTTTCCAAAGCTCTGCTGTAATGGCTCTTCAGGAAGCAAGTGAAGCCTACTTGGTTGGTCTTTTTGAAGACACCAACTTGTGCGCCATTCATGCTAAGCGTGTCACAATTATGCCAAAAGATATTCAATTGGCCAGACGCATTCGTGGTGAACGTGCTTAAGTGTATATATCCATAAAAATCATAAACGGTCCTTTTCAGGACCACAAACAGGATAAAGGGATTTTAATGCTTTCAATTACAAATTTATTTATTTTTTAAGGAATGAAAAAAATATGCCCGCGGTCTTTTTAAAGACCCCAAAAAAGATGAAGGGATTTTAATACATTCATTTTGTACTTGTTGTTTTATGAACAGATTGTTCGCCTTTGTAGATGTAACTTGTACAGTCTTGGCTACTTACTCATATAAAAAAATGATGAGATTGTCAAATTATAAAAAGATAGATAGTTATTTCTTTTTTGAATAAGTGAAAAATCTTCAGTTAAGTACAGTTGTGTAGACTTATTTTCATCCACATCCAATTTAAAATTATTCGAATGAAAGGTATTCAGTAGTTGAATTCAGGCAATTCCAATGGAGTTCCATGTGTTGTTTGTTTTTGCTTAGGAGAAAATTCTTGTTAGTATAAATTAGAAAAATCCTAAGCTAAATTTTATTCACAATAATGCTAATTTTATTTTCCATTGGAAATAATTTTATATATGTACATATGGATTCAATTTGTAGTTATATTTTCCTCTCTGGATAAATTGAAACTGAATAAAAAAAATGGCCACGAAGTACAGTTAAATAGCAAGTTGATTAACATAAAGATTCTACCTATGTATACACATACATATGTACGTTAAGATCCTTAGTCACTTATTAATTTATTAATTAATATATTTCTTGGTTTTTCTTTCTTAAAGACGAAAGAAAAGAATCACTACTTTGAAATTCAATAACGCCACTTCACTCATTAATTTTCGATATAAAATAGAATAAATGTTTGAACGCTTGAATGTGAAGACTATTTACTTTAATTTATTTTGAAAGAAAACTTTGATATTCTTGAATCTATTTGTCAATATAGAAAATCCTTGTAAGCAGAAATATTGATCACTTATTCAAATGTTTATAAAAGCATTATTTCTCATTCAAATCAGGGGAATGCTAATGGTCATTTTTTATATGAATAGAATATAGCTACATTGTTATCAAATATCTATTACTTCATAATTATTTTAATTAAACTAAATGCAAATTAGTTTCAGTTATCCTTGAGTTAATATTATAACGTTGTATGAAAACAAATATTTTCAATAATAAAGACACAGAAAAAATCATATCGAGAATACTGATCTATACTCCATGTCTACGCATAGACGCATTATCAAATGGAAAAAAGCATAATATTTGGCAATTAAGTGCAAAAATGTGATATGCTGCTTAAAATATATGAACACTAGGTTTACCATTTGTTTTATTAGCATTTTATTGAACAAAAACAAATAAATATTTATTTTATTAGAAACTGAAAAAGTTCGGAGAAAGTGAAATAAACGTTTCATTATTTAGGAAATGATTAATTAATTTACACCACAGTTGGGTAAAAAACTTATTGAATTTCATTTTATCTGATTAACTGAACCATATACTTTGTATATTGTATATTTTAAAATATTAAACAATTGTATTTGTTTAAATAAATGGAGTTTTATAGACGAACAGTGAAAGAAATTCATCAAACATTGACTTTAATAGTCATGTAACATCACAAATATATATTGAATTTCCGTCAAACTATTTTGAAAACAATCTATTATATTATATTGTACTATGGCAGTATTTATTTATAAGATTAACTATTTAAAAGATAAAGAATAATGATTTTTTTCGAAGAACTCAAGGATACAACTCCGTAAAAGCGCCCAAATAAATAAATTTTTTGCGTACCTTCCTACTCTTCGATTCTCACAGAGTTATGTCCGTATGGTATTCTTCGGTTGACTGTTATTAAAAGTGATTACTTACCAAGTGTTTTGTTAATAAAAGTGTTGAAAAGTAGAATTCTTAAAATGGCTGATACTGTTGCTGCTACTCCTGCCGTCGTGGCTGAGAAAAAACCAAAGAAGGCTGCCGCCAGTGGTTCAAAGAAACCAAAATCAGCTCCAACTCATCCTCCTACTCAACAAATGGTGGATGCTGCTATTAAAACATTGAAGGAACGCGGTGGTTCATCCCTCCTGGCTATCAAGAAATATATTGCTGCTACATACAAGGTTGATGTACAGAAACTTGCTCCATTTATCAAGAAGTATTTGAAAGGTGCTGTTGCTAGTGGTAAATTAGTGCAAACTAAGGGAAAGGGTGCCGCTGGTTCATTCAAATTATCACCATCAGCCAGCAAGGAACCAAAAGCAAAATCTGCTGAGAAGAAAAAATCGGCAAAACCAAAAATAGCTGCCGCCGCTGGTGAGAAAAAGGTAAAGAAAGCAACTGGAGAGAAAAAAGTAAAGAAAGCTGTTACTGCTGCTAAAAAGAGTGCTGAGAAAAAGAAGGTGGAAAAGTCAAAGGTAAAGAGTATTAAGAAGACAACCACAGTAAAGGCCAAAACAACCAAGCCAAAAGCTGCTGCTCCAAAAGCCAAGGTTCCAAAGGCTAAATCGGCAACAGCATCTGCCGCCAAACCAAAAAAGGCAGTTGCAGCTAAAAAAGCTAAGAAATAATTTCATTGCAAATACGTGCAAGTAGAAATTAAACAAAAACTCCACAGTCCTTTTCAGGGCTACAAATTATTTCATTAATGAGATAAAATTCAATTTCATTTTAAACTTTTTTTCATAGACATGGGTGTATATTTCTGCTTTTGACTTCAGAAAAAAAAAAAATGTCCGACGAATTTTTTTCTCTATCCGTGTTATCGGCTTTTCTTAGGGATTTTTTGTTTTCTTCGGACATGTAATTTGTTTTTGCTGATGAGCAAACCAGCGAAATTTTATTTACGATAGTTTGTATATGTATGCACGTTATCAAACCATAATTTATATACCGACATCTTGAAAATTTAAACGTGCAAATGAGGTTATGGATATTTTTTTTCCAGCGGCCATTTTTACGCAGTACCAACAATGTGTTTTTCTCGTAAATTCTTTCATGATAGTTTAAAAAATTAAATCATCAATGCTCTAGGCGTGTATATAATATGTATTTATTTTTCTACAGCACAACACAAGTTGAGAAAATGAAAAAAAAAAAAAAAAAGTATGTACCACAACAAAATTGAAAATCGTTATGAAATCTCCAAGAGAAATATTTTGCGGCCCTGAAAAGGGCCATTTTTGATGAAATTAGAGACGCATATTGAAAATTTACTTCGAACTGGTGTATTTGGTAACTGCTTTAGTTCCTTCACTAACAGCGTGCTTAGCGAGTTCACCAGGCAATAACAAACGAACAGCAGTTTGGATTTCCCGACTGGTGATTGTTGACCGCTTGTTGTAATGAGCCAAACGAGATGCTTCGGCGGCAATGCGTTCAAAGATATCATTAACAAAACTGTTCATGATACTCATTGCTTTCGATGAAATACCAGTGTCTGGATGTACTTGTTTCAACACTTTGTAGATGTAGATGGCGTAACTTTCCTTCCTCTTACGCTTCTTCTTCTTATCATTCTTGGTGATATTTTTTTGTGCCTTTCCGGCTTTCTTCGCTGCTTTTCCACTAGTTTTTGGTGGCATTTTCACTTAGGTATCACTTCACTTCACTCACTGACGATTGAACGAGAACTGTGAAAATTTACACATTTCACCCCATCTAATGTCCCTTGGCTCGACGATATTTTCTCAGGTACACACAGAGATTAACTGAACGAACATTCGTTGATTTTTTTACATAAATACAAGCACATTTCTCGCGTTCAGCCATAACAAAGTGAATAGTGGTGTTGTGCACAAGTGCGAATTAAAGAAAATACATAAATAAATAAATAAAAATGTCTGGTCGTGGTAAAGGAGGAAAAGTGAAGGGAAAGGCAAAGTCGCGCTCAAACCGTGCTGGACTCCAATTCCCTGTTGGTCGTATTCATCGTTTGCTTCGCAAGGGTAATTATGCTGAACGCGTTGGTGCTGGTGCTCCTGTCTACTTGGCAGCTGTTATGGAATATTTAGCAGCTGAAGTGTTGGAATTGGCGGGAAATGCTGCTCGTGACAACAAAAAGACCAGAATTATTCCCCGCCATCTGCAATTGGCTATCCGTAACGACGAGGAATTGAACAAATTGCTTTCTGGTGTTACCATCGCACAAGGAGGTGTTCTTCCAAACATCCAAGCTGTTCTCTTGCCCAAGAAGACTGAAAAGAGTGCCTAAATTCATCATTTCTGACAAAAACAACCAAACAAAACAAACCGTCCTTTTAAGGACGACAAATAATTTATTTTAAGAGTGTTAAAAAATTTCAACTTACATATTTTCTTTATTAAAACAACAAATCTAAATTGAATATACATATATTTATGAGTAGGTATATCAATCGATAAAATGTTGAATTACATTAACAAAATACTGACTGTAATTTTTAAAAGCCAGCGTTATATGAGATTCTTACTTTGCATAAATCGATGCTAAGAAATTGGCAGCCATTTTGAGTAAATTTTAAAAGTCACTGTTGTATGAGGATGTCATAAAATGGCGCCATTTTGAGTAAATTTTAAAAGCCAGCGTTGTATGGGATTCTTACTTTGCACTACTAGTATGTCATAAAACGATGCTAAGAAATTGGCAGCCATTTTGAATTTCTTGCTGGCACTGCGTTCAAGATGGCTAAATGATTTTTTTTCGTTGTTTACGAATATTAAAGTAAAATGCGTATAAAATAAAATGAAACAGGAAAAAAAATAAATATGAAAAACACAAAGAAAAAAGGAATTGAATCCATCTTGCCGTTTTATTTTTTTTCGCCATGTGTTTGTAATCAGAAAATTAAAAAAAGCCAACTCCGTCCTGCGTATTAAATTTACTTGTCGCATAAACATGACGTAATTGAATTTTGACAAAAAAAAAAAAAAAACAAATCTGTTTGGCATTGAAATATCGAACTTATATCACTTAAGATATTTTTTTGTGGTCCTGAAAAGGACCGATTGAGTAAGGAAATGAAAATGTTATTTTCACATAGTTTAACCTCCGAAACCATAAAGAGTACGTCCTTGCCTCTTCAATGCATATACAACATCCATGGCAGTGACGGTCTTACGCTTAGCATGTTCAGTGTAGGTAACAGCATCACGAATAACATTCTCCAAGAATACCTTTAGCACACCACGGGTTTCTTCGTATATCAGACCAGAAATACGTTTTACACCACCACGACGGGCTAAACGGCGAATAGCTGGCTTAGTAATACCTTGGATATTATCACGCAACACTTTACGATGACGCTTAGCACCACCCTTTCCCAAGCCTTTTCCTCCTTTACCACGACCAGTCATTTTGTAATATTATTATTTTTATTTCACTAAACACTCCACAAAAGTCACTATCAAACTGTGTCTGAATTAAAAAAAAGCAGCTGTATTTATGCTTCTTTTTCAAAAAGAAGAATATAGGAAAAGAGAAAAGGGAGAAAAGTATCTAACGAAACAAGAGAACGTGAACAAGCATTATACAGTAGTGCATAAGTATGAGAATTGGTAAAAAAATTTGTTAATATTGTGTTCAAAGTGAATTAAGTGAGTGTTACATTGAAGTGAGAAATGGCTCGTACAAAGCAAACTGCTCGTAAATCGACTGGTGGAAAGGCACCCAGAAAACAGTTGGCCACTAAGGCAGCTCGCAAAAGTGCACCAGCAACTGGAGGTGTTAAGAAACCACATCGTTATCGTCCAGGAACAGTAGCTCTTCGTGAAATCCGTCGTTACCAAAAGAGCACTGAACTGTTGATTCGCAAATTGCCTTTCCAACGTTTAGTTCGTGAAATTGCTCAAGATTTCAAAACTGATTTGCGTTTCCAAAGCTCTGCTGTAATGGCTCTTCAGGAAGCAAGTGAAGCCTACTTGGTTGGTCTTTTTGAAGACACCAACTTGTGCGCCATTCATGCTAAGCGTGTCACAATTATGCCAAAAGATATTCAATTGGCCAGACGCATTCGTGGTGAACGTGCTTAAGTGTATATATCCATCAAAATCATAAACGGTCCTTTTCAGGACCACAAACAGGATAAAGGGATTTTAATGCTTTCAATTACAAATTTATTTATTTTTTAAGGAATGAAAAAAATATGCCCGCGGTCTTTTTAAAGACCCCAAAAAAGATGAAGGGATTTTAATACATTCATTTTGTACTTGTTGTTTTATGAACAGATTGTTCGCCTTTGTAGATATAACTTGTACAGTCTTGGCTACTTACTCATATAAAAAAATGATGAGATTGTCAAATTATAAAAAGATAGATAGTTATTTCTTTTTTGAATAAGTGAAAAATCTTCAGTTAAGTACAGTTGTGTAGACTTATTTTCATCCACATCCAATTTAAAATTATTCGAATGAAAGGTATTCAGTAGTTGAATTCAGGCAATTCCAATGGAGTTCCATGTGTTGTTTGTTTTTGCTTAGGAGAAAATTCTTGTTAGTATAAATTAGAAAAATCCTAAGCTAAATTTTATTCACAATAATGCTAATTTTATTTTCCATTGGAAATAATTTTATATATGTACATATGGATTCAATTTGTAGTTATATTTTCCTCTCTGGATAAATTGAATCTGAATAAAAAAAATGGCCACGAAGTACAGTTAAATAGCAAGTTGATTAACATAAAGATTCTACCTATGTATACACATACATATGTACGTTAAGATCCTTAGTCACTTATTAATTTATTAATTAATATATTTCTTGGTTTTTCTTTCTTAAAGACGAAAGAAAAGAATCACTACTTTGAAATTCAATAACGCCACTTCACTCATTAATTTTCGATATAAAATAGAATAAATGTTTGAACGCTTGAATGTGAAGACTATTTACTTTAATTTATTTTGAAAGAAAACTTTGATATTCTTGAATCTATTTGTCAATATAGAAAATCCTTGTAAGCAGAAATATTGATCACTTATTCAAATGTTTATAAAAGCATTATTTCTCATTCAAATCAGGGGAATGCTAATGGTCATTTTTTATATGAATAGAATATAGCTACATTGTTATCAAATATCTATTACTTCATAATTATTTTAATTAAACTAAATGCAAATTAGTTTCAGTTATCCTTGAGTTAATATTATAACGTTGTATGAAAACAAATATTTTCAATAATAAAGACACAGAAAAAATCATATCGAGAATACTGATCTATACTCCATGTCTACGCATAGACGCATTATCAAATGGAAAAAAGCATAATATTTGGCAATTAAGTGCAAAAATGTGATATGCTGCTTAAAATATATGAACACTAGGTTTACCATTTGTTTTATTAGCATTTTATTGAACAAAAACAAATAAATATTTATTTTATTAGAAACTGAAAAAGTTCGGAGAAAGTGAAATAAACGTTTCATTATTTAGGAAATGATTAATTAATTTACACCACAGTTGGGTAAAAAACTTATTGAATTTCATTTTATCTGATTAACTGAACCATATACTTTGTATATTGTATATTTTAAAATATTAAACAATTGTATTTGTTTAAATAAATGGAGTTTTATAGACGAACAGTGAAAGAAATTCATCAAACATTGACTTTAATAGTCATGTAACATCACAAATATATATTGAATTTCCGTCAAACTATTTTGAAAACAATCTATTATATTATATTGTACTATGGCAGTATTTATTTATAAGATTAACTATTTAAAAGATAAAGAATAATGATTTTTTTCGAAGAACTCAAGGATACAACTCCGTAAAAGCGCCCAAATAAATAAATTTTTTGCGTACCTTCCTACTCTTCGATTCTCACAGAGTTATGTCCGTATGGTATTCTTCGGTTGACTGTTATTAAAAGTGATTACTTACCAAGTGTTTTGTTAATAAAAGTGTTGAAAAGTAGAATTCTTAAAATGGCTGATACTGTTGCTGCTACTCCTGCCGTCGTGGCTGAGAAAAAACCAAAGAAGGCTGCCGCCAGTGGTTCAAAGAAACCAAAATCAGCTCCAACTCATCCTCCTACTCAACAAATGGTGGATGCTGCTATTAAAACATTGAAGGAACGCGGTGGTTCATCCCTCCTGGCTATCAAGAAATATATTGCTGCTACATACAAGGTTGATGTACAGAAACTTGCTCCATTTATCAAGAAGTATTTGAAAGGTGCTGTTGCTAGTGGTAAATTAGTGCAAACTAAGGGAAAGGGTGCCGCTGGTTCATTCAAATTATCACCATCAGCCAGCAAGGAACCAAAAGCAAAATCTGCTGAGAAGAAAAAATCGGCAAAACCAAAAATAGCTGCCGCCGCTGGTGAGAAAAAGGTAAAGAAAGCAACTGGAGAGAAAAAAGTAAAGAAAGCTGTTACTGCTGCTAAAAAGAGTGCTGAGAAAAAGAAGGTGGAAAAGTCAAAGGTAAAGAGTATTAAGAAGACAACCACAGTAAAGGCCAAAACAACCAAGCCAAAAGCTGCTGCTCCAAAAGCCAAGGTTCCAAAGGCTAAATCGGCAACAGCATCTGCCGCCAAACCAAAAAAGGCAGTTGCAGCTAAAAAAGCTAAGAAATAATTTCATTGCAAATACGTGCAAGTAGAAATTAAACAAAAACTCCACAGTCCTTTTCAGGGCTACAAATTATTTCATTAATGAGATAAAATTCAATTTCATTTTAAACTTTTTTTCATAGACATGGGTGTATATTTCTGCTTTTGACTTCAGAAAAAAAAAAAATGTCCGACGAATTTTTTTCTCTATCCGTGTTATCGGCTTTTCTTAGGGATTTTTTGTTTTCTTCGGACATGTAATTTGTTTTTGCTGATGAGCAAACCAGCGAAATTTTATTTACGATAGTTTGTATATGTATGCACGTTATCAAACCATAATTTATATACCGACATCTTGAAAATTTAAACGTGCAAATGAGGTTATGGATATTTTTTTTCCAGCGGCCATTTTTACGCAGTACCAACAATGTGTTTTTCTCGTAAATTCTTTCATGATAGTTTAAAAAATTAAATCATCGATGCTCTAGGCGTGTATATAATATGTATTTATTTTTCTACAGCACAACACAAGTTGAGAAAATGAAAAAAAAAAAAAAAAAAGTATGTACCACAACAAAATTGAAAATCGTTATGAAATCTCCAAGAGAAATATTTTGCGGCCCTGAAAAGGGCCATTTTTGATGAAATTAGAGACGCATATTGAAAATTTACTTCGAACTGGTGTATTTGGTAACTGCTTTAGTTCCTTCACTAACAGCGTGCTTAGCGAGTTCACCAGGCAATAACAAACGAACAGCAGTTTGGATTTCCCGACTGGTGATTGTTGACCGCTTGTTGTAATGAGCCAAACGAGATGCTTCGGCGGCAATGCGTTCAAAGATATCATTAACAAAACTGTTCATGATACTCATTGCTTTCGATGAAATACCAGTGTCTGGATGTACTTGTTTCAACACTTTGTAGATGTAGATGGCGTAACTTTCCTTCCTCTTACGCTTCTTCTTCTTATCATTCTTGGTGATATTTTTTTGTGCCTTTCCGGCTTTCTTCGCTGCTTTTCCACTAGTTTTTGGTGGCATTTTCACTTAGGTATCACTTCACTTCACTCACTGACGATTGAACGAGAACTGTGAAAATTTACACATTTCACCCCATCTAATGTCCCTTGGCTCGACGATATTTTCTCAGGTACACACAGAGATTAACTGAACGAACATTCGTTGATTTTTTTACATAAATACAAGCACATTTCTCGCGTTCAGCCATAACAAAGTGAATAGTGGTGTTGTGCACAAGTGCGAATTAAAGAAAATACATAAATAAATAAATAAAAATGTCTGGTCGTGGTAAAGGAGGAAAAGTGAAGGGAAAGGCAAAGTCGCGCTCAAACCGTGCTGGACTCCAATTCCCTGTTGGTCGTATTCATCGTTTGCTTCGCAAGGGTAATTATGCTGAACGCGTTGGTGCTGGTGCTCCTGTCTACTTGGCAGCTGTTATGGAATATTTAGCAGCTGAAGTGTTGGAATTGGCGGGAAATGCTGCTCGTGACAACAAAAAGACCAGAATTATTCCCCGCCATCTGCAATTGGCTATCCGTAACGACGAGGAATTGAACAAATTGCTTTCTGGTGTTACCATCGCACAAGGAGGTGTTCTTCCAAACATCCAAGCTGTTCTCTTGCCCAAGAAGACTGAAAAGAGTGCCTAAATTCATCATTTCTGACAAAAACAACCAAACAAAACAAACCGTCCTTTTAAGGACGACAAATAATTTATTTTAAGAGTGTTAAAAAATTTCAACTTACATATTTTCTTTATTAAAACAACAAATCTAAATTGAATATACATATATTTATGAGTAGGTATATCAATCGATAAAATGTTGAATTACATTAACAAAATACTGACTGTAATTTTTAAAAGCCAGCGTTATATGAGATTCTTACTTTGCATAAATCGATGCTAAGAAATTGGCAGCCATTTTGAGTAAATTTTAAAAGTCACTGTTGTATGAGGATGTCATAAAATGGCGCCATTTTGAGTAAATTTTAAAAGCCAGCGTTGTATGGGATTCTTACTTTGCACTACTAGTATGTCATAAAACGATGCTAAGAAATTGGCAGCCATTTTGAATTTCTTGCTGGCACTGCGTTCAAGATGGCTAAATGATTTTTTTTCGTTGTTTACGAATATTAAAGTAAAATGCGTATAAAATAAAATGAAACAGGAAAAAAAATAAATATGAAAAACACAAAGAAAAAAGGAATTGAATCCATCTTGCCGTTTTATTTTTTTTCGCCATGTGTTTGTAATCAGAAAATTAAAAAAAGCCAACTCCGTCCTGCGTATTAAATTTACTTGTCGCATAAACATGACGTAATTGAATTTTGACAAAAAAAAAAAAAAAACAAATCTGTTTGGCATTGAAATATCGAACTTATATCACTTAAGATATTTTTTTGTGGTCCTGAAAAGGACCGATTGAGTAAGGAAATGAAAATGTTATTTTCACATAGTTTAACCTCCGAAACCATAAAGAGTACGTCCTTGCCTCTTCAATGCATATACAACATCCATGGCAGTGACGGTCTTACGCTTAGCATGTTCAGTGTAGGTAACAGCATCACGAATAACATTCTCCAAGAATACCTTTAGCACACCACGGGTTTCTTCGTATATCAGACCAGAAATACGTTTTACACCACCACGACGGGCTAAACGGCGAATAGCTGGCTTAGTAATACCTTGGATATTATCACGCAACACTTTACGATGACGCTTAGCACCACCCTTTCCCAAGCCTTTTCCTCCTTTACCACGACCAGTCATTTTGTAATATTATTATTTTTATTTCACTAAACACTCCACAAAAGTCACTATCAAACTGTGTCTGAATTAAAAAAAAGCAGCTGTATTTATGCTTCTTTTTCAAAAAGAAGAATATAGGAAAAGAGAAAAGGGAGAAAAGTATCTAACGAAACAAGAGAACGTGAACAAGCATTATACAGTAGTGCATAAGTATGAGAATTGGTAAAAAAATTTGTTAATATTGTGTTCAAAGTGAATTAAGTGAGTGTTACATTGAAGTGAGAAATGGCTCGTACAAAGCAAACTGCTCGTAAATCGACTGGTGGAAAGGCACCCAGAAAACAGTTGGCCACTAAGGCAGCTCGCAAAAGTGCACCAGCAACTGGAGGTGTTAAGAAACCACATCGTTATCGTCCAGGAACAGTAGCTCTTCGTGAAATCCGTCGTTACCAAAAGAGCACTGAACTGTTGATTCGCAAATTGCCTTTCCAACGTTTAGTTCGTGAAATTGCTCAAGATTTCAAAACTGATTTGCGTTTCCAAAGCTCTGCTGTAATGGCTCTTCAGGAAGCAAGTGAAGCCTACTTGGTTGGTCTTTTTGAAGACACCAACTTGTGCGCCATTCATGCTAAGCGTGTCACAATTATGCCAAAAGATATTCAATTGGCCAGACGCATTCGTGGTGAACGTGCTTAAGTGTATATATCCATCAAAATCATAAACGGTCCTTTTCAGGACCACAAACAGGATAAAGGGATTTTAATGCTTTCAATTACAAATTTATTTATTTTTTAAGGAATGAAAAAAATATGCCCGCGGTCTTTTTAAAGACCCCAAAAAAGATGAAGGGATTTTAATACATTCATTTTGTACTTGTTGTTTTATGAACAGATTGTTCGCCTTTGTAGATATAACTTGTACAGTCTTGGCTACTTACTCATATAAAAAAATGATGAGATTGTCAAATTATAAAAAGATAGATAGTTATTTCTTTTTTGAATAAGTGAAAAATCTTCAGTTAAGTACAGTTGTGTAGACTTATTTTCATCCACATCCAATTTAAAATTATTCGAATGAAAGGTATTCAGTAGTTGAATTCAGGCAATTCCAATGGAGTTCCATGTGTTGTTTGTTTTTGCTTAGGAGAAAATTCTTGTTAGTATAAATTAGAAAAATCCTAAGCTAAATTTTATTCACAATAATGCTAATTTTATTTTCCATTGGAAATAATTTTATATATGTACATATGGATTCAATTTGTAGTTATATTTTCCTCTCTGGATAAATTGAATCTGAATAAAAAAAATGGCCACGAAGTACAGTTAAATAGCAAGTTGATTAACATATAGATTCTACCTATGTATACACATACATATGTACGTTAAGATCCTTAGTCACTTATTAATTTATTAATTAATATATTTCTTGGTTTTTCTTTCTTAAAGACGAAAGAAAAGAATCACTACTTTGAAATTCAATAACGCCACTTCACTCATTAATTTTCGATATAAAATAGAATAAATGTTTGAACGCTTGAATGTGAAGACTATTTACTTTAATTTATTTTGAAAGAAAACTTTGATATTCTTGAATCTATTTGTCAATATAGAAAATCCTTGTAAGCAGAAATATTGATCACTTATTCAAATGTTTATAAAAGCATTATTTCTCATTCAAATCAGGGGAATGCTAATGGTCATTTTTTATATGAATAGAATATAGCTACATTGTTATCAAATATCTATTACTTCATAATTATTTTAATTAAACTAAATGCAAATTAGTTTCAGTTATCCTTGAGTTAATATTATAACGTTGTATGAAAACAAATATTTTCAATAATAAAGACACAGAAAAAATCATATCGAGAATACTGATCTATACTCCATGTCTACGCATAGACGCATTATCAAATGGAAAAAAGCATAATATTTGGCAATTAAGTGCAAAAATGTGATATGCTGCTTAAAATATATGAACACTAGGTTTACCATTTGTTTTATTAGCATTTTATTGAACAAAAACAAATAAATATTTATTTTATTAGAAACTGAAAAAGTTCGGAGAAAGTGAAATAAACGTTTCATTATTTAGGAAATGATTAATTAATTTACACCACAGTTGGGTAAAAAACTTATTGAATTTCATTTTATCTGATTAACTGAACCATATACTTTGTATATTGTATATTTTAAAATATTAAACAATTGTATTTGTTTAAATAAATGGAGTTTTATAGACGAACAGTGAAAGAAATTCATCAAACATTGACTTTAATAGTCATGTAACATCACAAATATATATTGAATTTCCGTCAAACTATTTTGAAAACAATCTATTATATTATATTGTACTATGGCAGTATTTATTTATAAGATTAACTATTTAAAAGATAAAGAATAATGATTTTTTTCGAAGAACTCAAGGATACAACTCCGTAAAAGCGCCCAAATAAATAAATTTTTTGCGTACCTTCCTACTCTTCGATTCTCACAGAGTTATGTCCGTATGGTATTCTTCGGTTGACTGTTATTAAAAGTGATTACTTACCAAGTGTTTTGTTAATAAAAGTGTTGAAAAGTAGAATTCTTAAAATGGCTGATACTGTTGCTGCTACTCCTGCCGTCGTGGCTGAGAAAAAACCAAAGAAGGCTGCCGCCAGTGGTTCAAAGAAACCAAAATCAGCTCCAACTCATCCTCCTACTCAACAAATGGTGGATGCTGCTATTAAAACATTGAAGGAACGCGGTGGTTCATCCCTCCTGGCTATCAAGAAATATATTGCTGCTACATACAAGGTTGATGTACAGAAACTTGCTCCATTTATCAAGAAGTATTTGAAAGGTGCTGTTGCTAGTGGTAAATTAGTGCAAACTAAGGGAAAGGGTGCCGCTGGTTCATTCAAATTATCACCATCAGCCAGCAAGGAACCAAAAGCAAAATCTGCTGAGAAGAAAAAATCGGCAAAACCAAAAATAGCTGCCGCCGCTGGTGAGAAAAAGGTAAAGAAAGCAACTGGAGAGAAAAAAGTAAAGAAAGCTGTTACTGCTGCTAAAAAGAGTGCTGAGAAAAAGAAGGTGGAAAAGTCAAAGGTAAAGAGTATTAAGAAGACAACCACAGTAAAGGCCAAAACAACCAAGCCAAAAGCTGCTGCTCCAAAAGCCAAGGTTCCAAAGGCTAAATCGGCAACAGCATCTGCCGCCAAACCAAAAAAGGCAGTTGCAGCTAAAAAAGCTAAGAAATAATTTCATTGCAAATACGTGCAAGTAGAAATTAAACAAAAACTCCACAGTCCTTTTCAGGGCTACAAATTATTTCATTAATGAGATAAAATTCAATTTCATTTTAAACTTTTTTTCATAGACATGGGTGTATATTTCTGCTTTTGACTTCAGAAAAAAAAAAAATGTCCGACGAATTTTTTTCTCTATCCGTGTTATCGGCTTTTCTTAGGGATTTTTTGTTTTCTTCGGACATGTAATTTGTTTTTGCTGATGAGCAAACCAGCGAAATTTTATTTACGATAGTTTGTATATGTATGCACGTTATCAAACCATAATTTATATACCGACATCTTGAAAATTTAAACGTGCAAATGAGGTTATGGATATTTTTTTTCCAGCGGCCATTTTTACGCAGTACCAACAATGTGTTTTTCTCGTAAATTCTTTCATGATAGTTTAAAAAATTAAATCATCGATGCTCTAGGCGTGTATATAATATGTATTTATTTTTCTACAGCACAACACAAGTTGAGAAAATGAAAAAAAAAAAAAAAAAAGTATGTACCACAACAAAATTGAAAATCGTTATGAAATCTCCAAGAGAAATATTTTGCGGCCCTGAAAAGGGCCATTTTTGATGAAATTAGAGACGCATATTGAAAATTTACTTCGAACTGGTGTATTTGGTAACTGCTTTAGTTCCTTCACTAACAGCGTGCTTAGCGAGTTCACCAGGCAATAACAAACGAACAGCAGTTTGGATTTCCCGACTGGTGATTGTTGACCGCTTGTTGTAATGAGCCAAACGAGATGCTTCGGCGGCAATGCGTTCAAAGATATCATTAACAAAACTGTTCATGATACTCATTGCTTTCGATGAAATACCAGTGTCTGGATGTACTTGTTTCAACACTTTGTAGATGTAGATGGCGTAACTTTCCTTCCTCTTACGCTTCTTCTTCTTATCATTCTTGGTGATATTTTTTTGTGCCTTTCCGGCTTTCTTCGCTGCTTTTCCACTAGTTTTTGGTGGCATTTTCACTTAGGTATCACTTCACTTCACTCACTGACGATTGAACGAGAACTGTGAAAATTTACACATTTCACCCCATCTAATGTCCCTTGGCTCGACGATATTTTCTCAGGTACACACAGAGATTAACTGAACGAACATTCGTTGATTTTTTTACATAAATACAAGCACATTTCTCGCGTTCAGCCATAACAAAGTGAATAGTGGTGTTGTGCACAAGTGCGAATTAAAGAAAATACATAAATAAATAAATAAAAATGTCTGGTCGTGGTAAAGGAGGAAAAGTGAAGGGAAAGGCAAAGTCGCGCTCAAACCGTGCTGGACTCCAATTCCCTGTTGGTCGTATTCATCGTTTGCTTCGCAAGGGTAATTATGCTGAACGCGTTGGTGCTGGTGCTCCTGTCTACTTGGCAGCTGTTATGGAATATTTAGCAGCTGAAGTGTTGGAATTGGCGGGAAATGCTGCTCGTGACAACAAAAAGACCAGAATTATTCCCCGCCATCTGCAATTGGCTATCCGTAACGACGAGGAATTGAACAAATTGCTTTCTGGTGTTACCATCGCACAAGGAGGTGTTCTTCCAAACATCCAAGCTGTTCTCTTGCCCAAGAAGACTGAAAAGAGTGCCTAAATTCATCATTTCTGACAAAAACAACCAAACAAAACAAACCGTCCTTTTAAGGACGACAAATAATTTATTTTAAGAGTGTTAAAAAATTTCAACTTACATATTTTCTTTATTAAAACAACAAATCTAAATTGAATATACATATATTTATGAGTAGGTATATCAATCGATAAAATGTTGAATTACATTAACAAAATACTGACTGTAATTTTTAAAAGCCAGCGTTATATGAGATTCTTACTTTGCATAAATCGATGCTAAGAAATTGGCAGCCATTTTGAGTAAATTTTAAAAGTCACTGTTGTATGAGGATGTCATAAAATGGCGCCATTTTGAGTAAATTTTAAAAGCCAGCGTTGTATGGGATTCTTACTTTGCACTACTAGTATGTCATAAAACGATGCTAAGAAATTGGCAGCCATTTTGAATTTCTTGCTGGCACTGCGTTCAAGATGGCTAAATGATTTTTTTTCGTTGTTTACGAATATTAAAGTAAAATGCGTATAAAATAAAATGAAACAGGAAAAAAAATAAATATGAAAAACACAAAGAAAAAAGGAATTGAATCCATCTTGCCGTTTTATTTTTTTTCGCCATGTGTTTGTAATCAGAAAATTAAAAAAAGCCAACTCCGTCCTGCGTATTAAATTTACTTGTCGCATAAACATGACGTAATTGAATTTTGACAAAAAAAAAAAAAAAAAACAAATCTGTTTGGCATTGAAATATCGAACTTATATCACTTAAGATATTTTTTTGTGGTCCTGAAAAGGACCGATTGAGTAAGGAAATGAAAATGTTATTTTCACATAGTTTAACCTCCGAAACCATAAAGAGTACGTCCTTGCCTCTTCAATGCATATACAACATCCATGGCAGTGACGGTCTTACGCTTAGCATGTTCGGTGTAGGTAACAGCATCACGAATAACATTCTCCAAGAATACCTTTAGCACACCACGGGTTTCTTCGTATATCAGACCAGAAATACGTTTTACACCACCACGACGGGCTAAACGGCGAATAGCTGGCTTAGTAATACCTTGGATATTATCACGCAACACTTTACGATGACGCTTAGCACCACCCTTTCCCAAGCCTTTTCCTCCTTTACCACGACCAGTCATTTTGTAATATTATTATTTTTATTTCACTAAACACTCCACAAAAGTCACTATCAAACTGTGTCTGAATTAAAAAAAAGCAGCTGTATTTATGCTTCTTTTTCAAGAACAAGAATATAGGAAAAGAGAAAAGAGAGGAAAGTATCTAACGAAACAAGAGAACGCGAACAAGCATTATACAGTAGTGCATAAGTATGAGAATTGGAAAAAAAATTTGTTAATATTGTGTTCAAAGTGAATTAAGTGAGTGTTACATTGAAGTGAGAAATGGCTCGTACAAAGCAAACTGCTCGTAAATCGACTGGTGGAAAGGCACCCAGAAAACAGTTGGCCACTAAGGCAGCTCGCAAAAGTGCACCAGCAACTGGAGGTGTTAAGAAACCACATCGTTATCGTCCAGGAACAGTAGCTCTTCGTGAAATCCGTCGTTACCAAAAGAGCACTGAACTGTTGATTCGCAAATTGCCTTTCCAACGTTTAGTTCGTGAAATTGCTCAAGATTTCAAAACTGATTTGCGTTTCCAAAGCTCTGCTGTAATGGCTCTTCAGGAAGCAAGTGAAGCCTACTTGGTTGGTCTTTTTGAAGACACCAACTTGTGCGCCATTCATGCTAAGCGTGTCACAATTATGCCAAAAGATATTCAATTGGCCAGACGCATTCGTGGTGAACGTGCTTAAGTGTATATATCCATAAAAATCATAAACGGTCCTTTTCAGGACCACAAACAGGATAAAGGGATTTTAATGCTTTCAATTACAAATTTATTTATTTTTTAAGGAATGAAAAAAATATGCCCGCGGTCTTTTTAAAGACCCCAAAAAAGATGAAGGGATTTTAATACATTCATTTTGTACTTGTTGTTTTATGAACAGATTGTTCGCCTTTGTAGATATAACTTGTACAGTCTTGGCTACTTACTCATATAAAAAAATGATGAGATTGTCAAATTATAAAAAGATAGATAGTTATTTCTTTTTTGAATAAGTGAAAAATCTTCAGTTAAGTACAGTTGTGTAGACTTATTTTCATCCACATCCAATTTAAAATTATTCGAATGAAAGGTATTCAGTAGTTGAATTCAGGCAATTCCAATGGAGTTCCATGTGTTGTTTGTTTTTGCTTAGGAGAAAATTCTTGTTAGTATAAATTAGAAAAATCCTAAGCTAAATTTTATTCACAATAATGCTAATTTTATTTTCCATTGGAAATAATTTTATATATGTACATATGGATTCAATTTGTAGTTATATTTTCCTCTCTGGATAAATTGAATCTGAATAAAAAAAATGGCCACGAAGTACAGTTAAATAGCAAGTTGATTAACATAAAGATTCTACCTATGTATACACATACATATGTACGTTAAGATCCTTAGTCACTTATTAATTTATTAATTAATATATTTCTTGGTTTTTCTTTCTTAAAGACGAAAGAAAAGAATCACTACTTTGAAATTCAATAACGCCACTTCACTCATTAATTTTCGATATAAAATAGAATAAATGTTTGAACGCTTGAATGTGAAGACTATTTACTTTAATTTATTTTGAAAGAAAACTTTGATATTCTTGAATCTATTTGTCAATATAGAAAATCCTTGTAAGCAGAAATATTGATCACTTATTCAAATGTTTATAAAAGCATTATTTCTCATTCAAATCAGGGGAATGCTAATGGTCATTTTTTATATGAATAGAATATAGCTACATTGTTATCAAATATCTATTACTTCATAATTATTTTAATTAAACTAAATGCAAATTAGTTTCAGTTATCCTTGAGTTAATATTATAACGTTGTATGAAAACAAATATTTTCAATAATAAAGACACAGAAAAAATCATATCGAGAATACTGATCTATACTCCATGTCTACGCATAGACGCATTATCAAATGGAAAAAAGCATAATATTTGGCAATTAAGTGCAAAAATGTGATATGCTGCTTAAAATATATGAACACTAGGTTTACCATTTGTTTTATTAGCATTTTATTGAACAAAAACAAATAAATATTTATTTTATTAGAAACTGAAAAAGTTCGGAGAAAGTGAAATAAACGTTTCATTATTTAGGAAATGATTAATTAATTTACACCACAGTTGGGTAAAAAACTTATTGAATTTCATTTTATCTGATTAACTGAACCATATACTTTGTATATTGTATATTTTAAAATATTAAACAATTGTATTTGTTTAAATAAATGGAGTTTTATAGACGAACAGTGAAAGAAATTCATCAAACATTGACTTTAATAGTCATGTAACATCACAAATATATATTGAATTTCCGTCAAACTATTTTGAAAACAATCTATTATATTATATTGTACTATGGCAGTATTTATTTATAAGATTAACTATTTAAAAGATAAAGAATAATGATTTTTTTCGAAGAACTCAAGGATACAACTCCGTAAAAGCGCCCAAATAAATAAATTTTTTGCGTACCTTCCTACTCTTCGATTCTCACAGAGTTATGTCCGTATGGTATTCTTCGGTTGACTGTTATTAAAAGTGATTACTTACCAAGTGTTTTGTTAATAAAAGTGTTGAAAAGTAGAATTCTTAAAATGGCTGATACTGTTGCTGCTACTCCTGCCGTCGTGGCTGAGAAAAAACCAAAGAAGGCTGCCGCCAGTGGTTCAAAGAAACCAAAATCAGCTCCAACTCATCCTCCTACTCAACAAATGGTGGATGCTGCTATTAAAACATTGAAGGAACGCGGTGGTTCATCCCTCCTGGCTATCAAGAAATATATTGCTGCTACATACAAGGTTGATGTACAGAAACTTGCTCCATTTATCAAGAAGTATTTGAAAGGTGCTGTTGCTAGTGGTAAATTAGTGCAAACTAAGGGAAAGGGTGCCGCTGGTTCATTCAAATTATCACCATCAGCCAGCAAGGAACCAAAAGCAAAATCTGCTGAGAAGAAAAAATCGGCAAAACCAAAAATAGCTGCCGCCGCTGGTGAGAAAAAGGTAAAGAAAGCAACTGGAGAGAAAAAAGTAAAGAAAGCTGTTACTGCTGCTAAAAAGAGTGCTGAGAAAAAGAAGGTGGAAAAGTCAAAGGTAAAGAGTATTAAGAAGACAACCACAGTAAAGGCCAAAACAACCAAGCCAAAAGCTGCTGCTCCAAAAGCCAAGGTTCCAAAGGCTAAATCGGCAACAGCATCTGCCGCCAAACCAAAAAAGGCAGTTGCAGCTAAAAAAGCTAAGAAATAATTTCATTGCCAATACTTGCAAGTAGAAATTAAACAAAAACTCCACAGTCCTTTTCAGGGCTACAAATTATTTCATTAATGAGATAAAATTCAATTTCATTTTAAACTTTTTTTCATAGACATGAGTGTATATTTCTGCTTTTGACTTCAGCAAAAAAAAACAAAATGTCCGACGATTTTTTTTCTCTATCCGTGTTATCGGCATTTTTTAGGGATTATTTATTTTCTTCGGACATGTAATTTGTTTTTGCTGATGAGCAAACCAGTTAAATTTTATTCACGATAGAGTATGTATATGTATGCACGTTATCAAACCATAATTTATATACCGACATCTTGAAAATTTAAACGTGCAAATGAGGTTATGGATATTTTTTTTCCAGCGGCCATTTTTACGCAGTACCAACAATGTGTTTTTCTCGTAAATTCTTTCATGATAGTTTAAAAAATTAAATCATCGATGCTCTAGGCGTGTATATAATATGTATTTATTTTTCTACAGCACAACAAAAGTTGAGAAAATGAAAAAAAAAAAGTATGTACCACAACAAAATTGAAAATCGTTATGAAATCTCCAAGAGAAATATTTTGCGGCCCTGAAAAGGGCCATTTTTGATGAAATTAGAGACGCATATTGAAAATTTACTTCGAACTGGTGTATTTGGTAACTGCTTTAGTTCCTTCACTAACAGCGTGCTTAGCGAGTTCACCAGGCAATAACAAACGAACAGCAGTTTGGATTTCCCGACTGGTGATTGTTGACCGCTTGTTGTAATGAGCCAAACGAGATGCTTCGGCGGCAATGCGTTCAAAGATATCATTAACAAAACTGTTCATGATACTCATTGCTTTCGATGAAATACCAGTGTCTGGATGTACTTGTTTCAACACTTTGTAGATGTAGATGGCGTAACTTTCCTTCCTCTTACGCTTCTTCTTCTTATCATTCTTGGTGATATTTTTTTGTGCCTTTCCGGCTTTCTTCGCTGCTTTTCCACTAGTTTTTGGTGGCATTTTCACTTAGGTATCACTTCACTTCACTCACTGACGATTGAACGAGAACTGTGAAAATTTACACATTTCACCCCATCTAATGTCCCTTGGCTCGACGATATTTTCTCAGGTACACACAGAGATTAACTGAACGAACATTCGTTGATTTTTTTACATAAATACAAGCACATTTCTCGCGTTCAGCCATAACAAAGTGAATAGTGGTGTTGTGCACAAGTGCGAATTAAAGAAAATACATAAATAAATAAATAAAAATGTCTGGTCGTGGTAAAGGAGGAAAAGTGAAGGGAAAGGCAAAGTCGCGCTCAAACCGTGCTGGACTCCAATTCCCTGTTGGTCGTATTCATCGTTTGCTTCGCAAGGGTAATTATGCTGAACGCGTTGGTGCTGGTGCTCCTGTCTACTTGGCAGCTGTTATGGAATATTTAGCAGCTGAAGTGTTGGAATTGGCGGGAAATGCTGCTCGTGACAACAAAAAGACCAGAATTATTCCCCGCCATCTGCAATTGGCTATCCGTAACGACGAGGAATTGAACAAATTGCTTTCTGGTGTTACCATCGCACAAGGAGGTGTTCTTCCAAACATCCAAGCTGTTCTCTTGCCCAAGAAGACTGAAAAGAGTGCCTAAATTCATCATTTCTGACAAAAACAACCAAACAAAACAAACCGTCCTTTTAAGGACGACAAATAATTTATTTTAAGAGTGTTAAAAAATTTCAACTTACATATTTTCTTTATTAAAACAACAAATCTAAATTGAATATACATATATTTATGAGTAGGTATATCAATCGATAAAATGTTGAATTACATTAACAAAATACTGACTGTAATTTTTAAAAGTCAGCGTTATATGAGATTCTTACTTTGCATAAATCGATGCTAAGAAATTGGCAGCCATTTTGAGTAAATTTTAAAAGTCACTGTTGTATGAGGATGTCATAAAATGGCGCCATTTTGAGTAAATTTTAAAAGCCAGCGTTGTATGGGATTCTTACTTTGCACTACTAGTATGTCATAAAACGATGCTAAGAAATTGGCAGCCATTTTGAATTTCTTGCTGGCACTGCGTTCAAGATGGCTAAATGATTTTTTTTCGTTGTTTACGAATATTAAAGTAAAATGCGTATAAAATAAAATGAAACAGGAAAAAAAATAAATATGAAAAACACAAAGAAAAAAGGAATTGAATCCATCTTGCCGTTTTATTTTTTTTCGCCATGTGTTTGTAATCAGAAAATTAAAAAAAGCCAACTCCGTCCTGCGTATTAAATTTACTTGTCGCATAAACATGACGTAATTGAATTTTGACAAAAAAAAAAAAAAAAACAAATCTGTTTGGCATTGAAATATCGAACTTATATCACTTAAGATATTTTTTTGTGGTCCTGAAAAGGACCGATTGAGTAAGGAAATGAAAATGTTATTTTCACATAGTTTAACCTCCGAAACCATAAAGAGTACGTCCTTGCCTCTTCAATGCATATACAACATCCATGGCAGTGACGGTCTTACGCTTAGCATGTTCGGTGTAGGTAACAGCATCACGAATAACATTCTCCAAGAATACCTTTAGCACACCACGGGTTTCTTCGTATATCAGACCAGAAATACGTTTTACACCACCACGACGGGCTAAACGGCGAATAGCTGGCTTAGTAATACCTTGGATATTATCACGCAACACTTTACGATGACGCTTAGCACCACCCTTTCCCAAGCCTTTTCCTCCTTTACCACGACCAGTCATTTTGTAATATTATTATTTTTATTTCACTAAACACTCCACAAAAGTCACTATCAAACTGTGTCTGAATTAAAAAAAAGCAGCTGTATTTATGCTTCTTTTTCAAGAACAAGAATATAGGAAAAGAGAAAAGAGAGGAAAGTATCTAACGAAACAAGAGAACGCGAACAAGCATTATACAGTAGTGCATAAGTATGAGAATTGGAAAAAAAATTTGTTAATATTGTGTTCAAAGTGAATTAAGTGAGTGTTACATTGAAGTGAGAAATGGCTCGTACAAAGCAAACTGCTCGTAAATCGACTGGTGGAAAGGCACCCAGAAAACAGTTGGCCACTAAGGCAGCTCGCAAAAGTGCACCAGCAACTGGAGGTGTTAAGAAACCACATCGTTATCGTCCAGGAACAGTAGCTCTTCGTGAAATCCGTCGTTACCAAAAGAGCACTGAACTGTTGATTC
Source organism: Chalcosyrphus nemorum (assembly GCA_949716465.1). Classification (NCBI taxonomy): domain Eukaryota; kingdom Metazoa; phylum Arthropoda; class Insecta; order Diptera; family Syrphidae; genus Chalcosyrphus; species Chalcosyrphus nemorum. The sequence goes on from OX454332.1 coordinate 37,419,893, forward strand.
GCAAATTGCCTTTCCAACGTTTAGTTCGTGAAATTGCTCAAGATTTCAAAACTGATTTGCGTTTCCAAAGCTCTGCTGTAATGGCTCTTCAGGAAGCAAGTGAAGCCTACTTGGTTGGTCTTTTTGAAGACACCAACTTGTGCGCCATTCATGCTAAGCGTGTCACAATTATGCCAAAAGATATTCAATTGGCCAGACGCATTCGTGGTGAACGTGCTTAAGTGTATATATCCATAAAAATCATAAACGGTCCTTTTCAGGACCACAAACAGGATAAAGGGATTTTAATGCTTTCAATTACAAATTTATTTATTTTTTAAGGAATGAAAAAAATATGCCCGCGGTCTTTTTAAAGACCCCAAAAAAGATGAAGGGATTTTAATACATTCATTTTGTACTTGTTGTTTTATGAACAGATTGTTCGCCTTTGTAGATATAACTTGTACAGTCTTGGCTACTTACTCATATAAAAAAATGATGAGATTGTCAAATTATAAAAAGATAGATAGTTATTTCTTTTTTGAATAAGTGAAAAATCTTCAGTTAAGTACAGTTGTGTAGACTTATTTTCATCCACATCCAATTTAAAATTATTCGAATGAAAGGTATTCAGTAGTTGAATTCAGGCAATTCCAATGGAGTTCCATGTGTTGTTTGTTTTTGCTTAGGAGAAAATTCTTGTTAGTATAAATTAGAAAAATCCTAAGCTAAATTTTATTCACAATAATGCTAATTTTATTTTCCATTGGAAATAATTTTATATATGTACATATGGATTCAATTTGTAGTTATATTTTCCTCTCTGGATAAATTGAATCTGAATAAAAAAAATGGCCACGAAGTACAGTTAAATAGCAAGTTGATTAACATAAAGATTCTACCTATGTATACACATACATATGTACGTTAAGATCCTTAGTCACTTATTAATTTATTAATTAATATATTTCTTGGTTTTTCTTTCTTAAAGACGAAAGAAAAGAATCACTACTTTGAAATTCAATAACGCCACTTCACTCATTAATTTTCGATATAAAATAGAATAAATGTTTGAACGCTTGAATGTGAAGACTATTTACTTTAATTTATTTTGAAAGAAAACTTTGATATTCTTGAATCTATTTGTCAATATAGAAAATCCTTGTAAGCAGAAATATTGATCACTTATTCAAATGTTTATAAAAGCATTATTTCTCATTCAAATCAGGGGAATGCTAATGGTCATTTTTTATATGAATAGAATATAGCTACATTGTTATCAAATATCTATTACTTCATAATTATTTTAATTAAACTAAATGCAAATTAGTTTCAGTTATCCTTGAGTTAATATTATAACGTTGTATGAAAACAAATATTTTCAATAATAAAGACACAGAAAAAATCATATCGAGAATACTGATCTATACTCCATGTCTACGCATAGACGCATTATCAAATGGAAAAAAGCATAATATTTGGCAATTAAGTGCAAAAATGTGATATGCTGCTTAAAATATATGAACACTAGGTTTACCATTTGTTTTATTAGCATTTTATTGAACAAAAACAAATAAATATTTATTTTATTAGAAACTGAAAAAGTTCGGAGAAAGTGAAATAAACGTTTCATTATTTAGGAAATGATTAATTAATTTACACCACAGTTGGGTAAAAAACTTATTGAATTTCATTTTATCTGATTAACTGAACCATATACTTTGTATATTGTATATTTTAAAATATTAAACAATTGTATTTGTTTAAATAAATGGAGTTTTATAGACGAACAGTGAAAGAAATTCATCAAACATTGACTTTAATAGTCATGTAACATCACAAATATATATTGAATTTCCGTCAAACTATTTTGAAAACAATCTATTATATTATATTGTACTATGGCAGTATTTATTTATAAGATTAACTATTTAAAAGATAAAGAATAATGATTTTTTTCGAAGAACTCAAGGATACAACTCCGTAAAAGCGCCCAAATAAATAAATTTTTTGCGTACCTTCCTACTCTTCGATTCTCACAGAGTTATGTCCGTATGGTATTCTTCGGTTGACTGTTATTAAAAGTGATTACTTACCAAGTGTTTTGTTAATAAAAGTGTTGAAAAGTAGAATTCTTAAAATGGCTGATACTGTTGCTGCTACTCCTGCCGTCGTGGCTGAGAAAAAACCAAAGAAGGCTGCCGCCAGTGGTTCAAAGAAACCAAAATCAGCTCCAACTCATCCTCCTACTCAACAAATGGTGGATGCTGCTATTAAAACATTGAAGGAACGCGGTGGTTCATCCCTCCTGGCTATCAAGAAATATATTGCTGCTACATACAAGGTTGATGTACAGAAACTTGCTCCATTTATCAAGAAGTATTTGAAAGGTGCTGTTGCTAGTGGTAAATTAGTGCAAACTAAGGGAAAGGGTGCCGCTGGTTCATTCAAATTATCACCATCAGCCAGCAAGGAACCAAAAGCAAAATCTGCTGAGAAGAAAAAATCGGCAAAACCAAAAATAGCTGCCGCCGCTGGTGAGAAAAAGGTAAAGAAAGCAACTGGAGAGAAAAAAGTAAAGAAAGCTGTTACTGCTGCTAAAAAGAGTGCTGAGAAAAAGAAGGTGGAAAAGTCAAAGGTAAAGAGTATTAAGAAGACAACCACAGTAAAGGCCAAAACAACCAAGCCAAAAGCTGCTGCTCCAAAAGCCAAGGTTCCAAAGGCTAAATCGGCAACAGCATCTGCCGCCAAACCAAAAAAGGCAGTTGCAGCTAAAAAAGCTAAGAAATAATTTCATTGCCAATACTTGCAAGTAGAAATTAAACAAAAACTCCACAGTCCTTTTCAGGGCTACAAATTATTTCATTAATGAGATAAAATTCAATTTCATTTTAAACTTTTTTTCATAGACATGAGTGTATATTTCTGCTTTTGACTTCAGCAAAAAAAAACAAAATGTCCGACGATTTTTTTTCTCTATCCGTGTTATCGGCATTTTTTAGGGATTATTTATTTTCTTCGGACATGTAATTTGTTTTTGCTGATGAGCAAACCAGTTAAATTTTATTCACGATAGAGTATGTATATGTATGCACGTTATCAAACCATAATTTATATACCGACATCTTGAAAATTTAAACGTGCAAATGAGGTTATGGATATTTTTTTTCCAGCGGCCATTTTTACGCAGTACCAACAATGTGTTTTTCTCGTAAATTCTTTCATGATAGTTTAAAAAATTAAATCATCGATGCTCTAGGCGTGTATATAATATGTATTTATTTTTCTACAGCACAACAAAAGTTGAGAAAATGAAAAAAAAAAAGTATGTACCACAACAAAATTGAAAATCGTTATGAAATCTCCAAGAGAAATATTTTGCGGCCCTGAAAAGGGCCATTTTTGATGAAATTAGAGACGCATATTGAAAATTTACTTCGAACTGGTGTATTTGGTAACTGCTTTAGTTCCTTCACTAACAGCGTGCTTAGCGAGTTCACCAGGCAATAACAAACGAACAGCAGTTTGGATTTCCCGACTGGTGATTGTTGACCGCTTGTTGTAATGAGCCAAACGAGATGCTTCGGCGGCAATGCGTTCAAAGATATCATTAACAAAACTGTTCATGATACTCATTGCTTTCGATGAAATACCAGTGTCTGGATGTACTTGTTTCAACACTTTGTAGATGTAGATGGCGTAACTTTCCTTCCTCTTACGCTTCTTCTTCTTATCATTCTTGGTGATATTTTTTTGTGCCTTTCCGGCTTTCTTCGCTGCTTTTCCACTAGTTTTTGGTGGCATTTTCACTTAGGTATCACTTCACTTCACTCACTGACGATTGAACGAGAACTGTGAAAATTTACACATTTCACCCCATCTAATGTCCCTTGGCTCGACGATATTTTCTCAGGTACACACAGAGATTAACTGAACGAACATTCGTTGATTTTTTTACATAAATACAAGCACATTTCTCGCGTTCAGCCATAACAAAGTGAATAGTGGTGTTGTGCACAAGTGCGAATTAAAGAAAATACATAAATAAATAAATAAAAATGTCTGGTCGTGGTAAAGGAGGAAAAGTGAAGGGAAAGGCAAAGTCGCGCTCAAACCGTGCTGGACTCCAATTCCCTGTTGGTCGTATTCATCGTTTGCTTCGCAAGGGTAATTATGCTGAACGCGTTGGTGCTGGTGCTCCTGTCTACTTGGCAGCTGTTATGGAATATTTAGCAGCTGAAGTGTTGGAATTGGCGGGAAATGCTGCTCGTGACAACAAAAAGACCAGAATTATTCCCCGCCATCTGCAATTGGCTATCCGTAACGACGAGGAATTGAACAAATTGCTTTCTGGTGTTACCATCGCACAAGGAGGTGTTCTTCCAAACATCCAAGCTGTTCTCTTGCCCAAGAAGACTGAAAAGAGTGCCTAAATTCATCATTTCTGACAAAAACAACCAAACAAAACAAACCGTCCTTTTAAGGACGACAAATAATTTATTTTAAGAGTGTTAAAAAATTTCAACTTACATATTTTCTTTATTAAAACAACAAATCTAAATTGAATATACATATATTTATGAGTAGGTATATCAATCGATAAAATGTTGAATTACATTAACAAAATACTGACTGTAATTTTTAAAAGCCAGCGTTATATGAGATTCTTACTTTGCATAAATCGATGCTAAGAAATTGGCAGCCATTTTGAGTAAATTTTAAAAGTCACTGTTGTATGAGGATGTCATAAAATGGCGCCATTTTGAGTAAATTTTAAAAGCCAGCGTTGTATGGGATTCTTACTTTGCACTACTAGTATGTCATAAAACGATGCTAAGAAATTGGCAGCCATTTTGAATTTCTTGCTGGCACTGCGTTCAAGATGGCTAAATGATTTTTTTTCGTTGTTTACGAATATTAAAGTAAAATGCGTATAAAATAAAATGAAACAGGAAAAAAAATAAATATGAAAAACACAAAGAAAAAAGGAATTGAATCCATCTTGCCGTTTTATTTTTTTTCGCCATGTGTTTGTAATCAGAAAATTAAAAAAAGCCAACTCCGTCCTGCGTATTAAATTTACTTGTCGCATAAACATGACGTAATTGAATTTTGACAAAAAAAAAAAAAAAAACAAATCTGTTTGGCATTGAAATATCGAACTTATATCACTTAAGATATTTTTTTGTGGTCCTGAAAAGGACCGATTGAGTAAGGAAATGAAAATGTTATTTTCACATAGTTTAACCTCCGAAACCATAAAGAGTACGTCCTTGCCTCTTCAATGCATATACAACATCCATGGCAGTGACGGTCTTACGCTTAGCATGTTCGGTGTAGGTAACAGCATCACGAATAACATTCTCCAAGAATACCTTTAGCACACCACGGGTTTCTTCGTATATCAGACCAGAAATACGTTTTACACCACCACGACGGGCTAAACGGCGAATAGCTGGCTTAGTAATACCTTGGATATTATCACGCAACACTTTACGATGACGCTTAGCACCACCCTTTCCCAAGCCTTTTCCTCCTTTACCACGACCAGTCATTTTGTAATATTATTATTTTTATTTCACTAAACACTCCACAAAAGTCACTATCAAACTGTGTCTGAATTAAAAAAAAGCAGCTGTATTTATGCTTCTTTTTCAAGAACAAGAATATAGGAAAAGAGAAAAGAGAGGAAAGTATCTAACGAAACAAGAGAACGCGAACAAGCATTATACAGTAGTGCATAAGTATGAGAATTGGAAAAAAAATTTGTTAATATTGTGTTCAAAGTGAATTAAGTGAGTGTTACATTGAAGTGAGAAATGGCTCGTACAAAGCAAACTGCTCGTAAATCGACTGGTGGAAAGGCACCCAGAAAACAGTTGGCCACTAAGGCAGCTCGCAAAAGTGCACCAGCAACTGGAGGTGTTAAGAAACCACATCGTTATCGTCCAGGAACAGTAGCTCTTCGTGAAATCCGTCGTTACCAAAAGAGCACTGAACTGTTGATTCGCAAATTGCCTTTCCAACGTTTAGTTCGTGAAATTGCTCAAGATTTCAAAACTGATTTGCGTTTCCAAAGCTCTGCTGTAATGGCTCTTCAGGAAGCAAGTGAAGCCTACTTGGTTGGTCTTTTTGAAGACACCAACTTGTGCGCCATTCATGCTAAGCGTGTCACAATTATGCCAAAAGATATTCAATTGGCCAGACGCATTCGTGGTGAACGTGCTTAAGTGTATATATCCATAAAAATCATAAACGGTCCTTTTCAGGACCACAAACAGGATAAAGGGATTTTAATGCTTTCAATTACAAATTTATTTATTTTTTAAGGAATGAAAAAAATATGCCCGCGGTCTTTTTAAAGACCCCAAAAAAGATGAAGGGATTTTAATACATTCATTTTGTACTTGTTGTTTTATGAACAGATTGTTCGCCTTTGTAGATATAACTTGTACAGTCTTGGCTACTTACTCATATAAAAAAATGATGAGATTGTCAAATTATAAAAAGATAGATAGTTATTTCTTTTTTGAATAAGTGAAAAATCTTCAGTTAAGTACAGTTGTGTAGACTTATTTTCATCCACATCCAATTTAAAATTATTCGAATGAAAGGTATTCAGTAGTTGAATTCAGGCAATTCCAATGGAGTTCCATGTGTTGTTTGTTTTTGCTTAGGAGAAAATTCTTGTTAGTATAAATTAGAAAAATCCTAAGCTAAATTTTATTCACAATAATGCTAATTTTATTTTCCATTGGAAATAATTTTATATATGTACATATGGATTCAATTTGTAGTTATATTTTCCTCTCTGGATAAATTGAATCTGAATAAAAAAAATGGCCACGAAGTACAGTTAAATAGCAAGTTGATTAACATAAAGATTCTACCTATGTATACACATACATATGTACGTTAAGATCCTTAGTCACTTATTAATTTATTAATTAATATATTTCTTGGTTTTTCTTTCTTAAAGACGAAAGAAAAGAATCACTACTTTGAAATTCAATAACGCCACTTCACTCATTAATTTTCGATATAAAATAGAATAAATGTTTGAACGCTTGAATGTGAAGACTATTTACTTTAATTTATTTTGAAAGAAAACTTTGATATTCTTGAATCTATTTGTCAATATAGAAAATCCTTGTAAGCAGAAATATTGATCACTTATTCAAATGTTTATAAAAGCATTATTTCTCATTCAAATCAGGGGAATGCTAATGGTCATTTTTTATATGAATAGAATATAGCTACATTGTTATCAAATATCTATTACTTCATAATTATTTTAATTAAACTAAATGCAAATTAGTTTCAGTTATCCTTGAGTTAATATTATAACGTTGTATGAAAACAAATATTTTCAATAATAAAGACACAGAAAAAATCATATCGAGAATACTGATCTATACTCCATGTCTACGCATAGACGCATTATCAAATGGAAAAAAGCATAATATTTGGCAATTAAGTGCAAAAATGTGATATGCTGCTTAAAATATATGAACACTAGGTTTACCATTTGTTTTATTAGCATTTTATTGAACAAAAACAAATAAATATTTATTTTATTAGAAACTGAAAAAGTTCGGAGAAAGTGAAATAAACGTTTCATTATTTAGGAAATGATTAATTAATTTACACCACAGTTGGGTAAAAAACTTATTGAATTTCATTTTATCTGATTAACTGAACCATATACTTTGTATATTGTATATTTTAAAATATTAAACAATTGTATTTGTTTAAATAAATGGAGTTTTATAGACGAACAGTGAAAGAAATTCATCAAACATTGACTTTAATAGTCATGTAACATCACAAATATATATTGAATTTCCGTCAAACTATTTTGAAAACAATCTATTATATTATATTGTACTATGGCAGTATTTATTTATAAGATTAACTATTTAAAAGATAAAGAATAATGATTTTTTTCGAAGAACTCAAGGATACAACTCCGTAAAAGCGCCCAAATAAATAAATTTTTTGCGTACCTTCCTACTCTTCGATTCTCACAGAGTTATGTCCGTATGGTATTCTTCGGTTGACTGTTATTAAAAGTGATTACTTACCAAGTGTTTTGTTAATAAAAGTGTTGAAAAGTAGAATTCTTAAAATGGCTGATACTGTTGCTGCTACTCCTGCCGTCGTGGCTGAGAAAAAACCAAAGAAGGCTGCCGCCAGTGGTTCAAAGAAACCAAAATCAGCTCCAACTCATCCTCCTACTCAACAAATGGTGGATGCTGCTATTAAAACATTGAAGGAACGCGGTGGTTCATCCCTCCTGGCTATCAAGAAATATATTGCTGCTACATACAAGGTTGATGTACAGAAACTTGCTCCATTTATCAAGAAGTATTTGAAAGGTGCTGTTGCTAGTGGTAAATTAGTGCAAACTAAGGGAAAGGGTGCCGCTGGTTCATTCAAATTATCACCATCAGCCAGCAAGGAACCAAAAGCAAAATCTGCTGAGAAGAAAAAATCGGCAAAACCAAAAATAGCTGCCGCCGCTGGTGAGAAAAAGGTAAAGAAAGCAACTGGAGAGAAAAAAGTAAAGAAAGCTGTTACTGCTGCTAAAAAGAGTGCTGAGAAAAAGAAGGTGGAAAAGTCAAAGGTAAAGAGTATTAAGAAGACAACCACAGTAAAGGCCAAAACAACCAAGCCAAAAGCTGCTGCTCCAAAAGCCAAGGTTCCAAAGGCTAAATCGGCAACAGCATCTGCCGCCAAACCAAAAAAGGCAGTTGCAGCTAAAAAAGCTAAGAAATAATTTCATTGCCAATACTTGCAAGTAGAAATTAAACAAAAACTCCACAGTCCTTTTCAGGGCTACAAATTATTTCATTAATGAGATAAAATTCAATTTCATTTTAAACTTTTTTTCATAGACATGAGTGTATATTTCTGCTTTTGACTTCAGCAAAAAAAAACAAAATGTCCGACGATTTTTTTTCTCTATCCGTGTTATCGGCATTTTTTAGGGATTATTTATTTTCTTCGGACATGTAATTTGTTTTTGCTGATGAGCAAACCAGTTAAATTTTATTCACGATAGAGTATGTATATGTATGCACGTTATCAAACCATAATTTATATACCGACATCTTGAAAATTTAAACGTGCAAATGAGGTTATGGATATTTTTTTTCCAGCGGCCATTTTTACGCAGTACCAACAATGTGTTTTTCTCGTAAATTCTTTCATGATAGTTTAAAAAATTAAATCATCGATGCTCTAGGCGTGTATATAATATGTATTTATTTTTCTACAGCACAACAAAAGTTGAGAAAATGAAAAAAAAAAAGTATGTACCACAACAAAATTGAAAATCGTTATGAAATCTCCAAGAGAAATATTTTGCGGCCCTGAAAAGGGCCATTTTTGATGAAATTAGAGACGCATATTGAAAATTTACTTCGAACTGGTGTATTTGGTAACTGCTTTAGTTCCTTCACTAACAGCGTGCTTAGCGAGTTCACCAGGCAATAACAAACGAACAGCAGTTTGGATTTCCCGACTGGTGATTGTTGACCGCTTGTTGTAATGAGCCAAACGAGATGCTTCGGCGGCAATGCGTTCAAAGATATCATTAACAAAACTGTTCATGATACTCATTGCTTTCGATGAAATACCAGTGTCTGGATGTACTTGTTTCAACACTTTGTAGATGTAGATGGCGTAACTTTCCTTCCTCTTACGCTTCTTCTTCTTATCATTCTTGGTGATATTTTTTTGTGCCTTTCCGGCTTTCTTCGCTGCTTTTCCACTAGTTTTTGGTGGCATTTTCACTTAGGTATCACTTCACTTCACTCACTGACGATTGAACGAGAACTGTGAAAATTTACACATTTCACCCCATCTAATGTCCCTTGGCTCGACGATATTTTCTCAGGTACACACAGAGATTAACTGAACGAACATTCGTTGATTTTTTTACATAAATACAAGCACATTTCTCGCGTTCAGCCATAACAAAGTGAATAGTGGTGTTGTGCACAAGTGCGAATTAAAGAAAATACATAAATAAATAAATAAAAATGTCTGGTCGTGGTAAAGGAGGAAAAGTGAAGGGAAAGGCAAAGTCGCGCTCAAACCGTGCTGGACTCCAATTCCCTGTTGGTCGTATTCATCGTTTGCTTCGCAAGGGTAATTATGCTGAACGCGTTGGTGCTGGTGCTCCTGTCTACTTGGCAGCTGTTATGGAATATTTAGCAGCTGAAGTGTTGGAATTGGCGGGAAATGCTGCTCGTGACAACAAAAAGACCAGAATTATTCCCCGCCATCTGCAATTGGCTATCCGTAACGACGAGGAATTGAACAAATTGCTTTCTGGTGTTACCATCGCACAAGGAGGTGTTCTTCCAAACATCCAAGCTGTTCTCTTGCCCAAGAAGACTGAAAAGAGTGCCTAAATTCATCATTTCTGACAAAAACAACCAAACAAAACAAACCGTCCTTTTAAGGACGACAAATAATTTATTTTAAGAGTGTTAAAAAATTTCAACTTACATATTTTCTTTATTAAAACAACAAATCTAAATTGAATATACATATATTTATGAGTAGGTATATCAATCGATAAAATGTTGAATTACATTAACAAAATACTGACTGTAATTTTTAAAAGTCAGCGTTATATGAGATTCTTACTTTGCATAAATCGATGCTAAGAAATTGGCAGCCATTTTGAGTAAATTTTAAAAGTCACTGTTGTATGAGGATGTCATAAAATGGCGCCATTTTGAGTAAATTTTAAAAGCCAGCGTTGTATGGGATTCTTACTTTGCACTACTAGTATGTCATAAAACGATGCTAAGAAATTGGCAGCCATTTTGAATTTCTTGCTGGCACTGCGTTCAAGATGGCTAAATGATTTTTTTTCGTTGTTTACGAATATTAAAGTAAAATGCGTATAAAATAAAATGAAACAGGAAAAAAAATAAATATGAAAAACACAAAGAAAAAAGGAATTGAATCCATCTTGCCGTTTTATTTTTTTTCGCCATGTGTTTGTAATCAGAAAATTAAAAAAAGCCAACTCCGTCCTGCGTATTAAATTTACTTGTCGCATAAACATGACGTAATTGAATTTTGACAAAAAAAAAAAAAAAAACAAATCTGTTTGGCATTGAAATATCGAACTTATATCACTTAAGATATTTTTTTGTGGTCCTGAAAAGGACCGATTGAGTAAGGAAATGAAAATGTTATTTTCACATAGTTTAACCTCCGAAACCATAAAGAGTACGTCCTTGCCTCTTCAATGCATATACAACATCCATGGCAGTGACGGTCTTACGCTTAGCATGTTCGGTGTAGGTAACAGCATCACGAATAACATTCTCCAAGAATACCTTTAGCACACCACGGGTTTCTTCGTATATCAGACCAGAAATACGTTTTACACCACCACGACGGGCTAAACGGCGAATAGCTGGCTTAGTAATACCTTGGATATTATCACGCAACACTTTACGATGACGCTTAGCACCACCCTTTCCCAAGCCTTTTCCTCCTTTACCACGACCAGTCATTTTGTAATATTATTATTTTTATTTCACTAAACACTCCACAAAAGTCACTATCAAACTGTGTCTGAATTAAAAAAAAGCAGCTGTATTTATGCTTCTTTTTCAAGAACAAGAATATAGGAAAAGAGAAAAGAGAGGAAAGTATCTAACGAAACAAGAGAACGCGAACAAGCATTATACAGTAGTGCATAAGTATGAGAATTGGAAAAAAAATTTGTTAATATTGTGTTCAAAGTGAATTAAGTGAGTGTTACATTGAAGTGAGAAATGGCTCGTACAAAGCAAACTGCTCGTAAATCGACTGGTGGAAAGGCACCCAGAAAACAGTTGGCCACTAAGGCAGCTCGCAAAAGTGCACCAGCAACTGGAGGTGTTAAGAAACCACATCGTTATCGTCCAGGAACAGTAGCTCTTCGTGAAATCCGTCGTTACCAAAAGAGCACTGAACTGTTGATTCGCAAATTGCCTTTCCAACGTTTAGTTCGTGAAATTGCTCAAGATTTCAAAACTGATTTGCGTTTCCAAAGCTCTGCTGTAATGGCTCTTCAGGAAGCAAGTGAAGCCTACTTGGTTGGTCTTTTTGAAGACACCAACTTGTGCGCCATTCATGCTAAGCGTGTCACAATTATGCCAAAAGATATTCAATTGGCCAGACGCATTCGTGGTGAACGTGCTTAAGTGTATATATCCATAAAAATCATAAACGGTCCTTTTCAGGACCACAAACAGGATAAAGGGATTTTAATGCTTTCAATTACAAATTTATTTATTTTTTAAGGAATGAAAAAAATATGCCCGCGGTCTTTTTAAAGACCCCAAAAAAGATGAAGGGATTTTAATACATTCATTTTGTACTTGTTGTTTTATGAACAGATTGTTCGCCTTTGTAGATATAACTTGTACAGTCTTGGCTACTTACTCATATAAAAAAATGATGAGATTGTCAAATTATAAAAAGATAGATAGTTATTTCTTTTTTGAATAAGTGAAAAATCTTCAGTTAAGTACAGTTGTGTAGACTTATTTTCATCCACATCCAATTTAAAATTATTCGAATGAAAGGTATTCAGTAGTTGAATTCAGGCAATTCCAATGGAGTTCCATGTGTTGTTTGTTTTTGCTTAGGAGAAAATTCTTGTTAGTATAAATTAGAAAAATCCTAAGCTAAATTTTATTCACAATAATGCTAATTTTATTTTCCATTGGAAATAATTTTATATATGTACATATGGATTCAATTTGTAGTTATATTTTCCTCTCTGGATAAATTGAATCTGAATAAAAAAAATGGCCACGAAGTACAGTTAAATAGCAAGTTGATTAACATAAAGATTCTACCTATGTATACACATACATATGTACGTTAAGATCCTTAGTCACTTATTAATTTATTAATTAATATATTTCTTGGTTTTTCTTTCTTAAAGACGAAAGAAAAGAATCACTACTTTGAAATTCAATAACGCCACTTCACTCATTAATTTTCGATATAAAATAGAATAAATGTTTGAACGCTTGAATGTGAAGACTATTTACTTTAATTTATTTTGAAAGAAAACTTTGATATTCTTGAATCTATTTGTCAATATAGAAAATCCTTGTAAGCAGAAATATTGATCACTTATTCAAATGTTTATAAAAGCATTATTTCTCATTCAAATCAGGGGAATGCTAATGGTAATTTTTTATATGAATAGAATATAGCTACATTGTTATCAAATATCTATTACTTCATAATTATTTTAATTAAACTAAATGCAAATTAGTTTCAGTTATCCTTGAGTTAATATTATAACGTTGTATGAAAACAAATATTTTCAATAATAAAGACACAGAAAAAATCATATCGAGAATACTGATCTATACTCCATGTCTACGCATAGACGCATTATCAAATGGAAAAAAGCATAATATTTGGCAATTAAGTGCAAAAATGTGATATGCTGCTTAAAATATATGAACACTAGGTTTACCATTTGTTTTATTAGCATTTTATTGAACAAAAACAAATAAATATTTATTTTATTAGAAACTGAAAAAGTTCGGAGAAAGTGAAATAAACGTTTCATTATTTAGGAAATGATTAATTAATTTACACCACAGTTGGGTAAAAAACTTATTGAATTTCATTTTATCTGATTAACTGAACCATATACTTTGTATATTGTATATTTTAAAATATTAAACAATTGTATTTGTTTAAATAAATGAAGTTTTATAGACGAACAGTGAAAGAAATTCATCAAACATTGACTTTAATAGTCATGTAACATCACAAATATATATTGAATTTCCGTCAAACTATTTTGAAAACAATCTATTATATTATATTGTACTATGGCAGTATTTATTTATAAGATTAACTATTTAAAAGATAAAGAATAATGATTTTTTTCGAAGAACTCAAGGATACAACTCCGTAAAAGCGCCCAAATAAATAAATTTTTTGCGTACCTTCCTACTCTTCGATTCTCACAGAGTTATGTCCGTATGGTATTCTTCGGTTGACTGTTATTAAAAGTGATTACTTACCAAGTGTTTTGTTAATAAAAGTGTTGAAAAGTAGAATTCTTAAAATGGCTGATACTGTTGCTGCTACTCCTGCCGTCGTGGCTGAGAAAAAACCAAAGAAGGCTGCCGCCAGTGGTTCAAAGAAACCAAAATCAGCTCCAACTCATCCTCCTACTCAACAAATGGTGGATGCTGCTATTAAAACATTGAAGGAACGCGGTGGTTCATCCCTCCTGGCTATCAAGAAATATATTGCTGCTACATACAAGGTTGATGTACAGAAACTTGCTCCATTTATCAAGAAGTATTTGAAAGGTGCTGTTGCTAGTGGTAAATTAGTGCAAACTAAGGGAAAGGGTGCCGCTGGTTCATTCAAATTATCACCATCAGCCAGCAAGGAACCAAAAGCAAAATCTGCTGAGAAGAAAAAATCGGCAAAACCAAAAATAGCTGCCGCCGCTGGTGAGAAAAAGGTAAAGAAAGCAACTGGAGAGAAAAAAGTAAAGAAAGCTGTTACTGCTGCTAAAAAGAGTGCTGAGAAAAAGAAGGTGGAAAAGTCAAAGGTAAAGAGTATTAAGAAGACAACCACAGTAAAGGCCAAAACAACCAAGCCAAAAGCTGCTGCTCCAAAAGCCAAGGTTCCAAAGGCTAAATCGGCAACAGCATCTGCCGCCAAACCAAAAAAGGCAGTTGCAGCTAAAAAAGCTAAGAAATAATTTCATTGCCAATACTTGCAAGTAGAAATTAAACAAAAACTCCACAGTCCTTTTCAGGGCTACAAATTATTTCATTAATGAGATAAAATTCAATTTCATTTTAAACTTTTTTTCATAGACATGAGTGTATATTTCTGCTTTTGACTTCAGCAAAAAAAAACAAAATGTCCGACGATTTTTTTTCTCTATCCGTGTTATCGGCATTTTTTAGGGATTATTTATTTTCTTCGGACATGTAATTTGTTTTTGCTGATGAGCAAACCAGTTAAATTTTATTCACGATAGAGTATGTATATGTATGCACGTTATCAAACCATAATTTATATACCGACATCTTGAAAATTTAAACGTGCAAATGAGGTTATGGATATTTTTTTTCCAGCGGCCATTTTTACGCAGTACCAACAATGTGTTTTTCTCGTAAATTCTTTCATGATAGTTTAAAAAATTAAATCATCGATGCTCTAGGCGTGTATATAATATGTATTTATTTTTCTACAGCACAACACAAGTTGAGAAAATGAAAAAAAAAAAAAAAAAAGTATGTACCACAACAAAATTGAAAATCGTTATGAAATCTCCAAGAGAAATATTTTGCGGCCCTGAAAAGGGCCATTTTTGATGAAATTAGAGACGCATATTGAAAATTTACTTCGAACTGGTGTATTTGGTAACTGCTTTAGTTCCTTCACTAACAGCGTGCTTAGCGAGTTCACCAGGCAATAACAAACGAACAGCAGTTTGGATTTCCCGACTGGTGATTGTTGACCGCTTGTTGTAATGAGCCAAACGAGATGCTTCGGCGGCAATGCGTTCAAAGATATCTGATCAGCAATAATAGAAATCGAAAGATACAAAAAAGAAATCAAATTCAAACAACGTTATAAATCGACTTTATTTCTAATTGCCAATGATCAAGACAAAATTTAACTATATGCGGACTGTTAGGATGATGTGTCGCGGTTGGTGGTTGCTAGAAAAAGAGAGATCGATTGTACAATGCACCCGTGCAAGTAGCCAAGTTCTCAAGAGATAATTCCGTTGTCCAGATGGTCAGTAAATACAAAATTATAGAAATGATATAGGAACAATACATAGGGTGCTATATGACATGTTTTCTTGACAATTGCCAAATTATAGAAAATTAGAAGATTAATTTAGGTAGTTTAAGATTATGATTAAGTAAGTAAATTAGTTGTACAAATTTATATTGAAATGAACAAAGAAAATAAATGATATATGTAGCTATATATATATATATACATGTATATGTTGCGTTCCTAAACACGCCGGCCCCCCTGAAGGAATTTCAGGAACAAGGAAGGATAGCTAGCTTTGTTATTGGGCGTTTAAAAATGCCATTTTTGGTACGCACAGAAACCACTCGTACGAGATCATCTTTGCCCGGATGAAGTGCGTCGACGCGTCCTAGTGCCCATTTGGATGGTGGCGTATTGGGCTCCTTAACCACAACTAGGTCACCAATTTGAAAATTTCTGGTCTCCTTTTTCCATTTAGGTCGCTGTTGAAGCGTTGTTAGGTAGTCAGAGTGCCATCGACGCCAAAACCCTTGCAACATGTTTTGTATGAGCTCCCATCGTCCAAGTCGATTGAGTGGGACGTCTAAACAGCTGGGCTCCGTTATCGCTGTGTATGGTCTACCTATAAGGAAATGAGATGGAGTTAGCGGATTCAAATCTGAATCAGAAATTGCACAAAGAGGCCTAGAATTTAATAAGGCTTCAATTTGGGAAAGCAAAGTGGACATCTCCTCAAAGGTTAAGATATTATTCCCTACAACTCGTCGAAGATGTTGTTTCACTGATTTGACCCCCGCTTCCCAAAGCCCCCCAAAGTGAGGGCTGTGTGGTGGAATGAATTCCCATCTGATGTTTTCAGCTGCTAATGTTGTGGAAATTTGTTCATTGTGTTCCTTGGATCGTGCCAGCGTGTACCATTCAGACAAATTTCTTGCAGCTCCTTGGAAATTGGTGCCGTTGTCCGAGTAGATGACACTGCATTTTCCCCTCCTGGCAATAAATCGTCGCAACGCTGCTAAAAAGGCATCCGTGGACAAATCACTAACTACTTCCAGGTGCAGAGCCTTTGTCACCATGCAAACAAACAACGCAAAGTACCCTTTTGTTAGCTTTGGGTTCCTTCCTTTTAATAGACGGAGTGTTATTGGTCCAGCGTAGTCGCAACCTGTATGGGCGAAAGCAAAAGATGGCGAAAGTCGTGAAGAAGGCAAGTTTCCCATCAGTTGTGATGATGTAGTTTGACGTAGGCGAAAACAATACATGCAATCGTGCACAATTTTCCTTATGAGGTTTCTACTTCCAAGAATCCAAAACTCCTGACGTACAAAAGAGAAAAGTTCCGACACACCTGCGTTGAGAAATTTCACATGAGCTTCTCGCAGAATCAGTTGAGTGACAGGATGGCATTTTGACAGGATTATTGGGTGTTTTATCGCAAAGGAAACATACGCCGCATTGGAAAGTCTTCCTCCAACTCGCAACAGGCCAACATTATCCAGAAAGGGTGACAAGGAAGAAATTTTAGATCGGTTAGAAACACATTTGTTAGACTTCAGAGCTTCAATCTCTTCCATAAACTCCTTTTGAGCCCATAGCAGGCATGTTTGCTTAGCAGAAATCAATTCTGTAGACCGAATAAAATCCAACAAGCGATCCGTTGCAGACATTCTGCAATTCTTACCAAAACGTCGAACTAAGGCTACAATCCGAATTAAGCGAAACCATGAAGATACCCGTTTTGCCAATTGGTCAAGAGCTCCTTCTTCCACTGACAAAATGTTTGTGACCACCGATTCTTTCCTTCTTTCCGGTACATCCGCTAATTCAACCCTTTCTGCCGTGATGGGCCAGAAACCAGAATCCATCGAAAGCCAATCAGGACCTTTCCACCAAAGTTCCAACTTCAACAATTTCCTGGGCTCGACCCCTCTCGACGCACAGTCAGCTGGGTTTTCCTCTGAGCGAATATAGTTCCAATCAGACCGAGGAAGAACATCAAGAACCTCGGAGGTACGATTCGCAATGAAGGTATTCCATCGACGAGGTGGAGAGGACAGCCATGCTAAAACGATTTGCGAATCACAAAAGGCAAAGGTTTGGACCGGTTTCACATCTAGAGAAGTACGAATGAGTTGAATAAGACGACTTAGTAACAGCGCCCCACAAAGTTCCAGGCGAGGAATGGTAAGTTGTTTGACAGGGGCAACACGGGTTTTAGCAGCAACAAGTTGAATTTCGATTGCTCCATTTTTAGACAAACTACGGGCGTAAACAACGGCCGAATAAGCCTTTTCGGAAGCATCTGAGAACCCAATTAAATAGAACCGTTTTGAATCTAACATACACCTTCTACTAATGTTGATTTTTTCAAAATAGAGTAAATCCTTCCGGTAGGAAATCCATTTATCAGCTATTTCAGTTGGCAGTGGATCATCCCATCCAATTTTCGTCTTGTGTACCCATAACTCCTGAAACAGCATTTTAAACAAAATAGTGGCAGGAGCCAGAAAACCCAATGGGTCAAAGATTTTCGAAATCTCTGACAACAGCATTCGCTTAGTGGGTGACGACGATGATTCCTCTAAAGATATTTTAAAAGTAAAGGTGTCACGGTGAGGATTCCAAACTAACCCAAGAACCTTTGTCCAGTTGTTTGCACCATCCAAAGCTAAGGAAACGGCTGGCTGACAATCCAAACCCTTCAAAATTGACCAACAGCTGGAGTTCCATTTACTCAACTCCAAGCCTCCACAGGATAATAGCTCAATCAGCTCCCTTTTCAATTCTAAGATTCCGGACACTGAATCTGACCCTGTCATGATATCGTCAACATAAAAATCATGCAAAATGCATTGCGACGCAGTAGGAAATTGATCCGTGTAGTCTAAGGCGAGCTGTTTCAGAACCCGCATGGATAGAAAGGGAGCAGGTGAAGTACCGTAGGTTACCGTACGCAATCGGTAGTGTCTAATAGGTTCGTCAGGACTTTCTCGCCAAACGATACGCTGAAAATCACGATGTTTTGTAGCAACCCAAATCTGTCGAAACATCTTAACTATGTCAGCACAAAAAACATATTTATGAACTCTGAAACGTAAGCACACGTTTATTAGATTACGCTGAAGTGGTGGCCCTACATGAAGCATTTCATTCAAGCTGATTCCATTTCCATCTTTATGGGACCCATCGAAAACAACCCTTAATTTATTTGTGACAACCGCGTGATGTGGCAAATAGAAAGTCTTCCCAGATGTAGGTTCGATCTCGCTTTCTGGAATGAGCTCCATATGCCCTAAGTCTTGATAAGCCTTCATAAAACGACAATACTCCAAACGAAGATTTTCTTGCCGAGAGAACCGACGTTCCATTGCTGACAACCGAGATAAAGCTCCTGAGATGGTATTTCCAAATTTCACGTCCCTATGTCGAAACGGCAACTCAACAATATACTTATTATCAGGCGCACGAGAAAAGGTTTTACCAAAATAAACATCAGCAACGTCCTCAGAGTCGATTAAAAACGTACTGGGAGAAAGTTCTTCCATTTCCCAAAATGACTTCAAAATAACATCAACGTCCGGTTCCACTCCTATATGTAACGAGACAATTTCTCTGACTGCGATATTTCCAGTTATAACCCATCCAAAAATGGTATTCTGTGCTATCAAATTACCATCTCTATCTGTACGACGACCGTCAAGCAAAATGCTCCAAGCCTTATCAGATCCAAGCAAAACATCAATTGGACCTGGGGTGTTGAAACCTGGATCGGCCAATTGCAAATCCTCCACCATCAAGGACTTATCAAAACCAAAAGGCACCAGAGGGGTTTTCGAAGTAATCTGATTCAAAATGAAGGCTTCAACTTCCATTTCTTTTGAATCAACACAAGATTTAAGATGTAGGCTCACGACACCTTGGGTAATACCAGCTTGAAGGGAGGAGACACCAGAAACAGGAAGACGAGCGTGACGACGACGAAGGCCTAACCTTTTCACCAACCCTTCCGTAACAAAAGAAGCCTGGGACCCGGTGTCGAGCAGCATACGGCAACGTTGGGTTTTACCAAAGGCGTCTACAACTTGAACCATTACTGTTGGCAAAATACCGGAAGGACGAATATCATTTTGTATATGATTGCTAACAATCGATAAAGGAACCTCTTCAGACGTCGAAGGTTTTTCAGCTTTCTGATTGTTACTATTATTAACTGTTGGATTCAAATGCACGAGGGTATGATGACGCATACGGCAATAATGACAGCGAGCTTTAGAACGACATCTCGAAGACGAATGGTTGCTACCTAAACAATTGTAGCACAATCTTTGATCCCTAGCATAACTGCGACGAGACATAATGGGCAAGGCAAGAAATTTAGGGCATTGCGGCAACATATGGTCACCTTTGCACATGGGACACAATGGATTGGAGATAGCGAAGCTTTTTATATTATTCGAAGCACCACCCGAACGCATCAAATGTCTATTCCCGCGGTTTTTTAAGTCTTTCGGTCGCGTTTCGCATGCTTCTAAAGCATCGCATCGTTCTTCCAAAAACTCGATAAGTTCCTGAACGGTTACCCTTTCCGAATTATTTGTATGGAGCGCCCAGGCTTTTCGCGTATCAGAGTCTGCTTTACTAAGCAAGACATAAATCAGCCACGGATCTCTGCTTTCGGATTGCAAAGCCTTTAAACCACGTAAAACCTCATCGGATTTATCAGCTAACCGACGCAAATGTCCACTATCCGCGACTACCACAGTTGGCATTTTCAAGAAACTTTCTATATGCGCGTTAATAATGGATAAGGGTTTGTCATACCGACGTTCAAGTTTTTCCCACGCTGCTACATAATTGGAATCAGCGATTTCGATTCCGTTCAATAATTTTGCGGCATCATCACACAAAAACGATTTTAGATAGCGCATCTTTTGAGCACCAGATAGATTTTTCTTGCAATCAATGCTCCCCTGAAACATGTCCCGAAATTCAGGCCACTCGCGATAATCACCACCGAAAGGAGCTATTTTAAATTGCGGTAGCTCAACTTCACCGGATACCTTTGACGCAGAATTGGTTGTAGTGTTTTTGAGAAGACTCTCCAACAAGACGGCTTGTTGCTTGAGAAGTTCCTCGGAAGATTCGCAACTACCTTGTACACGTGGTGGAAGCGGCGGTGGCGCGGTAGGTGTAAGGTTACGAATAGCCTTTAAAAACGCACTTTTTGCCTCAATATATTTAATTTCAGTCGCTTCAAAATCAATTTCTGGATTACCGTATCCATCTTCTTCGAAATATTGGAAAAGATCATTTTGATTTTCACAAAAAGCCCTCCACGTTTCTTCTAATCGTTCTAACCGCGTTTCTAAACCATCTAAATCCTTTTCGCCGGCCTCTAAGATATAAGTATGCGCGCGAGTTATAGCACCCTTCAAATGTCCACGTGATTGCTTAAGCACATTCATAATAATTATTAATGGCAATCTTACTGACCAAAGTTCAAAAAACCGAACACGTGGGCGCTAAAATTTTCCCTCTTCAAACACAAATTCACAACAACTATATTGGGAAACTCCAGATAAATCCTCAACAGCACTCCGAGACAGCCTAACAAAACACCAGTCCAAGAGACAGCAAACTCGCCAGATTACCTTCCCTCCAAATACTTAGCACTCTCCAATGTATCCAGATTCCAAAAATCTAGCAACCACCAATTAGTTTCAAATGCGCTTCAAATTACAAAAAATCCGGCTTCCAGGAAGGACCAACTTTGATCAGCAATAATAGAAATCGAAAGATACAAAAAAGAAATCAAATTCAAACAACGTTATAAATCGACTTTATTTCTAATTGCCAATGATCAAGACAAAATTTAACTATATGCGGACTGTTAGGATGATGTGTCGCGGTTGGTGGTTGCTAGAAAAAGAGAGATCGATTGTACAATGCACCCGTGCAAGTAGCCAAGTTCTCAAGAGATAATTCCGTTGTCCAGATGGTCAGTAAATACAAAATTATAGAAATGATATAGGAACAATACATAGGGTGCTATATGACATGTTTTCTTGACAATTGCCAAATTATAGAAAATTAGAAGATTAATTTAGGTAGTTTAAGATTATGATTAAGTAAGTAAATTAGTTGTACAAATTTATATTGAAATGAACAAAGAAAATAAATGATATATGTAGCTATATATATATATATACATGTATATGTTGCGTTCCTAAACAATATCATTAACAAAACTGTTCATGATACTCATTGCTTTCGATGAAATACCAGTGTCTGGATGTACTTGTTTCAACACTTTGTAGATGTAGATGGCGTAACTTTCCTTCCTCTTACGCTTCTTCTTCTTATCATTCTTGGTGATATTTTTTTGTGCCTTTCCGGCTTTCTTCGCTGCTTTTCCACTAGTTTTTGGTGGCATTTTCACTTAGGTATCACTTCACTTCACTCACTGACGATTGAACGAGAACTGTGAAAATTTACACATTTCACCCCATCTAATGTCCCTTGGCTCGACGATATTTTCTCAGGTACACACAGAGATTAACTGAACGAACATTCGTTGATTTTTTTACATAAATACAAGCACATTTCTCGCGTTCAGCCATAACAAAGTGAATAGTGGTGTTGTGCACAAGTGCGAATTAAAGAAAATACATAAATAAATAAATAAAAATGTCTGGTCGTGGTAAAGGAGGAAAAGTGAAGGGAAAGGCAAAGTCGCGCTCAAACCGTGCTGGACTCCAATTCCCTGTTGGTCGTATTCATCGTTTGCTTCGCAAGGGTAATTATGCTGAACGCGTTGGTGCTGGTGCTCCTGTCTACTTGGCAGCTGTTATGGAATATTTAGCAGCTGAAGTGTTGGAATTGGCGGGAAATGCTGCTCGTGACAACAAAAAGACCAGAATTATTCCCCGCCATCTGCAATTGGCTATCCGTAACGACGAGGAATTGAACAAATTGCTTTCTGGTGTTACCATCGCACAAGGAGGTGTTCTTCCAAACATCCAAGCTGTTCTCTTGCCCAAGAAGACTGAAAAGAGTGCCTAAATTCATCATTTCTGACAAAAACAACCAAACAAAACAAACCGTCCTTTTAAGGACGACAAATAATTTATTTTAAGAGTGTTAAAAAATTTCAACTTACATATTTTCTTTATTAAAACAACAAATCTAAATTGAATATACATATATTTATGAGTAGGTATATCAATCGATAAAATGTTGAATTACATTAACAAAATACTGACTGTAATTTTTAAAAGCCAGCGTTATATGAGATTCTTACTTTGCATAAATCGATGCTAAGAAATTGGCAGCCATTTTGAGTAAATTTTAAAAGTCACTGTTGTATGAGGATGTCATAAAATGGCGCCATTTTGAGTAAATTTTAAAAGCCAGCGTTGTATGGGATTCTTACTTTGCACTACTAGTATGTCATAAAACGATGCTAAGAAATTGGCAGCCATTTTGAATTTCTTGCTGGCACTGCGTTCAAGATGGCTAAATGATTTTTTTTCGTTGTTTACGAATATTAAAGTAAAATGCGTATAAAATAAAATGAAACAGGAAAAAAAATAAATATGAAAAACACAAAGAAAAAAGGAATTGAATCCATCTTGCCGTTTTATTTTTTTTCGCCATGTGTTTGTAATCAGAAAATTAAAAAAAGCCAACTCCGTGCTGCGTATTAAATTTACTTGTCGCATAAACATGACGTAATTGAATTTTGACAAAAAAAAAAAAAAAATTAAATCTGTTTGGCATTGAAATATCGAACTTATATCACTTAAGATACTTTTTTGTGGTCCTGAAAAGGACCGATTGAGTAAGGAAATGAAAATGTTATTTTCACATAGTTTAACCTCCGAAACCATAAAGAGTACGTCCTTGCCTCTTCAATGCATATACAACATCCATGGCAGTGACGGTCTTACGCTTAGCATGTTCAGTGTAGGTAACAGCATCACGAATAACATTCTCCAAGAATACCTTTAGCACACCACGGGTTTCTTCGTATATCAGACCAGAAATACGTTTTACACCACCACGACGGGCTAAACGGCGAATAGCTGGCTTAGTAATACCTTGGATATTATCACGCAACACTTTACGATGACGCTTAGCACCACCCTTTCCCAAGCCTTTTCCTCCTTTACCACGACCAGTCATTTTGTAATATTATTATTTTTATTTCACTAAACACTCCACAAAAGTCACTATCAAACTGTGTCTGAATTAAAAAAAAGCAGCTGTATTTATGCTTCTTTTTCAAGAACAAGAATATAGGAAAAGAGAAAAGAGAGGAAAGTATCTAACGAAACAAGAGAACGCGAACAAGCATTATACAGTAGTGCATAAGTATGAGAATTGGAAAAAAAATTTGTTAATATTGTGTTCAAAGTGAATTAAGTGAGTGTTACATTGAAGTGAGAAATGGCTCGTACAAAGCAAACTGCTCGTAAATCGACTGGTGGAAAGGCACCCAGAAAACAGTTGGCCACTAAGGCAGCTCGCAAAAGTGCACCAGCAACTGGAGGTGTTAAGAAACCACATCGTTATCGTCCAGGAACAGTAGCTCTTCGTGAAATCCGTCGTTACCAAAAGAGCACTGAACTGTTGATTCGCAAATTGCCTTTCCAACGTTTAGTTCGTGAAATTGCTCAAGATTTCAAAACTGATTTGCGTTTCCAAAGCTCTGCTGTAATGGCTCTTCAGGAAGCAAGTGAAGCCTACTTGGTTGGTCTTTTTGAAGACACCAACTTGTGCGCCATTCATGCTAAGCGTGTCACAATTATGCCAAAAGATATTCAATTGGCCAGACGCATTCGTGGTGAACGTGCTTAAGTGTATTTATCCATCAAAATCATAAACGGTCCTTTTCAGGACCACAAACAGGATAAAGGGATTTTAATGCTTTCAATTGCGAATTTATTTATTTTTTAAGGAATGAAAAAAATATGCCCGCGGTCTTTTTAAAGACCCCAAAAAAGATGAAGGGATTTTAATACATCCATTTTGTATTTGTTGTTTTATGGACAGATGGTTCGCCTTTGTAGATGTATGTAACTTGTGCAGTCTTGGCTACTTACTCATATAAAAAAATCTTGATGAGATTGTCAAATTATAAAAACATTGATAGTTGTTTCTTTTTTGAATAAGTGAAAGATCTTCAGTTAAGTACAGTTGTGTAGACTTATTTTCATCCACATCCAATTTAAAATTATTCGAATGAAAGGTATTCAGTAGTTGAATTGAGGCAATACCAATGGAGTTCCATGTGTTGTTTGTTTTTGCTTAGGAGAAAATTCTTGTTAGTATAAATTAGAAAAATCCTAAGCTAAATTTTATTCACAATAATGCTAATTTTATTTTCCATTGGAAATAATTTTATATATGTACATATGGATTCAATTTGTAGTTATATTTTCCTCTCTGGATAAATTGAATCTGAATAAAAAAAATGGCCACGAAGTACAGTTAAATAGCAAGTTGATTAACATAAAGATTCTACCTATGTATACACATACATATGTACGTTAAGATCCTTAGTCACTTATTAATTTATTAATTAATATATTTCTTGGTTTTCCTTTCTTAAAGACGAAAGAAAAGAATCACTACTTTGAAATTCAATAACGCCACTTCACTCATTAATTTTCGATATAAAATAGAATAAATGTTTGAACGCTTGAATGTGAAGAATATTTACTTTAATTTATTTTGAAAGAAAACTTTGATATTCTTGAATCTATTTGTTAATATAGAAAATCCTTGTAAGCAGAAATATTGTTCACTTATTCAAATGTTTGTAAAAGCATTATTTCTCATTCAAATCAGTGGAATGCTAATGGTCATTTTTTATATGAATAGAATATAGCTACATTGTTATCAAATATCTATTACTTAATAATTATTTTAATTAAACTAAATGCAAATTAGTTTCATATATCCTTGAGTTAATATTATAAAGCTGTATGAAAACAAATATTTTCAATAATAAAGACACAGAAAAAATCATATCGAGAATACTGATCTATACTCCATGTCTACGCATAGACGCATTATCAAATGGAAAAAAGCATAATATTTGGCAATTAAGTGCAAAAATGTGATATGCTGCTTAAAATATATGAACACTAGGTTTACCATTTGTTTTATTAGCATTTTATTGAACAAAAACAAATAAATATTTATTTTATTAGAAACTGAAAAAGTTCGGAGAAAGTGAAATAAACGTTTCATTATTTAGGAAATGATTAATTAATTTACACCACAGTTGGGTAAAAAACTTATTGAATTTCATTTTATCTGATTAACTGAACCATATACTTTGTATATTGTATATTTTAAAATATTAAACAATTGTATTTGTTTAAATAAATGGAGTTTTATAGACGAACAGTGAAAGAAATTCATCAAACATTGACTTTAATAGTCATGTAACATCACAAATATATATTGAATTTCCGTCAAACTATTTTGAAAACAATCTATTATATTATATTGTACTATGGCAGTATTTATTTATAAGATTAACTATTTAAAAGATAAAGAATAATGATTTTTTTCGAAGAACTCAAGGATACAACTCCGTAAAAGCGCCCAAATAAATAAATTTTTTGCGTACCTTCCTACTCTTCGATTCTCACAGAGTTATGTCCGTATGGTATTCTTCGGTTGACTGTTATTAAAAGTGATTACTTACCAAGTGTTTTGTTAATAAAAGTGTTGAAAAGTAGAATTCTTAAAATGGCTGATACTGTTGCTGCTACTCCTGCCGTCGTGGCTGAGAAAAAACCAAAGAAGGCTGCCGCCAGTGGTTCAAAGAAACCAAAATCAGCTCCAACTCATCCTCCTACTCAACAAATGGTGGATGCTGCTATTAAAACATTAAAGGAACGCGGTGGTTCATCCCTCCTGGCTATCAAGAAATATATTGCTGCTACATACAAGGTTGATGTACAGAAACTTGCTCCATTTATCAAGAAGTATTTGAAAGGTGCTGTTGCTAGTGGTAAATTAGTGCAAACTAAGGGAAAGGGTGCCGCTGGTTCATTCAAATTGTCACCATCAGCCAGCAAGGAACCAAAAGCAAAATCTGCTGAGAAGAAAAAATCGGCAAAACCAAAAATAGCTGCCGCCGCTGGTGAGAAAAAGGTAAAGAAAGCAACTGGAGAGAAAAAAGTAAAGAAAGCTGTTACTGCTGCTAAAAAGAGTGCTGAGAAAAAGAAGGTGGAAAAGTCAAAGGTAAAGAGTATTAAGAAGACAACCACAGTAAAGGCCAAAACAACCAAGCCAAAAGCTGCTGCTCCAAAAGCCAAGGTTCCAAAGGCTAAATCGGCAACAGCATCTGCCGCCAAACCAAAAAAGGCAGTTGCAGCTAAAAAAGCTAAGAAATAATTTCATTGCAAATACTTGCAAGTAGAAATTAAACAAAAACTCCACAGTCCTTTTCAGGGCTACAAATTATTTCATTAATGAGATAAAATTCAATTTCATTTTAAACTTTTTTTCATAGACATGAGTGTATATTTCTGCTTTTGACTTCAGCAAAAAACAAAATGTCCGACGATTTTTTTTCTCTATCCAGTGTTATCGGCATTTCTTAGGGATTATTTATTTTCTTCGGACATGTAATTTGTTTTTGCTGATGAGCAAACCAGTGAAATTTTATTCACGATAGAGTATGTATATGTATGCACGTTATCAAACCATAATTTATATACCGACATCTTGAAAATATAAACGTGCAAATGAGGTTATGTATATTTTTTTTCCAGCGGCCATTTTTACGCAGTACCAACAATGTGTTTTTCTCGTAAATTCTTTCATGATAGTTTAAAAAATTAAATCATCGATGCACTAGGCGTGTATATAAGATGTATTTATTTTTCTACAGCACATCACAAGTTGAGAAAATGAAAAAAAAAAAAAAAGTATGTACCACAACAAAATTGAAAATCGTTATGAAATCTCCAAGAGAAATATTTTGCGGCCCTGAAAAGGGCCATTTTTGATGAAATTAGAGACGCATATTGAAAATTTACTTCGAACTGGTGTATTTGGTAACTGCTTTAGTTCCTTCACTAACAGCGTGCTTAGCGAGTTCACCAGGCAATAACAAACGAACAGCAGTTTGGATTTCCCGACTGGTGATTGTTGACCGCTTGTTGTAATGAGCCAAACGAGATGCTTCGGCGGCAATGCGTTCAAAGATATCATTAACAAAACTGTTCATGATACTCATTGCTTTCGATGAAATACCAGTGTCTGGATGTACTTGTTTCAACACTTTGTAGATGTAGATGGCGTAACTTTCCTTCCTCTTGCGCTTCTTCTTCTTATCATTCTTGGTGATATTTTTTTGTGCCTTTCCGGCTTTCTTGGCTGCTTTTCCACTAGTTTTTGGTGGCATTTTTACTCAGGTATCACTTCACTTCACTTTACTCACTGACGATTGAACGAGAACTGTGAAAATTTACACATTTCACCCCATCTAATGTCCCTTGGCTCGACGATATTTTCTCAGGTACACACAGAGATTAACTGAACGAACATTCGTTGATTTTTTTACATAAATACAAGCACGTTTCTCGCGTTCAGCCATAACAAAGTGAATAGTGGTGTTGTGCACAAGTGCGAATTAAAGAAAATACATAAATAAATAAATAAAAATGTCTGGTCGTGGTAAAGGAGGAAAAGTGAAGGGAAAGGCAAAGTCGCGCTCAAATCGTGCTGGACTCCAATTCCCTGTTGGTCGTATTCATCGTTTGCTTCGCAAGGGTAATTATGCTGAACGCGTTGGTGCTGGTGCTCCTGTCTACTTGGCAGCTGTTATGGAATATTTAGCCGCTGAAGTGTTGGAATTGGCGGGAAATGCTGCTCGTGACAACAAAAAGACCAGAATTATTCCCCGCCATCTGCAATTGGCTATCCGTAACGACGAGGAATTGAACAAATTGCTTTCTGGTGTTACCATCGCACAAGGAGGTGTTCTTCCAAACATCCAAGCTGTTCTCTTGCCCAAGAAGACTGAAAAGAGTGCCTAAATTCATCATTTCTGACAAAAACAACCAAACAAAACAAACCGTCCTTTTAAGGACGACAAATAATTTATTTTAAGAGTGTTAAAAATTTTCAACTTACATATTTTCTTTATTAAAACAACAAATCTAAATTGAATATACATATATTTATGAGTAGGTATATCAATCGATAAAATGTTGAATTACATTAACAAAATACTGACTGTAATTTTTAAAAGCCAGCGTTATATGAGATTCTTACTTTGCATAAATCGATGCTAAGAAATTGGCAGCCATTTTGAGTAAATTTTAAAAGTCACTGTTGTATGAGGATGTCATAAAATGGCGCCATTTTGAGTAAATTTTAAAAGCCAGCGTTGTATGGGATTCTTACTTTGCACTACTAGTATGTCATAAAACGATGCTAAGAAATTGGCAGCCATTTTGAATTTCTTGCTGGCACTGCGTTCAAGATGGCTAAATGATTTTTTTTCGTTGTTTACGAATATTAAAGTAAAATGCGTATAAAATAAAATGAAACAGGAAAAAAAATAAATGTGAAAAACACAAAGAAAAAAGGAATTGAATCCATCTTGTCGTTTTATTTTTTTTCGCCACGTGTTTGTAATCAGAAAATTAAAAAAAGCCAACTCCGTGCTGCGTATTAAATTTACTTGTCGCATAAACATGACGTAATTGAATTTTGACAAAAAAAAAAAAAAAACTAAATCTGTTTGGCATTGAAATATCGAACTTATATCACTTAAGATACTTTTTTGTGGTCCTGAAAAGGACCGATTGAGTAAGGAAATGAAAATGTTATTTTCACATAGTTTAACCTCCGAAACCATAAAGAGTACGTCCTTGCCTCTTCAATGCATATACAACATCCATGGCAGTGACGGTCTTACGCTTAGCATGTTCGGTGTAGGTAACAGCATCACGAATAACATTCTCCAAGAATACCTTTAGCACACCACGGGTTTCTTCGTATATCAGACCAGAAATACGTTTTACACCACCACGACGGGCTAAACGGCGAATAGCTGGCTTAGTAATACCTTGGATATTATCACGCAACACTTTACGATGACGCTTAGCACCACCCTTTCCCAAGCCTTTTCCTCCTTTACCACGACCAGTCATTTTGTAATATTATTATTTTTATTTCACTAAACACTCCACAAAAGTCACTATCAAACTGTGTCTGAATTAGATTTTTTTTTTTTTTTCAGATTAAGAGTTTTTATTGGTCGCTAGTATATGTACAAATTGATTAAAACTAAGCTTATAACTATAATAAGAAGGTCGGCTCAACAAAAGGGGCCCAACGGATTTCGCCTGACTGTTTACAAAATTCTTTTAATAAAAACATTATTATTGACTACTTAATCTATTGTCTGTGTTGTTTTAAACATTGTATAGTACATATGCATGTATATACGTCATTGGAAGTTAGAGATAAATATAAAAGGAAAATAAAGGAGAGAAGAGAAAGGAAAAGAAAAGGAAATAAAAAGGAAAAATTTTACAGTACCAATCATCCCCGGTAGTGCGTGTTATTGACTCGCTGATAAAACGGAGTACTTTCGTTGTGCATGATGTTTTGGAATCGTCCATCGGTGATCGCTCTTGTGTGCAGGTATTGGTGGTTTGGTTCGATGTCTTGCCTTAGGATATCCAAAATGTCGTCATTGGGGTGTGCTGAGAGGTTTTGCAGGATCTTCGATGATAAACCAATCATGTAATTCTCTATGGATACTACCCTCGCACTTTGGTAGAGCAAAGAGTTGGGGTAATATCGCTGCGTGGCTGGATTACGGTGCAGTCCTGTGCATATTCGAAGGACCTTGCGCTCGAACATTTGGATCATCTTCATCGTTGTTGGCGAGATGGTAAACCATATAGGACAGCCATATGTAATGACAGGTCTTACAAGTTGTTTGTAAACCAGAAGTTTGGTTTTCACACTAAGACCGTTTCGTTTCCTTAGTAATGGGTGCACTAGGTGTAGCGCAAAGTTGGCCCTTTTCATGATGATCTTTGCATGCGGATTAAATTTAAACCTCTCGCTGAAGTTTATTCCGAGATATTTCGTCGTAGCCTTTGTAGGTATTATTGTGCGGTCAGGAAGAGTTATTTTGATGTTCTGGCAACGGGTTGCAAACGCTCGTCGTCCCCTCACGGCTGTTACTGGTGGTCGGAAACAGATAAGTTCTGTTTTATCTCCATTTATCTTCAGACCCCATTTGAGGTAATACTCCCAAAGGTTCTTAACGTGTGCCTCAACTTTCCTGGCTGCTATATCAGGGGATAACGAAACAGCGTACGTGATGGAGTCATCTGCGAACAGCAATGTCCTTGTACCTTCTGGATTTGATGGTTGATCCGCTGTGAAGATGTTGAAGAGCATTGGACCGAGTCTTGAACCTTGAGGAACTCCCGCGTTGATGTCCTTCATTGATGATTTTGAATTTCCAACCTGAACATAGAAAATTCTATTGGATAGGAAATTAAAAGTTATTCTAACTAAGTAACTGGGGCATCCTAGATGAAGTAGTTTGAAGATGAGTCCTTTCGTCCAAACACTGTCAAAAGCCTTTTCGATGTCGAGCAGACAGGCTATTGTTGACTCTTTTTTATTAAGTCCTTGGGTGACATCGCTGTGAAGCTTCAGCAATGGGAGAATTGTGGAATGCCTTGCCCTGAACCCATACTGGTTGTTGGGGATTATGCCACGCTCCTCGCAGAAGTGATTTAGCTTTCGCAGAATCACCGATTCCAGGATCTTGCTCACACAGCACAGCAGAGCAATCGGACGATACCCATTCACGTCCGAGCGATTCGTCTTTTTCGGCACTGGGACGACCTTGGCCACTTTCCACTTGGCTGGGAAGTATCCATTATTGATGCAGTTATTGAATATTACAGTCAGGAAAAGGAGGGCCAGACTTGGTAACCTTTTAATTAAAAAGTTTGATATCTGGTCCGTTCCTGCAGATTTTTTTGCGTTGCTGCATTGAATAATTTCTTCCACTTCCTCTGTGTTGGTAAAGCATTCGTTGATGGCTGGGTCTTCTGCTTGGTTATTATCGCTGAAGGATGTGATTGGGGTGACTGTTTCTGTTGCTTCGCTGACTTGAGTCTCAACCTCCTCCAAGAAATCCGGGAGATGGGAAGGTGGACGATCTACGAAGTTACCTTCGAAGTGATTAGCGAAAACCTCCGCTTTTTCGGCAGAGGTTTTCGCTGTTCCCTGCGCATAGCTAATCACCTCCGGAAGGGAGTTTGATTTGCCAACGAGAGAATTGATCTTCTTGAAGGCGTCTGGACCAGGTTTGATATCTTGAAGTCGTTTGGCGAACTCTTCCTCCTGGTAGGTTCTCACAGCTTGGAGAAACATTGTGTTTGTGCACTGCAGTTGTGAGTGCACGCTGCGGAATTCTTCATTCGCGGTGTTGAGCGTCCTTTGAACAATTCGTTGTAATCTTTTTCTTAGCCGTTGTCTGTGGGCGTAGATTGCCTGTATGTAGCTCGGAAGTTTTTCGTACTTATCTCTGCTGGTTCTCGGTGTTTTCTGTCGATCCACCGCATTATTGATTACCGTCTCAAACAAGTTGACGGCGTTGTCAATCTCTCCAATAGTCAGATTGCGATTTGATGAAACTTGTGGCATTTCTGCCTCAATGTCCGATTTAAATCGGACCCAGTTCATACGTTTAAACCTGATGTGCAACTCGGGTGTATGTTGCTCGGCCATGATACATCTCATCAGACGAACCTTTAGTTCAACTGCCAGATGGTCCGAATCGCTTGGGTGCGCTAAGCACGAGTAGTTTCTGAACTCTGGCAGTATGTTGACAAAGTTTGAAGTTGCCAGAAAAAAGTCCAGCGTTGATGGTGTTCTCGGGAAGGTTCTCTGAGATTGAGAGACAACCACGAACGAATGGAGGTGGCTGTTTTCATTGAGCCAATTGACTATTGCAAGTCCTTGAGGGGAGTTTTCGCTATCTTGCCATAGCGTATGCCTTGCATTGAAGTCTCCTCCGACAACGCAATATGTATGTAGACTAGCGATGCTGCTCAATGTTGTAAGGTCGTGATGGATGTTTTCCCTCGAGGCCCCACAGTGATTGTATCCTGAGACTACCAGTAAGGTTTCACCTTCGGAGACACTGATGCTGACGGCTGTCGTTTCCATCGATGCGAGTCCATGAATTTTAACTTCTTCGGCCTTGAAGAAGTCGCGTAAGAGGATAGCCGTTCCTCTCTTTCCCGTTGATTTGTCAACTCTGTATATTCGATAGCCAGGAACACTAATCCTATTCCTTGCCGTGACCATAGTCTCCTGTAGTAGGAGAATGTCCGGTCTTTTTGCCTTGACGAACAAGTTCAAAGCAATGCGCCTGGCAGTCGAATACACAGAGTTGACGTTGTATGAGAGGACATTTATTTTGTTTACTGTGAACATATTTCACAAATAAGTGTGCCCAATATTACTGTTTTCGCCTTATCGTCCAGTAAGGCATAGTTCTTTGGGACAACCTTGCGAGCCTTCTGCAGCAAGGTCAAGAGATCTGTACCAAACAGTCTCTCTGTGTCCTCGAAGATGTTGTGTGAAGGCGAGGCTTTGGGCTTCTGCGTTTTTGGAGGGGCTGTTGCGTGTTTAGGTGCAGCTCCTGCTGCCGCTGTTTGTTTAATAGTTGATGGTGGCTGTTGAGCTGGCCGTTCCTTTTGCGAAGTCCTTAAGGCAACGACATCTGCAAAGCTTAGACCAGATTCAATGGCTTTGGTGGCTGACTTTTGGGCAAACTTATGCTGCTCCTTCTTTTTAGTGGCGGATTTGATTTTGCTGGCCAATTTCTCCTTATACTTCGGGCATCCCTTGTAATTCGCTGGGTGTCCTGTCTTCTGGCAGTTCGCACAGAATACATCTGCGTCTTTAAGGTTGGACCTTTGGCAATCTCCTGGTCCATGCTTGTTGTTGCATTTTACGCATATGTAGGGCATCCCGCAGTTGGCTGCGACGTGCCCAAACTTCTGGCAGTTCTTACACTGCGTGATGCCGTTGTTCTTGAAACGCTCCCAGTGCACCTTCTGGTTCATAAGTAAGTTCTTTTTGTAGACCGATGACAAGTCGGTGCCATTTTCAACTTGGACCACAAAATTGTTAAATTTGCGGTCACTTCGTGTGGTTTTGTACGGGCTGACGGTAATTGCCGGGATTCCGGCTTGGCACAGCTCTTCTTTTATTTCAGCTACCTCGTAGCTGTGGTGGATCCCTTTTAAAACTAAAAGGGTTTTCCTCTCATCTTTTGGGGTATAAGTGTTGAACCCCGTCTGCTTGAGTTGCAGGAAACTCCTGACTTTGTTGAAGTCGTCCTTTCCCTTCGTAGTTATTACTGACTTGGATCCATTTATATTATGAATCTTATAAGTAATTTTGGCTTCTTTAGTGAAGCGACTTAATTCAGCTACATTTAAATTGTAGCATACTATTGGCGGCATCATGCTGTTCTTTTTAAGTGCGGCTGGTTGGTCTGTGGGTTGAGTCGTTGGTACAACGACTTCCTCATCGCTCTTGCGAATAACCTTCGCTTTTGCTGGTGGTGTAGGAGACGGCGAAGGTGAGTCCGCCTTCTTTCGTTTTTTGCAGACGACTGTGAAGCCGTCCTCAATTTCGTTACTGGGAGTTTCCTCAGTGAGGGATTCCTGGGTGTTTTCTTCAGAGGTAAGCTCCTCGTCACTTACCTCCTCTACCCCCTCCATTCCATCATCATCGTCCGAGTCCGCTTCTTCTTCGCAGACCTGGTCGTCATCTACCAACTCGTATAAGTCGTCGGCGTTGGCCATCATATCATGGATGGGAGATATTACCTCCCTTCCATGAGCAGCGACTTTGTTATTGATAAGCTGAAGAATCTCCTGCCATGTGCTCGAGGCCACATTTCTTAACCTCTCCTTTTTACCCATTTGGTGTTGGGTTCACTAAAATCCTTCTGGAAAGAAAAAGATTTATTATTAATATACTATGGCTGCCTCGCCAAGTTTATTATGATGTGAGCTATTTTTAAAAAAACTGTCACACATCCAGTTACACAGGGTAATAAAAAAATTGATTTTAAATATGGGTTTACCCTGTAATAAAAATCTCAGTAAGACTTTTATTACAGCAATAAGATTTTGTCTGCGGGTTTTCCCCGAAAAACACGAAAAAAAAACAATTTTCCGTAGCTTGTGAAATATGCACTGCGCTGAACAACCGTTCCGTACTGTGGATGAACACGATTGAGTGAGTGTCGGGTGAGTGTCTGAATTAAAAAAAAGCAGCTGTATTTATGCTTCTTTTTCAAGAACAAGAATATAGGAAAAGAGAAAAGAGAGGAAAGTATCTAACGAAACAAGAGAACGCGAACAAGCATTATACAGTAGTGCATAAGTATGAGAATTGGAAAAAAAATTTGTTAATATTGTGTTCAAAGTGAATTAAGTGAGTGTTACATTGAAGTGAGAAATGGCTCGTACAAAGCAAACTGCTCGTAAATCGACTGGTGGAAAGGCACCCAGAAAACAGTTGGCCACTAAGGCAGCTCGCAAAAGTGCACCAGCAACTGGAGGTGTTAAGAAACCACATCGTTATCGTCCAGGAACAGTAGCTCTTCGTGAAATCCGTCGTTACCAAAAGAGCACTGAACTGTTGATTCGCAAATTGCCTTTCCAACGTTTAGTTCGTGAAATTGCTCAAGATTTCAAAACTGATTTGCGTTTCCAAAGCTCTGCTGTAATGGCTCTTCAGGAAGCAAGTGAAGCCTACTTGGTTGGTCTTTTTGAAGACACCAACTTGTGCGCCATTCATGCTAAGCGTGTCACAATTATGCCAAAAGATATTCAATTGGCCAGACGCATTCGTGGTGAACGTGCTTAAGTGTATTTATCCATCAAAATCATAAACGGTCCTTTTCAGGACCACAAACAGGATAAAGGGATTTTAATGCTTTCAATTGCGAATTTATTTATTTTTTAAGGAATGAAAAAAATATGCCCGCGGTCTTTTTAAAGACCCCAAAAAAGATGAAGGGATTTTAATACATCCATTTTGTATTTGTTGTTTTATGGACAGATGGTTCGCCTTTGTAGATGTATGTAACTTGTGCAGTCTTGGCTACTTACTCATATAAAAAAATCTTGATGAGATTGTCAAATTATAAAAACATTGATAGTTGTTTCTTTTTTGAATAAGTGAAAGATCTTCAGTTAAGTACAGTTGTGTAGACTTATTTTCATCCACATCCAATTTAAAATTATTCGAATGAAAGGTATTCAGTAGTTGAATTGAGGCAATACCAATGGAGTTCCATGTGTTGTTTGTTTTTGCTTAGGAGAAAATTCTTGTTAGTATAAATTAGAAAAATCCTAAGCTAAATTTTATTCACAATAATGCTAATTTTATTTTCCATTGGAAATAATTTTATATATGTACATATGGATTCAATTTGTAGTTATATTTTCCTCTCTGGATAAATTGAATCTGAATAAAAAAAATGGCCACGAAGTACAGTTAAATAGCAAGTTGATTAACATAAAGATTCTACCTATGTATACACATACATATGTACGTTAAGATCCTTAGTCACTTATTAATTTATTAATTAATATATTTCTTGGTTTTCCTTTCTTAAAGACGAAAGAAAAGAATCACTACTTTGAAATTCAATAACGCCACTTCACTCATTAATTTTCGATATAAAATAGAATAAATGTTTGAACGCTTGAATGTGAAGAATATTTACTTTAATTTATTTTGAAAGAAAACTTTGATATTCTTGAATCTATTTGTTAATATAGAAAATCCTTGTAAGCAGAAATATTGTTCACTTATTCAAATGTTTGTAAAAGCATTATTTCTCATTCAAATCAGTGGAATGCTAATGGTCATTTTTTATATGAATAGAATATAGCTACATTGTTATCAAATATCTATTACTTAATAATTATTTTAATTAAACTAAATGCAAATTAGTTTCATATATCCTTGAGTTAATATTATAAAGCTGTATGAAAACAAATATTTTCAATAATAAAGACACAGAAAAAATCATATCGAGAATACTGATCTATACTCCATGTCTACGCATAGACGCATTATCAAATGGAAAAAAGCATAATATTTGGCAATTAAGTGCAAAAATGTGATATGCTGCTTAAAATATATGAACACTAGGTTTACCATTTGTTTTATTAGCATTTTATTGAACAAAAACAAATAAATATTTATTTTATTAGAAACTGAAAAAGTTCGGAGAAAGTGAAATAAACGTTTCA
Organism: Chalcosyrphus nemorum; assembly: GCA_949716465.1. Taxonomy (NCBI): domain Eukaryota; kingdom Metazoa; phylum Arthropoda; class Insecta; order Diptera; family Syrphidae; genus Chalcosyrphus; species Chalcosyrphus nemorum. The sequence continues at coordinate 37,457,041 of OX454332.1, forward strand.
TTATTTAGGAAATGATTAATTAATTTACACCACAGTTGGGTAAAAAACTTATTGAATTTCATTTTATCTGATTAACTGAACCATATACTTTGTATATTGTATATTTTAAAATATTAAACAATTGTATTTGTTTAAATAAATGGAGTTTTATAGACGAACAGTGAAAGAAATTCATCAAACATTGACTTTAATAGTCATGTAACATCACAAATATATATTGAATTTCCGTCAAACTATTTTGAAAACAATCTATTATATTATATTGTACTATGGCAGTATTTATTTATAAGATTAACTATTTAAAAGATAAAGAATAATGATTTTTTTCGAAGAACTCAAGGATACAACTCCGTAAAAGCGCCCAAATAAATAAATTTTTTGCGTACCTTCCTACTCTTCGATTCTCACAGAGTTATGTCCGTATGGTATTCTTCGGTTGACTGTTATTAAAAGTGATTACTTACCAAGTGTTTTGTTAATAAAAGTGTTGAAAAGTAGAATTCTTAAAATGGCTGATACTGTTGCTGCTACTCCTGCCGTCGTGGCTGAGAAAAAACCAAAGAAGGCTGCCGCCAGTGGTTCAAAGAAACCAAAATCAGCTCCAACTCATCCTCCTACTCAACAAATGGTGGATGCTGCTATTAAAACATTAAAGGAACGCGGTGGTTCATCCCTCCTGGCTATCAAGAAATATATTGCTGCTACATACAAGGTTGATGTACAGAAACTTGCTCCATTTATCAAGAAGTATTTGAAAGGTGCTGTTGCTAGTGGTAAATTAGTGCAAACTAAGGGAAAGGGTGCCGCTGGTTCATTCAAATTGTCACCATCAGCCAGCAAGGAACCAAAAGCAAAATCTGCTGAGAAGAAAAAATCGGCAAAACCAAAAATAGCTGCCGCCGCTGGTGAGAAAAAGGTAAAGAAAGCAACTGGAGAGAAAAAAGTAAAGAAAGCTGTTACTGCTGCTAAAAAGAGTGCTGAGAAAAAGAAGGTGGAAAAGTCAAAGGTAAAGAGTATTAAGAAGACAACCACAGTAAAGGCCAAAACAACCAAGCCAAAAGCTGCTGCTCCAAAAGCCAAGGTTCCAAAGGCTAAATCGGCAACAGCATCTGCCGCCAAACCAAAAAAGGCAGTTGCAGCTAAAAAAGCTAAGAAATAATTTCATTGCAAATACTTGCAAGTAGAAATTAAACAAAAACTCCACAGTCCTTTTCAGGGCTACAAATTATTTCATTAATGAGATAAAATTCAATTTCATTTTAAACTTTTTTTCATAGACATGAGTGTATATTTCTGCTTTTGACTTCAGCAAAAAACAAAATGTCCGACGATTTTTTTTCTCTATCCAGTGTTATCGGCATTTCTTAGGGATTATTTATTTTCTTCGGACATGTAATTTGTTTTTGCTGATGAGCAAACCAGTGAAATTTTATTCACGATAGAGTATGTATATGTATGCACGTTATCAAACCATAATTTATATACCGACATCTTGAAAATATAAACGTGCAAATGAGGTTATGTATATTTTTTTTCCAGCGGCCATTTTTACGCAGTACCAACAATGTGTTTTTCTCGTAAATTCTTTCATGATAGTTTAAAAAATTAAATCATCGATGCACTAGGCGTGTATATAAGATGTATTTATTTTTCTACAGCACATCACAAGTTGAGAAAATGAAAAAAAAAAAAAAAGTATGTACCACAACAAAATTGAAAATCGTTATGAAATCTCCAAGAGAAATATTTTGCGGCCCTGAAAAGGGCCATTTTTGATGAAATTAGAGACGCATATTGAAAATTTACTTCGAACTGGTGTATTTGGTAACTGCTTTAGTTCCTTCACTAACAGCGTGCTTAGCGAGTTCACCAGGCAATAACAAACGAACAGCAGTTTGGATTTCCCGACTGGTGATTGTTGACCGCTTGTTGTAATGAGCCAAACGAGATGCTTCGGCGGCAATGCGTTCAAAGATATCATTAACAAAACTGTTCATGATACTCATTGCTTTCGATGAAATACCAGTGTCTGGATGTACTTGTTTCAACACTTTGTAGATGTAGATGGCGTAACTTTCCTTCCTCTTGCGCTTCTTCTTCTTATCATTCTTGGTGATATTTTTTTGTGCCTTTCCGGCTTTCTTGGCTGCTTTTCCACTAGTTTTTGGTGGCATTTTTACTCAGGTATCACTTCACTTCACTTTACTCACTGACGATTGAACGAGAACTGTGAAAATTTACACATTTCACCCCATCTAATGTCCCTTGGCTCGACGATATTTTCTCAGGTACACACAGAGATTAACTGAACGAACATTCGTTGATTTTTTTACATAAATACAAGCACGTTTCTCGCGTTCAGCCATAACAAAGTGAATAGTGGTGTTGTGCACAAGTGCGAATTAAAGAAAATACATAAATAAATAAATAAAAATGTCTGGTCGTGGTAAAGGAGGAAAAGTGAAGGGAAAGGCAAAGTCGCGCTCAAATCGTGCTGGACTCCAATTCCCTGTTGGTCGTATTCATCGTTTGCTTCGCAAGGGTAATTATGCTGAACGCGTTGGTGCTGGTGCTCCTGTCTACTTGGCAGCTGTTATGGAATATTTAGCCGCTGAAGTGTTGGAATTGGCGGGAAATGCTGCTCGTGACAACAAAAAGACCAGAATTATTCCCCGCCATCTGCAATTGGCTATCCGTAACGACGAGGAATTGAACAAATTGCTTTCTGGTGTTACCATCGCACAAGGAGGTGTTCTTCCAAACATCCAAGCTGTTCTCTTGCCCAAGAAGACTGAAAAGAGTGCCTAAATTCATCATTTCTGACAAAAACAACCAAACAAAACAAACCGTCCTTTTAAGGACGACAAATAATTTATTTTAAGAGTGTTAAAAATTTTCAACTTACATATTTTCTTTATTAAAACAACAAATCTAAATTGAATATACATATATTTATGAGTAGGTATATCAATCGATAAAATGTTGAATTACATTAACAAAATACTGACTGTAATTTTTAAAAGCCAGCGTTATATGAGATTCTTACTTTGCATAAATCGATGCTAAGAAATTGGCAGCCATTTTGAGTAAATTTTAAAAGTCACTGTTGTATGAGGATGTCATAAAATGGCGCCATTTTGAGTAAATTTTAAAAGCCAGCGTTGTATGGGATTCTTACTTTGCACTACTAGTATGTCATAAAACGATGCTAAGAAATTGGCAGCCATTTTGAATTTCTTGCTGGCACTGCGTTCAAGATGGCTAAATGATTTTTTTTCGTTGTTTACGAATATTAAAGTAAAATGCGTATAAAATAAAATGAAACAGGAAAAAAAATAAATGTGAAAAACACAAAGAAAAAAGGAATTGAATCCATCTTGTCGTTTTATTTTTTTTCGCCACGTGTTTGTAATCAGAAAATTAAAAAAAGCCAACTCCGTGCTGCGTATTAAATTTACTTGTCGCATAAACATGACGTAATTGAATTTTGACAAAAAAAAAAAAAAAACTAAATCTGTTTGGCATTGAAATATCGAACTTATATCACTTAAGATACTTTTTTGTGGTCCTGAAAAGGACCGATTGAGTAAGGAAATGAAAATGTTATTTTCACATAGTTTAACCTCCGAAACCATAAAGAGTACGTCCTTGCCTCTTCAATGCATATACAACATCCATGGCAGTGACGGTCTTACGCTTAGCATGTTCAGTGTAGGTAACAGCATCACGAATAACATTCTCCAAGAATACCTTTAGCACACCACGGGTTTCTTCGTATATCAGACCAGAAATACGTTTTACACCACCACGACGGGCTAAACGGCGAATAGCTGGCTTAGTAATACCTTGGATATTATCACGCAACACTTTACGATGACGCTTAGCACCACCCTTTCCCAAGCCTTTTCCTCCTTTACCACGACCAGTCATTTTGTAATATTATTATTTTTATTTCACTAAACACTCCACAAAAGTCACTATCAAACTGTGTCTGAATTAAAAAAAAGCAGCTGTATTTATGCTTCTTTTTCAAGAACAAGAATATAGGAAAAGAGAAAAGAGAGGAAAGTATCTAACGAAACAAGAGAACGCGAACAAGCATTATACAGTAGTGCATAAGTATGAGAATTGGAAAAAAAATTTGTTAATATTGTGTTCAAAGTGAATTAAGTGAGTGTTACATTGAAGTGAGAAATGGCTCGTACAAAGCAAACTGCTCGTAAATCGACTGGTGGAAAGGCACCCAGAAAACAGTTGGCCACTAAGGCAGCTCGCAAAAGTGCACCAGCAACTGGAGGTGTTAAGAAACCACATCGTTATCGTCCAGGAACAGTAGCTCTTCGTGAAATCCGTCGTTACCAAAAGAGCACTGAACTGTTGATTCGCAAATTGCCTTTCCAACGTTTAGTTCGTGAAATTGCTCAAGATTTCAAAACTGATTTGCGTTTCCAAAGCTCTGCTGTAATGGCTCTTCAGGAAGCAAGTGAAGCCTACTTGGTTGGTCTTTTTGAAGACACCAACTTGTGCGCCATTCATGCTAAGCGTGTCACAATTATGCCAAAAGATATTCAATTGGCCAGACGCATTCGTGGTGAACGTGCTTAAGTGTATTTATCCATCAAAATCATAAACGGTCCTTTTCAGGACCACAAACAGGATAAAGGGATTTTAATGCTTTCAATTGCGAATTTATTTATTTTTTAAGGAATGAAAAAAATATGCCCGCGGTCTTTTTAAAGACCCCAAAAAAGATGAAGGGATTTTAATACATCCATTTTGTATTTGTTGTTTTATGGACAGATGGTTCGCCTTTGTAGATGTATGTAACTTGTGCAGTCTTGGCTACTTACTCATATAAAAAAATCTTGATGAGATTGTCAAATTATAAAAACATTGATAGTTGTTTCTTTTTTGAATAAGTGAAAGATCTTCAGTTAAGTACAGTTGTGTAGACTTATTTTCATCCACATCCAATTTAAAATTATTCGAATGAAAGGTATTCAGTAGTTGAATTGAGGCAATACCAATGGAGTTCCATGTGTTGTTTGTTTTTGCTTAGGAGAAAATTCTTGTTAGTATAAATTAGAAAAATCCTAAGCTAAATTTTATTCACAATAATGCTAATTTTATTTTCCATTGGAAATAATTTTATATATGTACATATGGATTCAATTTGTAGTTATATTTTCCTCTCTGGATAAATTGAATCTGAATAAAAAAAATGGCCACGAAGTACAGTTAAATAGCAAGTTGATTAACATAAAGATTCTACCTATGTATACACATACATATGTACGTTAAGATCCTTAGTCACTTATTAATTTATTAATTAATATATTTCTTGGTTTTCCTTTCTTAAAGACGAAAGAAAAGAATCACTACTTTGAAATTCAATAACGCCACTTCACTCATTAATTTTCGATATAAAATAGAATAAATGTTTGAACGCTTGAATGTGAAGAATATTTACTTTAATTTATTTTGAAAGAAAACTTTGATATTCTTGAATCTATTTGTTAATATAGAAAATCCTTGTAAGCAGAAATATTGTTCACTTATTCAAATGTTTATAAAAGCATTATTTCTCATTCAAATCAGGGGAATGCTAATGGTCATTTTTTATATGAATAGAATATAGCTACATTGTTATCAAATATCTATTACTTCATAATTATTTTAATTAAACTAAATGCAAATTAGTTTCAGTTATCCTTGAGTTAATATTATAACGTTGTATGAAAACAAATATTTTCAATAATAAAGACAGAAAAAATCATATCGAGAATACTGATCTATACTCCATGTCTACGCATAGACGCATTATCAAATGGAAAAAAGCATAATATTTGGCAATTAAGTGCAAAAATGTGATATGCTGCTTAAAATATATGAACACTAGGTTTACCATTTGTTTTATTAGCATTTTATTGAACAAAAACAAATAAATATTTATTTTATTAGAAACTGAAAAAGTTCGGAGAAAGTGAAATAAACGTTTCATTATTTAGGAAATGATTAATTAATTTACACCACAGTTGGGTAAAAAACTTATTGAATTTCATTTTATCTGATTAACTGAACCATATACTTTGTATATTGTATATTTTAAAATATTAAACAATTGTATTTGTTTAAATAAATGGAGTTTTATAGACGAACAGTGAAAGAAATTCATCAAACATTGACTTTAATAGTCATGTAACATCACAAATATATATTGAATTTCCGTCAAACTATTTTGAAAACAATCTATTATATTATATTGTACTATGGCAGTATTTATTTATAAGATTAACTATTTAAAAGATAAAGAATAATGATTTTTTTCGAAGAACTCAAGGATACAACTCCGTAAAAGCGCCCAAATAAATAAATTTTTTGCGTACCTTCCTACTCTTCGATTCTCACAGAGTTATGTCCGTATGGTATTCTTCGGTTGACTGTTATTAAAAGTGATTACTTACCAAGTGTTTTGTTAATAAAAGTGTTGAAAAGTAGAATTCTTAAAATGGCTGATACTGTTGCTGCTACTCCTGCCGTCGTGGCTGAGAAAAAACCAAAGAAGGCTGCCGCCAGTGGTTCAAAGAAACCAAAATCAGCTCCAACTCATCCTCCTACTCAACAAATGGTGGATGCTGCTATTAAAACATTGAAGGAACGCGGTGGTTCATCCCTCCTGGCTATCAAGAAATATATTGCTGCTACATACAAGGTTGATGTACAGAAACTTGCTCCATTTATCAAGAAGTATTTGAAAGGTGCTGTTGCTAGTGGTAAATTAGTGCAAACTAAGGGAAAGGGTGCCGCTGGTTCATTCAAATTATCACCATCAGCCAGCAAGGAACCAAAAGCAAAATCTGCTGAGAAGAAAAAATCGGCAAAACCAAAAATAGCTGCCGCCGCTGGTGAGAAAAAGGTAAAGAAAGCAACTGGAGAGAAAAAAGTAAAGAAAGCTGTTACTGCTGCTAAAAAGAGTGCTGAGAAAAAGAAGGTGGAAAAGTCAAAGGTAAAGAGTATTAAGAAGACAACCACAGTAAAGGCCAAAACAACCAAGCCAAAAGCTGCTGCTCCAAAAGCCAAGGTTCCAAAGGCTAAATCGGCAACAGCATCTGCCGCCAAACCAAAAAAGGCAGTTGCAGCTAAAAAAGCTAAGAAATAATTTCATTGCCAATACTTGCAAGTAGAAATTAAACAAAAACTCCACAGTCCTTTTCAGGGCTACAAATTATTTCATTAATGAGATAAAATTCAATTTCATTTTAAACTTTTTTTCATAGACATGAGTGTATATTTCTGCTTTTGACTTCAGCAAAAAAAAACAAAATGTCCGACGATTTTTTTTCTCTATCCGTGTTATCGGCATTTTTTAGGGATTATTTATTTTCTTCGGACATGTAATTTGTTTTTGCTGATGAGCAAACCAGTTAAATTTTATTCACGATAGAGTATGTATATGTATGCACGTTATCAAACCATAATTTATATACCGACATCTTGAAAATTTAAACGTGCAAATGAGGTTATGGATATTTTTTTTCCAGCGGCCATTTTTACGCAGTACCAACAATGTGTTTTTCTCGTAAATTCTTTCATGATAGTTTAAAAAATTAAATCATCGATGCTCTAGGCGTGTATATAATATGTATTTATTTTTCTACAGCACAACAAAAGTTGAGAAAATGAAAAAAAAAAAGTATGTACCACAACAAAATTGAAAATCGTTATGAAATCTCCAAGAGAAATATTTTGCGGCCCTGAAAAGGGCCATTTTTGATGAAATTAGAGACGCATATTGAAAATTTACTTCGAACTGGTGTATTTGGTAACTGCTTTAGTTCCTTCACTAACAGCGTGCTTAGCGAGTTCACCAGGCAATAACAAACGAACAGCAGTTTGGATTTCCCGACTGGTGATTGTTGACCGCTTGTTGTAATGAGCCAAACGAGATGCTTCGGCGGCAATGCGTTCAAAGATATCATTAACAAAACTGTTCATGATACTCATTGCTTTCGATGAAATACCAGTGTCTGGATGTACTTGTTTCAACACTTTGTAGATGTAGATGGCGTAACTTTCCTTCCTCTTGCGCTTCTTCTTCTTATCATTCTTGGTGATATTTTTTTGTGCCTTTCCGGCTTTCTTGGCTGCTTTTCCACTAGTTTTTGGTGGCATTTTTACTCAGGTATCACTTCACTTCACTTTACTCACTGACGATTGAACGAGAACTGTGAAAATTTACACATTTCACCCCATCTAATGTCCCTTGGCTCGACGATATTTTCTCAGGTACACACAGAGATTAACTGAACGAACATTCGTTGATTTTTTTACATAAATACAAGCACGTTTCTCGCGTTCAGCCATAACAAAGTGAATAGTGGTGTTGTGCACAAGTGCGAATTAAAGAAAATACATAAATAAATAAATAAAAATGTCTGGTCGTGGTAAAGGAGGAAAAGTGAAGGGAAAGGCAAAGTCGCGCTCAAATCGTGCTGGACTCCAATTCCCTGTTGGTCGTATTCATCGTTTGCTTCGCAAGGGTAATTATGCTGAACGCGTTGGTGCTGGTGCTCCTGTCTACTTGGCAGCTGTTATGGAATATTTAGCCGCTGAAGTGTTGGAATTGGCGGGAAATGCTGCTCGTGACAACAAAAAGACCAGAATTATTCCCCGCCATCTGCAATTGGCTATCCGTAACGACGAGGAATTGAACAAATTGCTTTCTGGTGTTACCATCGCACAAGGAGGTGTTCTTCCAAACATCCAAGCTGTTCTCTTGCCCAAGAAGACTGAAAAGAGTGCCTAAATTCATCATTTCTGACAAAAACAACCAAACAAAACAAACCGTCCTTTTAAGGACGACAAATAATTTATTTTAAGAGTGTTAAAAATTTTCAACTTACATATTTTCTTTATTAAAACAACAAATCTAAATTGAATATACATATATTTATGAGTAGGTATATCAATCGATAAAATGTTGAATTACATTAACAAAATACTGACTGTAATTTTTAAAAGCCAGCGTTATATGAGATTCTTACTTTGCATAAATCGATGCTAAGAAATTGGCAGCCATTTTGAGTAAATTTTAAAAGTCACTGTTGTATGAGGATGTCATAAAATGGCGCCATTTTGAGTAAATTTTAAAAGCCAGCGTTGTATGGGATTCTTACTTTGCACTACTAGTATGTCATAAAACGATGCTAAGAAATTGGCAGCCATTTTGAATTTCTTGCTGGCACTGCGTTCAAGATGGCTAAATGATTTTTTTTCGTTGTTTACGAATATTAAAGTAAAATGCGTATAAAATAAAATGAAACAGGAAAAAAAATAAATATGAAAAACAGAAAGAAAAAAGGAATTGAATCCATCTTGTCGTTTTATTTTTTTTCGCCATGTGTTTGTAATCAGAAAATTAAAAAAAGCCAACTCCGTGCTGCGTATTAAATTTACTTGTCGCATAAACATGACGTAATTGAATTTTGACAAAAAAAAAAAAAAAACTAAATCTGTTTGGCATTGAAATATCGAACTTATATCACTTAAGATACTTTTTTGTGGTCCTGAAAAGGACCGATTGAGTAAGGAAATGAAAATGTTATTTTCACATAGTTTAACCTCCGAAACCATAAAGAGTACGTCCTTGCCTCTTCAATGCATATACAACATCCATGGCAGTGACGGTCTTACGCTTAGCATGTTCAGTGTAGGTAACAGCATCACGAATAACATTCTCCAAGAATACCTTTAGCACACCACGGGTTTCTTCGTATATCAGACCAGAAATACGTTTTACACCACCACGACGGGCTAAACGGCGAATAGCTGGCTTAGTAATACCTTGGATATTATCACGCAACACTTTACGATGACGCTTAGCACCACCCTTTCCCAAGCCTTTTCCTCCTTTACCACGACCAGTCATTTTGTAATATTATTATTTTTATTTCACTAAACACTCCACAAAAGTCACTATCAAACTGTGTCTGAATTAAAAAAAAGCAGCTGTATTTATGCTTCTTTTTCAAGAACAAGAATATAGGAAAAGAGAAAAGAGAGGAAAGTATCTAACGAAACAAGAGAACGCGAACAAGCATTATACAGTAGTGCATAAGTATGAGAATTGGAAAAAAAATTTGTTAATATTGTGTTCAAAGTGAATTAAGTGAGTGTTACATTGAAGTGAGAAATGGCTCGTACAAAGCAAACTGCTCGTAAATCGACTGGTGGAAAGGCACCCAGAAAACAGTTGGCCACTAAGGCAGCTCGCAAAAGTGCACCAGCAACTGGAGGTGTTAAGAAACCACATCGTTATCGTCCAGGAACAGTAGCTCTTCGTGAAATCCGTCGTTACCAAAAGAGCACTGAACTGTTGATTCGCAAATTGCCTTTCCAACGTTTAGTTCGTGAAATTGCTCAAGATTTCAAAACTGATTTGCGTTTCCAAAGCTCTGCTGTAATGGCTCTTCAGGAAGCAAGTGAAGCCTACTTGGTTGGTCTTTTTGAAGACACCAACTTGTGCGCCATTCATGCTAAGCGTGTCACAATTATGCCAAAAGATATTCAATTGGCCAGACGCATTCGTGGTGAACGTGCTTAAGTGTATTTATCCATCAAAATCATAAACGGTCCTTTTCAGGACCACAAACAGGATAAAGGGATTTTAATGCTTTCAATTGCGAATTTATTTATTTTTTAAGGAATGAAAAAAATATGCCCGCGGTCTTTTTAAAGACCCCAAAAAAGATGAAGGGATTTTAATACATCCATTTTGTATTTGTTGTTTTATGGACAGATGGTTCGCCTTTGTAGATGTATGTAACTTGTGCAGTCTTGGCTACTTACTCATATAAAAAAATCTTGATGAGATTGTCAAATTATAAAAACATTGATAGTTGTTTCTTTTTTGAATAAGTGAAAGATCTTCAGTTAAGTACAGTTGTGTAGACTTATTTTCATCCACATCCAATTTAAAATTATTCGAATGAAAGGTATTCAGTAGTTGAATTGAGGCAATACCAATGGAGTTCCATGTGTTGTTTGTTTTTGCTTAGGAGAAAATTCTTGTTAGTATAAATTAGAAAAATCCTAAGCTAAATTTTATTCACAATAATGCTAATTTTATTTTCCATTGGAAATAATTTTATATATGTACATATGGATTCAATTTGTAGTTATATTTTCCTCTCTGGATAAATTGAATCTGAATAAAAAAAATGGCCACGAAGTACAGTTAAATAGCAAGTTGATTAACATAAAGATTCTACCTATGTATACACATACATATGTACGTTAAGATCCTTAGTCACTTATTAATTTATTAATTAATATATTTCTTGGTTTTTCTTTCTTAAAGACGAAAGAAAAGAATCACTACTTTGAAATTCAATAACGCCACTTCACTCATTAATTTTCGATATAAAATAGAATAAATGTTTGAACGCTTGAATGTGAAGACTATTTACTTTAATTTATTTTGAAAGAAAACTTTGATATTCTTGAATCTATTTGTCAATATAGAAAATCCTTGTAAGCAGAAATATTGATCACTTATTCAAATGTTTATAAAAGCATTATTTCTCATTCAAATCAGGGGAATGCTAATGGTCATTTTTTATATGAATAGAATATAGCTACATTGTTATCAAATATCTATTACTTCATAATTATTTTAATTAAACTAAATGCAAATTAGTTTCAGTTATCCTTGAGTTAATATTATAACGTTGTATGAAAACAAATATTTTCAATAATAAAGACACAGAAAAAATCATATCGAGAATACTGATCTATACTCCATGTCTACGCATAGACGCATTATCAAATGGAAAAAAGCATAATATTTGGCAATTAAGTGCAAAAATGTGATATGCTGCTTAAAATATATGAACACTAGGTTTACCATTTGTTTTATTAGCATTTTATTGAACAAAAACAAATAAATATTTATTTTATTAGAAACTGAAAAAGTTCGGAGAAAGTGAAATAAACGTTTCATTATTTAGGAAATGATTAATTAATTTACACCACAGTTGGGTAAAAAACTTATTGAATTTCATTTTATCTGATTAACTGAACCATATACTTTGTATATTGTATATTTTAAAATATTAAACAATTGTATTTGTTTAAATAAATGGAGTTTTATAGACGAACAGTGAAAGAAATTCATCAAACATTGACTTTAATAGTCATGTAACATCACAAATATATATTGAATTTCCGTCAAACTATTTTGAAAACAATCTATTATATTATATTGTACTATGGCAGTATTTATTTATAAGATTAACTATTTAAAAGATAAAGAATAATGATTTTTTTCGAAGAACTCAAGGATACAACTCCGTAAAAGCGCCCAAATAAATAAATTTTTTGCGTACCTTCCTACTCTTCGATTCTCACAGAGTTATGTCCGTATGGTATTCTTCGGTTGACTGTTATTAAAAGTGATTACTTACCAAGTGTTTTGTTAATAAAAGTGTTGAAAAGTAGAATTCTTAAAATGGCTGATACTGTTGCTGCTACTCCTGCCGTCGTGGCTGAGAAAAAACCAAAGAAGGCTGCCGCCAGTGGTTCAAAGAAACCAAAATCAGCTCCAACTCATCCTCCTACTCAACAAATGGTGGATGCTGCTATTAAAACATTGAAGGAACGCGGTGGTTCATCCCTCCTGGCTATCAAGAAATATATTGCTGCTACATACAAGGTTGATGTACAGAAACTTGCTCCATTTATCAAGAAGTATTTGAAAGGTGCTGTTGCTAGTGGTAAATTAGTGCAAACTAAGGGAAAGGGTGCCGCTGGTTCATTCAAATTATCACCATCAGCCAGCAAGGAACCAAAAGCAAAATCTGCTGAGAAGAAAAAATCGGCAAAACCAAAAATAGCTGCCGCCGCTGGTGAGAAAAAGGTAAAGAAAGCAACTGGAGAGAAAAAAGTAAAGAAAGCTGTTACTGCTGCTAAAAAGAGTGCTGAGAAAAAGAAGGTGGAAAAGTCAAAGGTAAAGAGTATTAAGAAGACAACCACAGTAAAGGCCAAAACAACCAAGCCAAAAGCTGCTGCTCCAAAAGCCAAGGTTCCAAAGGCTAAATCGGCAACAGCATCTGCCGCCAAACCAAAAAAGGCAGTTGCAGCTAAAAAAGCTAAGAAATAATTTCATTGCCAATACTTGCAAGTAGAAATTAAACAAAAACTCCACAGTCCTTTTCAGGGCTACAAATTATTTCATTAATGAGATAAAATTCAATTTCATTTTAAACTTTTTTTCATAGACATGAGTGTATATTTCTGCTTTTGACTTCAGCAAAAAAAAACAAAATGTCCGACGATTTTTTTTCTCTATCCGTGTTATCGGCATTTTTTAGGGATTATTTATTTTCTTCGGACATGTAATTTGTTTTTGCTGATGAGCAAACCAGTTAAATTTTATTCACGATAGAGTATGTATATGTATGCACGTTATCAAACCATAATTTATATACCGACATCTTGAAAATTTAAACGTGCAAATGAGGTTATGGATATTTTTTTTCCAGCGGCCATTTTTACGCAGTACCAACAATGTGTTTTTCTCGTAAATTCTTTCATGATAGTTTAAAAAATTAAATCATCGATGCTCTAGGCGTGTATATAATATGTATTTATTTTTCTACAGCACAACAAAAGTTGAGAAAATGAAAAAAAAAAAGTATGTACCACAACAAAATTGAAAATCGTTATGAAATCTCCAAGAGAAATATTTTGCGGCCCTGAAAAGGGCCATTTTTGATGAAATTAGAGACGCATATTGAAAATTTACTTCGAACTGGTGTATTTGGTAACTGCTTTAGTTCCTTCACTAACAGCGTGCTTAGCGAGTTCACCAGGCAATAACAAACGAACAGCAGTTTGGATTTCCCGACTGGTGATTGTTGACCGCTTGTTGTAATGAGCCAAACGAGATGCTTCGGCGGCAATGCGTTCAAAGATATCATTAACAAAACTGTTCATGATACTCATTGCTTTCGATGAAATACCAGTGTCTGGATGTACTTGTTTCAACACTTTGTAGATGTAGATGGCGTAACTTTCCTTCCTCTTACGCTTCTTCTTCTTATCATTCTTGGTGATATTTTTTTGTGCCTTTCCGGCTTTCTTCGCTGCTTTTCCACTAGTTTTTGGTGGCATTTTCACTTAGGTATCACTTCACTTCACTCACTGACGATTGAACGAGAACTGTGAAAATTTACACATTTCACCCCATCTAATGTCCCTTGGCTCGACGATATTTTCTCAGGTACACACAGAGATTAACTGAACGAACATTCGTTGATTTTTTTACATAAATACAAGCACATTTCTCGCGTTCAGCCATAACAAAGTGAATAGTGGTGTTGTGCACAAGTGCGAATTAAAGAAAATACATAAATAAATAAATAAAAATGTCTGGTCGTGGTAAAGGAGGAAAAGTGAAGGGAAAGGCAAAGTCGCGCTCAAACCGTGCTGGACTCCAATTCCCTGTTGGTCGTATTCATCGTTTGCTTCGCAAGGGTAATTATGCTGAACGCGTTGGTGCTGGTGCTCCTGTCTACTTGGCAGCTGTTATGGAATATTTAGCAGCTGAAGTGTTGGAATTGGCGGGAAATGCTGCTCGTGACAACAAAAAGACCAGAATTATTCCCCGCCATCTGCAATTGGCTATCCGTAACGACGAGGAATTGAACAAATTGCTTTCTGGTGTTACCATCGCACAAGGAGGTGTTCTTCCAAACATCCAAGCTGTTCTCTTGCCCAAGAAGACTGAAAAGAGTGCCTAAATTCATCATTTCTGACAAAAACAACCAAACAAAACAAACCGTCCTTTTAAGGACGACAAATAATTTATTTTAAGAGTGTTAAAAAATTTCAACTTACATATTTTCTTTATTAAAACAACAAATCTAAATTGAATATACATATATTTATGAGTAGGTATATCAATCGATAAAATGTTGAATTACATTAACAAAATACTGACTGTAATTTTTAAAAGTCAGCGTTATATGAGATTCTTACTTTGCATAAATCGATGCTAAGAAATTGGCAGCCATTTTGAGTAAATTTTAAAAGTCACTGTTGTATGAGGATGTCATAAAATGGCGCCATTTTGAGTAAATTTTAAAAGCCAGCGTTGTATGGGATTCTTACTTTGCACTACTAGTATGTCATAAAACGATGCTAAGAAATTGGCAGCCATTTTGAATTTCTTGCTGGCACTGCGTTCAAGATGGCTAAATGATTTTTTTTCGTTGTTTACGAATATTAAAGTAAAATGCGTATAAAATAAAATGAAACAGGAAAAAAAATAAATATGAAAAACACAAAGAAAAAAGGAATTGAATCCATCTTGCCGTTTTATTTTTTTTCGCCATGTGTTTGTAATCAGAAAATTAAAAAAAGCCAACTCCGTCCTGCGTATTAAATTTACTTGTCGCATAAACATGACGTAATTGAATTTTGACAAAAAAAAAAAAAAAAACAAATCTGTTTGGCATTGAAATATCGAACTTATATCACTTAAGATATTTTTTTGTGGTCCTGAAAAGGACCGATTGAGTAAGGAAATGAAAATGTTATTTTCACATAGTTTAACCTCCGAAACCATAAAGAGTACGTCCTTGCCTCTTCAATGCATATACAACATCCATGGCAGTGACGGTCTTACGCTTAGCATGTTCGGTGTAGGTAACAGCATCACGAATAACATTCTCCAAGAATACCTTTAGCACACCACGGGTTTCTTCGTATATCAGACCAGAAATACGTTTTACACCACCACGACGGGCTAAACGGCGAATAGCTGGCTTAGTAATACCTTGGATATTATCACGCAACACTTTACGATGACGCTTAGCACCACCCTTTCCCAAGCCTTTTCCTCCTTTACCACGACCAGTCATTTTGTAATATTATTATTTTTATTTCACTAAACACTCCACAAAAGTCACTATCAAACTGTGTCTGAATTAAAAAAAAGCAGCTGTATTTATGCTTCTTTTTCAAGAACAAGAATATAGGAAAAGAGAAAAGAGAGGAAAGTATCTAACGAAACAAGAGAACGCGAACAAGCATTATACAGTAGTGCATAAGTATGAGAATTGGAAAAAAAATTTGTTAATATTGTGTTCAAAGTGAATTAAGTGAGTGTTACATTGAAGTGAGAAATGGCTCGTACAAAGCAAACTGCTCGTAAATCGACTGGTGGAAAGGCACCCAGAAAACAGTTGGCCACTAAGGCAGCTCGCAAAAGTGCACCAGCAACTGGAGGTGTTAAGAAACCACATCGTTATCGTCCAGGAACAGTAGCTCTTCGTGAAATCCGTCGTTACCAAAAGAGCACTGAACTGTTGATTCGCAAATTGCCTTTCCAACGTTTAGTTCGTGAAATTGCTCAAGATTTCAAAACTGATTTGCGTTTCCAAAGCTCTGCTGTAATGGCTCTTCAGGAAGCAAGTGAAGCCTACTTGGTTGGTCTTTTTGAAGACACCAACTTGTGCGCCATTCATGCTAAGCGTGTCACAATTATGCCAAAAGATATTCAATTGGCCAGACGCATTCGTGGTGAACGTGCTTAAGTGTATTTATCCATCAAAATCATAAACGGTCCTTTTCAGGACCACAAACAGGATAAAGGGATTTTAATGCTTTCAATTGCGAATTTATTTATTTTTTAAGGAATGAAAAAAATATGCCCGCGGTCTTTTTAAAGACCCCAAAAAAGATGAAGGGATTTTAATACATCCATTTTGTATTTGTTGTTTTATGGACAGATGGTTCGCCTTTGTAGATGTATGTAACTTGTGCAGTCTTGGCTACTTACTCATATAAAAAAATCTTGATGAGATTGTCAAATTATAAAAAGATAGATAGTTATTTCTTTTTTGAATAAGTGAAAAATCTTCAGTTAAGTACAGTTGTGTAGACTTATTTTCATCCACATCCAATTTAAAATTATTCGAATGAAAGGTATTCAGTAGTTGAATTCAGGCAATTCCAATGGAGTTCCATGTGTTGTTTGTTTTTGCTTAGGAGAAAATTCTTGTTAGTATAAATTAGAAAAATCCTAAGCTAAATTTTATTCACAATAATGCTAATTTTATTTTCCATTGGAAATAATTTTATATATGTACATATGGATTCAATTTGTAGTTATATTTTCCTCTCTGGATAAATTGAATCTGAATAAAAAAAATGGCCACGAAGTACAGTTAAATAGCAAGTTGATTAACATAAAGATTCTACCTATGTATACACATACATATGTACGTTAAGATCCTTAGTCACTTATTAATTTATTAATTAATATATTTCTTGGTTTTTCTTTCTTAAAGACGAAAGAAAAGAATCACTACTTTGAAATTCAATAACGCCACTTCACTCATTAATTTTCGATATAAAATAGAATAAATGTTTGAACGCTTGAATGTGAAGACTATTTACTTTAATTTATTTTGAAAGAAAACTTTGATATTCTTGAATCTATTTGTCAATATAGAAAATCCTTGTAAGCAGAAATATTGATCACTTATTCAAATGTTTATAAAAGCATTATTTCTCATTCAAATCAGGGGAATGCTAATGGTAATTTTTTATATGAATAGAATATAGCTACATTGTTATCAAATATCTATTACTTCATAATTATTTTAATTAAACTAAATGCAAATTAGTTTCAGTTATCCTTGAGTTAATATTATAACGTTGTATGAAAACAAATATTTTCAATAATAAAGACACAGAAAAAATCATATCGAGAATACTGATCTATACTCCATGTCTACGCATAGACGCATTATCAAATGGAAAAAAGCATAATATTTGGCAATTAAGTGCAAAAATGTGATATGCTGCTTAAAATATATGAACACTAGGTTTACCATTTGTTTTATTAGCATTTTATTGAACAAAAACAAATAAATATTTATTTTATTAGAAACTGAAAAAGTTCGGAGAAAGTGAAATAAACGTTTCATTATTTAGGAAATGATTAATTAATTTACACCACAGTTGGGTAAAAAACTTATTGAATTTCATTTTATCTGATTAACTGAACCATATACTTTGTATATTGTATATTTTAAAATATTAAACAATTGTATTTGTTTAAATAAATGAAGTTTTATAGACGAACAGTGAAAGAAATTCATCAAACATTGACTTTAATAGTCATGTAACATCACAAATATATATTGAATTTCCGTCAAACTATTTTGAAAACAATCTATTATATTATATTGTACTATGGCAGTATTTATTTATAAGATTAACTATTTAAAAGATAAAGAATAATGATTTTTTTCGAAGAACTCAAGGATACAACTCCGTAAAAGCGCCCAAATAAATAAATTTTTTGCGTACCTTCCTACTCTTCGATTCTCACAGAGTTATGTCCGTATGGTATTCTTCGGTTGACTGTTATTAAAAGTGATTACTTACCAAGTGTTTTGTTAATAAAAGTGTTGAAAAGTAGAATTCTTAAAATGGCTGATACTGTTGCTGCTACTCCTGCCGTCGTGGCTGAGAAAAAACCAAAGAAGGCTGCCGCCAGTGGTTCAAAGAAACCAAAATCAGCTCCAACTCATCCTCCTACTCAACAAATGGTGGATGCTGCTATTAAAACATTAAAGGAACGCGGTGGTTCATCCCTCCTGGCTATCAAGAAATATATTGCTGCTACATACAAGGTTGATGTACAGAAACTTGCTCCATTTATCAAGAAGTATTTGAAAGGTGCTGTTGCTAGTGGTAAATTAGTGCAAACTAAGGGAAAGGGTGCCGCTGGTTCATTCAAATTATCACCATCAGCCAGCAAGGAACCAAAAGCAAAATCTGCTGAGAAGAAAAAATCGGCAAAACCAAAAATAGCTGCCGCCGCTGGTGAGAAAAAGGTAAAGAAAGCAACTGGAGAGAAAAAAGTAAAGAAAGCTGTTACTGCTGCTAAAAAGAGTGCTGAGAAAAAGAAGGTGGAAAAGTCAAAGGTAAAGAGTATTAAGAAGACAACCACAGTAAAGGCCAAAACAACCAAGCCAAAAGCTGCTGCTCCAAAAGCCAAGGTTCCAAAGGCTAAATCGGCAACAGCATCTGCCGCCAAACCAAAAAAGGCAGTTGCAGCTAAAAAAGCTAAGAAATAATTTCATTGCCAATACTTGCAAGTAGAAATTAAACAAAAACTCCACAGTCCTTTTCAGGGCTACAAATTATTTCATTAATGAGATAAAATTCAATTTCATTTTAAACTTTTTTTCATAGACATGAGTGTATATTTCTGCTTTTGACTTCAGCAAAAAAAAACAAAATGTCCGACGATTTTTTTTCTCTATCCGTGTTATCGGCATTTTTTAGGGATTATTTATTTTCTTCGGACATGTAATTTGTTTTTGCTGATGAGCAAACCAGTTAAATTTTATTCACGATAGAGTATGTATATGTATGCACGTTATCAAACCATAATTTATATACCGACATCTTGAAAATTTAAACGTGCAAATGAGGTTATGGATATTTTTTTTCCAGCGGCCATTTTTACGCAGTACCAACAATGTGTTTTTCTCGTAAATTCTTTCATGATAGTTTAAAAAATTAAATCATCGATGCTCTAGGCGTGTATATAATATGTATTTATTTTTCTACAGCACAACACAAGTTGAGAAAATGAAAAAAAAAAAAAAAAAAGTATGTACCACAACAAAATTGAAAATCGTTATGAAATCTCCAAGAGAAATATTTTGCGGCCCTGAAAAGGGCCATTTTTGATGAAATTAGAGACGCATATTGAAAATTTACTTCGAACTGGTGTATTTGGTAACTGCTTTAGTTCCTTCACTAACAGCGTGCTTAGCGAGTTCACCAGGCAATAACAAACGAACAGCAGTTTGGATTTCCCGACTGGTGATTGTTGACCGCTTGTTGTAATGAGCCAAACGAGATGCTTCGGCGGCAATGCGTTCAAAGATATCATTAACAAAACTGTTCATGATACTCATTGCTTTCGATGAAATACCAGTGTCTGGATGTACTTGTTTCAACACTTTGTAGATGTAGATGGCGTAACTTTCCTTCCTCTTGCGCTTCTTCTTCTTATCATTCTTGGTGATATTTTTTTGTGCCTTTCCGGCTTTCTTGGCTGCTTTTCCACTAGTTTTTGGTGGCATTTTTACTCAGGTATCACTTCACTTCACTTTACTCACTGACGATTGAACGAGAACTGTGAAAATTTACACATTTCACCCCATCTAATGTCCCTTGGCTCGACGATATTTTCTCAGGTACACACAGAGATTAACTGAACGAACATTCGTTGATTTTTTTACATAAATACAAGCACATTTCTCGCGTTCAGCCATAACAAAGTGAATAGTGGTGTTGTGCACAAGTGCGAATTAAAGAAAATACATAAATAAATAAATAAAAATGTCTGGTCGTGGTAAAGGAGGAAAAGTGAAGGGAAAGGCAAAGTCGCGCTCAAACCGTGCTGGACTCCAATTCCCTGTTGGTCGTATTCATCGTTTGCTTCGCAAGGGTAATTATGCTGAACGCGTTGGTGCTGGTGCTCCTGTCTACTTGGCAGCTGTTATGGAATATTTAGCAGCTGAAGTGTTGGAATTGGCGGGAAATGCTGCTCGTGACAACAAAAAGACCAGAATTATTCCCCGCCATCTGCAATTGGCTATCCGTAACGACGAGGAATTGAACAAATTGCTTTCTGGTGTTACCATCGCACAAGGAGGTGTTCTTCCAAACATCCAAGCTGTTCTCTTGCCCAAGAAGACTGAAAAGAGTGCCTAAATTCATCATTTCTGACAAAAACAACCAAACAAAACAAACCGTCCTTTTAAGGACGACAAATAATTTATTTTAAGAGTGTTAAAAAATTTCAACTTACATATTTTCTTTATTAAAACAACAAATCTAAATTGAATATACATATATTTATGAGTAGGTATATCAATCGATAAAATGTTGAATTACATTAACAAAATACTGACTGTAATTTTTAAAAGCCAGCGTTATATGAGATTCTTACTTTGCATAAATCGATGCTAAGAAATTGGCAGCCATTTTGAGTAAATTTTAAAAGTCACTGTTGTATGAGGATGTCATAAAATGGCGCCATTTTGAGTAAATTTTAAAAGCCAGCGTTGTATGGGATTCTTACTTTGCACTACTAGTATGTCATAAAACGATGCTAAGAAATTGGCAGCCATTTTGAATTTCTTGCTGGCACTGCGTTCAAGATGGCTAAATGATTTTTTTTCGTTGTTTACGAATATTAAAGTAAAATGCGTATAAAATAAAATGAAACAGGAAAAAAAATAAATATGAAAAACACAAAGAAAAAAGGAATTGAATCCATCTTGCCGTTTTATTTTTTTTCGCCATGTGTTTGTAATCAGAAAATTAAAAAAAGCCAACTCCGTGCTGCGTATTAAATTTACTTGTCGCATAAACATGACGTAATTGAATTTTGACAAAAAAAAAAAAAAAACTAAATCTGTTTGGCATTGAAATATCGAACTTATATCACTTAAGATACTTTTTTGTGGTCCTGAAAAGGACCGATTGAGTAAGGAAATGAAAATGTTATTTTCACATAGTTTAACCTCCGAAACCATAAAGAGTACGTCCTTGCCTCTTCAATGCATATACAACATCCATGGCAGTGACGGTCTTACGCTTAGCATGTTCAGTGTAGGTAACAGCATCACGAATAACATTCTCCAAGAATACCTTTAGCACACCACGGGTTTCTTCGTATATCAGACCAGAAATACGTTTTACACCACCACGACGGGCTAAACGGCGAATAGCTGGCTTAGTAATACCTTGGATATTATCACGCAACACTTTACGATGACGCTTAGCACCACCCTTTCCCAAGCCTTTTCCTCCTTTACCACGACCAGTCATTTTGTAATATTATTATTTTTATTTCACTAAACACTCCACAAAAGTCACTATCAAACTGTGTCTGAATTAAAAAAAAGCAGCTGTATTTATGCTTCTTTTTCAAGAACAAGAATATAGGAAAAGAGAAAAGAGAGGAAAGTATCTAACGAAACAAGAGAACGCGAACAAGCATTATACAGTAGTGCATAAGTATGAGAATTGGAAAAAAAATTTGTTAATATTGTGTTCAAAGTGAATTAAGTGAGTGTTACATTGAAGTGAGAAATGGCTCGTACAAAGCAAACTGCTCGTAAATCGACTGGTGGAAAGGCACCCAGAAAACAGTTGGCCACTAAGGCAGCTCGCAAAAGTGCACCAGCAACTGGAGGTGTTAAGAAACCACATCGTTATCGTCCAGGAACAGTAGCTCTTCGTGAAATCCGTCGTTACCAAAAGAGCACTGAACTGTTGATTCGCAAATTGCCTTTCCAACGTTTAGTTCGTGAAATTGCTCAAGATTTCAAAACTGATTTGCGTTTCCAAAGCTCTGCTGTAATGGCTCTTCAGGAAGCAAGTGAAGCCTACTTGGTTGGTCTTTTTGAAGACACCAACTTGTGCGCCATTCATGCTAAGCGTGTCACAATTATGCCAAAAGATATTCAATTGGCCAGACGCATTCGTGGTGAACGTGCTTAAGTGTATTTATCCATCAAAATCATAAACGGTCCTTTTCAGGACCACAAACAGGATAAAGGGATTTTAATGCTTTCAATTGCGAATTTATTTATTTTTTAAGGAATGAAAAAAATATGCCCGCGGTCTTTTTAAAGACCCCAAAAAAGATGAAGGGATTTTAATACATCCATTTTGTATTTGTTGTTTTATGGACAGATGGTTCGCCTTTGTAGATGTATGTAACTTGTGCAGTCTTGGCTACTTACTCATATAAAAAAATCTTGATGAGATTGTCAAATTATAAAAACATTGATAGTTGTTTCTTTTTTGAATAAGTGAAAGATCTTCAGTTAAGTACAGTTGTGTAGACTTATTTTCATCCACATCCAATTTAAAATTATTCGAATGAAAGGTATTCAGTAGTTGAATTGAGGCAATACCAATGGAGTTCCATGTGTTGTTTGTTTTTGCTTAGGAGAAAATTCTTGTTAGTATAAATTAGAAAAATCCTAAGCTAAATTTTATTCACAATAATGCTAATTTTATTTTCCATTGGAAATAATTTTATATATGTACATATGGATTCAATTTGTAGTTAT
Organism: Chalcosyrphus nemorum; assembly: GCA_949716465.1. Classification (NCBI taxonomy): domain Eukaryota; kingdom Metazoa; phylum Arthropoda; class Insecta; order Diptera; family Syrphidae; genus Chalcosyrphus; species Chalcosyrphus nemorum. Next base: position 37,480,224 of record OX454332.1, read on the forward strand.
ATTTTCCTCTCTGGATAAATTGAATCTGAATAAAAAAAATGGCCACGAAGTACAGTTAAATAGCAAGTTGATTAACATAAAGATTCTACCTATGTATACACATACATATGTACGTTAAGATCCTTAGTCACTTATTAATTTATTAATTAATATATTTCTTGGTTTTCCTTTCTTAAAGACGAAAGAAAAGAATCACTACTTTGAAATTCAATAACGCCACTTCACTCATTAATTTTCGATATAAAATAGAATAAATGTTTGAACGCTTGAATGTGAAGAATATTTACTTTAATTTATTTTGAAAGAAAACTTTGATATTCTTGAATCTATTTGTTAATATAGAAAATCCTTGTAAGCAGAAATATTGTTCACTTATTCAAATGTTTGTAAAAGCATTATTTCTCATTCAAATCAGTGGAATGCTAATGGTCATTTTTTATATGAATAGAATATAGCTACATTGTTATCAAATATCTATTACTTAATAATTATTTTAATTAAACTAAATGCAAATTAGTTTCATATATCCTTGAGTTAATATTATAAAGCTGTATGAAAACAAATATTTTCAATAATAAAGACACAGAAAAAATCATATCGAGAATACTGATCTATACTCCATGTCTACGCATAGACGCATTATCAAATGGAAAAAAGCATAATATTTGGCAATTAAGTGCAAAAATGTGATATGCTGCTTAAAATATATGAACACTAGGTTTACCATTTGTTTTATTAGCATTTTATTGAACAAAAACAAATAAATATTTATTTTATTAGAAACTGAAAAAGTTCGGAGAAAGTGAAATAAACGTTTCATTATTTAGGAAATGATTAATTAATTTACACCACAGTTGGGTAAAAAACTTATTGAATTTCATTTTATCTGATTAACTGAACCATATACTTTGTATATTGTATATTTTAAAATATTAAACAATTGTATTTGTTTAAATAAATGGAGTTTTATAGACGAACAGTGAAAGAAATTCATCAAACATTGACTTTAATAGTCATGTAACATCACAAATATATATTGAATTTCCGTCAAACTATTTTGAAAACAATCTATTATATTATATTGTACTATGGCAGTATTTATTTATAAGATTAACTATTTAAAAGATAAAGAATAATGATTTTTTTCGAAGAACTCAAGGATACAACTCCGTAAAAGCGCCCAAATAAATAAATTTTTTGCGTACCTTCCTACTCTTCGATTCTCACAGAGTTATGTCCGTATGGTATTCTTCGGTTGACTGTTATTAAAAGTGATTACTTACCAAGTGTTTTGTTAATAAAAGTGTTGAAAAGTAGAATTCTTAAAATGGCTGATACTGTTGCTGCTACTCCTGCCGTCGTGGCTGAGAAAAAACCAAAGAAGGCTGCCGCCAGTGGTTCAAAGAAACCAAAATCAGCTCCAACTCATCCTCCTACTCAACAAATGGTGGATGCTGCTATTAAAACATTAAAGGAACGCGGTGGTTCATCCCTCCTGGCTATCAAGAAATATATTGCTGCTACATACAAGGTTGATGTACAGAAACTTGCTCCATTTATCAAGAAGTATTTGAAAGGTGCTGTTGCTAGTGGTAAATTAGTGCAAACTAAGGGAAAGGGTGCCGCTGGTTCATTCAAATTGTCACCATCAGCCAGCAAGGAACCAAAAGCAAAATCTGCTGAGAAGAAAAAATCGGCAAAACCAAAAATAGCTGCCGCCGCTGGTGAGAAAAAGGTAAAGAAAGCAACTGGAGAGAAAAAAGTAAAGAAAGCTGTTACTGCTGCTAAAAAGAGTGCTGAGAAAAAGAAGGTGGAAAAGTCAAAGGTAAAGAGTATTAAGAAGACAACCACAGTAAAGGCCAAAACAACCAAGCCAAAAGCTGCTGCTCCAAAAGCCAAGGTTCCAAAGGCTAAATCGGCAACAGCATCTGCCGCCAAACCAAAAAAGGCAGTTGCAGCTAAAAAAGCTAAGAAATAATTTCATTGCAAATACTTGCAAGTAGAAATTAAACAAAAACTCCACAGTCCTTTTCAGGGCTACAAATTATTTCATTAATGAGATAAAATTCAATTTCATTTTAAACTTTTTTTCATAGACATGAGTGTATATTTCTGCTTTTGACTTCAGCAAAAAACAAAATGTCCGACGATTTTTTTTCTCTATCCAGTGTTATCGGCATTTCTTAGGGATTATTTATTTTCTTCGGACATGTAATTTGTTTTTGCTGATGAGCAAACCAGTGAAATTTTATTCACGATAGAGTATGTATATGTATGCACGTTATCAAACCATAATTTATATACCGACATCTTGAAAATATAAACGTGCAAATGAGGTTATGTATATTTTTTTTCCAGCGGCCATTTTTACGCAGTACCAACAATGTGTTTTTCTCGTAAATTCTTTCATGATAGTTTAAAAAATTAAATCATCGATGCACTAGGCGTGTATATAAGATGTATTTATTTTTCTACAGCACATCACAAGTTGAGAAAATGAAAAAAAAAAAAAAAGTATGTACCACAACAAAATTGAAAATCGTTATGAAATCTCCAAGAGAAATATTTTGCGGCCCTGAAAAGGGCCATTTTTGATGAAATTAGAGACGCATATTGAAAATTTACTTCGAACTGGTGTATTTGGTAACTGCTTTAGTTCCTTCACTAACAGCGTGCTTAGCGAGTTCACCAGGCAATAACAAACGAACAGCAGTTTGGATTTCCCGACTGGTGATTGTTGACCGCTTGTTGTAATGAGCCAAACGAGATGCTTCGGCGGCAATGCGTTCAAAGATATCATTAACAAAACTGTTCATGATACTCATTGCTTTCGATGAAATACCAGTGTCTGGATGTACTTGTTTCAACACTTTGTAGATGTAGATGGCGTAACTTTCCTTCCTCTTGCGCTTCTTCTTCTTATCATTCTTGGTGATATTTTTTTGTGCCTTTCCGGCTTTCTTGGCTGCTTTTCCACTAGTTTTTGGTGGCATTTTTACTCAGGTATCACTTCACTTCACTTTACTCACTGACGATTGAACGAGAACTGTGAAAATTTACACATTTCACCCCATCTAATGTCCCTTGGCTCGACGATATTTTCTCAGGTACACACAGAGATTAACTGAACGAACATTCGTTGATTTTTTTACATAAATACAAGCACGTTTCTCGCGTTCAGCCATAACAAAGTGAATAGTGGTGTTGTGCACAAGTGCGAATTAAAGAAAATACATAAATAAATAAATAAAAATGTCTGGTCGTGGTAAAGGAGGAAAAGTGAAGGGAAAGGCAAAGTCGCGCTCAAATCGTGCTGGACTCCAATTCCCTGTTGGTCGTATTCATCGTTTGCTTCGCAAGGGTAATTATGCTGAACGCGTTGGTGCTGGTGCTCCTGTCTACTTGGCAGCTGTTATGGAATATTTAGCCGCTGAAGTGTTGGAATTGGCGGGAAATGCTGCTCGTGACAACAAAAAGACCAGAATTATTCCCCGCCATCTGCAATTGGCTATCCGTAACGACGAGGAATTGAACAAATTGCTTTCTGGTGTTACCATCGCACAAGGAGGTGTTCTTCCAAACATCCAAGCTGTTCTCTTGCCCAAGAAGACTGAAAAGAGTGCCTAAATTCATCATTTCTGACAAAAACAACCAAACAAAACAAACCGTCCTTTTAAGGACGACAAATAATTTATTTTAAGAGTGTTAAAAAATTTCAACTTACATATTTTCTTTATTAAAACAACAAATCTAAATTGAATATACATATATTTATGAGTAGGTATATCAATCGATAAAATGTTGAATTACATTAACAAAATACTGACTGTAATTTTTAAAAGTCAGCGTTATATGAGATTCTTACTTTGCATAAATCGATGCTAAGAAATTGGCAGCCATTTTGAGTAAATTTTAAAAGTCACTGTTGTATGAGGATGTCATAAAATGGCGCCATTTTGAGTAAATTTTAAAAGCCAGCGTTGTATGGGATTCTTACTTTGCACTACTAGTATGTCATAAAACGATGCTAAGAAATTGGCAGCCATTTTGAATTTCTTGCTGGCACTGCGTTCAAGATGGCTAAATGATTTTTTTTCGTTGTTTACGAATATTAAAGTAAAATGCGTATAAAATAAAATGAAACAGGAAAAAAAATAAATATGAAAAACACAAAGAAAAAAGGAATTGAATCCATCTTGCCGTTTTATTTTTTTTCGCCATGTGTTTGTAATCAGAAAATTAAAAAAAGCCAACTCCGTCCTGCGTATTAAATTTACTTGTCGCATAAACATGACGTAATTGAATTTTGACAAAAAAAAAAAAAAAAACAAATCTGTTTGGCATTGAAATATCGAACTTATATCACTTAAGATATTTTTTTGTGGTCCTGAAAAGGACCGATTGAGTAAGGAAATGAAAATGTTATTTTCACATAGTTTAACCTCCGAAACCATAAAGAGTACGTCCTTGCCTCTTCAATGCATATACAACATCCATGGCAGTGACGGTCTTACGCTTAGCATGTTCGGTGTAGGTAACAGCATCACGAATAACATTCTCCAAGAATACCTTTAGCACACCACGGGTTTCTTCGTATATCAGACCAGAAATACGTTTTACACCACCACGACGGGCTAAACGGCGAATAGCTGGCTTAGTAATACCTTGGATATTATCACGCAACACTTTACGATGACGCTTAGCACCACCCTTTCCCAAGCCTTTTCCTCCTTTACCACGACCAGTCATTTTGTAATATTATTATTTTTATTTCACTAAACACTCCACAAAAGTCACTATCAAACTGTGTCTGAATTAAAAAAAAGCAGCTGTATTTATGCTTCTTTTTCAAGAACAAGAATATAGGAAAAGAGAAAAGAGAGGAAAGTATCTAACGAAACAAGAGAACGCGAACAAGCATTATACAGTAGTGCATAAGTATGAGAATTGGAAAAAAAATTTGTTAATATTGTGTTCAAAGTGAATTAAGTGAGTGTTACATTGAAGTGAGAAATGGCTCGTACAAAGCAAACTGCTCGTAAATCGACTGGTGGAAAGGCACCCAGAAAACAGTTGGCCACTAAGGCAGCTCGCAAAAGTGCACCAGCAACTGGAGGTGTTAAGAAACCACATCGTTATCGTCCAGGAACAGTAGCTCTTCGTGAAATCCGTCGTTACCAAAAGAGCACTGAACTGTTGATTCGCAAATTGCCTTTCCAACGTTTAGTTCGTGAAATTGCTCAAGATTTCAAAACTGATTTGCGTTTCCAAAGCTCTGCTGTAATGGCTCTTCAGGAAGCAAGTGAAGCCTACTTGGTTGGTCTTTTTGAAGACACCAACTTGTGCGCCATTCATGCTAAGCGTGTCACAATTATGCCAAAAGATATTCAATTGGCCAGACGCATTCGTGGTGAACGTGCTTAAGTGTATATATCCATAAAAATCATAAACGGTCCTTTTCAGGACCACAAACAGGATAAAGGGATTTTAATGCTTTCAATTACAAATTTATTTATTTTTTAAGGAATGAAAAAAATATGCCCGCGGTCTTTTTAAAGACCCCAAAAAAGATGAAGGGATTTTAATACATTCATTTTGTACTTGTTGTTTTATGAACAGATTGTTCGCCTTTGTAGATATAACTTGTACAGTCTTGGCTACTTACTCATATAAAAAAATGATGAGATTGTCAAATTATAAAAAGATAGATAGTTATTTCTTTTTTGAATAAGTGAAAAATCTTCAGTTAAGTACAGTTGTGTAGACTTATTTTCATCCACATCCAATTTAAAATTATTCGAATGAAAGGTATTCAGTAGTTGAATTCAGGCAATTCCAATGGAGTTCCATGTGTTGTTTGTTTTTGCTTAGGAGAAAATTCTTGTTAGTATAAATTAGAAAAATCCTAAGCTAAATTTTATTCACAATAATGCTAATTTTATTTTCCATTGGAAATAATTTTATATATGTACATATGGATTCAATTTGTAGTTATATTTTCCTCTCTGGATAAATTGAATCTGAATAAAAAAAATGGCCACGAAGTACAGTTAAATAGCAAGTTGATTAACATAAAGATTCTACCTATGTATACACATACATATGTACGTTAAGATCCTTAGTCACTTATTAATTTATTAATTAATATATTTCTTGGTTTTTCTTTCTTAAAGACGAAAGAAAAGAATCACTACTTTGAAATTCAATAACGCCACTTCACTCATTAATTTTCGATATAAAATAGAATAAATGTTTGAACGCTTGAATGTGAAGACTATTTACTTTAATTTATTTTGAAAGAAAACTTTGATATTCTTGAATCTATTTGTCAATATAGAAAATCCTTGTAAGCAGAAATATTGATCACTTATTCAAATGTTTATAAAAGCATTATTTCTCATTCAAATCAGGGGAATGCTAATGGTAATTTTTTATATGAATAGAATATAGCTACATTGTTATCAAATATCTATTACTTCATAATTATTTTAATTAAACTAAATGCAAATTAGTTTCAGTTATCCTTGAGTTAATATTATAACGTTGTATGAAAACAAATATTTTCAATAATAAAGACACAGAAAAAATCATATCGAGAATACTGATCTATACTCCATGTCTACGCATAGACGCATTATCAAATGGAAAAAAGCATAATATTTGGCAATTAAGTGCAAAAATGTGATATGCTGCTTAAAATATATGAACACTAGGTTTACCATTTGTTTTATTAGCATTTTATTGAACAAAAACAAATAAATATTTATTTTATTAGAAACTGAAAAAGTTCGGAGAAAGTGAAATAAACGTTTCATTATTTAGGAAATGATTAATTAATTTACACCACAGTTGGGTAAAAAACTTATTGAATTTCATTTTATCTGATTAACTGAACCATATACTTTGTATATTGTATATTTTAAAATATTAAACAATTGTATTTGTTTAAATAAATGAAGTTTTATAGACGAACAGTGAAAGAAATTCATCAAACATTGACTTTAATAGTCATGTAACATCACAAATATATATTGAATTTCCGTCAAACTATTTTGAAAACAATCTATTATATTATATTGTACTATGGCAGTATTTATTTATAAGATTAACTATTTAAAAGATAAAGAATAATGATTTTTTTCGAAGAACTCAAGGATACAACTCCGTAAAAGCGCCCAAATAAATAAATTTTTTGCGTACCTTCCTACTCTTCGATTCTCACAGAGTTATGTCCGTATGGTATTCTTCGGTTGACTGTTATTAAAAGTGATTACTTACCAAGTGTTTTGTTAATAAAAGTGTTGAAAAGTAGAATTCTTAAAATGGCTGATACTGTTGCTGCTACTCCTGCCGTCGTGGCTGAGAAAAAACCAAAGAAGGCTGCCGCCAGTGGTTCAAAGAAACCAAAATCAGCTCCAACTCATCCTCCTACTCAACAAATGGTGGATGCTGCTATTAAAACATTAAAGGAACGCGGTGGTTCATCCCTCCTGGCTATCAAGAAATATATTGCTGCTACATACAAGGTTGATGTACAGAAACTTGCTCCATTTATCAAGAAGTATTTGAAAGGTGCTGTTGCTAGTGGTAAATTAGTGCAAACTAAGGGAAAGGGTGCCGCTGGTTCATTCAAATTGTCACCATCAGCCAGCAAGGAACCAAAAGCAAAATCTGCTGAGAAGAAAAAATCGGCAAAACCAAAAATAGCTGCCGCCGCTGGTGAGAAAAAGGTAAAGAAAGCAACTGGAGAGAAAAAAGTAAAGAAAGCTGTTACTGCTGCTAAAAAGAGTGCTGAGAAAAAGAAGGTGGAAAAGTCAAAGGTAAAGAGTATTAAGAAGACAACCACAGTAAAGGCCAAAACAACCAAGCCAAAAGCTGCTGCTCCAAAAGCCAAGGTTCCAAAGGCTAAATCGGCAACAGCATCTGCCGCCAAACCAAAAAAGGCAGTTGCAGCTAAAAAAGCTAAGAAATAATTTCATTGCAAATACTTGCAAGTAGAAATTAAACAAAAACTCCACAGTCCTTTTCAGGGCTACAAATTATTTCATAAATGAGATAAAATTCAATTTCATTTTAAACTTTTTTTCATAGACATGAGTGTATATTTCTGCTTTTGACTTCAGCAAAAAACAAAATGTCCGACGATTTTTTTTCTCTATCCAGTGTTATCGGCATTTCTTAGGGATTATTTATTTTCTTCGGACATGTAATTTGTTTTTGCTGATGAGCAAACCAGTGAAATTTTATTCACGATAGAGTATGTATATGTATGCACGTTATCAAACCATAATTTATATACCGACATCTTGAAAATATAAACGTGCAAATGAGGTTATGTATATTTTTTTTCCAGCGGCCATTTTTACGCAGTACCAACAATGTGTTTTTCTCGTAAATTCTTTCATGATAGTTTAAAAAATTAAATCATCGATGCACTAGGCGTGTATATAAGATGTATTTATTTTTCTACAGCACATCACAAGTTGAGAAAATGAAAAAAAAAAAAAAAAAAGTATGTACCACAACAAAATTGAAAATCGTTATGAAATCTCCAAGAGAAATATTTTGCGGCCCTGAAAAGGGCCATTTTTGATGAAATTAGAGACGCATATTGAAAATTTACTTCGAACTGGTGTATTTGGTAACTGCTTTAGTTCCTTCACTAACAGCGTGCTTAGCGAGTTCACCAGGCAATAACAAACGAACAGCAGTTTGGATTTCCCGACTGGTGATTGTTGACCGCTTGTTGTAATGAGCCAAACGAGATGCTTCGGCGGCAATGCGTTCAAAGATATCATTAACAAAACTGTTCATGATACTCATTGCTTTCGATGAAATACCAGTGTCTGGATGTACTTGTTTCAACACTTTATAGATGTAGATGGCGTAACTTTCCTTCCTCTTGCGCTTCTTCTTCTTATCATTCTTGGTGATATTTTTTTGTGCCTTTCCGGCTTTCTTCGCTGCTTTTCCACTAGTTTTTGGTGGCATTTTCACTTAGGTATCACTTCACTCACTGACGATTGAACGAGAACTGTGAAAATTTACACATTTCACCCCATCTAATGTCCCTTGGCTCGACGATATTTTCTCAGGTACACACAGAGATTAACTGAACGAACATTCGTTGATTTTTTTACATAAATACAAGCACGTTTCTCGCGTTCAGCCATAACAAAGTGAATAGTGGTGTTGTGCACAAGTGCGAATTAAAGAAAATACATAAATAAATAAATAAAAATGTCTGGTCGTGGTAAAGGAGGAAAAGTGAAGGGAAAGGCAAAGTCGCGCTCAAACCGTGCTGGACTCCAATTCCCTGTTGGTCGTATTCATCGTTTGCTTCGCAAGGGTAATTATGCTGAACGCGTTGGTGCTGGTGCTCCTGTCTACTTGGCAGCTGTTATGGAATATTTAGCAGCTGAAGTGTTGGAATTGGCGGGAAATGCTGCTCGTGACAACAAAAAGACCAGAATTATTCCCCGCCATCTGCAATTGGCTATCCGTAACGACGAGGAATTGAACAAATTGCTTTCTGGTGTTACCATCGCACAAGGAGGTGTTCTTCCAAACATCCAAGCTGTTCTCTTGCCCAAGAAGACTGAAAAGAGTGCCTAAATTCATCATTTCTGACAAAAACAACCAAACAAAACAAACCGTCCTTTTAAGGACGACAAATAATTTATTTTAAGAGTGTTAAAAAATTTCAACTTACATATTTTCTTTATTAAAACAACAAATCTAAATTGAATATACATATATTTATGAGTAGGTATATCAATCGATAAAATGTTGAATTACATTAACAAAATACTGACTGTAATTTTTAAAAGCCAGCGTTATATGAGATTCTTACTTTGCATAAATCGATGCTAAGAAATTGGCAGCCATTTTGAGTAAATTTTAAAAGTCACTGTTGTATGAGGATGTCATAAAATGGCGCCATTTTGAGTAAATTTTAAAAGCCAGCGTTGTATGGGATTCTTACTTTGCACTACTAGTATGTCATAAAACGATGCTAAGAAATTGGCAGCCATTTTGAATTTCTTGCTGGCACTGCGTTCAAGATGGCTAAATGATTTTTTTTCGTTGTTTACGAATATTAAAGTAAAATGCGTATAAAATAAAATGAAACAGGAAAAAAAATAAATATGAAAAACAGAAAGAAAAAAGGAATTGAATCCATCTTGTCGTTTTATTTTTTTTCGCCATGTGTTTGTAATCAGAAAATTAAAAAAAGCCAACTCCGTCCTGCGTATTAAATTTACTTGTCGCATAAACATGACGTAATTGAATTTTGACAAAAAAAAAAAAAAAACTAAATCTGTTTGGCATTGAAATATCGAACTTATATCACTTAAGATACTTTTTTGTGGTCCTGAAAAGGACCGATTGAGTAAGGAAATGAAAATGTTATTTTAACATAGTTTAACCTCCGAAACCATAAAGAGTACGTCCTTGCCTCTTCAATGCATATACAACATCCATGGCAGTGACGGTCTTACGCTTAGCATGTTCAGTGTAGGTAACAGCATCACGAATAACATTCTCCAAGAATACCTTTAGCACACCACGGGTTTCTTCGTATATCAGACCAGAAATACGTTTTACACCACCACGACGGGCTAAACGGCGAATAGCTGGCTTAGTAATACCTTGGATATTATCACGCAACACTTTACGATGACGCTTAGCACCACCCTTTCCCAAGCCTTTTCCTCCTTTACCACGACCAGTCATTTTGTAATATTATTATTTTTATTTCACTAAACACTCCACAAAAGTCACTATCAAACTGTGTCCAGCCAAACGAAAGCAGCTATATTTATGTTGATTTTTCAAGAACAAGAATATAGGTTTAGTTTAGTTTTTTTTATTGAACTGATAAATGTATTTACAATTGTTTTTACTTAATATATAACTAGTGGCTAATTAATATTTAAATATGTTGGCTCAACAATAGGGGCCCAACTGCTTACACTGGCATTATGTTTTATACATTTGTTAAATATTTACTTGTCTTTGTAAAAAAAAAAATTATTTGTTGATGCCTTGATGAGGTTGACCTCAGGGTGTTCAGATCCGGGTGTTCTTGCAACAAGAATATAGGAAAAGAGAAAAGGGAGAAAAGTATCTAACGAAACAAGAGAACGCGAACAAGCATTATACAGTAGTGCATAAGTATGAGAATTGGTAAAAAAATTTGTTTATATTGTGTTCAAAGTGAATTAAGTGAGTGTTACATTGAAGTGAGAAATGGCTCGTACAAAGCAAACTGCTCGTAAATCGACTGGTGGAAAGGCACCCAGAAAACAGTTGGCCACTAAGGCAGCTCGCAAAAGTGCACCAGCAACTGGAGGTGTTAAGAAACCACATCGTTATCGTCCAGGAACAGTAGCTCTTCGTGAAATCCGTCGTTACCAAAAGAGCACTGAACTGTTGATTCGCAAATTGCCTTTCCAACGTTTAGTTCGTGAAATTGCTCAAGATTTCAAAACTGATTTGCGTTTCCAAAGCTCTGCTGTAATGGCTCTTCAGGAAGCAAGTGAAGCCTACTTGGTTGGTCTTTTTGAAGACACCAACTTGTGCGCCATTCATGCTAAGCGTGTCACAATTATGCCAAAAGATATTCAATTGGCCAGACGCATTCGTGGTGAACGTGCTTAAGTGTATTTATCCATCAAAATCATAAACGGTCCTTTTCAGGACCACAAACAGGATAAAGGGATTTTAATGCTTTCAATTGCGAATTTATTTATTTTTTAAGGAATGAAAAAAATATGCCCGCGGTCTTTTTAAAGACCCCAAAAAAGATGAAGGGATTTTAATACATCCATTTTGTATTTGTTGTTTTATGGACAGATGGTTCGCCTTTGTAGATGTATGTAACTTGTGCAGTCTTGGCTACTTACTCATATAAAAAAATCTTGATGAGATTGTCAAATTATAAAAACATTGATAGTTGTTTCTTTTTTGAATAAGTGAAAGATCTTCAGTTAAGTACAGTTGTGTAGACTTATTTTCATCCACATCCAATTTAAAATTATTCGAATGAAAGGTATTCAGTAGTTGAATTGAGGCAATACCAATGGAGTTCCATGTGTTGTTTGTTTTTGCTTAGGAGAAAATTCTTGTTAGTATAAATTAGAAAAATCCTAAGCTAAATTTTATTCACAATAATGCTAATTTTATTTTCCATTGGAAATAATTTTATATATGTACATATGGATTCAATTTGTAGTTATATTTTCCTCTCTGGATAAATTGAATCTGAATAAAAAAAAATGGCCACGAAGTACAGTTAAATAGCAAGTTGATTAACATAAAGATTCTACCTATGTATACACATACATACGTACGTTAAGATCCTTAGTCACTTATTAATTTATTAATTAATATATTTCTTGGTTTTCCTTTCTTAAAGACGAAAGAAAAGAATCACTACTTTGAAATTCAATAACGCCACTTCACTCATTAATTTTCGATATAAAATAGAATAAATATTTGAACGCTTGAATGTGAAGAATATTTACTTTAATTTATTTTGAAAGAAAACTTTGATATTCTTGAATCTATTTGTTAATATAGAAAATCCTTGTAAGCAGAAATATTGTTCACTTATTCAAATGTTTGTAAAAGCATTATTTCTCATTCAAATCAGTGGAATGCTAATGGTCATTTTTTATATGAATAGAATATAGCTACATTGTTATCAAATATCTATTACTTAATAATTATTTTAATTAAACTAAATGCAAATTAGTTTCATATATCCTTGAGTTAATATTATAAAGCTGTATGAAAACAAATATTTTCAATAATAAAGACACAGAAAAAATCATATCGAGAATACTGATCTATACTCCATGTCTACGCATAGACGCATTATCAAATGGAAAAAAGCATAATATTTGGCAATTAAGTGCAAAAATGTGATATGCTGCTTAAAATATATGAACACTAGGTTTACCATTTGTTTTATTAGCATTTTATTGAACAAAAACAAATAAATATTTATTTTATTAGAAACTGAAAAAGTTTGGAGAAAGTGAAATAAACGTTTCATTATTTAGGAAATGATTAATTAATTTACACCACAGTTGGGTAAAAAACTTATTGAATTTCATTTTATCTGATTAACTGAACCATATACTTTGTATATTGTATATTTTAAAATATTAAACAATTGTATTTGTTTAAATAAATGGAGTTTTATAGACGAACAGTGAAAGAAATTCATCAAACATTGACTTTAATAGTCATGTAACATCACAAATATATATTGAATTTCCGTCAAACTATTTTGAAAACAATCTATTATATTATATTGTACTATGGCAGTATTTATTTATAAGATTAACTATTTAAAAGATAAAGAATAATGATTTTTTTCGAAGAACTCAAGGATACAACTCCGTAAAAGCGCCCAAATAAATAAATTTTTTGCGTACCTTCCTACTCTTCGATTCTCACAGAGTTATGTCCGTATGGTATTCTTCGGTTGACTGTTATTAAAAGTGATTACTTACCAAGTGTTTTGTTAATAAAAGTGTTGAAAAGTAGAATTCTTAAAATGGCTGATACTGTTGCTGCTACTCCTGCCGTCGTGGCTGAGAAAAAACCAAAGAAGGCTGCCGCCAGTGGTTCAAAGAAACCAAAATCAGCTCCAACTCATCCTCCTACTCAACAAATGGTGGATGCTGCTATTAAAACATTAAAGGAACGCGGTGGTTCATCCCTCCTGGCTATCAAGAAATATATTGCTGCTACATACAAGGTTGATGTACAGAAACTTGCTCCATTTATCAAGAAGTATTTGAAAGGTGCTGTTGCTAGTGGTAAATTAGTGCAAACTAAGGGAAAGGGTGCCGCTGGTTCATTCAAATTGTCACCATCAGCCAGCAAGGAACCAAAAGCAAAATCTGCTGAGAAGAAAAAATCGGCAAAACCAAAAATAGCTGCCGCCGCTGGTGAGAAAAAGGTAAAGAAAGCAACTGGAGAGAAAAAAGTAAAGAAAGCTGTTACTGCTGCTAAAAAGAGTGCTGAGAAAAAGAAGGTGGAAAAGTCAAAGGTAAAGAGTATTAAGAAGACAACCACAGTAAAGGCCAAAACAACCAAGCCAAAAGCTGCTGCTCCAAAAGCCAAGGTTCCAAAGGCTAAATCGGCAACAGCATCTGCCGCCAAACCAAAAAAGGCAGTTGCAGCTAAAAAAGCTAAGAAATAATTTCATTGCAAATACTTGCAAGTAGAAATTAAACAAAAACTCCACAGTCCTTTTCAGGGCTACAAATTATTTCATTAATGAGATAAAATTCAATTTCATTTTAAACTTTTTTTCATACACATGAGTGTATATTTCTGCTTTTGACTTCAGCAAAAAACAAAATGTCCGACGATTTTTTTTCTCTATCCAGTGTTATCGGCATTTCTTAGGGATTATTTATTTTCTTCGGACATGTAATTTGTTTTTGCTGATGAGCAAACCAGTGAAATTTTATTCACGATAGAGTATGTATATGTATGCACGTTATCAAACCATAATTTATATACCGACATCTTGAAAATATAAACGTGCAAATGAGGTTATGTATATTTTTTTTCCAGCGGCCATTTTTACGCAGTACCAACAATGTGTTTTTCTCGTAAATTCTTTCATGATAGTTTAAAAAATTAAATCATCGATGCACTAGGCGTGTATATAAGATGTATTTATTTTTCTACAGCACATCACAAGTTGAGAAAATGAAAAAAAAAAAAAAAAGTATGTACCACAACAAAATTGAAAATCGTTATGAAATCTCCAAGAGAAATATTTTGCGGCCCTGAAAAGGGCCATTTTTGATGAAATTAGAGACGCATATTGAAAATTTACTTCGAACTGGTGTATTTGGTAACTGCTTTAGTTCCTTCACTAACAGCGTGCTTAGCGAGTTCACCAGGCAATAACAAACGAACAGCAGTTTGGATTTCCCGACTGGTGATTGTTGACCGCTTGTTGTAATGAGCCAAACGAGATGCTTCGGCGGCAATGCGTTCAAAGATATCATTAACAAAACTGTTCATGATACTCATTGCTTTCGATGAAATACCAGTGTCTGGATGTACTTGTTTCAACACTTTATAGATGTAGATGGCGTAACTTTCCTTCCTCTTGCGCTTCTTCTTCTTATCATTCTTGGTGATATTTTTTTGTGCCTTTCCGGCTTTCTTCGCTGCTTTTCCACTAGTTTTTGGTGGCATTTTCACTTAGGTATCACTTCACTCACTGACGATTGAACGAGAACTGTGAAAATTCACACATTTCACCCCATCTAATGTCCCTTGGCTCGACGATATTTTCTCAGGTACACACAGAGATTAACTGAACGAACATTCGTTGATTTTTTTACATAAATACAAGCACGTTTCTCGCGTTCAGCCGTTCTCAGTTCTCGTTCAATCGTCAGTCAATCAGTACGGAACGGTTGTTCAGCGCAGTGCATATTTCACAAGCTACGGAAAATTGTTTTTTTTTCGTGTTTTTCGGGGAAAACCCGCAGACAAAATCTTATTGCTGTAATAAAAGTCTTACTGAGATTTTTATTACAGGGAAAACCCATATATAAAATCAATTTTTTTATTACCCTGTGTAACTGGATGTGTGACAGTTTTTTTAAAAATAGCTCACATCATAATAAACTTGGCGAGGCAGCCATAGTATATTAATAATAAATCTTTTTCTTTCCAGAAGGATTTTAGTGAACCCAACACCAAATGGGTAAAAAGGAGAGGTTAAGAAATGTGGCCTCGAGCACATGGCAGGAGATTCTTCAGCTTATCAATAACAAAGTCGCTGCTCATGGAAGGGAGGTAATATCTCCCATCCATGATATGATGGCCAACGCCGACGACTTATACGAGTTGGTAGATGACGACCAGGTCTGCGAAGAAGAAGCGGACTCGGACGATGATGATGAAATGGAGGGGGTAGAGGAGGTAAGTGACGAGGAGCTTACCTCTGAAGAAAACACCCAGGAATCCCTCACTGAGGAAACTCCCAGTAACGAAATTGAGGACGGCTTCACAGTCGTCTGCAAAAAAACGAAAGAAGGCGGACTCACCTTCGCCGTCTCCTACACCACCAGCAAAAGCGAAGGTTATTCGCAAGAGCGATGAGGAAGTCGTTGTACCAACGACTCAACCCACAGACCAACCAGCCGCACTTAAAAAGAACAGCATGATGCCGCCAATAGTATGCTACAATTTAAATGTAGCTGAATTAAGTCGCTTCACTAAAGAAGCCAAAATTACTTATAAGATTCATAATATAAATGGATCCAAGTCAGTAATAACTACGAAGGGAAAGGACGACTTCAACAAAGTCAGGAGTTTCCTGCAACTCAAGCAGACGGGGTTCAACACTTATACCCCAAAAGATGAGAGGAAAACCCTTTTAGTTTTAAAAGGGATCCACCACAGCTACGAGGTAGCTGAAATAAAAGAAGAGCTGTGCCAAGCCGGAATCCCGGCAATTACCGTCAGCCCGTACAAAACCACACGAAGTGACCGCAAATTTAACAATTTTGTGGTCCAAGTTGAAAATGGCACCGACTTGTCATCGGTCTACAAAAAGAACTTACTTATGAACCAGAAGGTGCACTGGGAGCGTTTCAAGAACAACGGCATCACGCAGTGTAAGAACTGCCAGAAGTTTGGGCACGTCGCAGCCAACTGCGGGATGCCCTACATATGCGTAAAATGCAACAACAAGCATGGACCAGGAGATTGCCAAAGGTCCAACCTTAAAGACGCAGATGTATTCTGTGCGAACTGCCAGAAGACAGGACACCCAGCGAATTACAAGGGATGCCCGAAGTATAAGGAGAAATTGGCCAGCAAAATCAAATCCGCCACTAAAAAGAAGGAGCAGCATAAGTTTGCCCAAAAGTCAGCCACCAAAGCCATTGAATCTGGTCTAAGCTTTGCAGATGTCGTTGCCTTAAGGACTTCGCAAAAGGAACGGCCAGCTCAACAGCCACCATCAACTATTAAACAAACAGCGGCAGCAGGAGCTGCACCTAAACACGCAACAGCCCCTCCAAAAACGCAGAAGCCCAAAGCCTCGCCTTCACACAACATCTTCGAGGACACAGAGAGACTGTTTGGTACAGATCTCTTGACCTTGCTGCAGAAGGCTCGCAAGGTTGTCCCAAAGAACTATGCCTTACTGGACGATAAGGCGAAAACAGTAATATTGGGCACACTTATTTGTGAAATATGTTCACAGTAAACAAAATAAATGTCCTCTCATACAACGTCAACTCTGTGTATTCGACTGCCAGGCGCATTGCTTTGAACTTGTTCGTCAAGGCAAAAAGACCGGACATTCTCCTACTACAGGAGACTATGGTCACGGCAAGGAATAGGATTAGTGTTCCTGGCTATCGAATATACAGAGTTGACAAATCAACGGGAAAGAGAGGAACGGCTATCCTCTTACGCGACTTCTTCAAGGCCGAAGAAGTTAAAATTCATGGACTCGCATCGATGGAAACGACAGCCGTCAGCATCAGTGTCTCCGAAGGTGAAACCTTACTGGTAGTCTCAGGATACAATCACTGTGGGGCCTCGAGGGAAAACATCCATCACGACCTTACAACATTGAGCAGCATCGCTAGTCTACATACATATTGCGTTGTCGGAGGAGACTTCAATGCAAGGCATACGCTATGGCAAGATAGCGAAAACTCCCCTCAAGGACTTGCAATAGTCAATTGGCTCAATGAAAACAGCCACCTCCATTCGTTCGTGGTTGTCTCTCAATCTCAGAGAACCTTCCCGAGAACACCATCAACGCTGGACTTTTTTCTGGCAACTTCAAACTTTGTCAACATACTGCCAGAGTTCAGAAACTACTCGTGCTTAGCGCACCCAAGCGATTCGGACCATCTGGCAGTTGAACTAAAGGTTCGTCTGATGAGATGTATCATGGCCGAGCCACATACACCCGAGTTGCACATCAGGTTTAAACGTATGAACTGGGTCCGATTTAAATCGGACATTGAGGCAGAAATGCCACAAGTTTCATCAAATCGCAATCTGACTAATGGAGAGATTGACAACGCCGTCAACTTGTTTGAGACAGTAATCAATAATGCGGTGGATCGACAGAAAACACCGAGAACCAGCAGAGATAAGTACGAAAAACTTCCGAGCTACATACAGGCAATCTACGCCCACAGACAACGGCTAAGAAAAAGATTACAACGAATTGTTCAAAGGACGCTCAACACCGCGAATGAAGAATTCCGCAGCGTGCACTCACAACTGCAGTGCACAAACACAATGTTTCTCCAAGCTGTGAGAACCTACCAGGAGGATGAGTTCGCCAAACGACTTCAAGATATCAAACCTGGTCCAGACGCCTTCAAGAAGATCAATTCTCTCGTTGGCAAATCAAACTCCCTTCCGGAGGTGATTAGCTATGCGCAGGGAACAGCGAAAACCTCTGCCGAAAAAGCGGAGGTTTTCGCTAATCACTTCGAAGGTAACTTCGTAGATCGTCCACCTTCCCATCTCCCGGATTTCTTGGAGGAGGTTGAGACTCAAGTCAGCGAAGCAACAGAAACAGTCACCCCAATCACATCCTTCAGCGATAATAACCAAGCAGAAGACCCAGCCATCAACGAATGCTTTACCAACACAGAGGAAGTGGAAGAAATTATTCAATGCAGCAACGCAAAAAAATCTGCAGGAACGGACCAGATATCAAACTTTTTAATTAAAAGGTTACCAAGTCTGGCCCTCCTTTTCCTGACTGTAATATTCAATAACTGCATCAATAATGGATACTTCCCAGCCAAGTGGAAAGTGGCCAAGGTCGTCCCAGTGCCGAAAAAGACGAATCGCTCGGACGTGAATGGGTATCGTCCGATTGCTCTGCTGTGCTGTGTGAGCAAGATCCTGGAATCGGTGATTCTGCGAAAGCTAAATCACTTCTGCGAGGAGCGTGGCATAATCCCCAACAACCAGTATGGGTTCAGGGCAAGGCATTCCACAATTCTCCCATTGCTGAAGCTTCACAGCGATGTCACCCAAGGACTTAATAAAAAAAAGTCAACAATAGCCTGTCTGCTCGACATCGAAAAGGCTTTTGACAGTGTTTGGACGAAAGGACTCATCTTCAAACTACTTCATCTAGGATGCCCCAGTTACTTAGTTAGAATAATTTTTAATTTCCTATCCAATAGAATTTTCTATGTTCAGGTTGGAAATTCAAAATCATCAATGAAGGACATCAACGCGGGAGTTCCTCAAGGTTCAAGACTCGGTCCAATGCTCTTCAACATCTTCACAGCGGATCAACCATCAAATCCAGAAGGTACAAGGACATTGCTGTTCGCAGATGACTCCATCACGTACGCTGTTTCGTTATCCCCTGATATAGCAGCCAGGAAAGTTGAGGCACACGTTAAGAACCTTTGGGAGTATTACCTCAAATGGGGTCTGAAGATAAATGGAGATAAAACAGAACTTATCTGTTTCCGACCACCAGTAACAGCCGTGAGGGGACGACGAGCGTTTGCAACCCGTTGCCAGAACATCAAAATAACTCTTCCTGACCGCACAATAATACCTACAAAGGCTACGACGAAATATCTCGGAATAAACTTCAGCGAGAGGTTTAAATTTAATCCGCATGCAAAGATCATCATGAAAAGGGCCAACTTTGCGCTACACCTAGTGCACCCATTACTAAGGAAACGAAACGGTCTTAGTGTGAAAACCAAACTTCTGGTTTACAAACAACTTGTAAGACCTGTCATTACATATGGCTGTCCTATATGGTTTACCATCTCGCCAACAACGATGAAGATGATCCAAATGTTCGAGCGCAAGGTCCTTCGAATATGCACAGGACTGCACCGTAATCCAGCCACGCAGCGATATTACCCCAACTCTTTGCTCTACCAAAGTGCGAGGGTAGTATCCATAGAGAACTACATGATTGGTTTATCATCAAAGATCCTGCAAAACCTCTCAGCACACCCCAATGACGACATTTTGGATATCCTAAGGCAAGACATCGAACCAAACCACCAATACCTGCACACAAGAGCGATCACCGATGGACGATTCCAAAACATCATGCACAACGAAAGTACTCCGTTTTATCAGCGAGTCAATAACACGCACTACCGGGGATGATTGGTACTGTAAAATTTTTCCTTTTTATTTCCTTTTCTCTTCCTTTCTCTTCTCTCCTTTATTTTCCTTTTATATTTATCTCTAACTTCCAATGACGTATATACATGCATATGTACTATACAATGTTTAAAACAACACAGACAATAGATTAAGTAGTCAATAATAATGTTTTTATTAAAAGAATTTTGTAAACAGTCAGGCGAAATCCGTTGGGCCCCTTTTGTTGAGCCGACCTTCTTATTATAGTTATAAGCTTAGTTTTAATCAATTTGTACATATACTAGCGACCAATAAAAACTCTTAATCTAAAAAATTCAGCCATAACAAAGTGAATAGTGGTGTTGTGCACAAGTGCGAATTAAAGAAAATACATAAATAAATAAATAAAAATGTCTGGTCGTGGTAAAGGAGGAAAAGTGAAGGGAAAGGCAAAGTCGCGCTCAAATCGTGCTGGACTCCAATTCCCTGTTGGTCGTATTCATCGTTTGCTTCGCAAGGGTAATTATGCTGAACGCGTTGGTGCTGGTGCTCCTGTCTACTTGGCAGCTGTTATGGAATATTTAGCAGCTGAAGTGTTGGAATTGGCGGGAAATGCTGCTCGTGACAACAAAAAGACCAGAATTATTCCCCGCCATCTGCAATTGGCTATCCGTAACGACGAGGAATTGAACAAATTGCTTTCTGGTGTTACCATCGCACAAGGAGGTGTTCTTCCAAACATCCAAGCTGTTCTCTTGCCCAAGAAGACTGAAAAGAGTGCCTAAATTCATCATTTCTGACTAAAACAACCAAACAAAACAAACCGTCCTTTTAAGGACGACAAATAATTTATTTTAAGAGTGTTAAAAAATTTCAACTTACATATTTTCTTTATTAAAACAACAAATCTAAATTGAATATACATATATTTATGAGTAGGTATATCAATCGATAAAATGTTGAATTACATTAACAAAATACTGACTGTAATTTTTAAAAGCCAGCGTTATATGAGATTCTTACTTTGCATAAATCGATGCTAAGAAATTGGCAGCCATTTTGAGTAAATTTTAAAAGTCACTGTTGTATGAGGATGTCATAAAATGGCGCCATTTTGAGTAAATTTTAAAAGCCAGCGTTGTATGGGATTCTTACTTTGCACTACTAGTATGTCATAAAACGATGCTAAGAAATTGGCAGCCATTTTGAATTTCTTGCTGGCACTGCGTTCAAGATGGCTAAATGATTTTTTTTCGTTGTTTACGAATATTAAAGTAAAATGCGTATAAAATAAAATGAAACAGGAAAAAAAATAAATATGAAAAACAGAAAGAAAAAAGGAATTGAATCCATCTTGTCGTTTTATTTTTTTTCGCCATGTGTTTGTAATCAGAAAATTAAAAAAAGCCAACTCCGTCCTGCGTATTAAATTTACTTGTCGCATAAACATGACGTAATTGAATTTTGACAAAAAAAAAAAAAAAACTAAATCTGTTTGGCATTGAAATATCGAACTTATATCACTTAAGATACTTTTTTGTGGTCCTGAAAAGGACCGATTGAGTAAGGAAATGAAAATGTTATTTTAACATAGTTTAACCTCCGAAACCATAAAGAGTACGTCCTTGCCTCTTCAATGCATATACAACATCCATGGCAGTGACGGTCTTACGCTTAGCATGTTCAGTGTAGGTAACAGCATCACGAATAACATTCTCCAAGAATACCTTTAGCACACCACGGGTTTCTTCGTATATCAGACCAGAAATACGTTTTACACCACCACGACGGGCTAAACGGCGAATAGCTGGCTTAGTAATACCTTGGATATTATCACGCAACACTTTACGATGACGCTTAGCACCACCCTTTCCCAAGCCTTTTCCTCCTTTACCACGACCAGTCATTTTGTAATATTATTATTTTTATTTCACTAAACACTCCACAAAAGTCACTATCAAACTGTGTCCAGCCAAACGAAAGCAGCTATATTTATGTTGATTTTTCAAGAACAAGAATATAGGAAAAGAGAAAAGGGAGAAAAGTATCTAACGAAACAAGAGAACGCGAACAAGCATTATACAGTAGTGCATAAGTATGAGAATTGGTAAAAAAATTTGTTTATATTGTGTTCAAAGTGAATTAAGTGAGTGTTACATTGAAGTGAGAAATGGCTCGTACAAAGCAAACTGCTCGTAAATCGACTGGTGGAAAGGCACCCAGAAAACAGTTGGCCACTAAGGCAGCTCGCAAAAGTGCACCAGCAACTGGAGGTGTTAAGAAACCACATCGTTATCGTCCAGGAACAGTAGCTCTTCGTGAAATCCGTCGTTACCAAAAGAGCACTGAACTGTTGATTCGCAAATTGCCTTTCCAACGTTTAGTTCGTGAAATTGCTCAAGATTTCAAAACTGATTTGCGTTTCCAAAGCTCTGCTGTAATGGCTCTTCAGGAAGCAAGTGAAGCCTACTTGGTTGGTCTTTTTGAAGACACCAACTTGTGCGCCATTCATGCTAAGCGTGTCACAATTATGCCAAAAGATATTCAATTGGCCAGACGCATTCGTGGTGAACGTGCTTAAGTGTATTTATCCATCAAAATCATAAACGGTCCTTTTCAGGACCACAAACAGGATAAAGGGATTTTAATGCTTTCAATTGCGAATTTATTTATTTTTTAAGGAATGAAAAAAATATGCCCGCGGTCTTTTTAAAGACCCCAAAAAAGATGAAGGGATTTTAATACATCCATTTTGTATTTGTTGTTTTATGGACAGATGGTTCGCCTTTGTAGATGTATGTAACTTGTGCAGTCTTGGCTACTTACTCATATAAAAAAATCTTGATGAGATTGTCAAATTATAAAAACATTGATAGTTGTTTCTTTTTTGAATAAGTGAAAGATCTTCAGTTAAGTACAGTTGTGTAGACTTATTTTCATCCACATCCAATTTAAAATTATTCGAATGAAAGGTATTCAGTAGTTGAATTGAGGCAATACCAATGGAGTTCCATGTGTTGTTTGTTTTTGCTTAGGAGAAAATTCTTGTTAGTATAAATTAGAAAAATCCTAAGCTAAATTTTATTCACAATAATGCTAATTTTATTTTCCATTGGAAATAATTTTATATATGTACATATGGATTCAATTTGTAGTTATATTTTCCTCTCTGGATAAATTGAATCTGAATAAAAAAAAATGGCCACGAAGTACAGTTAAATAGCAAGTTGATTAACATAAAGATTCTACCTATGTATACACATACATACGTACGTTAAGATCCTTAGTCACTTATTAATTTATTAATTAATATATTTCTTGGTTTTCCTTTCTTAAAGACGAAAGAAAAGAATCACTACTTTGAAATTCAATAACGCCACTTCACTCATTAATTTTCGATATAAAATAGAATAAATATTTGAACGCTTGAATGTGAAGAATATTTACTTTAATTTATTTTGAAAGAAAACTTTGATATTCTTGAATCTATTTGTTAATATAGAAAATCCTTGTAAGCAGAAATATTGTTCACTTATTCAAATGTTTGTAAAAGCATTATTTCTCATTCAAATCAGTGGAATGCTAATGGTCATTTTTTATATGAATAGAATATAGCTACATTGTTATCAAATATCTATTACTTAATAATTATTTTAATTAAACTAAATGCAAATTAGTTTCATATATCCTTGAGTTAATATTATAAAGCTGTATGAAAACAAATATTTTCAATAATAAAGACACAGAAAAAATCATATCGAGAATACTGATCTATACTCCATGTCTACGCATAGACGCATTATCAAATGGAAAAAAGCATAATATTTGGCAATTAAGTGCAAAAATGTGATATGCTGCTTAAAATATATGAACACTAGGTTTACCATTTGTTTTATTAGCATTTTATTGAACAAAAACAAATAAATATTTATTTTATTAGAAACTGAAAAAGTTTGGAGAAAGTGAAATAAACGTTTCATTATTTAGGAAATGATTAATTAATTTACACCACAGTTGGGTAAAAAACTTATTGAATTTCATTTTATCTGATTAACTGAACCATATACTTTGTATATTGTATATTTTAAAATATTAAACAATTGTATTTGTTTAAATAAATGGAGTTTTATAGACGAACAGTGAAAGAAATTCATCAAACATTGACTTTAATAGTCATGTAACATCACAAATATATATTGAATTTCCGTCAAACTATTTTGAAAACAATCTATTATATTATATTGTACTATGGCAGTATTTATTTATAAGATTAACTATTTAAAAGATAAAGAATAATGATTTTTTTCGAAGAACTCAAGGATACAACTCCGTAAAAGCGCCCAAATAAATAAATTTTTTGCGTACCTTCCTACTCTTCGATTCTCACAGAGTTATGTCCGTATGGTATTCTTCGGTTGACTGTTATTAAAAGTGATTACTTACCAAGTGTTTTGTTAATAAAAGTGTTGAAAAGTAGAATTCTTAAAATGGCTGATACTGTTGCTGCTACTCCTGCCGTCGTGGCTGAGAAAAAACCAAAGAAGGCTGCCGCCAGTGGTTCAAAGAAACCAAAATCAGCTCCAACTCATCCTCCTACTCAACAAATGGTGGATGCTGCTATTAAAACATTAAAGGAACGCGGTGGTTCATCCCTCCTGGCTATCAAGAAATATATTGCTGCTACATACAAGGTTGATGTACAGAAACTTGCTCCATTTATCAAGAAGTATTTGAAAGGTGCTGTTGCTAGTGGTAAATTAGTGCAAACTAAGGGAAAGGGTGCCGCTGGTTCATTCAAATTGTCACCATCAGCCAGCAAGGAACCAAAAGCAAAATCTGCTGAGAAGAAAAAATCGGCAAAACCAAAAATAGCTGCCGCCGCTGGTGAGAAAAAGGTAAAGAAAGCAACTGGAGAGAAAAAAGTAAAGAAAGCTGTTACTGCTGCTAAAAAGAGTGCTGAGAAAAAGAAGGTGGAAAAGTCAAAGGTAAAGAGTATTAAGAAGACAACCACAGTAAAGGCCAAAACAACCAAGCCAAAAGCTGCTGCTCCAAAAGCCAAGGTTCCAAAGGCTAAATCGGCAACAGCATCTGCCGCCAAACCAAAAAAGGCAGTTGCAGCTAAAAAAGCTAAGAAATAATTTCATTGCAAATACTTGCAAGTAGAAATTAAACAAAAACTCCACAGTCCTTTTCAGGGCTACAAATTATTTCATTAATGAGATAAAATTCAATTTCATTTTAAACTTTTTTTCATACACATGAGTGTATATTTCTGCTTTTGACTTCAGCAAAAAACAAAATGTCCGACGATTTTTTTTCTCTATCCAGTGTTATCGGCATTTCTTAGGGATTATTTATTTTCTTCGGACATGTAATTTGTTTTTGCTGATGAGCAAACCAGTGAAATTTTATTCACGATAGAGTATGTATATGTATGCACGTTATCAAACCATAATTTATATACCGACATCTTGAAAATATAAACGTGCAAATGAGGTTATGTATATTTTTTTTCCAGCGGCCATTTTTACGCAGTACCAACAATGTGTTTTTCTCGTAAATTCTTTCATGATAGTTTAAAAAATTAAATCATCGATGCACTAGGCGTGTATATAAGATGTATTTATTTTTCTACAGCACATCACAAGTTGAGAAAATGAAAAAAAAAAAAAAAAGTATGTACCACAACAAAATTGAAAATCGTTATGAAATCTCCAAGAGAAATATTTTGCGGCCCTGAAAAGGGCCATTTTTGATGAAATTAGAGACGCATATTGAAAATTTACTTCGAACTGGTGTATTTGGTAACTGCTTTAGTTCCTTCACTAACAGCGTGCTTAGCGAGTTCACCAGGCAATAACAAACGAACAGCAGTTTGGATTTCCCGACTGGTGATTGTTGACCGCTTGTTGTAATGAGCCAAACGAGATGCTTCGGCGGCAATGCGTTCAAAGATATCATTAACAAAACTGTTCATGATACTCATTGCTTTCGATGAAATACCAGTGTCTGGATGTACTTGTTTCAACACTTTATAGATGTAGATGGCGTAACTTTCCTTCCTCTTGCGCTTCTTCTTCTTATCATTCTTGGTGATATTTTTTTGTGCCTTTCCGGCTTTCTTCGCTGCTTTTCCACTAGTTTTTGGTGGCATTTTCACTTAGGTATCACTTCACTTCACTCACTGACGATTGAACGAGAACTGTGAAAATTTACACATTTCACCCCATCTAATGTCCCTTGGCTCGACGATATTTTCTCAGGTACACACAGAGATTAACTGAACGAACATTCGTTGATTTTTTTACATAAATACAAGCACGTTTCTCGCGTTCAGCCATAACAAAGTGAATAGTGGTGTTGTGCACAAGTGCGAATTAAAGAAAATACATAAATAAATAAATAAAAATGTCTGGTCGTGGTAAAGGAGGAAAAGTGAAGGGAAAGGCAAAGTCGCGCTCAAATCGTGCTGGACTCCAATTCCCTGTTGGTCGTATTCATCGTTTGCTTCGCAAGGGTAATTATGCTGAACGCGTTGGTGCTGGTGCTCCTGTCTACTTGGCAGCTGTTATGGAATATTTAGCAGCTGAAGTGTTGGAATTGGCGGGAAATGCTGCTCGTGACAACAAAAAGACCAGAATTATTCCCCGCCATCTGCAATTGGCTATCCGTAACGACGAGGAATTGAACAAATTGCTTTCTGGTGTTACCATCGCACAAGGAGGTGTTCTTCCAAACATCCAAGCTGTTCTCTTGCCCAAGAAGACTGAAAAGAGTGCCTAAATTCATCATTTCTGACTAAAACAACCAAACAAAACAAACCGTCCTTTTAAGGACGACAAATAATTTATTTTAAGAGTGTTAAAAAATTTCAACTTACATATTTTCTTTATTAAAACAACAAATCTAAATTGAATATACATATATTTATGAGTAGGTATATCAATCGATAAAATGTTGAATTACATTAACAAAATACTGACTGTAATTTTTAAAAGCCAGCGTTATATGAGATTCTTACTTTGCATAAATCGATGCTAAGAAATTGGCAGCCATTTTGAGTAAATTTTAAAAGTCACTGTTGTATGAGGATGTCATAAAATGGCGCCATTTTGAGTAAATTTTAAAAGCCAGCGTTGTATGGGATTCTTACTTTGCACTACTAGTATGTCATAAAACGATGCTAAGAAATTGGCAGCCATTTTGAATTTCTTGCTGGCACTGCGTTCAAGATGGCTAAATGATTTTTTTTCGTTGTTTACGAATATTAAAGTAAAATGCGTATAAAATAAAATGAAACAGGAAAAAAAATAAATATGAAAAACAGAAAGAAAAAAGGAATTGAATCCATCTTGTCGTTTTATTTTTTTTCGCCATGTGTTTGTAATCAGAAAATTAAAAAAAGCCAACTCCGTCCTGCGTATTAAATTTACTTGTCGCATAAACATGACGTAATTGAATTTTGACAAAAAAAAAAAAAAAACTAAATCTGTTTGGCATTGAAATATCGAACTTATATCACTTAAGATACTTTTTTGTGGTCCTGAAAAGGACCGATTGAGTAAGGAAATGAAAATGTTATTTTAACATAGTTTAACCTCCGAAACCATAAAGAGTACGTCCTTGCCTCTTCAATGCATATACAACATCCATGGCAGTGACGGTCTTACGCTTAGCATGTTCAGTGTAGGTAACAGCATCACGAATAACATTCTCCAAGAATACCTTTAGCACACCACGGGTTTCTTCGTATATCAGACCAGAAATACGTTTTACACCACCACGACGGGCTAAACGGCGAATAGCTGGCTTAGTAATACCTTGGATATTATCACGCAACACTTTACGATGACGCTTAGCACCACCCTTTCCCAAGCCTTTTCCTCCTTTACCACGACCAGTCATTTTGTAATATTATTATTTTTATTTCACTAAACACTCCACAAAAGTCACTATCATAGATAAACTAACATAGATGGTCGTCTTCGGCCGATTTGACCGTTGGTTCTCCCAAGAGCAAAAGTACCGCGGATTTTGAATGTATTCTGACGTTTCCGTCAAAATCAAATCGGAGCTCACGCACACATTCTTAAACCGCGGGACATTTCATGGGCGCAGCCATTTTCCTGTACATTTTGTTGTTGTTAATTGAATGACAGTCTGCTGAAAATGTGGTGTGCAAAAGGAAAAAAGAGACACCACGATTGTTTTTATAGTTACGTCTTGTTCGCACGTTCGGTCACATGTATTCACAGATAGGAAAATTCAAATCGGCGTGCTTTACAAAATTTTCGGCAGAGTAGGGAGAAGACGACCATCTATGTTAGTTTATCTATGGTCACTATCAAACTGTGTCTGGATTAAAAAAAGCAGCTGTATTTATGCTTCTTTTTCAAGAACAAGAATATAGGAAAAGAGAAAAGTATCTAACGAAACAAGAGAACGCGAACAAACATTTAGTCTACATAATTATTTTCTTTCCAGGAATATTACAACGTAACGTTATCTATACGCACTTCAATTCATTTATTTGTTCCAAACTTTATCAAAGATTGCCTGACACGCAATCGAGACTAACCATCTAAACAGGGTCTATTAGGTGGTGAAAACAAATTGTGCTCATGCCTGTATGATCCGTGCTGTCATCTGTCAAACTAATGGCATTCTACTTAATCGTCTGTGATTTTGTTATTAAATATTTGCAAAACAAATTATTATAAAATGTTGTCAACCGAGGAATTATTGAATCGCCTGGTAATAACCGTCGAAGGATACAGACCAACAACAAATGATATGTTTAAAAACAATAGCAAGTACTTTCCGAAATACATTAAAAAAGGTGTAATTGCTGTTGGAGAGGAAGATGAATTGCATTTAAAGTAAGTGAATTGAATAAAACATCTGATTAAAGCAATAATACAATTTTCTATTTTTCAGGAATCAAATATTTTGCAACGTTTTAGGTTGCGAGCGTTTCTTTCAATCAGTTTTTGCCTATCAAAGCCACTATAACAGTCTGCACCGATACATATGTTGCCAATGCAAGAAGAGTCTTCCCACTCCACACCTGCTAGACTTACATATTTCTGAAAACCATGACTCCTACTTCACGGTGCTATCTAAAAGCAAAGCCATGTATTCCTGCTTCCTGGAGGAATGTCAGCATAAAGAAAACACAATGGAAGAAAGAAAGGATCATTGTATCAGTGCCCATAAATTTCCTCCTAATTTCCGTTTTGAAAATCTCTGCTTAGTCGGCAAGAATTGCACTCTAATGTCGGATGAAATGAATGACGATCCTATGGGTTGTGAGAAAGCATCACGTTCAAAAGCAAATACGAATTTTTCCTTTGGTCATGCAAAGAGTAAAACATTCAACAAGAAAAGTTATGGACGGCTCCTTACAAAGTCTAGTGTTGAGTATAAGAATTCCTTGGAGGATTCCAAAACTGTGGCTGATTTGTTAAGTAGTTTGCCAGATTAAAAATTATAATCTCAAATAACATTTAATTTAGAGAAGTTTATGCAATGAATCATATTGCATGTAAAATGCAGTAGAAATTTACATGTGTGAAGTTTGTCTCTAACAATGTAAAAAAAAAAACATTTTTCTTATAAAATTTTCTAAGTATTAAATAAAAAGTTGTAAACGATGTAAACGAATGACTTTGGTCCATTCTGAGGGTTCATGTTTCCGCCAGAAATCATTGAGTTGCTTCAATGTGTATTTGTGTTAAGGTCCTTTCTTGCAGGTTGTAATGAATCTGGCTATTGTGCTGTCTTTATTGTGGTGTGATAACTAGATACCGTTGATAGCTAGGTTCGATGCTACTTTTATGACTAATCCGCTTGCGACTTGTTTTCGTGTTAAAGACCTTAAAAGAGTTGGAAAAAATTGCAGTACTTTCCAAAGTACACTCGAACTCCGATTAACTAAGCATAGCTGGGTTCAAAATAGACAGTGTTAAAAGTAGTCCTGCGCAGTCCTATTTAACGCGCTCAATTCAGCACAAGGAGACCAGAAGGCAAACCTTGCCATACCTAGGTTAAAAACCAAGCTGACTTTGTCGCGCACCAAGGATCCATGTAAATAAGTATATTAATACGGGTTTATATTATGCACTGCACTATTGAACACCTGATATAGCATTCAAACATTCCTTACCAAATTGTTTTTGTGCTAAATTTTTCTCGTCAGATTCTGTGTGTGCGCATATTTATATTGGGTTGGCAAGAAAGTAATTTCGGTTTCAACCATAGATGGAGTTATGTTTTGTTAAATGGCTTTATTATTACTGTTTGGATTTTTTTTCTTAAAATTTGATTGCTGGGATCTTAGGCTTGCTGTAGAAGCAAATCGAGTGAAATTTGGTTTACAACTCGAATTCAGTGTTTATTTTATCATGTAGTGCAAAAACAAGAATTTTCGACATTTTTTACTGTTTTATGTCCGAAAAGGCAAGGGATCTGCTGACGCTTAAGGAGATATGTGAAGATTATGGTGATGATGACAGAATGAACTTGTCAGAATTGGTTTAAAAAATTTCGTAATGGCAAATTTCCATTTGGAATTAACGCATTAACGTCATGAAACCAAATGGGAAATATATGATTAATTAAACTTCAGTTTTGTATAACATAAATAACTTTTTTTCACACAAAAAAAACTTACTTAAAAAAATTACTTTCTTTTCATGGCTCAGTGGATAATGCGTTGGACTACTGCACAAGGGGTTCCAAATTCGAATCCAGAAAATAACCATCAAAAGTTTTTCCACGGCTCCAACTCTTCCAAGTGTCTTACGAAAATTTAAGAGTATAACAACTATTATACCTTAGTTGTAAACTACTTTGTCCTAACGCACAGATGTTTATTGAAATGTACAAGAGGCCACAATAGGTTGTCAGTCATGTAATTTGAATAATTTGAATAATTTGAATTTGAATAAGAAAACTTCTCAAAACCCCTCTGCCCTTCGAATATGGTATAAAACTGTGGGTCCTTTCTATACGTGCAGAAATGTATACCACGCACAACATGTACAGTTGTGAGAAGTTAAGCCTCGGCCCTTTATGGGCTGCTTACGGTCTAATATTTATTTATTTTTTACGTTAATAAAAAAATTGAAACATTTCCAAACTATCGTCAAAGATGCAATTTCAACTACATACATACATATGTACATAGTTTCTACTTGCTATAGTTGCAGTGTTCTTTGAAACCAGGAAAAGAGGTATTAACATTATATCTAAAAACTTTACACTTCAGATATAGCCTCTAACAAATAATTTCCCAAACATTGAGGTACCCAGGAGAGGCAGATATAAAATCTATCTTGCCAGCAACAAATATGTAAGTTGTATAAAAACTAACCGATCCGAAGATATTGTTGCATCATTGATGGTCTGTGTATTAATTTTATTCATTTAAATTTGAAGTGTTTTGCTTCCGATTTCATTTATAAATAGACAGTCAGACACCGGGTAATGTACAAATAAAATAAATTATATATATTTTTATATATTTTTATAATATAACACTTCGCTTCTCATAAACCTAATCATGGAAAGCAAAGGACTTAAAATATTTTCAGATTTTATTTCTTCTACTTCATAATAACAAATATTAATAC
Source organism: Chalcosyrphus nemorum (assembly GCA_949716465.1). Taxonomy (NCBI): domain Eukaryota; kingdom Metazoa; phylum Arthropoda; class Insecta; order Diptera; family Syrphidae; genus Chalcosyrphus; species Chalcosyrphus nemorum. The sequence continues at coordinate 37,512,020 of OX454332.1, forward strand.
ATATATTATAATAGAAAATATATTTTGTTTTTGGTAATTTATTCTTGTCACAACATTTGAGCAAACTTTGCGCATATTATTAACAAAAACTATCCTTTCTCTCTACAACAGTGGTACATTATTGCTTTGGCATTTTATTTCGTTTATGTAAAATTCGCATCAGTTGTTTAGACATGAAATATGGCTTCTCCTCTGATCCATCGTTTCGTTCACAATCTTCCACTAAACAGAGAAGAAAAATATTATAGATGTTTTTAATTAAGCAGATATTTTAACTTACAGAAACATAAGAACAATGTATCAACTGCCATGGAATAAACTCCGAAAAATACACTTGTTATTAAAAACGTTGCAATAACTACGATTGTTATTGGTACAGCGGTGTAATTTAGTCGATGTGCATCTGGATTGGATGCGAAATAATAATATGTACCAACTCCAGCAGCACCAGTTAATAGTAATTTTGAAAGGAAGAACAGGAAGTCGGTTACCTTATCCACAGCAATCACACGAAGAAAATTTCTCATTAAAAGATTAAAAGAATCCTTGGCACTGACGCAAAAATTTTTCCCATGTATTGCGCACATGATATAAGCGTTGCGATTAATAAAACGTAAGAAATTCTCCAGACACCAAAAGAAACATTTCATGCAACACAAAATGGCTCTCGTTACACTATTATCAAATTTTTTTAACTTCTGATCGATGTATTCCAGAATAATGCGTATAATGCGGCATATAGTCAATATTAAAGCACCAAAAGCAAGTGTTCCTAGATGATAACGCACTGTTCGTCCAAATGCTCTAGTAAGAACAAAGTACGGAACGTCGGATTTATGGAATGTCCAGTACCAACTCGCAAATGTTGCAGCAAGCACCATGTCACCAAAGGCAGATATAAAAAACGAGATCCACAAAAATCCAACGATATTGTATGCCTGGAAATTTAGGGAAGGTTTATGTTTATTTAATTTGTATGTAGATATAGGATGCATAACAGCTTGTTAAAAGCAGATAAAGCAGATAGGTATAAAATGTAGGCAATATAATACACATTCATGAATAACTCTCGCCTGTTAATTAAAATGTTGTGCCATACATATTTTACGTATTACTGTGGGACAGAAATTCCACAAAGCTCAAAAATATCCTTAAATTAGACGAGGATAACATTAAAAAAATTATCCATTAAAAAAAATATATATAATATACTTAAGATGGGCAGAAGATAATCGTATATTTGTGGGGTTTTGCTTATTCCATCTTTCAGGATTAGTTTTCTCTACTTTGAAAAATGTAATTTCTTTCGGATAATATTTGAATCTTATACATAATTTAAAATCAAGTTTCTATAAAAATCAAATAATGTTTCAGTAGAAAGACACATATAATATCATATCTCTGTAAATTGTAAAATATTGGCGACTTCCAAACACAAGCTTAATGGACTATTATTCGGTGCCTAAATGATGTTTCCCCTTTTAAAATATTAATTTTAAATAATAATACTATACGAGATTTGAAAAAGCAAAAAAAATACAGTTTTTTTACTAGTGATACATAAAATAAATAACAAAGTGTGACTATTTGAGAGAAATAAGTCAAGTAACTTTTTTGTTATCATCAACGCTAAGTATATAAATAAAAAAACCTTTTTGAGAAATGCGCGATTGATATTTAAGAAAAGACAATAAACACAATAGACCTGTTCAGTTAGTTGTCAAATATTCGGTCTATAAAATCTAAAATAATGCGAATCTGTCTAATGAAATTTTCAGAAAATATCTTTAAGAGTATACCTATGAATACATATGTAAATAGACAATAAACCTACTAGTACAAGGACGAACGTGTTTGCTAATTAAATTTCTAAAATTTAAGATTTCACAAACTTACCTGGAAGTATGACACAATAGTTGGATTTCCAATGCCTTCAAAATAGCATCCCGTGTCGACACATGGTTTTTTCTGACTAAACAAACTCCGAACTGTTTCAGTAGAAGGTTGAATAAAGCAATTTGCTTGGAAAACTGTTGGATCGCACTGCGATCCAAGAGTGTAATTTACTCCAGGTCCTTCACATCGACATGTTTCCTTATTGTTGGGATTTGGTTTTATCATTTTAAAAGATGGTTCTCCGACGGATGCTAAATATAAACCGATTCCAACTGATAATGTTATAGTGCATATGTACAAAACCCATGGGAATATGGGAAAGAACACTGTGGCTACTACGCACGAGACTGCTCTATATATCAAAATTGGTTTTTGGTTATATACATGACTTATATTATTTTTTTTTGTTTAACTTACTTGCTACCTTCTTTCACCAGCGCAATAGCTATCCGTATTCTACTACGGAGTACAATAACTAGAAGAAATATCACGATAAGTGCTATACTCAAAGCTATTGAAGCATATAACCAGGTTGTATGTTGTTGGAAAACATTTTTTACAGTCGAAGATAAATTAAGCGAATGGTATGGAACGGTTGGAGTGGCTTTCCAATAATTATATTGTACAATACTGTAGTACACACCTGAATCATAAAAATAGAATTGTTGCTTAATTTAGTTTCTAGAAACATATTATTTATATTGCTATTACCAAATCCAAGTCCGAATAATACTCCTAATATAGACAGCCAAACAATCGGAGTAGCAACCCATCTCATTAGAGATATGAATATTAGTGATACGACCATTGTAACCACCAGGGCCAAAAAAATTACAAACCATGAGGTGATAATGTCTTCCACAATTTTTTCCCCAACCTGAAATTGAAAGAAATTGAGGTTTTACTTCATCTATTTATATTTAACCTGTAATATGTAGGTACATATTTATTTTGAATGTAGAAAAAGATTGCGAAATTGAGTTTCCTTTCAGCTCAATATTCCAGAAAGCTGAAGAAGGAAACTGTGATATTTTTTTCTTTTGTTTTGTTGAATAATTTGTCTGGCTATTGCTTGTAGTTTTTATTGATAATAATCGGCAAATTCTTATTTCCTTATAACTACTCTTTTAGAGTCATATGGAAGAATTATTCAATGATCCAAGCTAAAATTTTTATTCATGCAGACATACATAGGTATCATTAACTATTATTAGCTATATGGGCTATGAATTTCCACGATGCGTTGCATTTTTACATTTTAGCGACATATTGCATTTGTGAAAAAATTGACCTGGGTTTTGATAGACCTTGGCCATGATAGAGAGGTCTAGAAAAATGGGTCTGCCAATTCTGTCTTTCTTTCTGTCATTTGACTACCGCATAAACGGCTGAACAGACTTGCTTTAAACTTCAGATCTCAAGTCTGTTCCTGGAAGAATAAAAGCAATTTATGTACTTGGCTCTTATGATTTGTCAGGTAATGTCACGCAATTTTAATTAGTTTTTTTTGTGGATCAAAAAATGCATATATTTGAGTAAATAAGCTTGCGGAATTTGGATGGAAGTGACTGGATTTATAAGTAATTCAGAAGACAGAAATCCGATTGAATTTTTACTGTATTTGGTTATATTATTTCGTAGTTCATGAAGTCAATTTCGCACACTTTCCATTTATCTTAAGCTTATATATGATTGATTACAAACTGCAAAACCTACTATCTGTATAGAAATATCCATTAGATGATAAAGTTATATTTATGACTGCAACCAAAATATTTGCAAATGACGACACATAAAAAAGATTTTCAATTTTGGTGGGTAATAACCTAAAATTGTAATGCCGAATTATTTTCCGTTGAGGTGAAACTAATCACCATGAAAAATCGATTTATTTTCTCTTACCATCATTTCTGTATATAATGCATATCTGCTCATTTTATATCATACTCATACGTTTTATTGAACTTGTAGCCTTACCCCAGTGAGATCTGCACCCAGCATTCTTTCAGTAAGAGTAGTGATTTCTGAAGGAAGTTGTATTTCATTCACTAACCGGTTAATACCTTCAACATCAGATGGTACACATCGTTTCGATACTAATAAATTTAAAACAATTGTTTAGAAAATTGGGACAAATAATTTTTTTTTTGTCAATAAATTCTGTGTTTTCGAGTTTTTGCACAAACACCGAATTAAAATATTAGCTGGACGAGGGACACACTACAGAATTATTACAAAATCAGGACATCACAAAAACATATTATATTCGCGGAGAGTAGTACTAATTAATTAAATGCATATGTTTATATACAATTTCTTATATAAATACCTGTTGAGCTTCCGCGCCACTGTAAAAATGAGCCGCTATGTTTCCAACCAGTCGAGATAAATATGAATTTGCCTTCATCATTTTTTCCTTAATTATAGATTCGCCAAGCTTTTGACGTGTACTACACTGTAAAACGGGTTCATCTGCTTCTTTTAATTGCTGATTTGTCAATTCAGTATTTGTCCTTTTCTCTATCAAAGCACCAGCGCTCTTTGTATGCTCATTTGAGGGAAATGATATGAAGCTCGAAGTCTCCGGACTCATTTGGAGGGAATGGGTTGAGATATCTCTTTTTTTTAGTGATCGCAGAAATGAAGGTATGTATTCACACCGATCCGGTGCAAATGTCCATAAGCATCGATTCAGAACTATTGTTTCAATTTTTATTTGTTATGTTAGATTAAAGAAAATTATTGATGAGTTTTAAAAATATGTGATAACAAAAGCATTTCCAAATAAAACTACTACTCTTATGTTATATGGAATAAATAGAAAAGGGAGACTTTCTCTCAATCGAGTAAACTATATATTACACAAATAATAATAATAATAAATAATAATTGGTATTGGTATTGAATTATGTATTAGACGCATAAGGGTCAATTGAAATTTACCTACGGAATTCAATTCCAATTTCATCTATTCAGTACTTTTTAAGAACAAGTAATTTAACTTAGTACAATGATCACAACATTAGTGGTACTGTAAAACTGTAGACTCGTTCGACTATAAAAATAAGATCCTTGCCTTGCAGTGTGTACTTATGACTCGACAAAGTACACCGTCTTTCATGGCTTACACAAACAGTCAGGAGCGCACTACCATTTTAACTAACCAATAAAATCGTGTAAAAACCGCACGAAAAATATAGAATGTCATTCTCATATCTGGAGAAAGATCGATTGCAGAACATCATTTCCGTTCCTCCAGTAATAAGGAGATTTAGCTAGAGATCAAGAAAAGAACCAAATACACACATGCGATGGCAGAAAAGAAAAGCTAATAAAATGTCACAGCTGTAACGCACAGAAAAATAATTTTTATAGCTTTATGCATGTTTTGGACAAAAACCTTCCTCAAAAGATGTTAGAACCATTCTGTGCTGTTCTTAATCGTAAATTCACTAAATACTGTTCTTTTCAGACATGAAACATTATAATCGCGAAGCTTTAATTTGGCGTGCACTATTCTTTTATGTCTAAAATTTAATTGAAAGATTGATTTCAAACACAATGACACGAAGATGAAAAATAAAAATATGATATGTTTCCAAACTTAAATTAATAAGAAAAAACAAAGACTACACACGAACAAAAACAAAAAGCATGCATGCGCCTGTGACCAAAATCTAAACTACATGAAAATCCATTAGAAATTCATAATAAAAAAAATATGTTAAAAAAAAAGTAATTAACTTACATTGTGTACTTTTGACGTACCAACGAGCACATCTGTTCTCCTCGATTGCTTTCCGAGCATCGGCTAACTCTCGTATCCCAGATTTATCAGATTCTGATTGGCATATGAGCCTCTCTTTAAGTTCTTCTATACTTAATGAGTTTTGCATTGTATCCCAGACAAACGTTTCTGTGGGACAACTTGACACACAGACTTGTGGGGTCGGGCAACCCGTTATTGGCACAAAAGGATCGATACATTTCTCCAAGTTGAAAAAAAATAAATACTTTTTATCAATCACTGGCCCATCGACACCGCATTTTCTGTTCAGCGAATCCGTCGGTACAAGCAACTTGTTTAAGTCACCATTACGAATAGCTGGAAAGAGGAAAAATGAAAATAATTTCAATTAAATACGAATCGATAAACATTCACCATAGCTTCCTATGTAACCCCAAACTGCCAGGAAAATAATGAATATTAACAGGCAGAATACATCCGTGCATGACCGTTTCGATAGTGGTCCTTTAAATGTTCGATCATATTGCAAACGCTCGCCTGAAATAATGAAAAAAAAATATATATATATCGTTTGTAATGCTATCAACTTGAAACACAAATGAATAAAAAAACTAGTTCTTTAGTTATTTACCATATTGCAAAAGTTGTATCTGTTCAGAATACTCGCTATTTTCGGTTGATACTCTATCATCCGCAGAATTGTCACCACAACATCCTCCCATTTCTGATTTAATTACAAGTCATTTTGTAAGTAAATAATAAACGCGAAACCAGAGCTCAAACAATCCACCCTGGTCACGGCTGACTTACTGAATTCTTTCTACGGCAAGAAATGTCAGCTAAAGTGGGCACACTAGCATAATTAAATAAGTTCAATTTCTAGATTCCCTCAAGTCTAATGTCGTCAGTGTGACTATGTATAGCGATAAAAAGCTAAGTGTGTATTGGATCCACAGTTTTTAAGACAGATAAGAATGTGGTAATGGACGCGGTTCTAAATTTCAATATTTTGTATACATATGACATGTACACAAGTGGAAAAGTAGTGATGTAATTCAAAAGAAGCTTAATCAACTTTATTTTTAATGATTCACCATTAATTATTCGACTACTGAAATGTAGTAGATCAAATAAAAGCAAGAACGCGCAAAGTGATCTCACAAAGGTAAGCAACCATGACGGAAAAAACTTGCCATATACGTAGTATAAACAATTAAAGCTAGGTCTGCAAATAATGTTAAATATTTATATCGCACCGGAAAAAATAAATCACTCTCTATTTGTTTATAATGTACATATTTCCCACGGCAATGTTTGTTAAGACCCTAAATAAAGTTTACGATTCGTTAGTACCGCTTAGTGTGCCTATGTAACTTGTTTCGTTTTTTAATATATTTCTTCAAGTTAATACCAGTATATTATTAAACACGTTTTTTTTTAAATTAAATTATGTACAGGGTGACATGAAACTTTTGTTATATTTTGATACATAGTTTGTAGCAGAGAGAAATATTGCAGATAGACCACATAAAGTATATATATAAATGATCAGCAACACTAGCCGAGTCGATTAAAAACAATTTATTCAATTTCAATAAATAATATCATATTCTAGGATCAGACTTGAGTTAATGTTCAAATATTTTTAAAACCCGCCCACTACCACGCCTACTTTTCGGAAAAATAATTAATTTGGTGTGATTTCATAAAAAAAAAATTTAATATAAATTTATGCAAGTTTTTGGTGGATGTGGATACATAAATAGTACACCAATAAATTTAAGAATTCGTTCTGTAATTATTATGGTATTAATCATAATACACACCTTTCTAACATATTTCAAACCGCATAGATATTATTACTCCCCACTAAGGTAATCTAAGTTACAATCGTTCGCTAAATAGTTACCATCCGAATTAGCTTATTTTGACATTTCTTGAATTGATTGAAATTTCAGGGAATTTTTTTTTTTTGTTTTAAAATCAGTTTTGTTTTCAATTTCAATTTGGATTCATCCACAACCAACTCCTTATGTAGATTTAAATTTAAAACATTGCAACTCTCAATTTAATCGCGTATAGGCATTGAATGAAAAATATCATCAACTCAACAGATTGACGATTGAATACCGTTTCAGAAATTGTTTCCCAAAAAGACATCCGAAGCACATGAGGTAAGATTTTTCTTATATGCGTTTGTAAACTTTAGCACAAGGATGGGAAACATGATACAAGAATTTTTAAAATTACAATCAAAGCTATGGATCCTTAATGTATGCTTGCTCCCGGCATACATTCTCCTTTAAAACCAACATAAATATTTGAGGTCTAAGCTTTAGTCTACTAAATATTAAAAAAAAAAAAGTGGAACATTCCACTTTCTTAGCACTTTCTGCTTTAAAACAGAGTCTTATGTCTACTTAATTTAAGTAAGGGTGCATCAGTAGTAAGGATCGTGCATTGTTTAGATTAAAATTTATTTTTATTTTTTTCACGATTATGTACACATACATATGATATATTACATATACATAGATCTATAGATTACATGTAGATCTATCTTTTTTTTTAGGAAAGTAATTCAAAATGACGTTGCATTGAGTCTAACTTTGGTTGATTGGATGTAATAACTTGGATGTAATAAGTTTTTCGAAAAGCATTCAATCAAGACATATCATCGCAATGAAAAAAGAAAGAAAAAATTACCTCTTATATAATAATTAAGCTATTAAAAAGAGAGTGCTGTCGACTGTCAATTTGATTACCTTTTGTTTTGCTAGAGGGTTTGGGCGCACGCTTTGCTGGGTAGTACTTACCGTTTAAGGTACGACTAGCGATGCACGGTTTTAAAACAAAAATATTCATGAACAACCCATACAGACTAGAACTGTTTTAAGAAAATAAGTACTGGCATTGTACTATCGTGTACGGTATATGTTTTATGATTTTAGGACTGCAATTTATTTACTATTTTCAAATTTTTAAATTATTTCACTTTGCACTGCTGTAAAACACGAATGGAAATAAAATACAACACAAAATTCACCATTGCTATCATCGTTTTGTAAAGGATGAAATTTTGTTTAGAAAGTAAAAGTTTTAAGTAAATTCATTTGGGATAAAACATAAAAACACAATCCCATTACAATATTTTTAATTACAGTCGGTAGCAACTCATAAAAACATAGGTTGATTTACCACATTACAGCGGAAATAGATTTTTTTTTGTGTATTTGTTTACCTGAACAAAATACTGGATGAATTTTGTTAAATTTACAACAGATATCCATGCAAAAACACAACATTTCTTGTTTCTTTAAAATTGCAAGTGCAACAATCGATAGGTAATTCACTTTCCCCAAGCAATAGGAGGAATTAGGTTACATGCAATACGTATTTTCTGTAAAAAAAAGGTTGGAAGCAAAAAAACAGAATAAACTGCACAATATACATCTCAACTGACCGAATTGACAAGTAATGTGCATGTAGGTAGGTTCAACGTTTAATTGACCATAAAAACTATCTTTTGCATGTCACTAAAAACGTGTCCTGACATATGCGAGTTATTGTCCAGGGGGCATTTAATAACGCACTTCACCACTTTAATTAAAATAACAATTTTACGGTAAAACACGTTGATAGCATGATAGGAGTACATTCATTGTTTCGCATGGTTACTAAAAATATTTGATCAATAAAAAGGGATGCTGAACTAGAAATGTTGTTGTCAAAATCCACGAAGATTAAACTAATTATAAAGATAATAAAAACTAATTGAATGAAAATAAAGCACTCACCCTCAATTCTTAAAGCGTCAAGTAACTTTAAAATATAAAATAAAATATAGAGATGCTGATTAACCCAAGAAGATTGACAAGAGAGATTTGCTCATCGATCCCAGATGCTCACATTTATAAATTTGTATTTATTAATTTTTTTTCACAATTTTAGGTCAGTTCGCGTACTTTTTGCACTAAAATTCCAAGATTATCAAATTTCGAAGAGTGGGGGTAAAATTCTCTTAGAGAGAGTTAAAATTACGAAAAAGTAAACGAACGGGTTGAACAAGAAAAAGTTGAAAATGCACTGGTTTGACAGCTTTGACAGTTTTCATAAATCAGCCCACAGAAATTTCTTGCACTAAAATTCGTAGCATGGGGAAATTTCTTACTCTCTTGTGAGCGCTTTCTTCTGTAAAAAAAACTACGAAAATTCTTTGTACGCGAACAGCTTTTCGGGAAAATTCGTAAATTTTTGTAAAAATTCGCTGCTTTAGGAGGGTACGCGAACGGACCTTTTATGTCATAGTTTGAAACTGATTTTATAGCCTATCATATTTTGAATAAAATCGACTGGTAACCCAAAGCCTGCTATTAACTATTGGGCTTTGTTGTCACATTTGAAGACAAATATGTTATGCTGTTATGGACTTTACCAAACCTAACCTAACCCTTGTACAACTTAAAGTTTTTCAGCATACCATCGCGTAGGTTTAATAGTATTATTAAATTAACAAAAGATAAAATAATAAGTAATAAGATGAAATTAATGAAAAACACTTACCATATATACTTTCGTTGTCATCGTTTCTAACCATTTTACATAGTGGTCAGCCTAAAAATGAATAGAAAAAATGTTAAGTTTGAAGAAAATACTAATTCCGCGAATTTAGTTTTCAATATAACGCACAAGAGGTTTTGCTCTTCTGCTCAAATGTATTGAATATTAAGATTTTGGCTTTGCTTTCACTTCCTTATTTGTTCTTTTTATTTTAATTAAGATAAAGAATTCACAGTTCATGATTCAAATATTGGTTCTTATTGTAAAATACTTATTTCAGTTCTTTCCAAACTCGACTTAAATGGTTATTGCCGTGATAATATAAATAGACTTTGTGTAGAAACAACACAGTGGCCCAAATTAATGTCAAATAAGTTTATGAATTATATTCACAGTTTCTAGAAAGTACATTCATTTGAATACTGGAAGTCAACGTGATTACACGAATATGGAGAAAAACGGAACGGTGCTGTCAAGTACCATTGCCTTACAGAGTACAGAGAAGTGTTATGTGAAAGGCAGCATACAATGCCTAATTTGCAATGGCAACCAGTTGAGAACTCGCTCCAGTAAACTCTTAATTCTCTTCTCACTCAAGGAACGGGCGGAAATATGAAGGCGACAAAAAGAAATTAACGCTCATATAACAAAATGGTGTCTGAACAGCTTGTTGTCGTAAAAGTAAAGTGAACGACTTGGTGATGCGTCCTTACATTTTTAGGCTGTTAGTGCCGGTGCACACATACGTTATTTTCATGCGCGGTCTTTCTGTCTTACAGTACACACAAATAAATTGAGTGGTGCACACACACCTGCGGTGAGCAGCGTCATCGCCCGTCATTCTTGGGGGTAAAGAGACTCGCAGGTTTCCGGGAGACCGCTGCTTCACGGAAGACGCGGTTGCCACTTTCAGTGCATTGTTTTTTTTATTGTCAATGAGATAAAAAGGTTTCCAGAAATGCTTTCGAGGCATTACATAGTACAAAATTTACGAAAAATTACTTGAACAAATGCTGCATAACTTTAAATACTATATAACCAGACATTTAATAAATATTAATCGAGAAACCGCAACACTTTGATATCTGTTAGCAAGCAATGTACCGTTACATGTATTTTTAGCCAGGATCGTGGTGCGCCACCTTATAGCGTTTACTTAGGGCCACTTAAATATGGAATATAATAAAAATCGTTAGCATTAGTACTTGATCAAAAATTCCGAATTCGCTTTAAATTTAGGTTTGAAGTTTAAAGGAATTGTTCCGAAATGGTAAACTTACTTTTTCAGCTTCTTTATCATCGTAATGCTAAGATCGATTGTTATTTAGAATTCGAAACTTTGCACGAATCCAATGCTTGCACTTGCACGTACAAAGGTGCAAGTAAAACATTATTTAACGCTGGTTTTATCACCAATTCTTCTGTCCCATTTTGCCAAATGTCTTTATATTTTCCCGTCTCAAATATTTATATAAAAGGCAGTTGGCATTGAAAAAATTAAAGTCTAGTTAAATTTTTTCACTGAAATGATAGCGATTTGGAAAAATATAATACATCAGCTGATTCGGTTGGAAGCTATTTAGCGTAAGGCTGTAGTTTGAAATTTTTGTGGTCGTTCTTATAAAAGATGCGCCTAATATCCACACAGTTATGGCATACAAGAAATAGAGGTATGAATTATTATTTGAACGAAAGGAAAGAGATCAACAAAACACGAATTCTTTTATAAAGTACGCAAAAATTACTTTTCCATAGTGATTGGTCTGGATTTTCTGTGCAGCCCATTTCAGCTCTTTTACCTCCCCGTTATTCCTTAAGAATTCATTAAACAAACTGCAGTGAGAGTAGAAAAAAAAGGCATTTGCAATGAGTTTGCGCGTTCAGAACGTTAGTCTTCACTAATATTGGTTAATAAAACTCTGAACAGGGCCGTTCCCATCTTTTGTAGTGTATTCTCAAACCCATCGATGTCACATCCATGCATGGATTCATGTAGAACGTCTAGAATTTTTCCTTTATTTATTATACTACAGCATCATTTGTAATTGAATTCTTCTGTTCGCATAATTGTAACAATATTTATTTAATTTGCAACATTTTACGTAACCCTAGCATCCTAGCCACTAACCGACAATTACTGTTTTAATTTCTCATTCAGTCAAACTATTCAATTTATTTGGTGTGCATATCGCATTCGGACAAAGTGCGTATTTATCTATCTGACTATTGTCCATACTAGTGGTAGCACTAGTTTTCGTTCCACTTAAATCGAAACCTATTCAAACCTTCCATATAAGTATCTAATACTGCCATGCTTGCTTACAAAATGGGCAACAGATAAATCACTTTCGCTCACTTAATTTGAAATTTAGTTTATGGATTTCTAGGTTGAGGTTGTCCAGTTCCATATCTACAACGCTTTTAAACATACATAGAAATGGAACTTTACAATACCAGATGTATTTTTTTATGTGATTATTAAGAAAATAGAAATTGAAGAGATTTTTTATTTAATTTTGGTAGGTAATGAAATATTTCAATGGTTTGATTAACCAATAATATTTGGACTATAATTTTGAAGCATTAATAATGGCATTCTGAATGTTTTGGCTTTCAAATATTCATAACGTCTCCTAGTTACGACCTGAGACTAATTTTTCATGTAGGTATGTTTGTACTCCGAAAAAAGAGAAAGATACAATCTAGCATTTAAAACAATACTTTTGCTTAGAATCGCTAAAAAAATATATGGCAGCTTATACATATGTACCTATGTATTATTAAATAATTCATAGCTCACCTTTTTGTTTTGTATGCCTTCTATTTTTCAAAAACTAATTAAAGAAAGTAACAATACATACTTATTTGATGTCAGAGAAGGAACCCCCTTATGAACCTTTGGTCGGTTTGCTTTTAATTTTTTTATGTATGTATCTACATACCTACAAATTTGAAATAAATTTCATTTAAATGAGCAAAGAAATCGTTAACGAAAATCAAATGATATACCTATGAATGAAGACATATGAATATGTAGGTATGTATGTATATGAGACAGGTACCTACACTGTAAGGAAATTAAGCAAAATAAATCCGAACCATAACAAAAAATTAAATAAATTTAATATTCGTTATTGTGATTACAATAGGTTTTTATAAGAAATGTTCGGTATAGAACACATTGCAGGTAGGTATGCGCTGCATAGCTACTCCTTACACGAACAAATAACTACACTGTTGTCTGGACTTGTTCTCTGTTTACAACCACCTTGCATTCATATAGGTAGCACTCCGAGCAGGCACTACTCCATATAATGTTATCACTATGCTATTCAGGGAAAACCATATCCAAAATTCCAAAAATTTCACTTATCCACTTATTGAGTAGCCTTTTGTCAGATCAAACACCCAGTACACAAATGTAATTGTGGTTCACTTCACATCAAACAAGTCAACAAAGGAAAATGAAAATCAATCGAAATATAGGTAAACTGTCTCCCAGAATTTTCATTAAACCATTAAAGTTTTAAATTTATTGCTTAAGAATTGTATGCTGTCTAAGCATTAATTGAAAATAATCACATCTCAGTTTGCGTAATTTCGCACTTGTTCTCACAAGCACCAACCAATAAATGCACTGTTGTCTGGCACGGTTCTTAGTGTACAACCTCCTTACAGTCGTATGGCGCACCGGACTGCTTTTGTTTTATCACAATGCTATTCAGGGAAAACCATATCCTGATTCAAATCTTTACAATGAAATGAATATAACGAATCTTTGGTTGACGTTGGCAACGAATGAATAATATCTTGCATATTTTCCTTTCTTTTAAAAAGTAGAATTGAGTGCAGTGTTGAGAAAAAATATTTAGATAATTATGTATAAATTTCCCCACCTTATGTATGCATATACAAAAAATATGATAAGAAAAAATTACAAAAATTTCACTTATCCACTTACTGAGTAGCCTTTTGTCAGATCAAACACCCAGTACACAAATGTAATTGTTGTTCACTTCACATCAAACAAGTCAACAAAGGAAAATGAAAATCAATCGAAATATAGGTAAACTGTCTCCCAGAGATTTTATTAAACCATATTCAAGTTTTAAATTTATTGCTTATGAATTGTATGAGTAACTGCACTTACTGCTGTCTAAGCATTAATTGAAAATAATCAGATCTCAGTTTGCGTAATTTCACACTTCTTCTCACAAGCACCAACCAATAAATGCACTGTTGTCTGGCACGGTTCTTTGTTTACAACCACCTTACAGTCATATGGCACACCGGACTGCTTTTGGTGTTTTATCACAATGGTATTCACGTTGTAGGTACAATGTCCTAATTCAAATTAAAATTTGATGGAGATTTATCCAAACTGCACTTACAAACTATTTTATTGAAGATAACAACGGATGAAGTTCCGATTCTTTATTTGTTAATTGTGAGTGCAAGTTCCACTCGAACAAGTTTCTCTTGTTTCACTTTTCCAGAATCAACCGCTCGCTCGCTCGCTATAGCTCTTTATTTTACTTTCAATAAAAAACCTGTATTCGTAAGTTTGTAATATTGCCCGCAGTGTGTGTATTGGTTACAAACATTCTCACTATGGCTCTATCCGAAGAAATTTAAAGAAATATGAAGGTACGTTCTTTATAAAACCGACACATTATTTGAAAACAACTCCGATACTACCTAGCTCAAGTTACAAATGGTACTGAGGAAAGGAACAAAAATATATATCTTAAACTCTGTCATGCCGAAAGACACAAGGTTCGCGGCATATTTGCTCTTTGTTATCGAAATTAATTTCTAAGCATTTGTTGTTATTTACGTATGAACATACATACTTATATCATGGGTGATGACGGAGATGAAGTATAGTAAACAGCGAAAGGTGTAATGGTAAAATGCAGGAGTTTTGCGAAACTGCTAGCAAAACAAAAAGCAAGTAGACAGAACACAAACTAAAATTATATTACCGCAAGATTGACTGAAACGAAGTCACCCGTTGCAACATTGTACGTTTTACTCAGTCTTATTTATAAATCTAACAATTTGAGAGGAATTCTATTTTTTCCATTTCGTCACATTGATATTATGTAAAACCGAAACGGAAAAAGTAGCCAGCAAACAAATGTCACTAAGAAACATAACACTGAGATGACACATCGCAGCAAGTGGATTTTTTTCTTCTTCCGAGAACACAGCGATGCTTTCGTCGCTTTTCGTGTCTTGAAAGGTTTGCTTCTATTGGCGAAAGTTTGATTATTTAATCAATTTATGACCGACACGGTAGCGTAATTCATAGGTAGGAAATAAAGGGAAATTTATAAGTGCCAGGCCATATTAAGGATGATTATAAAATTTCATGCAAAGCAAATATCTACCTAGTTATATACACATATCTATTTGTGTCTAATAAATTAAATAGGAACAGGGTGCCGCAGCAACGAGATAAAGTAGATATTTTTATTTGTAATCTTGGGAATATACGTATATGTGTATTCTTGTCTCTGAATTGGCGGTAGCGTGTATTGACTTAAAAACATGTGTACGTATGTATGTACAAGTTTATTGAGAAGAAGAATTTCCTATCTCTTCTTAGCTAAAGGATTACCATAATACCATTTATGTGTCATCATAACTGCTGAGAAGATCCTTATCAGTCAATGTTGTACGGTGTACATCGCAGATAACAAACAATTAACACTAAGCACTCCACCTTGAACTTTAAAGTCCCCCAACACTTTACCATTGTGAAAGATGTCACTTTTTTTAATTACGCTTACTCAGTTCGCGCTTTTAAATTTTTAAAAAATATCATTTTAATTTAATTACTTAAACGTATGGAGTTCAAGGTTTAATTTTCTTTTCTTTTATAAGAAAGTTTCTACTACCAGCGTCTAATAAACATGCAATCATTTAAGAGCATTGCTATCATGACAAACCTTCTCAAAAACCATATACCTACTCTTGGAAAATTACATAAAATTGTAGGTTGGTCAGTCGTACACCTTGGGCTTTTTATGGCCTAGTAATTATAGTATATACTTTTCATTTTCATTTAATTTGGAGATCTATAGAAATCAAACAAAAAACATGAGAATACGGTTATTTAGATATGCAATATTTTGCGTAAATGCTTTATTTGACTTCGTTATCAAAATGTTTGATTGATAATTGCGAGATCGAAAGCAATATCATTTTATGGTTAGGTATGTATATATGTTTGTATACTGTGTTTTTTAAGGTTTCTTACAACAGTATTTCGAAACTTTTTAAGTTAAAATTCATCATAAGAGTAAACTAATATCAGGAGGCTCTATCTATTCGCCTTCCATTGCGATGGAGTTTCATATATTGCTCTTATGTACACACTTCAATCTTTAGTCATCATGCTTCCATTAGTTAATTAAATATTCAGTCAGCAGTTTTCGTTCTATGGGTATATATGTGAATATGCTTATCAACTGTGAATGTAATATAAAAAATTACTTTACACTCAGTTACCTCTTAAAAGTGCTCTTCTGGGACATGAATTTATGTATGTATGTATATTATGTTTGTGCAAATATTTTTTTTATTTTTTCTGAGAATCAGCTAGCCATGGGCTTTGGGGCATCTAGCTTTATTGTTAAGTTTCCTGCAATTTCGCCTCACCTTTATAACCAGAGATTGGGTAAAAACACTAAAGTACACTAACTTGGTGTTTAGGTACCATTGAAGGTCCATTCTAACAAGAAGACACTACGGTTCAAATATGGAGCGACTCATAGAGCTATCGGGCAGACAGTTTGAAAGTTAAAGAGGTGCATTTTTTGCAAGATGTATTGCAGATAGCTTAGCAACTAAACCCTTGTGCAAAAAAGAAATATAATACATATCACTGAGCCTTTACTTTATATTTTAATTTTCGAATTTATACCAGCGTTGATGATGATGATTGCTTTGCTAGTTAATAAAAAGGATATAATCAAAAAATGTGTGTAATACCTCTGTGTGTCAGGAGAATTCCCTGTTCTTAATTGCTTTCTGAGTAGAGAATTTCCAAATGTGGTTTCCTCTTAAAAAGTAGCAACAATTAAATGAAATAACCAGCCTTATGCTTGTATTCACGCCTTATAAATTTTATTTGTAATTAATAAAAGACGAATACTTGCCCAAAGTATACATATATTTCCGTTTATTTTTTGCACTTAATTACCCACCAATTTCATTAGTCATTTTAAGAATTTTTGGAACGTTTCTTGTTTTTCGATAGTACAGAGTGATGTTAGGATTTTATCAGATCCAACAGAAGTGGTGTAAAATATGTGATAATGCAATCAGCACCTGCTCGTCTAAAGCATTTCATTGTCTCCATGAGGACCGTATTTAAGTCAAAAGCTCCACTTTTTGCAGCGTGATATAACATTGCGTATTCGCCAGATACCTGTGAATGATAATAAATTAAGATAATTATATAAGAGTGACTTGTCACTTATCAAATATTGATAAAAAAAAATTAACAAAGTTATCACGGTTTCTGTGTTATGTTGTTTACAGAAGAGATAACATTTCATTCGTGAATCACAATCATTTGTGGGTATTTATTTCCTCTTGCGTACGTAGCTAAGAACAATTTAACAATTTTTACTTCTGTGCCAATACAATATTAGGCAAGTGCATTACAATATTTGAAGATGAAGGGGTAGACTATGCATAGCTCTGATTTGTGTTTTAGTATGTATTTTTATTTTTTGTTTTCTTCAATTTATAATGGAAACCATTGGTGGATGAAGGTGTAAACTTAGTTTTGAGAGATTTGCAGCAGATCAATTTTACACCTTTTTGTGAATTTAAAGTTCATGAGTTAAATTTAAAAGCAAAACTTTTTAATATTACGTTGGCATTTTCAGACTATAAATTGGATACTGACGCATGGAGCTAATAAAAATAAATATCAGGTCGTAAGCAGCCCATAGAGGGCCAAGGCCTAGCATCTCACAACTGTACATATTGTGCGTGGTATACATTTGTGCAAATAAAAAAGGGACCCACAGTTTTATGCCGTATCCGAAGGTCAGAGGGGTATTGAGAAGCTTTCTCATGACAGTAATACTCTTGAATGTTTGTCAGACACTCGGAATAGGTACCCACAATTAAAACTAAAATTGTTTACTTAATCGTCTTAAAATCGGAAATCAAAAATTTGAATGATGTATTTCAATGATAGGTAGCTATAACTGGCCCCTAAGAGACACCAAATCTTAGAACTACACAAAAAGTCCTCAAGTATATGAACATTTTTAGAAATTGACAAAACGCATCTTTTTGAGAAACCTAGGATCACGCCTACACCATATTTTATTGCGAAACCTGTCGTCGTTTTAATTTGGCTTAGGTTATAAGCTGTTCAAAGAAAATTAGGCGTATAGTATTTGTGAAGATGTAATAATTGATTGTAATATTTGCATATTGTGAAGATAAAAAGGATCATTTTGTAGCGAACTTTCAAATAACTGAATATATCAAACAGCTAATGTTACCGTTTATGGTGTAACTGCTACAATGTTATATTGATTTTTTCATTAAATTGTTTTGCAGCTTCAAAACCTTTTAGAGATTTCACTTAATGAATTTAAACGTTAAGCCAACGACAAATAGCGCCTTCGGCAATTCGTCGGCACTAACATATTTGTCGCCAAGCCAAGTCGGCGTAATATCTATCTATACTAGGCAGCGATTTATTACAAAAGAGAGTGCCCAGGGGAAAGAAATTTCTCCGTACTATACATTGTAGTACAGTTTTATCTTTGGGCTGGTTTATTAAAATAATCCAATTAATGTGCATATGTATTTATATTTTTTTAATTTGACAATCTACGAACTTTAGTGCATAATTTAAGAAGAACCATGCTCAATAGGATTCAAAATAGTTTATTAAGCGAGGCAGATTTCACTTTCCGATTCTGAATTAATTGTCTGTCTATATCCGTCGATTTAATGCAGCTCGAGACTATTGGCCTAACAAGGAGCAAGTCAGTGTTGGATCGATATAGATTGGCACTGACAAATCAAAAACCTCTAATGAGTGCTAATAGAAGGACCAACATTCTTTGAGAAAATGGTAATCTGTACATAATCTCGACAACTATGGCCTAGTCTAAGCCAAAACGTTCTGCTGAACTGATGTTTTTAGGCCGTTCCGAATTGAACACCACTATCGGTGTCCCACCTACTTTTCTGACCAATACTCATAGTATGCACTTACTCCGTTGTACGCTCCTGCTGGTTTCCCTGACATCTCCGTACTTTAAGTCAGGTTGAACGTTTATAGATTTATTTTAATGGTTAGCTTAGCTGTAGTGCTTCCAGCTGTAGTAACCAAGTTCACAATCGATCTGAAGGATCTATCTGTGCCCGCATTCGACTGTATCTGATCAATGGGTGTCAGTTTAGCCCAAATAAAATAAAATTCATCAAGTGTCTTAACAATTGATTGTAAAGAAATAACTCTGCAGCACAGTGAATACAATCATTGGGCTGAATTCAGATCTAATCGCACATATCCAGATATACAGTAAATATCCAGGAAAATTGTGATGATAAAATATTAGACATTTAAGAGGAATGACCAAATCCAATTGACACGCCGACCAAAATAAAATGTACTAGTAATAATCTAGCATGATAAGAAAAGTTATTTTTACCTGATAAACATAAAGTGGCATATTAGGGAATGCATCTTTTGTTTGCCTAAGGATATCCAAATAAGGTAATCCTGGTTTCACCATAAGCATGTCAGCACCTTCTTCTACATCGCGTTCCTATGTAAAAGATGAAATTAATAGATATAATGTATTATATACATATTTAGAATGAAGTACATACAACGGCTCTTTTGGCGAGCCCCTTTGACCCGGACGGTAATTGATAACACCGGCGATCGCCGAAAGCTGGTGCACTTTTAGCTGCATCCCTGAACGGTCCGTAGAAATTTGAAGCAAATTTGGCGGAGTATGATAAAACCGAGACGGAGTTCTCCAATCCATTAGAAATAAGTGCACTTTTTATTGCCTTGATTCGATTGTCCATCATGTCTGATGGAGCTATTATATGTGCGCCCGCTTTTGCATAGGCTAGTGAGACCTCTGCAATTCTTTTTGTACTCGCTGGGTTATCCAAATATTTTTCATTAAGTATTCCACAATGGCCATGATCTGTATAAGGACACAAACACACATCACAGGCTAGAAGCAAATCTGGAAACCACGTGCGTAATTTTGGAAGTGCATCAACCACCGGATTCTTGTCATGGTCTGCATAAGTGGCCAAACTATCCTAGCATATGTTTAAATTATTTTTTTTTTTTAATTCGTAACAAATATTTTAGTTTTAATTCATTACCTTTACACTCGACTGGACTACTCCGAACAAAAGGATAGAAGTAAGTCCATTTGCAACTAAAGGTTCCAAATGTTCTCTCAGTCTATTTAGCCCCATGCGCGCAACGCCAGGCATACTACTTATTTCTTCAAGTGCGTCATGATCTGGTCTGCAATGTTAAATTAATAATTTAATTCAACAAACCAAAGAAAAACCTCTGTGACAACTTACATAACAAAAACAGGATACATAAAGTTATATGCATTGAGTTGGCAGTTTGGCTCCTGAAGGAGCCTTAAGGTGGGATGAAAAATTCCTGAGTGTAGTTTTCTTTCCATCGTTTTTTAATTTAATTTTTTAAGATTATCGGCAAAAACAAGTGTTGTGAAGAATGACAATGCGAATTGTTTTTGGTGAAAGCACGAACGTGACTGACAGTATTGCCATGAAATCGTTATCGTAGCAGCAGGAACTACCTTCGTCAGATTCGGTCGAATAAAGACAATGATGACGTCTTTTTGAACGAGCTGTTGATTTAATTGTTATGGAGGAATTTGAGAAGGTAATTTAACTAATTATAATTATAATTATGTATCTTCCATAATATGAACATACAAAAAATATATCTAATTAATCCTACAAAAAAAGAAAGAGTTCTTATGAGATTCATATCGAACTTGGGGGTAAGCATAATAAAGTGATTCATTAAGGCGAATATTATGACCAAATATTTTGTTCGAACTGGCATGAAATCTGTTAAACGAATTGATGCTAATATAGCAGAATTAAGATAACATTTTAAACATTGTGTTTTTTTTTTTTTTTTAATTAACAAGTAACAATCTTGTGTGGAGCACCCTATTGCTTTTACCGAAACTTAACGACATAGTTCAGGCGCAGCAGTCATAGAGCCTGTTTAGATGCTGACTCAAAACTCGGCTATGTCGGTAGTTTGTGGGTAAGAAGAGTGAGGGGTAAAGAGAGGGGGAGAGTCATGAAGAAAATAGAAAAATCGAGGAGAGTCGCGTTCTATTACCGAAATGTTCCGTCCCTATTCCATTTTATCATTTCTAGTTCGATCGTTGAGGAGGGTAGTTCGCGCATAAAATGAGTAATTGGACGAGAGAACACACAAAAAATACAGAAGTGTTTCAATTTATTCATTCCCTCCCCTAAACTTTATCAAAGTAGTGCAGGAGTGAGCACTATTGCATGTAGACACGACATTACTCTTTACTACGTAGTCGAGAGTCATCATCAAAACAGGCTCATACATAGCGCATTTGCTCTCTTATCGTATTCAAACTCATACAGTATATATGAGCCTGTTTAGATGCTGACTCAAAACTCGGCTATGTCGGTAGTTTGTGGGTAAGAAGAGTGAGGGGTAAAGAGAGGGGGAGAGTCATGAAGAAAATAGAAAAATCGAGGAGAGTCGCGTTCTATTACCGAAATGTTCCGTCCCTATTCCATTTTATCATTTCTAGTTCGATCGTTGAGGAGGGTAGTTCGCGCATAAAATGAGAAATTGGACGAGAGAACACACAAAAAATACAGAAGTGTTTCAATTTACTCATTCCCTCCCCTATACTTTATCAAAGTAGTGCAGGAGTGAGCACTATTGCATGTAGACACGACATTACTCTTTACTACGTAGTCGAGAGTCATCATCAAAACAGGCTCTATGTGATTTAATTTACAATCAATTTCGACCGACATCAAAACAAAAGATCGGATTAAAACAGGATTTACTTGGTAAAACCACAAAATTTACTGATATCGAGTTAAAATTTTGCCTAGAAGCGAAGTTTTTAAATAGAAATAGAAGATTAAGAAATTGTTTTTGTGGATTATTTTATCTTAATTAAAAGTAGCTTCAGATCAAAAAGCGGATAAGAGAATATTATTCCAGCAAAAATATTGTCACTTGATAAGTGGTAGCGACTTGAACAAAAGCTTGGATTGAAATCCAATCGATAATTAATTTTTATGGTGTCTCTCCTCCTAGGACGTTGTTATTTTAAAAGTTGTAGATCCTGTAAAGCTGAGAACCCGAACCAACCTTGCAAATTTTTAATCCAGTTAGTCTTTTGTCCAGCTGCTTTTCTTTGCAAGATTACTTCAAGCAGTCGATACTACTCACTTTGCATAACATGGCCCAGATGTTCCTGCTTTAGTTTTTTAGTTGTATTTACCAATTCTCTTTGAAAATGTTCCGTCTTAAAACTTCTACATTTGAAACTGTTTCGGTTCATGATATTTTTAGGAGCTTTCGATATAGCAACATTTCAAATGCTTCTAACCGATTTCTGGAAAAGTTCTGTTCTCGATTCACTAACTGTTATAACCTTGTCGATAACAATTTTCCTATTAGTATCCTCTTTTATACTTATTTAGTTGTTCATCATTATTCTGTCTTTCCAAATGTTAAATAAGAACATTAAACCAAAGGTGTAAAAAATAAAACCAGTTCTAAATGTATAGGACATATTTCATTCTTTAATAAATATTATATAAAAAGATTGTAAAAGAATAACACTAGTGGTAATCAACAACGAAAACAATAAACAAAAAAAAAAAAAACGTTTTATTTAAAATTAAAAAACAATATGGATAAAAAAATACAACCATAAAAAATAATTGCCTTAAATTTGCAAAAAATACAATCTTTCATCTTTTTACATTAATTAAATCCAATAAAAATTCATTAAAATAAAGCACGTTGATCAAAACTTGGCATACAAGGCAAATGAATTGTTAATCTGCCTCAATTACATACATTACAATCATTTTACAACTTGTTTAACATGGTTTAATTTCACTTTTCTCATACTATACAAATAGACACATATACGATTACACAGCAATTTATAGTCACTTACGACACTACGTACGTATATCCTTATGTGGAATGTTTTTTTGTTTTTATACACATTTTCGGTTATAATAGTAAGAAACTAATGCGGAAAATATGATTATAAAAACAATAATTGTTCGTATTATATATTGTCACTTCATGCGGTAGTTTATACTGTAGAAGATCTCCCTTACAAACGGCAGGTATGCAGGTTTTCGGTATCCTGGGCATCGCTGCATGGATGTACGTCCACTTTTGATTCTATATTGGATACAGGTGTATAATTGCTAGTTTGGCTGTGGGACGTTGAGCAATGTGGGTTCCCTCGAAATTCAACTTCATTTTCTCCTGTAATTCTTGAGCTGGATGCTGTTTCTATAGAAAAATTTAGTACGTTTAATATATATGTATGTACATGCACAAAACTGGACAGAACAAACGGTGTATGCAAGTTAACCTATGATTCTGTGAAATGACTAATCTGATATTATCTGTGCTCTATACCTACATAGTATTGAAGTTAGAGTAGTGGTGGTGGCGGGCAATAAAGTTTTTCTGTCCTTAATGCAATAAACTACATAACATAATTGTTAAATTTAACAGTATACACCTATTATTTTGTCCAGTATTGCAGGTTAAGAACATTTATAGCAAGGAGCATTATGTACCTTCATGTGGATTTCTTTCTGAACAAATTACATTTGTTGTTCTCGCTCGTATATTCTCCATATTAATTTTCATTGAAATATGGCCAAATAAAAAATAACCTAATCCCATTCCGAGGACTACGGCCAAAAACACGTAAACATTGTAGACCATCACTGATAGCATAAGCATGTAACTCACAACATTTTGAAATAAGAATATCACAGCTTGTGCCAGCATACTGAGGAATCGCTTTGAATTGGAACCATTACCTGGTGTCGCTCTTCTATCTGAGATGAGTAGATTTGTCGTTTCAGTAGCGCACGATGAAGCTGAACGTAAGCGTTCACGTGCAGTTCGAGCTTTGGAACTAGTTTGAAAAACCTATGAAAGAGTTTTATGTAAAATATAAGTAAAAGTGGTCTACTTCTCAATAATAACTGAGAGGTTATTATATTTCACAAAATTTTACAGATTAAGCATGTAAGCGGGTGAATATGTACTACTTGTTTTAGCCTTTCGCTTCTCTGTTCCTTGCTCACGGCACGAATTCTTCGATCAATTTTTATTGATATCAAATCAAAAATCAGCAGTGAGCAGCCCTGAGACTGACTGAAATCACAAGCTGAATTAATAAAGTATGGGATAACAATTAAATGCAAACACATGTGTACATTGATATGTACATACATATATTTAAATAATTAAGTAACATCAAGTGATATTTCATTGTAAGAGAAGGAATCATCGCATAACAACAAGTTATCATGTTTCACAAGATTTAACAGAATTTAAATCTGAATGCAAAAAAGTGAATACATATTTGTGGTTGACACCTTTTGACAACGTTTTCATTACGCAAACAATTGAAGGGAAAACTGAAAAAAAACGACCTAAATCCACTTATACTGATTTGGAGAAAAACGAAAACTAAAGTTTGAGTTTGTTCGTTCTTCCACTGCATTACCTATTGGAGGTAAAAAAATATATTATATTAGAAAGTATTAGCAAAATACCATAAGATGGCATAACCAGCTCAGATCTGGAAAAAAATGGATTTAGGACGTTTTTTCAGTGGAGCCTTCAATTGTAATGATAGAATGGTACCTCTCGACCGAAAATTTCTTGTATGTACTTCCAATCAATCCATATATTAATCTAAACATGACTGTTCCAAGCGCTCGTGGGACACTAAGTGTTAAGTACATTGAATGTTTTTCTAGGTAGGTACAAATTTAAAAGCTAAACAAAATAGGCATGGAAATAAACATATATATCTGTGCATGTAGACTTTAGCACAAAGTTAAATTAGGTATATGTACATACATTCCATAAGGGGTTCGTAAAATATTATACATTTTGATAAAACAACATACGCATACATGTTTTATTAAGTATTTTTTTTTTATAAATGATTTTATCTTGTCATTACCTTAACAGCCTCGTAAATGAGCGATACCAATAATAGGATAAGACACAGAACTATCAGGGCGGGGGTACCACTGATATTCAGCCCAGGAAACAGAAACACCCCAACATCTGTGTCCCAGTGAAACGACATGATATGGTGATACATTTTAATATTCTAAATAAATAAAAAAACGGAAAGTGAAATTGAGCAATTGAATCACTTGCTGTTCACAAAACTTAACCAGTAAACACACCAAAGGAAACCACTGTTATTTTTCTAATATTTATTTCGAGTGTATCAAAGCACAAATGCTACAACCTGTTCGTCAATTATGCAATTACATATATATATACGTATATATCTTAAAAAAATCAACAAAACTATAAGCAAAACAGAATTACACCGTCAAACGTAGTAGTATGTAATGTGACTAAGAAACCACAAAAAAACCCCACTTTGACCGTATGTATCATTTAAATGAATTCGACTTCGTCAACACGCCGTTTTCCTTAGCTAGTGAGCTTTTAAGCTTGTACTAAGCGGGGTTCAATAACTGAAGAGCACTTGTTTTATTTAACAATTAGATTATATGCAAAACTGAGATAATGGTCCAGGGTCCAATCACAACACAAAACAGATGGTTTCATTCGTTGTGTAATGAGCATTTTGCTCACCAATTTTATTTTTTGGTTTAATTTGAATTCATCACAAAATTCATGGCAGACATTGCAGATAGACTTTATTTGCTTAAAATTATTCTCGATAAAATATAAATAAGAATGTCGTTGATAGAAAATATCTGTGGTAGTTATCAAAAACTAGTTTTTTGTACATGCACTGAACAAAACAGCTGATAAGAGAGAAGTAGACGGTAGCTAGGTTCGATTTGTTGACAAACTTCTCATTCGTTTAAGAGAAACGTTACATCGACCATGTTACACACAGTTTTTTTAACGCGTAATATTCACTTTTATGACCCACTATTCACCCTCTAAACAGTAAATTTTTACCAAATTCTGTTATAGTACGGATAGAATATGAAATGCTTCAACTTTTGTTGCATCGTGCACTTTTTCGCAATTATGCTTTTATCTAACAAAATTTCAACCTACTGCCAAGAGTATTCGAAATGACTTTATAGTTGTCATTTACTAGCGGAAATTTATTACCTGTGACCTATGCGAACATAGTGTAAAATAATTCGCAGTTATTCTCTATAGCAGGGCTTAACATTTATGAATATTCTAGGTAGCAAAAAAATAATCTTACGGGAACTTTTGACTTGTAGATGATGTGACTGATAGCCAGAAACTTCTAGAAAATTAGAATAGCTTAAATGAGTCCGATTCAAATCTTAAAATTTTCAAAAATTGGTATCTAGTGCTTGCATTGAGGTGAGGAACTGATGATTGGTGACTCTTACTTTTCTGTCCATGAAGTTCACTATAAACCAGCACCTTATAGAGTTTAAATTTAAGCCAATGATTTGGAAATATCATACTCTACGCTATAAATACCAAATGTCAAATGTCTACAACTCTGTTGTCAATTCGAGCTAAATAAAATGAAGCATTATTTAATTTTTCGCTATCATACACGTTATTATACACAGGTTTGGAATATCTCAAACTCTTACCACAATAAAGCACGCGCGCGCGAACTCGATATTGTGAAATGGGCATAAATGTTAAAGGTTTCGTGGGTATAATTCATAAACTGTGTATAACTATCAAGTTTGTCCGTTGGTTAATCTTAACACACCTATGTGAATGATTAGGTAGGAGTACAGAATGTAAGCAAACAGAACTATTTATATGGGTGAGAGAAACGGGTCGCAATTTTTATTGACGTCATTTTTTATTTATTTATTTATTTTTTCTTAGATAACAATCGAGCGAAAGAGTGATGTAAACAACTATTCTAAGCACATTAAGAATACATATTTACAATCACATGCTACTAGGTATTATTTTCTAATAAACCACTGGCAAATTTTTATAGCAGAACGAAATAAAATTTAAGAAACAAAAGGGTTTTTTATGATGTCAGCACATCAAAGTTCTTTATTTTCAAACTAAAACTACACAACATAACAAATGGCACTTTAGTTCTTAAGTATTTCGCCTTTTTCATTGATGACGATTTTTCGGATGAGTTCTCCTTTCTCTGCGAGAACTTGGTTTACACTTTTACCCTTGGAGTTGGCGAACCATCCAAGGTTGTCCACTATCAGGTGAGTTGTGGAACAGCCATCGCACTGCAGAATAACAACTCCCTTATTGTATGCAGCTTCCGAAACAGTTTTTATGTTCCGAGTGTTGCAAATCTTACAGCGATAGACAATTTCGAGTTTTCTATCCAAATGCTTGTACTGCTGGACAAACGATTCATTTACAAGCCCAAGTTGAGTGTTCCTTAACAAGGAGGTGCTTAGTAGCTCTTTCGGAAGAAAATTGTTATTGGTTTTGGTGGCTGTTGTAGTGTTGTGGCGACTCGAAGGGGTTGCATCTACTGGTAAGTTACTAACCAGAGTGTTTTGCCTTAGTGCTGCTAGCGTTCGAACGCTAAAAAATTGTCGCAGTGTATTCATATCTATAGCACATGCTATAAATACTTGTTTTATATCGTAATTAAAATAAACCCTAAATTTAGGTTAAATCTTATCATACGACTTCTTATATCCTATCACTATACTAAGTTTTTTAAAAGAATTGTCAAAACTGTCAACTGAAGAAGGGTCATTGGAGATTGCACAAAACTGATGAATAAATTTTGACAATTATTCTGACGTTGCTGTGTACCATTTGGGAGGGCTGTGAGAGCGAGTAATAAAATAATGCATTGTGGTGTCTTCATTCTTTCATTAATGTTTATAGGGGAAAAAGTACTCAATTACGTCACTCAAATAGAAATGGTGTATGAGGCTAAGAAACATGTCTTTACGTGGTCATTTATATTTTCTTGTTCTGTTCATTTTTGAAGCACTGTCTAAAGCATGTGACTGAACGATCTGTTTCATTTGAAAATATAAATGAGATTATAATTTTTAAAATGGTAATGCGAGCGGTCGAGTAATGAGAGCGTTCCAAATTTTGTCCTAGAGGCCGATAGATTCATTAGCTGTTATAATGGTTTACCATAATGAAGTATGGCAAAGATTGTTTTCCCAAATAAGACGTAAAGTCAACTTTAGTCAGGTCTACTTTGCCCCACCCCATTCACTTTTTCCTTTTCTCGAACTCTTGGAAATACACAATTGAATTGAGGATCGAAAAAAATTCATAAGATCGGCTATTTTCCGTTATGAAAAGAACTATCGACTGTGTTGCCACTCCAATCTGAAATTTTTCGGTATTTCACCACCAGTATATTTGGCAGTTCCAGATTCGGTTGGAAGCGGATGGCGCATATTTCGTTCGGTACTTATTGTTTATTAATGTATTATTTAATTTAAATTTATGTAAAAGCATTTTAGCAGCAGGAAGTAAATCAAATGGCCTTAATTAAAGAGAAGTTGGGGATTTCCTTCATAATTCTGAAGAAGAGAAGGCAAACATAGTTTTCCTATTTCCATACAAATCACTTTAAAGTGAAACATTTTCGGTATTCCGCCAAACGAGTAGATGTATTTCGCATTCCGAATGGGCATGTAAATACTGCCTTAGTGTCACAACACAAAGAATACCAAAGAACTTGGTATCATTGGCGTTGGGACCATTTTTTTAACAACTGCCATTTTTATTTGTTATCGTAGGGAGGGTTCATTGTTTTCTCATCATATTTTTATAAAATTTATATTAAATCTAACATAAAATTGTTAATATGAAACTGTTAAATGAAAGTTAAGAGTTGGTGCCAACTACATATAAATAAATTATTGCCGTATTTACACTTAATGCCTTACGAAATGTGTTTAAAATGACTGCAGTGGATACCTTAAATTGCATACCAATAAAACATGAACGAATAAAGTGTGTTTAACTATTTTAGTAAAATAATGAAGGGCGTATTGGTTCTACTGAGATTATTTGGTGTAGTGTTTTACCTTAGTCAGACGCAAGCTGTGTGTCCTGAAAAATGTAAATGTACAAAGTTTAATGATAACTCTAATAATTTGAAGGCGAAATGTGGTGGAACTGTCGCAACGAAGGTTACCAGCATGAAAGATTTAGATTTCCAAGAGGACACGGAAAATATAGTAACGCTGTAAGCATACTAAAATTCAATGTCTTATACGAATTAATTTTCTTTCATTTGTTTAATTAGGGATCTGAGCAAAAATCAAATTTCGCATATTGTTAAGGATGAATTGGCGAACTATACGAACTTGAAACGCTTGGATTTATCAAACAACTCACTGAAGCACATCGATGAGACAATGTTTGGGGATATGCCGAATTTAGAGCGGCTTAAGCTCGCAACGAATGTTATCGTTCACATATTTCAGGGTTCATTCGAAAAAATGAAAATGCTTAAATATCTGTAAGTTCTACTACAGATATAATTATTGGTTGTTTGTGGATTTATATGTATGTGTTTTTATTTATGTTTTTATAGTCAGGGGTGGGTTTTTAATAAGAAAATAGATCCATTTTTGTAATTAATGACAAGTATCGCTTCGTCTTTTGTTGGCATAGGGCCTTAAGCGCGCGCTTCATCTTCGGTGAAGGCTTGGAGTATTACGTTATCCATTCAGTAAAATTTATCGTCTGGTATTGTGCCATGAGTCTTTTTTTTTTAAATATGGACTGTATTTTTAACTATCGCCATTCGTCATGTAGGACGCATGAATCAAATCATAATTTTCTCTTAAGATAAGAATGCATCTATAGGACATGTGTTCTTTTTATTAGCTAATATAAAGTTAAAAAAAAAATTTTTTAACGTTCTATACTATTATTATGGAAATAATAGTAATAAGATTTCTACTTCTATAAATAACGCATATTTCTCTTTCGCAGTGACATTTCAGGCAATCCACTGGCGTGCGATTGTGACCTAATATGGTTGGTGGCTTGGTCTAATGCTATGGGTGTAAAATTGCAGCAACCACCGAAGTGTGAGACTCCAATAGACTTTAAGGGAGCACCATTAAAGAAACTCCGTGTTGGTTCAGATTTGCACTGTGAATCGCCTCTTCAACCGCTATTAGAACTGAAACCAGATGCAGACCAGGTTAACTTTTTGAATCATGCATTATGTACGACTAGTATTTTAAAATGTTACGTTCATTACAGCTTGTTTTTGAGGGGGATGAAATTGTGTTGCGATGTCGAGCACCCAGAGTTGCTGTTGGGGCGCCCAGAGATTCAGAAGATCTTCCAGCAAGAGCACATGTCTTTTGGGGATGGTCTGAAAAAATAATTGAGCCAAACTCTACCGACGATATCGTCTACAAAGATCCTACAAAATACTTCCCTTCAATTCAAATTGATGCTAAACATCTCTCAGATAGTGGCCTTTTAGACTCAATCCTGAGAATTCCGTCTGTTACACGTAATCACACGGGACTGTGGGACTGTCGGTTGCGGTCACAGCAAGCAAATCTATCACGAACTATAGCCGTAATGGTAATATCAGAGAAAACAAAATACTGCCCAGCATTAGAGGTGCATAACAATAAGGGGAAATATTTCTGGCCACGCACTATTCGAGGGAAGTTAGTGCGGCAGGCATGTTCAGGAGAAGCTCCACCCGAGGTGTATGCCACAAATCTTTGCAATGACAATGGTGAATGGGTTGATCTTAACACTTCTCTTTGTCCATTTATTAGTGGAACGACAAAAATTCTTGAGCAATTTGCAAAAGTCAACCTTTCTATAGCCAAGGGTAGCGTCTTGGAAAGTGCCAAACGACTGCGAAACTATACTCAATCCTTAGACAACTTGCGTACGCTTCGTGATCCCATTGATATTGTGTTCATTACAAAAACTCTCAGGAATTATTTAGCCTTTGTGCGACAAGAGAAGGACTTGGGCTCCATGCTATTGGATATTGTGTCTCAGCTTCTCATTTTACCAGATCGTATATTGTATGCGGCTCAGGAAATGGATAACTGTGGAGTTCAATTAATCAACGCAGTTGAGGTCGCCGCTCAGTTTACACCTTATATTCAACACTCAGCGCTTGTGCAGAGTACCGATATTCATCAAACTACACACAAACCGCATTTATCGATAGATTTCTTTAATATACGTTCGGATTCATTTACCGGGATGTCATGTACTTGGATTCGATCTGAAATAGAAGTTGGCAAGCGAATCTTCCAGTGTAATGCGGTGAATCAGACGCTGGATATCTTTGGTCAACAAATTGATGCTTCTATTCAAATACCGCCGAATTTTTTACATCCCAACTACGCCCACCAATACATGTCACAAAAGCTTATGGTGGCAGTTTATGAAAATGGAAACTTTTTGCCCCATCAAAACAATCTTTCGAATATGCTCGTCACATCTGTTGTGATAGGTGCCAAAATCATCTCTGATTCGGAGAATATTCGTAATGTCAGCGAACCGATTTCCTTAATGCTACGAGTCCGTGCGCATCACAATAAAATAAGTGCACCAGTTCCAGCTTGGTGGGACTCGGAAACAAATTCGTGGATAAGTGAAGTCTGCCAGAATTCTTACTATTATCGGGGATTACTGGTGTTCTCTTGCAACAAACTCGGCTATTACAGTCTTCTACAGAACCGAAAGTATTTAAATGACTTCGTTGATGAAAATGCAGGCGCAAGGTTTCGATTTTCGCCCTTGGGATTTTATATAGGATGTTCAGTCTTATTTGTCTGCGTTTGGATCAATATAGTCACATATATATCGTTTGGGCGTTCAATTCAAATGGCGCGTAGGCATCGACATTCGCTTGTGAACACTTGGTTAGCGATTTCTGCGTTGAGCTTTATATTTGGTGTGGGTATTTACCAGACAGAGGATTACAAAATGTGTCAAATTATTGGCATCAGCATTCACTATCTGAGCTTATGTGTTATTTTATGGGTGTGTGTGAGCGTTAGTAATATGTACAAACGTTTATCGAAGAGAAATCGTATCCCCATGGATGACTTACCAAAGGAGAATATTGGAAGTAAACCGATTCTTGGAATTTACTTGGTTGGCTGGGGAATTGGAATGATTATTTGCGGTATAAGTGGAGCGGTCAACATGCGAGAATATGCGTCTTACTCGCATTGCTTCTTGGAAAATGGTCCTTCACTGAGCGCAATATTTGTACCTTCCGTAATTCTGTTGCTATTTCTTGCGATTCTTTTTATATGTGTGCGTTGTCATATTCGGACCTTCGTTGATCATAATGGACATTTTTCTGAAAATACACAAGGGACTGAAAATGTTGACCTGGAACTTTTGGAATCTACTCATAACGGACATCATTTCAACTTGTCGGATAGATATCGAAGCTTAACCCTAAGCAATCCATCTACTAGCATGCTTGAGGACGTAGAGCATACTAATTTAGCCCAACTTAGAGCTCACTTCGTGTTCCTGTTCTTGTACATAGTTTCTTGGATAAGTGCAGCTTCTAGTGTGGCTACGCCTTTTAAAGATACTGTTGCATACGAGGAAGAGGCATTTAGTATAATTTTTGCTATTACGTCTTCTATCTTAGGCATCTTCCTTCTTGTCTTCTATTCTATCTCTCGTAGCGACGTGCGATATCAGTGGAGCCAGCTTAGTTGCCGAAATTTTTGTTGTTGTCGAACGCGAAATATAAGCGATAACACTAAAGAAGTCAACACGACAGTGACGTATCACCAAACTTGTGAAACTGTACACTCAGCTTCGCGTTCAAACAGTCAGTGTTCAAAAAACCGACCTCCCAGCGCCAGGAGTAATCATCTAAAGGGAGAAATGAACGCTGGGATAAATCGAATCGACAGCCCCAGTAAACTAATGACTCCTTCTGGATCCGCCAGTATTGTGCAGTTGAATCGCCAGCAGTATGTTCATAACCCAGTAATTCTAACGCAAGAAATTCCTAGTGCTGATATTTTTTATAATCCAAATCAAATAAACGTGGCGCGAAAGTTC
The DNA here is from genome assembly GCA_949716465.1 of Chalcosyrphus nemorum. Classification (NCBI taxonomy): domain Eukaryota; kingdom Metazoa; phylum Arthropoda; class Insecta; order Diptera; family Syrphidae; genus Chalcosyrphus; species Chalcosyrphus nemorum. Next base: position 37,545,562 of record OX454332.1, read on the forward strand.
TTTAAGAAGCAAAAACGACTTGCCAAACGGAATAATTTCGAGCTACAAAGGCAGATGGAGCGGTGTGACTATGGAGATGGAATGAGTGATATTTCATCGACAGTGGGCATAGGACCGTATCATCCAAATCGACAAAGAAACCTGTCGATTTTTAGTACAGGGAGTAAGGTGAACAATACCAACATCCACGTAAGGGGCGACGTTTGTAATTTTTCTAAGGAAGCACGTCACCACAGTCTGAATCCTAATATTCTTTCAGACAGTTGCAACGAAAGTGATATGATAGTCGACGCTGAACGTTTGGTTCTAGGTGCTGAAGGTATGAGAGCTCTATCGAACCGAAATAAAATGAATAACAATGAAATGATTGCAAACATTTATACAAACGTTCCGGAAACAGCACAGCCGCAGCATGAAATTGTTACGATGCGTGCAGATGATAAATTCAGAAAATCACTTAATGTTGAGAAATTCTTAGAGCAAGATGAGATCGATATGGAGCATAATGATTTAAATGCTCAAAATGATCGAACCACCACCCCGCTCTATGTGAATGGAAATATCCGAAATATCGTGACGAGCCCAGCAGCTGAATCCAGTGGCGTGAGCAGTGTGAACACTAGCTGTAGTCCTGGAAACAAGATGCTAGATTCTAAAACCACCGAACAAGCTAACCTTACTCCCATGGACGCAATGAATACAATCGGATTACCTACAGTGCAAGCGGTGATTCTTCCCGTAGAAAGTAGCATTGATACGCTGAACACTAGCAGTGAAGAAAACACGCTGGATTTGGATAGAAATGAAACCTACGTTTCAGAGTCCCTACAGATATCTGATAGGGTGTATCAGACGGGTGAAGATGCTCCGGTCAGGATAACCTATCAAAAGAAGTCCAAATCTATGCTGAGCCTAAATACGGAAATTGGACAAATCAAAGCGGGGAGTGGGAGAAAACGTTTCGTCAATTACATTGAAAGTCAAGTGCGGTCGATCTCTTGCAGCAATTTATCTCAGACGGGAGATGAATTTCTGGGCGCAATAGCAAATCCCCTACCAGCGAGACAAATAGCTGAGAGCAGGACCGGGTTAAACAGTCCAATTTTGTTTTCACCTAGTCTTTGTGAGATCAACGATTTGCCGTCGCCTCAAGATCGAAGAAAACCTATTGTTCTTGCTGACGACGAATCAATGTCTCTAGAGGATGCTCTAAGTGAAGCGGCTGTATACAGTCGGAGCAGTAATGTCAATTCCGATTCGCTGAATATGTTTGCTCAGAGTATTCGGCGAACATTCGCTTCGAGTCCTGCCTGCGAAAGCGATCTTAACTACCAAAATTCTGAACTTAGCATACGGAGCCATGGGCTATATGCTCCTCAACCGGACAACGATTTAAATTTAACACTAACTGGTGATATTTATTATCCCTATCAGTCCTCAGAAGTGAGTGAGATGGATGAAGCAGACAATGACTTTGATGATGAAAATGATTTCGATGACTTTAATAATTGCTCGAATGACTGCCTTCTTCCATCGGAAACAGCTGAGCAGGATCAAAACGGAAGCCATGCCTCTTTGGATGAACTGTATGAGCGTATAACTAGACGATCTACATCTCACGCATCGGACGTGGAAGGAGACGGTGAATGTAGCTCTTTTATAAATAACCACACAAGCACCACCGACAGCGCTGCGGCTGAAGAAGACGTCCGAAGTAAAACCGCTGACAGTTTCCTTAGGCTTCCGAAGGATACAATAGCAGAAGCACCGGAAGATGACAGCAGTCAGGGAAGTATCATTTCCTATATCGATCCTAATGGCCGAATATCTTCCAGTTCCCGGGTGACACAAAAGTAATGCTCTATTCATTGTTTTATTTTATTTAAACTGATTATTTGTACAACTTAGTTTAAGCAACGTATTTATTTATCGTATTTTTAATTAGTGGAAAATTCTCAACAGTAAATTTAACTCATACATAAGTGTATATATAAAACTACATATACATACATATGTACATCAATGGCTAAAATAATAGCATATCTTACTTTTTTATATGATATATATTTCTTATTTGTTCGACTATATGAAATTATTTTGGAACACCTTTCAACAATATTTTATAAACCGGCGCTTAGTTTTACACAGCCGAGCCCTTTGAAATGTCTCATGCTTTACAAAAGAGTATATTTTTTGTTTTAAAAAACGTGTTGTAATTGCAAAATTTATAGATGTTAACAAGCATGACTCATCAAAGAAAAGGTGACATTTTTACAAAATAATTTTATAATAATCGAATAAAATAAGAGTTATGTAAATTTTTTTTAAAGTTGCAAGAAGTGCTATTATTATTTCCCATAGTTCTTACGAGTTCATTACGTCTTTTCATATTTTTTTTTTAAATAAACATTTGTTTCTCTTAATATAGACTGATCATATTTTCTTAGCAGTATAAACAACGAGATATATATACTCTTGCCTGATTGTCTAAGTTTTGTTACATAGTACACACAAAATGTGTGTAGTTACTTGTAAGTTTTTATTGTACATTCTGTAATCAGTTTTATTTTGAATTTAATAAAGCAGATTTACAGGTTTAGATTGTCAAATAAGTGTTTTTCTTTGGATTTTACTCGTAAGAGTGGAGTGGATACTACGGTAAAATATTTCTGAATCATAAGTCTCTTATTGTTCTTATGGTCGAAAGCAAATGCAAAAGCGAGTCAACACGGAAACAAGACGTACTGGACGGACAAATCATCACAGGGAACTTGATGAGACAGACTGGTCAAAAAATGTCGCTTACTTAAAACTCAATTTTGTTTTCAAATTTTAAATTTTTGCGCAATTGGCCGAATCAAATTCCATTCCATTTTTGCAATAATTTGACGGAAGATGCAAAATGCTTCTTCTCCGGACACTATGCTAATGCAGATAACGTATGTACATATAGACAGAAGTTTATGGAATGGTTTTTGGTAATGTAGGTAACTTAACTGGTAACTGGAAAAACTGTAAGCTTAATCCAAGAATAAATAAATATATAAATATACTCTTCTGCACGTACAGAAGGGACCTACAGTGCCCTAACCGAAGGGCGTGAGGATTTTGAGAAGTCCAAGGAGGGATTAATAAGTACATTGTACTACACATATGTAATTAAGATGACGTCTCTTTACTATATTAATGTTTTTGAAACATGCTTTTTTAACTACAATAAATTAAGTAATCAGCTATTTGCTTTTGTTTCATAAACCCAGAATATGATTTATAAATGCGTGGTCTCACTTCCCATGAAAAATGCTTCATTAGAATAAAAGCGAGCTCTTTTTCCTTCTAGCTAAACCCTTATCAGTATTTCATTTTTACATACAAATCAGTTGCTTGAGTGTTTAATTTCCACTGTGTCTAAAAATCAATATTTTGTTTCGTAAAATTGAATAATTTATGGGTCGACTTGTTTAAACAGACTAAGAACTTCAATTATCACTAAAAAAAATCGTCACTAGCATACTCGTCTTCAGTATCTGGCTCACTAACTTGAGTACCAAACCAATTCTTCAGTCGAACATACAAATAGTGTAATATTTAGACTGAATACGGATGAGGTCTAAAATATACGTGTCTCGACTGACATACATACTTTCAGACCCGTGAAAGAATATTTTAATTAAATTTGATCGTTTATGATTTCAAATATTAAGGGTGTAACAGATTTGCAAGAATTGATAAAAAATATATATGTCACAAGCCAAGTACCTAGTTCTCTGTTTCACTGAACGGAACAATTGACATGACACTTTAGTTTGACATACAATTTCGTAAACAAAGTCGCTGTCGTAATTTTCTTAATCAGTCTGTATATTGCTTTTATTTTGATTCTTTTTTGTTACATATTAGAATTAGAAGTCAAATACTCTAGTAACATTCATTGAACGGTAATGGACCAACATTTTGATACTGAAAATTATTGGCATAGATCTGCCAGCAAGGCTTTTAGCTTCGATGATGACGATGAGCAGGAGGATACTTCAACAATTCAGAGTTCTAAAATAGATGATAATATTTTGGCTGATGACAATGTCTCTGAAGCCAGTTTTGATAACACCACCAATACCTTGAATCTCACAATTCGGTCGGTGATATCAGAGGCTGATTTGGAACTTATCCTAAACGAACAGTTACTTGAATGCGACATTATACCAAAGGTAACGATAGTATTGTTATTGCACTCGAAATAAGATTCTGTGAATGATAGTGAAAATATGGTCTGCTAAGAAAAATCATTGGTTGGTCATGAGATAAGACACACACCACATGGTCATATGTACAACCCATCTACTTACACTAGAAATCATAGAAATCATTACTTTGGATTTTAAGAAATGCACAAGGCACAACTTATAATGTGAATTCGCATTTTAATAAGTTTGTCAAGTTACTTTTAACGCACCATGTTATTGAAGAGATGTATTTTTTCGCAACATAATATCCAAATGGAACGTTTTTTTAAGCTGTATCAACTACTCCTAACAAACTTTATTAGTATAATTAAACAACGAATTTTTTTATGCTTGGGTGAGCGACAACACATGACACCTCTACTTTAGTCAAGATTATAAAATAATGCTTGTTAGATTTCTGATGCAAAAATTGGAACAGTCTTCGAAAACCACGACTACGATCTATCTCAAATCTTTTTCATCGTCTAAAGATGTACTGATGGTGTACAATTAGCTAAATTTTATTAAAAAAAAGAGAAACAGACTTACCATTTAATTTTATTAACACAAAACCATCTGTAGATGATGATCAGTTTTAGATAATGTTTTTTTTTTTTTTTTTTAATAATTTCAGGGCATCTCAGTCGATGAAGAACTTAAGCTTTTGCGACGCAAACTTCAGTACATGGTTCACGTGCCTTCGCTCAAAGTAACAGCTAGTAATTTATTGCACGGAAAGACATGCCTACTAGAAGTGTATAAATCCCTCTACGATAAGGAAGAGCTTTTAAACGAAGTATTGCAAAATGGTGATGGAAACGCGGTCGTTGGTGTTGTTCTCTTTCTGCACAAAACACTAAACAAAAAACAATTTTTTAGAATTTTACGTAATTATCCAAAGGCCTGCGATCACTATATAAATTATTTAATTCAAACGAAAAACAAAGAAGCCATTGAAATACTTACTATGTTGGGTAGACACCAAGAGTCTGCGATACTACAGTTCAAAGGAGCAGTTAATGGAAATTGTGATATCCGCATGAAAAAGCAAAGATTGAAACAATTTCTCGGATCATACTTAGCAGATCCAGGCATTGTACCGGTATTTAATCAAATATTTACGAATACGCTGAATCTAATACAACTTATTGAAAGCGAAAAAGATCATCTTGGTGGCAGAATAAACGTAGACTCTTCGGCCTTAGAAGTGCTGTTTTTTTCTTGCAGCGAACACAAGTGGAAAGATTCTGATATGAATAATCCTCGCAGTCCATTTAAAATCGCCGTCGATCAACAAATATCACCCGCTCAATTTGAATGGACCGCATTAAACGAGCGAGCCAAATCGCAGTCATACCTTGACTTAAGCGGTATCTTCGAAAAGTCGTCGTGGCATTCAATAACAAAACAAAAGCAATTTCACATTAGCTTCTCTTTGGAGACAGCAATAAGACGTTTAGCAGATTTGAATGCACCACCGCCAGTGTTACATTTGTTTATTTCGAAAATCAACAATCCAAGTAACAAGTTGATAATTTCACGGAAAGTTAAGTGCATAAAAGGGATAATTGATTCCCTAGCAGCGCTTAAGGATATACAAGAATTGGAATCTTTCCGGGAAACGCTTATCGATGGCAGTGAAGAACGTTTTTATTGTGAGCAAGCCTTAAAGAATATGAACAAAAAATGGTCTACGGATGGACTTAAAATTATTCGACAATAGAGATTTTTTTTAAAAAAAATTAATATTAAAATAAATAAAATAATTATACAATAAGCATACATTGGGTGTTTTCATTTTGAATATTATTCTTTTTTCCACTATAGTATTTAGAACAACATTTCTCTTTTTCCAGAACGAAGTTATATTTTCATTAGAGGAAGCTGCATGTCTAATGTTGAATTAGTTAGAAGTTGCACTCTTTGTTGTCTGTCATTTTTGTTACTTTTCTAAGCTTACCTCGTTTATTGATGTTACTGATTCCTCAGACAGTAACATGCTGTGATTTGTTTTCTTGGAGATGGCCTTTTTTATAACATAACATACATTCTTCTTTGTTTTAATTTGATATTAAAGTCAACATGTAGTGCAGACTATAGTTGTAGTAAAAATTACGTCATGTTTGGCATTAAGTCCTTTTTTTTGTGCATTTTATATTTCAGGTTTTACTTTAAACTATGCAAATTAAAATTGTTTTAACCTTATTTTATCGTAAAAAATATATGTGTATAAATGTAAACCCCATAACGTTTGTATTTTTTGCAACAAAAACAAATCTGCTGCAGAAAATATGAATCTGCTGCACTTTTTGTAAGAATCTACTGCTAAATTTTATTATTGAAGTCCGAACCCTGTACCTATCACACAACTGAGTTGATCAATTTTGCTTCAACTTGCACCGGCACTAATATTTTATCGCACACAATACAGTTGAGTCGCACATGAGAAAACATTTTCTTAAATTCTTCACAAGTTTAATCGGTTCCGAAACATTAAAAAAGTCCGATCGCAACGCGTCTTCATAGTATCTATCTTCGAATAGAAATTAGCATATTATGGACGGATTTAACATGATCCCCGATCTTTCCAAAAGGATCGGTATAGCAAATCATTCGTTGAGAATGAAGATGTATATGTTGGTGATGTATTATAACAATATTTTGTGATATCGAAAATCTTTTTTTTTTTTTTTATTTAAAGTAATGAAATTAATTTTTGGTTAGTCTATCATCGTGGATTATAGCAGGGAAGACAGGACATATCCCTGTGGACAATCTTATTTACCCCACAGAACACATATTGGTCACAATTTGTTTGCATGTGGTTCTTATTATTTCACAAAATCGTAAAAATATAAACAAGAATGATAAAATATAAAGCAACCCTTACACGGTCAATCGATTGACATCAATCATCGTGTATGTGTGGATTGACGCTAGCCCTTACTAATCGATTGACGTCAAAGTTATTCCTTTTGAGTTTTCGATTGTGTTTCCTTAGCTGTTTTTACACTCTTGATAAAGAGAAAATAAAAAAAATCAAAATAAATTTCAAAAGAACTCTTTGTTTTCATCATCCCTTGTTTTTATTTTTTTTTCTTTCTTTATTACTTCCGCTGGACATGTTTCTACTTCCGCGACACAGAACAAAATGAAACTTGCATGTCAATCAAACCCTTACACACATCATTCAGCTTGATCTTCATCATGCAAAAGCAAATATGTTTTGATTTACGTCAATCAAACTCCATCAAATGTGAGTGACGCCTACAGGCTCAGTTTCACGAATGCAGGTAAATGATTGACTTCAATCGATTGACCGTGTAAGGGCCACTAAAATCCGTATGACACTACATTTTTTTGTATTTTTAATGTGATTGATATTAAATTAGAGCAGAACGAAAAAATCAGCACTGAAATTCTCAGTAGGTGTGAGTGCATACGCACTAAGCTCATAAACGTGAAAATGTCAAAAAATATACTTTAAAAATATACTTCTCACCACATTATTCAGCCGCTGGCAGCTTTTTTTTTTGACATTTCTGCATTAAGCATAGATCTTGTTGCTTGTTGTTTTTGCTTTCCAGCGAAATTTGAAAATAAATTATGGCACTGTACAGTGGCTTGTAAAAAAATAGCTTTACTTTTCGCAAAAACAAACTTGCTGTCTATTTCACACTAAGCTGACACTTTGCCATTATCAAGTATGTAAAAAATACGAAAAAAATGTAGTATCAAAAATGTGTCCACTATCAATGTTTTATACATCAGCTCAGCATTGCCTTTGTCTGCAATAGTAGTGTTTCATCAACAACATTGGCCCTGGCCAAGTAGCAGATGCAGTCAATAGGTATCAAAAGCTCCTTCTATGTCACTGCAAATGCCCACAGCGAATTCTTTTCTGTAAAGAGCCATTGCCATATACTCGGACAGACAGGTACACAATCATTATCAGAATCCGATTCTGCTTATCGTCCTGAGTCCACAAATAAAACATTTTTTTTTTTTTTATTTTCAGCTTCAGAAACGAAAAATATATTTCAAAACGTTTCTGACATGCTTAGCTCTGTGTGTTACAGCTTTTTGATGCATGCCTAGAAATGTATGTAGGTAGGTTCCCTTTTAAATATGTAATTTTTTTATTATGTATACCAAACCTCAAAAGCACTTATTATAGTGCACTTTGTAAATTTGTCATGCATGAGTAGAAGATTTGGATTTTCTTGATGCGCAATAAGTGAAGTTCGATAAAAAACATATATCAGTGTAATCGCTTTTATTTCATTCTTTATACTATTGTTTAACTGAATATTTTAAATAAATGTCTATGACACAGTTAAAACATGATTTCTTATCAATAGTTTTATATATGTATCTGCATTATAATTTGTTATGAATATCTTTTATTCTTGTTTTGGTTCTCGAAACTTTTTGTTTTTTTTTTTTAAATACATACACAATATTATTTTGCCAATACAATGTTACATATATGCTTAAAGTGTTTAGCAATGTAAACAAATATATTTGTTTTATTTTTTCTTTTTTTATACAGTTATATACTAAGTATATATTTGTGACTGAACTGTAATATAACCACAATTAAATTGGTTTTCTGTTAACAAAATATTTCATAAAGCATTTTTGTTTTACATAAATAAAAAGAGAACTTTATTAGGTAATGTTACCAATATTGTCAAGTAAAGTAAAGCCTCACTTTCATTTTATTTTCAGTGGATCGAGTTTGAGTATATATGTACATACAGTACATTCTTATGTACGTATAATGGTAGTGATAGGTAACGCAACAATGCCATCTATTTACTTTATTATTATTTTTTGACTACCCAACTGACCGGGGCTATATTAAGTTGGGTACATAGCGAAATTTGAAGGTACCTCTTTTAAAATGTACAATTCGGTAATCTACCAATGTCGACGCAAGGACTATAAAATTCTGTGCATATAAGTATGAAAATTCACATTAATTTAAATTAAATGCGGGTTGGTGCTATTTATTAAAACTCAATTTCCTATATGGTCAATTTAGTACTTTTTGTGTAGTGAGCGAGCATAAAATGCTACAGACAGACAGAAAACAATTTAAAAGACCATTGCTCTAGCTATTGTTAGTATTATTAACAATTCTCGTGTTTTTTTTTTCATTGAAAATTCCAATGTACAGACACGACTTATTTATATTACAGTCTTGTTACATTATTATATTTTTTAAATGATTCTCGCTTAAATCCATTCTTTATTTTTATTAGTGTAGGCACATCTTTGCCTAGTTATATATTCATCTCTTCCAGTTCTTAGAAATTCCAGTTCTCTTATAAAGTAGTTATTATGTTGTTGTGTTGTTAAGTCTCGAAAAGATTTCACACAAACTTAAAAAAAAAAACTTATAAAAGATGGCATTGCAACGTTGTTATGGTGGACCTTTTGGATGTAGGTCCCGGCTAAAATAAAATAATGGTGAATGGACATACAACTTGACAACCTAAAGTACATTACTTGTTTGATTCCATTTTCCTTTTTGATTAACATTAACTTATTATACATATTTCGGAAGTGTATAATTATAAAATGCATTACGTGAAAGGATTGATAGTCGTTAGTGTGATTAGCATACGAATTATGCACATTTATTTAAGTTGAATTTACATTTTTATTTGAATTTTCTTCTGTTCCACACATGATCACTGGAAAAAAAGCATAATTATGCATGGTACAGATGCGGTCTCATTCAGTCGAATTACAACGACAGTGGAAATATGGGACTCTAATATATGTATACATCCATTTCCCTTTGACAATATTTGTTTCTCTTTACACACTTTAAGGAAATCGAAAAAAACAGGTCTATGGATTTCTGTATTCAATTTACATAGCTCTTTCTCTAACTGTCATTCACCCCTATTCTTTAACTCTGATACGACAGTCCAATCCGATAATTGCTACATTTAGTTATTTTATTACAAAGTCGTATTTTACGAACACAGAATATGGCTTTGTATTAACTGGGACTATGGTCGGATGCGACTGTCATATTCGAGTTCAAGAATAAGGGTTATTGTTTAATATTTTTGGAATTAAGTGTTCATATAAGGTAAATTTTTTTGCTAAATTTGTTTCAAACATAATAGCATTGTATATTCATATACATACAATGATAATAGGAAAATATACCAGGAAAATGGTTGAAGCAGATTCTATTTAAAGATCTGAAAAAGGCCGACATGATTATCTATCACCATCCAAAATATATTGACTTATTCTGTCGTGTATATACTATATGTAATATATATTACCAGTTTGAAAATGAGATACTTAACCATTTTGTTTTGAAAAACAAGGAAGACGTACATTGAATAGAATTTGGTTTGTCTTTTTTTTTTTTAATTTATTTACAATTACAACCTAAAATATATTTCTTTGATTTATAATATTCATATCATATATCTACATACACATTTAATGAACAGAATTGCAAACTTTGTATTTTTTTTAAAAAAGCTTACATTTTAGGTACTGAAAACTTAACAAAAATACCAATTTGAGGTAATAATTTCGATTAACATATATACATAAGTATGTATAACATATTTTGTTTCCTTTAATTACTTTTAACACGACCCGGCTGGCACTATATATTGATGTTTGTATAAGCAGAAAATTTTTAATGGATAGGGTTACATAGTAGAAACACTAAGGCCTTCAGATGAACTCTGTTTTATTATTGTTTTCTTTGGTCAAACGGAGTTATGTTTTGATGTTCGAGATCATATGACTTTCTGTTCTATTTTTTTATGCCAAATATGTGTATGTTATGTTTTACGCTCAGTTCAGATTATTGGAAAATGGATATGTACGTATTAAGTTCTAAATGAATTATTGTGGATTATTTATAGTTACTTTTTGCATGTGTAGGTTCTCGTACACGAAAAAAAAAAATATTGATATGTTAACAGTAGAGGTATAGTAAAAAAAGAAAATAAATAAAACTACATCCTTAAAGTTGAAAGTTTTTTAACTTTTAGAAGCGGCTCTGTTTATATGTATCTACATCGTCTATCAAAAAGAATAATACATATGTACATAGGTATATTGTTTTGAACCAATGTAAGATGAATGCTTTTAAGTTGCGACAAATTAAATGTTTAAGAAAAAGTATAGAGTGAAATTGGATTTAATTATTGTCTGTGAAGGTAATAGAATATCACTTTAATTGGAATTAATATTAATAAGCAATATAATAAAAATTTGTGATATATTTGTGATAGAACCTGGTTACATAATGTTATACTTCATCCCAGGCAAGAAAATGTGTAATTTTAAACCAATATTATTTTATATTATTTGTCGCCCTACACAGAACACAGAACAAAAAAATAAATGCATCACTTCTGTTATTTCATAGACTTGATTAGAAATAAAAAAGAAATTGTCTCACATATCTACAATATTAGAACTGCCCTACCAACATATACTGGGATACATGAATGTATGTACCGGGAGAAGATTAGCTCTCTTAAACACTGAATTTTTTTTATTTTTTTTATACATGAATATGAGCAAACACGAAGCCTCATGTTGATGTTATATCTAATGGTACATTCTGTTTTGCTTCAATGTCAAGTATGAGACAATACAAACAAGCGAAAGTCATTCCTCTGAACATCGAAAATCCATCTATCTATCTCATCTGAAATGTGAAATCTGTAAAATTTATCGTACCTTCAACATTTTGTTGCTCAGCGTGTTCGATTGCTTTTTCAAAATTTTACCCCCGGTAGATATTGGAAAAATTAAAAATTTTGGTATAACAAGAATGCAAACGGAAGTAATACTTGCTGGAGATTAAATGGGGATATCTTCTTATATTTACATTGTAATTTGGGTTCTCGAATAGCTTAAAGTTAGTTTTATACTTTTTTGATTGGGAAGTCGAAATTAGTGGCTGTTTTGACTCTGCTTGTCTGTCTGATCGTCTGTGATGGTATAAAAATTGATTCACAATAATATTCTAATAACACAGAAGTAACACGTTTTGGTTTCCGCGTACTCCATACGTATACACGTGAATTAAATTTGAAAGTCGTGTAAATTTTCTTGAAGGAAATCCAAATCGCAGAGTAATCAGACTGAAAAAGAGCTATTTTACTACCAGAGTGAAACGTTGATTTCGTGAATGAGAAGAAACTTTTCAAACACTCCCAATCACACTTGTACCCCTTCCCATAAAAGTGCTTCATAGGCAGTAAACAGCTTTTCGAATATGAAACTACTTACGATATAAAAGTTTAACTCCCATTAGCACATATGTATGTATCTAATTATTTAAGACCGTTATTGTCATTGCTTCTCGATTTACCGATTTACTTGATTCCAAGATCCGATACAGATGAATTGCACAAGCTGGCTTTTACTTTATTTTCCGTAACATTAAGCAATGGAATTTCTGTGGGTTTTGTTTAAAGAAATCATAAGAATACGTTTCTATCTATAATTTGTTAGTTTAGTATTCTAAAATCTGTGTCGATGCTCTTAAATTAAACTATCTATCCACTCTGTTTTAATCATGTCATTTAAAGTTTTAAGTTTGAAAAATATTTGAATTTGTTTAAAACTATTTTACCAATGTTTTTTTTTTTTTTTATGATATTTCTTTTCATTTGTGTTGTTACTTTTAGGTTCTCTTTGTAAATTTGGATTTTCTGGTTCTTCTTATATTTTATTTATATACATACGTATTCTATATACTTTTATGCAATAAAACAGTATGTTAATAAAATTAGTAGCACACAATTTTGCTGTCATAAAAAAAAATACCTCTATTCACATTTGTGTTGTGTAGTACTTATTGTATAGGTTTATTTCATCTATCGCTTTTCTTGACGATGTGTTCCTTCCTATAAATAAATTTAACAATAATAAATAAACAAGCTCCAGTACCATTTATAACCAACTTTCGCTCCTATTTACAATACTACTATAAGATTCTCGAATAGTTGTTGAACTACGTACAACATTATGAAGATAATTTTAGCATTTGAGACTATTTTCAATTTTTCTACATAGAAATATAGGTATAAAATTAATCTTTAACAAGTTTTCAACAGAAAAATTCAGTTAAATCAATAACAATAGTTTTGTTTTCTTTATTTTTATCTTAGAAAGGATAACAGAACATTTAATTCTAGGCAACCATAGCATTTTCTTGTTACTCCCCGTTTGCTTAATTTTATTAATTACTTTAATTTTTCGTTTAATATTAAGAGTCGATTATTAAATTGTATTCCCCTGCAGGGCTTAACAATTCAAATACATACATACATCCATATATATATATATATACCATCTGAAAAAATATAACAGCATATATTCGAATTTGTTTTTTCTGTGCGTGTTTATTACAGAGCATACAATCTTTATAGGAATAAAATATTTTTAACAGCTCACAACTAACAAAGGAAAATTGTATGTATCTAGTTAGGTTTTTTTTTTTTTTTATTTGTAAGAAGTTAAACAAGTTAAACAAAAAAATAAATCTTTAGCATAAGATTTTAACGATAAATCTAAAATATTGTTACATAGTTTGTTGTTTTGTTTTTCTTTTTTTACAAAAAAGTGATAGTTAATAAAATTATGAATACACCTTATTAAGTAGTCATAATCCAGGCTTTTGATATACATAATTAGTAGTTGATGAGATTATTTTTTTCTTGCAATAAATAAATATTTTTTTTATTTGTTAATTATTCTAAATATTTGTGTGTTATTTTACAATTGATACCATTTTTTGTCTTTGTATTTAAGCATTAATTGATGAGCTGTACCAGTAAAATTTTGAGCTTCATTCGCCATACGCTCGGCACGCTCTTCCAACAAGTTAAGCTTTTCACCGCGTTCCATAGCTAATTGATGGGCCCGACTTATTTCGGACGAGGCTGTGGAAGCTCTTTGGCCTAGTTGTTCTAAACTTGGACCGGGTATATGTTTTGCCACTGAACGATTCGCCTTTCCACTTTGTTCACCAACTGTTGAAAAAAAAAAAAAAAATAGTAAATTAGCAAAATATGTGATCAGTAATGAAATTCAATGGTGTTACATAGTTCTTCTCTGTCCAAACTTCGGTTTCCTCCGCCAAATAAGCCTTTGAAGAAACTCTCCTTTGGTTGTTCAGGCATTTCGTGGGGTACAAAAAGTTCACCCATCATTTCGGTTGTAAATTGACTAAATCCATGTAATTTTTTTATTAGTACATTATAAACCATTTTTTCAGTCCAAAAGCATGCAAACTATTAGTTGTTCCCTTTTCTATTCTATGCATATTGTAGAGAAATATTGAAAATAGATCGCATGAAGTACAAATAGATTAGCACAACATCAGATTTACTATGTCCGATTGATCCGATGATATATCCGTATATCTTCATTTGCCGGACTTTATATCAATACTAGTATAAATATCTGAATTTAAGATAAAAAAAACGAACAAAAAACCGTTCCCATCGAAGTACTACATAATCGGCACCCAGTTTCTCTAAAGGAAAAGGTTAACAACACTTAAATGTTGCAATCAAACCTCGGATAAACAACAACGGTGCCTTGGGCATATGATTTATATCCTTCATTACCGTATAATTCCACCAATGATTGTCAGCACATTTTACAAGATTTGGTCTAATGCAGGATTTGGAATTGATCAGAGTCGAAGTTGAAGAATAGACGAACTAAACCAAACCTGTATTCTGACGTTTAAGAAAAATCAAATGGGAACACACACACACCAATTTAGATTTCAGCTGTAGACAATTTGTAGATGCTGTGCGTACAAATTGTTGTTGTTATTGAAATCATAAGATCTGTTTTTTTTTTTTTTTTCAAATTTCTTATGAAATTATTTCAAGAAAATTCTTCAACATATGTTAAATTTTGTTCCCGAAAAGTGATATTATATTATATTCTAATTAATCCACCAAAATGTTACAAACTATGTGCCAAATGTACCTTTAGGATAAAGTATAAAAATGTGTCTTAAAATATCACAAAGTAAATAGATTTAATCAAGCTTTTGGACCTTATGTATAATAAACAGAAATAAAAGTTAAAATCTTACCAAAAATCTGAGCACAGTGTGAATTTTTGAAGCTCGGTGGGTGAAGCGAGATATAATCCATGCCCTTTATTACTAAAACAGAATGCTTTCGAGATCCTATGGTTTGGAATGGTCAAATTATTAATAAAACTAGAAAAAATGGAGCATAAATACATTTAATATATAATATATTTTGGATAAAACTATCATTAGAATTCACTTTTGTTTCACTGCTGTGTATATAAATAATATCCTTGCTATTTTTTTTTTTTTTTTTTCATTTTGGCAGTTCTTCTTCTTACATTTCTTTTCATCTATTTTGAGTATTATATTAAAATATTCGTTCAGAGTACTTGCATATAAATTATTTGCGAAAAACAGCATGCAAATATTTATGGAATCATGCATAACATAACAAGTATACCTGAAGCCGTAAATATTTGAGTAGGAACATACATATATATATAAAAAGTGTGCAAGCAATACCGAAAAGCAAAAGGTCTGATAATAAATTTTAGTTTTTGGTGAAATGTATCGTAAAAGGTGTAATATAGTTTTAAAATGTTTTAAAATAACAAAGATAAAACAAAAGAATGTTCGTAAAAATATATTTGTAATCCTAGTCAAACGTACAATTCCCAGCTCCCACCGATAGTAAGAAATTTATATGTACAATTTTCGCAACGATATTTACAATTTTTTATTTGTTAGGTACTCCTATAGCAATACTTTTATTTACAGAAATCTAAATTTATGTTCACCTGTTCACGTGTGGATGATATCGAATGAATAATATTTACAGTAATGATTTATGATATCAATTTTATTCAATTTGAATCAAGGCGAACGATAATTTTCTTTTTTTAGTTGTGAAATAATCAACAAATCTAATACACGATTAATTAATAAATTAGTTTACTATGTAATATTTAGGTAATGTATAATGCTTTGTATGAATTAACACAAACTTACTGGTTAGTATCCTCGTGAACAATTAGTTGTTGGCCCCAAATTGAAAGCATTGGATCTACAATTCCTTGCTTACATTTTGTCTGAAAGCTAATGGTATAATTACATAAAACAATTTATCAAACAATTGGGTACAATCGTCAAATAATACCGGATTTGTTTTTTTTTTTTTTTTAAGTTTTTTAAATTTTTTTTTTTTTAGTTATTGCCAATTATATAAACTATTAGAAATACGTTGTCAGTTGTTATTGCTAGTTTCTAGGCTTGCATTTTGGGATACATTCTAGCGTTTGCTACAGAACGTAATTTTTCTATGTATAACGTTCAAAATGAAAGCAATTTCGTTTGAATGTTGTTGGAGTCGTTCACCTAATTAAAACGTTCAGTACAAATATTTTAATTTATTAATTTTGAAAATGTGTAGAAGCGCAAAAAAGAATGTTAATGTGATAATGTTTGGAATAAAACTCAGTAATAAATACGATGGTGCAATTTACAAGAACAATAAATATATAAAAGGAATTTACAGCCATGATTTTAACCATAAAATGATTTCTGGAATTTAATTGAGCATAATTGCGATCCAAGCGATTGTGATATCGAGTGTAATAAATGTCGCTTTGGGCAGTGAGTATGAATAGATATGCAAATATGAAAATATACACAAATGTCTAACACACATTTGATAGCGTCCACATCTTCGTCAAAAGTATTTTGAAATTCACGAATTTTATTCAAATAGATACCCATCTTTTATTAAAAAATAATAATTTAATCCTTTAGCGAAATTTAGAAATTTTATCCATGAGTAATCTACATAAAATAAATAATAGGCGGTAAGCAACTCATATAGGACCAAGGCCTAGATTCTTACAATTGTACATGTTGTGCGTGGTATACAGATACTCGGCAGAGGTGGGGCCGTGAAAAAACTTTTGATGGCATTCTTCTGGATTCCAATTTAGAACCCCTTACGCAGGAGTCCAACGCACTAGCCACTGCGCCACGGCACCAACGATGAACGAAATTACACGTGTCATTAACGAGCTACAGTTCGAACTATGACAAAAAAAAATTAATAATATTGATACGCGTATCCTGTATTTTCAGAATAGTTGTACTGTCGCATATTAAGTTGCATTCATAAATACCACGGACTAAAAAACACTTTGAAATAAAAAAATATAATTTTCACAAACTTTACTTTGTTTCATTTAGAAGAGAAAATCTGTGTTTTAATTGAATCTATTAAATCTTCTTGCTAATTCCTAGCCAATAATAATATACTCCAAATGTGTAGGTATATGTCTTTTATAACAACCTCAGTATTTTCATATGTTTGTTGTTCCCATGTTGTCTTTCACTGCTTTAACTTTTTTTTACGTAATAATATCGATGCCGTCGGTTGTCCATACAATCAGTTACTATGGCCTACAAGATCGTTTGTAAAGAATTGTTAATTGTCTAGCCGTCGAATTTGTAAAATAAAACTACTTCTCTTAACCAGAACTGTACCTACACACATATGTATATAACTGCCTTCGTTTCGAAAATTGAATTTCTTTGACTAGGAAGTCAGTTAAGGATTAATTTAACAAACGTGCGTCCTAAAAAATTAAAATAGCACTGACTCACTGACAAGCAGATAAGTACCTTAATTTAGTTTAAAAATATTCTTGCGCTCAAATATACTGTTGTTGGATGCAAACAAAATGTCTGAAAAGCAAAATAAACCCCAACCCATAAACGGAGCTTTAAAAGAGCAGCATAGGAAAAAAAAAAAACATATTTTTAACGTTGAATTAATTTAAACAAAAATAAATATAAATTTAAACACGAAAAAAAAAAGCAAATTCCTTAAAAAGCATATTGTACCTAGAAAAGCTGTCTAACCTAGGGATTTTGACTGCCAACGGTGTCGAAAATACGCCTCTATTGTAAAACTTGCAAAACATTTTAATATTATTGCGAACGGCAGATTGATTTAGTAATAATAAACTATCTAGGGTTTTAAGACTATATGACGTTTTGATGGAAAGAAAGATGATATAAGAGTAAGAAAACATTCGCCTATTTTAAAAGAAACGGATGAGCTGTTTTAGAAATTGATTTTATCTTGCAATTCTGCTTAAAGAGTAAAATGATATTTTTACAAAACACCACTATATATATGTATGTATACATATATACACCGATTTTTTTTTAAAGTTAAATAGACTTTATCCGATTACATATTTATGATTCTTATTTCTCATCTCCCATTCCTTGCTATATGTCTATCTTATTGAAAGCGTTACTAAGTTTGACAGTTCTGCTGTAATTCTGCAAAAAATATCAGTGCAATTCTTATATAGGTACATTCGTTTCGAGTTTTATACCGTACGAAAAGCAGCTGATTTTTTGAGCAGCTTTCTCATCACAGTAATAATTTTGAATGTTTGCTAGGAGGTCGGGGGTTAAAAAAAGGGTTGTTATATTTTTTTTGAATCCAAACTTGAGCCTCGTGCATAGTAGCCTAATGTATTAAATACTGAGCCATGTCACCACATATCTTATTTCACTCTCTAAATATAAATAAAAATTTGCTAAGTTTACCTCAACATTAATCGTGAATGAACAAGTTGAAATCAACATCACAAAGATCAAGTAAACTTACAAACTCATTCTCTACTCGAAATAGAAGTTATTTACCAAAAAAAAAGTTCACAAATCAAATGTTATACTCGTTTAATGTTAGCTGATGGTTTGGAATTGTGTTTTCGTGTTTTGTATACTTTTTTTTATATATGTTTAAGCTGACAAAACAGTCCTCATAGCATCAGTTCGAATGAGACTAAATGTTTCATTAATGGAAAAGAAGTTAATGTATGCAAATTACAGACTAAGTTATTATTATCACCATCATCATGACCATCGTTCCAGATAAAGAAGTTAAGTATTGGTTATAAGTTAAATAGTTAATGAAGGGCTAAGTAAAGTAAGAGTGCAACTAACAATAAAAAAAATTAAATGAAAAAGATAAATTAAACCGAATACAGTTTTTATGGGTGTTTTTTTTTTTTAATTGGGAAGGATATTGCTTCAAAATTTCCATACATACACAACTTGGAAAGGAGTGAACACTTCTTGCGGTTATATATATATATATATTTTTTAATTTTGAATTATTTTTGTTTGTTTATTATTTAGTTTGTGTGGTTATACAACAAACAGTTGTTGTGCATTAAACATTTAATTGCATACTTTTGCTATTCTGTTTGATTACGAATTTCTTATTGAGTTTTTTTTTTTTACACATTTAGTATTGCTAAGTTTAGAACTAAGTGTTTTTGTATTTGCATTGTGGAGCCACGATAGAAAGAAGTGAGATTTGTAAGCATACAGTAAGATACATTCTATGTGCGGTTTTTGTATAATAATTACCTTAAATCAATTAACGGAAGAAAATCAACATCCAATAATGGCCTCAGACTAGGAAGACTATATGCCATTAAATGGCCATTTGACACGTACGTTATTAGGCATACACTATCTAAAAATGTTATTATAAAAGAAGAACGCATTAGAAATAATTTTAAACGAATTTAAACAATACCTCTCATGCTAACAATCTCAGCCTTGACAACGAAATCTGTTTCCGTAATTTGATGGCGATAGACACAGTATTGACTGGGAAGCGCTACTACTCGTGCTTGTTTCTCACTGGCGATCACAATAAATTGCCGATCCGAACAACCATCATTGGCAGGGTTTGTTGCAACTGTCATGCTACTGCTGGTACTGACACTAGTGCTACCACCAACTCCACTGGTGGTAGATGTGGCTGTGGCTCCACTCAACGTAGGACTCATTCGATTTGTGTTCTTTGTCGGTGTGCCTAGAAATTATTCGGATTATGCAACTGATGCTAATGATAACGAGAAATTATTAACTCTAAATGCATACAAAAAAAATACAAACAATTTCAGGACAAGTATTCGCGTAGCGAGTTGTTTCCTTTTATTTAGTAGTAGGTAAAGTCAAATATAATATCTATTGAGAATTATGTAAGGAATTGTGTGACCGTCATCAAATCCTAGTAGAAAAGCTTTATATGAGGGCACATACATACATAGTATGATTTGATCTTTTACAAACTGGCACCAAAAAATCGACATGTCTTAAAGCTGTATTTTAATAGTCTAAGGTCAGTTTTCGGTGTAAGGTAAGCCCTACATCCATGCAATCTGCGAACTAATTAGGAGAGTGCCATGGAGAGAGACCGAGTGTGCCACAAACCCTGATTAGTGTCCGTTGGTGGCCCACCAAACCAACTGGATCAGATAGCTTATTTTCGACCTTTGGTTATTGTTTAATGGCAACGATCGGTTTTTGGTCAACACAGTTTGATATGAATATTATGGGACAGGCGACATGGTTGTATGCTGGACAAACTAGCTAAAAATATATGGAGGCCCGCATTAGTAGTAGTAGATTTAAGATGTCTCACTAACTTATATCGACATGAAACTGACGGCTTGGTTCTAGAGTGGAATATGAGATGTTATCATCATACAGTATTATGCACAGACGGACAATTATAGCCAACTAGACGACATTAATCAATAACCTTATGGAAACATAATAAAGGGTGATGGGGGATTTGGATTCGAGGGAAGGTGGCGACAACAGACTGCTGCAAAACTAATCGATTTGTCACTGGAGGCACGTTGTTTAAGTATGATA
The DNA here is from genome assembly GCA_949716465.1 of Chalcosyrphus nemorum. Classification (NCBI taxonomy): domain Eukaryota; kingdom Metazoa; phylum Arthropoda; class Insecta; order Diptera; family Syrphidae; genus Chalcosyrphus; species Chalcosyrphus nemorum. Next base: position 37,566,580 of record OX454332.1, read on the forward strand.
CCTGCTACAAGGTCAGTTGGATCTCAATTGATGGACAACAAATATCTAACCAGAAATATCATATATCATATTCCAAACAGCTACCACTTTGCAAATCGAAGAGAGTCGGTCGGAAGAAAAAGTGACAGTGAATTGCACACTTTCGTTGCGAGCTGAGTTTATTCATTATGTAGAATGATGGCTTTATTTTTTTTAATATGATTTCAGGCATATGTATAGCTTTCTTGACTGTTGAATTTTGAGCTGATTTTTTGTACATTTAGAGCTATACATCGTAACACCGTTCTACTGAAACTACATACCATCCGGATAAACTTCGTTCATATTTTCAAAAAAATAATTAATTCACGGTGATTAACTGCAAGGCCTTGCTCAAATTTTTGAAAAAAAGTATATTATAAATATGTATATGTTATATATAAACCGCACTAAATTATGCATTTTAGTTGGATACGTCAACTTTTTTTTAAATAAATTATAAAACCATGTTCAAATTCATTTGAAGTGCTACTTAATTGCATCAAACATCGCCCCCACTTTAAGACAGAAAGGTGCTAAAAAAGGGACAAATCACAATTTAAACACTTTCAAAATATTTTAACCATATTTTCTAACCTTTCAAATAAATATAATGAAAATCAAAATTATTGTAAAATAACTTACGGTCACGTTTGCCTTCTCTATTTTCATCCCTCCAAGGCTCAAATGAGTAAGGTATAAGTGCTCCATTACAATCCAAAAATGACATTGATAAAATTGACCCCTTTAACCGAAAAATCGGTCCTCCTAAAATACAAAAAAAAGTACCTTTAAGTTATTATAAGTTTGTATGTGAAATAGAAAATATTTATTACCTAATATTGACACGAGAACGGGTTGCGTTTTTCGTGTATCTACCTCAGGTAAAGTTATTGATACTGTCAAAACGGATCCTAAACTGGTTCCAACCCATAAAGTGGGCAATAATACTGATGGATCTGAACGAATTGCAATATATTAAGTGACAATAAATATACATATGCAATATTATAGCTATCTCCCCGACTAAAACTAGTGATTAATGTAACTAGTAAATCATTTTTCGGCAATAAAATGACTGCTCAAAATAAGAATTAGTATCTGAATTTGTAATGAGGTAACGATATAAAATTATTATATTAAGTGCATTTGGTATTTAAGAGTTAAACTATCTATATCCAAAGGAAAGAATATTTCTAGATATAAATTCGTGAATATTTAAAATAACAGGATATCGCCCATCACTCGCATTTAGCGCATAAGCACAATATCAGCCAAGTCAATCTGTGAATCTTATTCAGAGTCCACAACCGTTGCAATGCAGTATTAGTCAAAAACGGTTTACCTATCACATTTTTGAGCTTTCCCTCAATTCTTTTATTTTTGAGATGTCTGGGTTTGCGACTAGATAATTTAAAGTAGAATAGAGTTCTAATGACTACGAAACTCATTTTCCTTACTTGTCGATAATGAGAAGTAGAAATAATTAACATATAATAAAAAGTGCCAGAATATGTGTAGTTAAAACGTAAATAAAGAACAAATCAAATTATCAAGTTCTTGCATTCAAATGACGATAGAAAGGCTGCATGAACTTATTCAGGCTATTCGTCGTTTAGTATTAATAAAGTCGACACTACCCGTAGTATTACAAAATCACTAACAGAATTTGGATTAATTTTATTTATGGAGGGGAGATATATATTAATTTAAGTAAATTGAACAAAGTGTAACTTTTGATTTACTCACCACTTTTTTTTGTATAGCTGTCGGTAAAAGCTAAACACGTTATGGCTTCTGATGTGATATTTTCAAGGCTGGACATTGACGATGATCGTGATCTCGAAAAAGAGCTATCCAACTTATCTACGCGACCCGTAGTATTTGAACCAAAAACAGAGCGATTTTGTTTTGTTTATCGATCAAGTAACGACAAAAAAAAAAATGAACGAAAAAAAAGAATCAAATTAGAAAGACTCAGAACCTCGAAATAGTACAGTAGAGAACAAAAGGCATAGCCAATATTAGAAAACATAGACAATTATTCTGTATTGATATTAAAAAAATTTACACTGATATTTTTTTTTTATTTCAAAAAAGTGTGTCAAGTGTTTCATTTCAAACATATTAACAAATATAGCTTGTCATTTGAAAATATTTATATACAAAAGTAGCCAATTAGTAAGAAGCCAGTTGGCTTTTTTTTAATTTTTTTTTAATAGTACAATAGATAATTAATATTCAATAGCAGAAAGAAGAGCTTTTTGTGATATTCAGTCAAAAATAAATATGCATTCCACAATTTCATAAGATACGTGCTGCTGTACAAGGGCAGAGAAATTATATTCATGCACAAAAAAAAAAAATATATATAATAACTATAGTAATTGTTTCGCATGCAATGAATAATTTTTTTTTTCTAAAAACAATTCCCACTTTGGCGCGCAAGTATACTTAAAGCTACGCAGGATAGAAAAAAAAACGATCGGTCACTGAAACACAAATCTATTACAATTTTGTCACCAAGTTGCAGTGTCATGATACAAATTCTATTTCTGTAGACACTGGTTTAAACATAGGCATGCGCGAAGAAAAACTAAATCAGGTTTAACCTAAAGAGGTAATCTAATAACATTTTTCAACACTTAAAGCATCGTGCAGATTTTTCTTTCTTCTTTTCATTTTAGACAAAAAAAACAATAAACAGTTCTCATAACATACATAGAGTTTTGAACACACATATGGAGAATAAAGAAAAATAAATAAAATCAAATAAAAGAACATCGGAAAATACGTTTTAGATGTAGGCATCAGTTGGTGTAGTGGTGGTTTTTACGAAAGTTCCTCGAACCTTTTACAATTTTTTTTTGTAAGCTTTGTACTTTTTTTTTTTAATTTTAAAAAAAACTATTTACATTATTTTAAACCTTGCTTTTGTTTATTAATTAATTGCTCGTTGTTAATTAAGCTATTGGTGGCTTAAATTGAGTCGTTTGTGCACATGCCAGTAAGTTTTGATTATGTTCCTTTTAATACATATAAATAAAAAAAAATAGATTTATGTTTTCTTTTTTTTTAACTCTGAAGTAGATGGTATTTATAAATGTCTGTGAGTTTAGATTGTTTATGTTATATCTTATCGTTTAGTGTTTTTTTTTTATATAAAAGGAAATAAACAGAAATATTCTATTGAGTTGAGAATATTAAAAAAATGAAAAAAAAATAAAATAGAATAATTGCGTTGAGATTTCATAACAATAAAAGGAAAGTGTATGTTTGATTGAAGGAAAGAAAATAAAAATAAAGAGCAAGAGTATGAAAAGAGTTTAAATTGCCGGAGAGGAATCAATCAAGGAGTTCAACAACACAGTTTAATTGTACTATAGTTTAAAAAAGACATTTATATAAACCACTAAGTGTAACAGTCCTTTAAGAAAATTTAGTTGTTTTTTTATGTTTTATATCAGGCACAATTTTATTTTAGTTTTCTTGCGTTTGCTTCTCTAAAAAAAATACATTGACATTTGTTCGGAAACATGTAGTTTTTGTTTTTCTTTTTTTTCACAGAGGATAGAGAATTGAAAGACAAACACAAATACATAGTACAGAATAAAACCAAAACAACACTTTGTTTGGATAGTACCACATCACGAACACATTTTTTGTTTTTTTTTTGTTTTTAAGGTGGATCTAAGGAATATTTGAAGGGTGGACAGGGATATGGGTTGTGGTGAGACAATGTGATGCACATGTGACGGTAATGGGTGATTTTTACGTAGAAACTAATGATAACTAAATTACTTTATACCCAAGAATAGGACACAGTAAACAATAGTTGTTTTAAATAAATAAAAAAAAACATTACATGGACTATTAACCGTATTAAAAGAGAATAAAATATAATAAAAGAGAAACTAGTACACACAATACATATACTTTATAACTGTTTTTTTTTGTTTTTAAGATAAGTTAAGATAAGTCAGTCAAATGGTATAACTACCTGTGAATAAGTTGTTTTTTTTTTCATAAAATTTTAAGTACATATTAAAATATTACATTAAATGTGGATATTTATAAAGTTTACCAAGCGATGTGTCGGAAAAATTATAGAAGAAGATTTCTCTTCAAAAAATGAAATAGAAGTTTCTTATTTTTGGAAAATAAATTCAATTTTAAGAAACATTTATCCGACATATTAACATATGAAATATTTAGTCTTATTCTGGGGATATGTCCATCATGGTGATATATCTCTCTTATACGAAATCTACCTAACAAAAGAAAATATATTCACGTAAGATCTTTGCAATTAGTTCACACATAATTATGTGAAAAATTGACACAAAGAAAGGTTTTAAGTTCTCCTAAAAAAGATCAACAAATATATTTGAAAGCATTCCTAAAGGAATACTGTAATAAATACGTGAATTCGTGCCAAAACAGGTTTATATGGTTAATAGAAAAGTGCAATACAAGTAATAAAGAGAATTCGTCAATATTATTACATATCTAAATATAATCTATTAATTGTGTACAATTTGAGCGAATAATATCACCAATAAAGTAATAAATTAATTACCAGGTTCTTGCCATGTCTTATAATCGTATAGTACTGCACTTTTTTAAAATGCTTGTGAATCTAAAAACTCTTATATTTAAATGTTTTATGAACTATATTATTATGCGTGTCAACTAAACATTGATAATAATACATTTATAGTTTCAAAGTGAAAGAATAATACAAGAAAAAGTAAAATAATATAATATAATATAGCCACTTATTTCAAATGCATTATTATTATAATCTATTACATATGAAAGTTTATTCATATTCGATTTTTGTCATTAAAGTGTTTTTTTTTTCTAATCATTGTTTTGTTACATCAACAAAAATTTATCAGCTACGTGGAACATTTGTTAACAAATGTATTTTAGATTACGGCATTTAGAACTTACAATCTTAAAAATGAATAGAATTTCCTATTAAAATCTTCCATAAGGAATACTGACAAATACCTCCAATAAGGATCATATTATTTTAATCGCAGGCATACGGGTTGCCATTCGGCTATGGAGTGGTTTGACAGCTAGCTGGCAAAACTTATACTTATGTTTATTAATAAGTTTTATTATAATTTCAACACAAAAAATGACTTTTTGTATATTAAGTAGGTACTTTAATTTTGACTACAACATAAATCTTTGAAATTTTTATTTTTCGTTTTTACTAAAAAATGTTACGTATACGCCATACAAATCAGTAAGCCACTCTGATTATTAGAATTTCATGTTGTTCAAATTAGTTAATGCGATTAATAAATACGGAGCAAAAACTAGTGTCACTGAACAGACTATGTAGAGTTATCTTTACCGCTGTAGTATAAGACATTTTATATTTGAGGAAGTAATGCTGTAAGAATTCTATGCAGGAGATTGAATACGCGTATTATTGAACTGATGACGATGATTTAAATAAATGTTTTTGCTCAGCTAGAAGATATAAAATGGAATTGACTGGTACTATAAATTACAATTTACAACTTTGACTGCTTTAACCAGATATTTCCACAATTTTACAGTATTTTTTTATGTTTTAATAACTTAAAGAAAATATCTAATAAAAAATACTATACTATAATATGAACAGTAATCTTAGTTTGATTTGCATACATTTACACTTGATCCAAAAAAAGTCTCAAAGTGGAGAAATGTTTTTTTTTTTTTTTTTTAAATGTATTTTGTGGATAATATCTAATAGGTATTCCTTAAAAGCTTAAATAATCCCGAATAAAGAATAGGAATATTTGTGCAATGCATAACAATTTTGTATGCCGAACTTGTGATTTCCTTGATTCAGTTGTTAGTTTACCCAAAATTTTTAGTTAGGACAACATCTTTGTAATATGCCTTTAATTATATTCTGAAGAAATACCTTATTGAAGAAAGTTCATTTATAATCAATGGATATAACCTCAAAATTAGGTTGACAAAGTTAATATTTTGTACCAAATACACTACTGCCGTTATTAACGTAATAGAATGGTAAATTGGTATGACTTTCCTCATTCGCACAAACAAACATACAAACATACATACACTAAAAATTAAAATATTTTTTTTCTTATCAGATATTTGTTTTTAGAATTATTCTAAGGTACGATGACTTACACATAAATACCTAAAATCATTACTTTTACAAAATTCCAATATAACGATATGCGTAAAACATGCTCGTTTCTCGCGATCCATTCACAGAAAATAGACTTAAGAAAAAGAAAACAAACAGATATAAATTAGAGTAAACTTGCAAGTTCATTTCCTATATCTTCGAAAAAGAAACTTTCGAAGTGCAAAGAATCAATAAAGAATCAGTGCTACATGAAGAGATAGTGCGGAAAGGATATTAAAATAGAGGAAATGATCTGCTTTGCGTTCAAAAGTACGAATAATTCAAATAGAACCTACATAATAAGCAAGAGTGTTATATATGTATATTTACTCTCAATGTCATTCACTTTAAAGAGTTTACTACCAAAAGAATTCACAGGAAAATAAATGGAAACATAAAACTTAGCGCTACAAATTTGTTTGACATGTTGAAAATGCATCGAACTGGATCTTCAGTGAGTAGAAGTGATTGAAACAAGTAATAAAAACCAATCAAATAAAAAAAGAAGGAGAAAGTTCTCAGAGTAGAACATTCTCGGTTATATATATACAAAACAAAGGTTGCTACATAGTAACTACGTGATAATATAAAACTTAATTCGAATGGTCTACATGTTTACCTATCAATTGAGCGCGGTCTAAAGATGTAAAATTGATATTTGTTCCAATTGTTTAATTGTTATATAAGGCATACAAAAAAATTTTGAATTAATTAAAAAAAACTAACAAGAAAAATTCAAAATAAAAATGATCTTTTTGGTTAACCTGCCGACGAGTATTGTATTATACTTCGAAAAAGTAACGAAACGTCGACAGGAAAACCATTGAAATGGCAGCCTTTTAACTTTTATACCGAAGAAATTAAAAGTCTCCCGTTCAATGTGATGCGATTTAAATGAATGTATCAGAGGAAGAATGGTGATCAGAGGTATAGAGGAAAAAATGTAATGATGAAGTTTGTAGAATTGAAATGAAAAGTGCCAAGCTGAAGGTAAAAAAGAAGAAAAAATAAAATAATAATATAAAAAAAATGTAAAAAGTTGTAAAGAATGAGAGATAAATATATATAGAGAGAGAGAGAGAGAGAGAGAGGCGGAGCAGAACGAAGGAAATATAAAACTTAACCGGAAAGATGAAAGAAAGAGAGAGAGAGCGAGAGAGAGATATGGAGAGGCATATCGCATTTTAAAAATAAACGTTGTTTTTTGATTGATTGAAATAAGATGTGGTACTACCAAAACTGCAATATTGTCGGGTCATAAGTAGATTGTGTGGCATGGATGCCATCTGCGGTCGACTAATTGACAACTCCTCCCCATACGATGCTGTGGATAAACATTTTTGCAATTTCTTCCCACCTTGTGATCTTGATCGTCGAACAAAGTCGGGCGCTAGTGTTTGTTGCTGAGCTAACTGGTGTGGCTGTTGTTGTTGTAGTTGTTGCAGTTGTTGTTGTGTTAGTAATAATTGCGATTGGTGTATGGAAGCTGCACTAGACGAACCAAAATTACTCAACATATTTATATTTTGATTGCTACCTGCGCCACCGACAAGACCAGCCGAGGCGGAAGCAGGTAAATTTGACGTAGTTGGCAGTCCAATAAGTGATGTGCTTGGGCCAATTCCGATAGCACTGCCACTGCTAGCACCAACACCAGCACCACCACCACCACTAACGTTGCCACCACTAGCCATAACATTACCACCAATATTACCACCACTACTACCACTAATTGAACCCACACCAACACCAGTGCCACCACCCGTCATAATCATACGACGGTTACTGGAGCTACCACCCGTACCGATTGCTGTATTACTGCCACTATAAACACCGCCGGATCCAGAGGTTGTTCCTCCGCAAACACCATTCATCTGGGATAAGATTTTTAATATTTGTATATTTTTATTTTGTCTGAAACTGAGCCACGAATTTTTATTTATTTATTTATAACAATGTGTAATCCTTGGCAGGAAAACACCGAACAGAACTCAAATTATAACTCAAATCGAACAAATCGAAATTATAGTAAAAAAAAAAAAAAAAATAACTAAAACCAAAACAATAACAAACCGAAAATGTTCTTCTTCTAATATAAATCTAGTATTTTTGTCGGTCGATCTGAGTCGATAAACATATAGATTTGTGCTATTTTGATAAGGATGACTGGCACACAACTTGTTAAAAACACTAAGTAAAACACAAGGTAAAATGATTAAGTTTTGTCTACCTCACATTGTTAAAAAAATTCCTGAACACACTTGTCAATGAGAGAAAAGTGTTGAATTATATCTAAAGGGAATCACAGCCAATGCTGCCGTTTCTATTATCCTGACAGGAGACTACTGTTTTTTTGGTCGAAAAAAGTCCAATCTACTGTCTCCTGTTGCCAGAACGTATTTTACCAAATTTTCCTATTTCTACTCTATTCGTTTCGCTCTTCAACTTTTACACTTTAAACGTTTACATATAGCAGACTGAACACCATTGGGGTATTACTTTCATGTGGAACAGCCAATGTAAGAGTGGTGCTGGGATACATATGCAGACTAAACTGCCATTAACCAGAGAGCAAATAAACACACAATTTGAACTGTACCTGTATTACCCTGTAGCTATATGTATAAGCCTCGTCCGTTACTGGTAGATCTTTTTATAACTTTAGCTCATTTTCAAAAGACGGAGATTCTCTTTTTTATCAACATTAGAAATCTCCTGTAATGGCAGCACTGATCACAACCATCTATTAGGTTTTTACATTTTTATAAGTCAATCAGATTAAAAGAAATAGAGCCTATGTCATCCAAAATGGAGATTAAAGTATCATTATGTTTCTATCGCAAGCTTTTTGGTTTATGACAGCTGGTCTTTTGGAACGCGATTTTTTTGAAAGATAACATTTTACAGGTGTCTCGACATCAAGTATTTGCACAATTTATATCCTGTATAGATGCCAGCTTATCACTCGCAAATAATATTTCTTATTTTCTGAGAAATTCATCTCCTAGAAAGATTATACTTCAGATGAATGATTGTGGGATATTTGGAAAAAAAACTTTTTGCGGACATATGTTTAATTTAAAATAATAAAACGTTTGTTTGGCATGATACAAGACGAACCTGATGATTCTTGATGCCTTGGGAACAAAATTTATTTATATTTATTTGTTTCAGAAAAATATACACCTAACGGGGGAGGATATTAAAATAATAATATTGAAATCACTTTTATATTGTTGATCCCATTGAGGACAATATAAAATAAAATTGGACAGAGATTTAACATTTCTAGATACCAGATTCGTTCGTGCAGTTTTTTCTCAAAAATTTGTAGTTTGTTAAGGTACAAAGAGTGGGGTTAAAATTCTGCTTGATGAAAATGTGACGGGCCTAAAAGTGTTTCAGTTATTTTTTACTGAGGATGGAGCTACCATAAGTGAACCTCAAACATCCCTGCAACGCACACTTGATGTACATATGGGTGGATGTTTTCGAGGGAAACGGGTTCTGAAAATGTTAAAAAAAAGAAGATATCTATCTATATGGCCCATTCTCATATACACATCGAGTTATTGCAGATATTTATTGGAATGTCAAAGTGCGACATATTTACGAACTGTGATTAGTAGCGAAGCTCATCGCGTAAGCATAAGGTGATTAAAGTGGCGGGTAAACTCCGCTATCTTCTCAAACCGAAAAATGTATTATAAGCTTAAACGAAGGGTTTACACCGCAGTTGTACGTTCGGCGCTAAACAACGGTCAACATACTAGGCGTACTTCAGTGAAGTGGGAAGGTTGTGATCATCCCATTCTGAATCAAAACCTCACCTAAGGGAAAAAGAAAAAAAAAGCAGGTAAAAAGCTGTCAGACTGGTAAAATTACGCTAAAGTTAAAGATAATGCTAAACTGCAAAAGGTTTAGAATATACTTCTTACACTAAAATTCGTATACTCTTCCGTAAAAACAAAAACATGAAACGAGTACTAAGAACTCGAACTCCTGTTCGTAAAAATTCGCAAAGATTTTTTCTGTCCTGACAACAGGAATTTTTATCTTTTTGTATTTAGCAACCAACGGACGTATAACGAAAATGTACGTACACATAAGAAATAAATGTTTATATATGAGGAAGCAAAGTTAATACACCGAAATTTTCCTAAAAGTAGTTTTTATATCCACTAAAAACTATAGACTAAATATTTTAATCAAAAACCTTGGGCTTTTGAAATGATTCGCATCATTAGCTATAGAGTTCTGATTCATATGAGTATGTTTCGATTTGCTTCTCAGGCATGTTAAATTTTTTGTGGCCGACTTGAGTTATTGTTAATGGAATAACAGGATAAAAAGAAGAAAAAGAAACAGCAGGTCACATAGTCAGCTATTGGTTGTTACCTGTAAGCTGTTTATTTACAATAAGGACAATTTTACTTTGGTAAAGCACGGGTAAGGAGAACAAAAATTAGATTAGATTTTCACAGCGCGCGAGTAAAATCTTCGTTCAATTATGATATTATCTATCGCAGGCTAAATGCAATTAAGGTTGAACCAATATGTTTGGTTGACATTAAAAGATCGTAAATTGGTACAGGGCACGAGTTTTATATATGTATGTATATATCATATAATAAAGGTAGATAGATTAGTATTTTTAAAAATTGGTTGAGTTTTTAATCTCAAGTGCTCTATGTGTAAACCACATATTTACTCACACTTTAGAACCATTTTTGTGGTATATTTCAATGTTTGCTCTTTACTTATTTGTTCTGAAATATTTACAGAAAAAAATCTTACAATTCTCACTATTAAATAATAACATATAATGAACAATTATGTTTATCGAGCCTGCGTTGTGTAAACATAAGTATTCATTAGTACGAGAATGGAATATCATATAAGTATTTGATTAACGTTTATAGTTTTTTACTTAAATGCGTGAGTCTCATATTTTCTATTGTTTTAATTATTTAATTAACTGTAAGAATGCGTTTTATTTTTATAACAATACAATTTGCACATCGACTCTGGGAATATTTTAAAGAATATATGAATATGTCAGCAGATGGCAAATATGCAAATAAATCATAAGGACATGAGAATGATATGAATTCAAGTTAAATTATAATCTTAAACCGAAGTTGAACTCGTATGAATACTACGAAAAGAACAAAAAAACAAAAATGTTTTGGGCAATATAAAAATGCGTAAGTTCAATATCAACTGTATGAATGCTACAATTAAAAATAGAATTGGTTATACTAAAATAGGTTTGCACTTGCGGCAGCTTCTACTTTTTGCAAAAATTTACAAATTCAATGAAATATATATACTGCAGTAAAAGTAATGCATAACGTTCAACTACCAGTAAAAAAAATATGATTTAAATGCTTTCTTTTTTATACTTTTTTTTTGTTTAATTTTAGGGTACTAATTTAATACTTAATTCTTAAAAAAAAAAAACAATTATGATTAATTGAATTGATTCTGTTAATATATTGTATATACATTTTTGCAATTACCAAATAAATCTCCGAAAATTAATTTAAGGCAGCTATGGTTTTCTTCATCCGATTCGGACGAATCCTTAGATTCATTTTTGTTTTGAATGTGGAAAAAGAGCAGAAAAAGATACGAATAAACACATTGAAGTAACCAGCGCAAAAGTAACTTTTTGTGAGCTTGGCGAATGATGATATAATTTCATGACGTCTAATAATAACAAATAAATAAAACTATTTTAGTAAACCAATTTTATTGCCAATTGTTTGTAATAAGATTTAATTTTTTTTTATTGTTAAAACATTCATAAACAGGCATACGGTTTATTTGAATTAATGGCATTGTTTCAATATTATAAAACATACATAACAGTATGTTTATACAGCATCGGCTTCAGCTTTGCATTGAGTAAATATGGTTTGATAGATGCAAGTGTGCAAGCATGCATAGTCGGTCTTAAGTTAAGCAATTTTATAAACGTTCATTTCAGTTCTTTATCATTGTTTGATATTTTGCAGTGGGTTCTGATATGTCTACAGGCAGGTAATGAATTCTTTGAATCTCATGGTATCTAATGCAATTGAGACAACATTGAGGGATTAATATGAAATAGGCATTGATTTTAGATAAACGCGAGTGTATTGTATGCACTACATCGTAAGTGCTCTTAAAAAACGAAAACTTAGTCAAAAATAAAAAACAATTCAATGAATAGTTAGTTTCGCTCTTCGGACTCGCTCATGTGATATCACAACTCTAAATGTGCATCGAAAATTGGAACTTTGGAAAGGACCATGTTAACCACAGTTAGGGCCAACAAATGGAGATTTTCTAGGAGAATGTAGGAAACGAAAGAGCGAATAAATAGCCAATGAAGGTTGACATTTAAGTATGTTTTTCACAGGACTTTTCTGAACTTCAAAAGAAATTGACATTATATTTAAAGAGAAAGCTAACAAGGGACCGCAATGATTAGAATCCAACATACTGGTAATAAAGTAGAAGCTCTATTGCCAGTCTAAAAAAGAAAGAGATTTGCAGATTTAATAAATCTCAGTCACAGGTACGTGACAAGATGTCCAGAACAACTTCTGTAGAAACTGGAGGGACGAAGAGAAAACAGAATACATTTGCCACCTTATGTGAGAGCTATTAATGGATCTCTAAAATCTAGAAACACTGAGCGAACTTAAAAAAAAAAGGCCATAAGCAGTGTACAAGGACTAGCTTCTCACAACTTTTCATGTAGAAGAGACCTCCAGTTTTATGCCGTATCCGCAGGGCAGAGGGATATTTTAAGGAGCTTTCTCATATTTTTTGGCGATAGTCAGAATAGGGATGCTAGATTTCAAAAAATTCCCTGCGGGACACTTTCCATACTTACTTCAAAATATCAAGTTTTTATGGTTTTGAAGCCCTCTCTTGATCAAAACCCAATAAATTGCCGCTATGTCCGCCCGTCTATCCGTCCGTCTGTTACTAGTTTTTGGGCCTTAATTTTTGACATATATTGAAATGAGGCTAGTGATCCTGATATTGAATACATGTCTATATTCCATATTTCTACATTTGAGGAGAAATATATATAGAAATGTATTCTACGAGAGAGAGCTGGGCAAACACAAGGAGGTGAAGAACAGTATCCTTTTCTTCCTCATCACTGCAGCCTCTGCAAAAGTCGTTAGCGAAAAGGCCTAGCCTTGTCGCGTGCTTGCCTATTAGACAGTGTCCAGTGATGGCACCTATAATGATGCCAATATGCAAATTATTGAGAGAAATCAAAGTCTTAAAGCGCTTTAAATCCGGCTTGGACTAGACGTGTTATGCCACTTCTCCACCTAAGGTTTGTACTCCCGATTGCATCCAGCTTGAATTTTTGTTTACATGCAGCAATTGGTATACATACAGTGCCTTTTTCTGGCATAATATGTAAGGTTGTTCCAATTCTGGCGAGTTCATCGGCCTTACCGTTCCATAGAATGTCCCTATGACCGGTACCCAATATAGGTGGATGTTGAATTGCTCTGCCATCTCCGTAAGAGACGATCGTTAGTCGAGGGCTTCTATAGAAGAAACAAAGATCGAGTCCAGGGATTTGATAGCAGCTTGGCTGTCTGAAAATATATGGATATCTTTAGCGGATATCACGTTTTTCTTGAGCCACGATAAGACATCTTTGATTGACATACAACAACAATCATCTGGCGGGACATCCGGAACATAAAAGGTGGATTGCGGGACATTTTGCGGGACAATTTTCGAGCGGGAAACTTGTGGGACGAAACACGTTTCGCGGGACAGTCTCGCGGCTGACGGGACGTCTGGCATCCCTAAGTCAGCAGCTCACAAGAAATGGGGCTATGAAAATACTTTACTACATTATATTCTTGGATTCCAACTTGGAATACCATCCACAATTGTTTAAAGAACTAATGTACTAATTTTCATATGAACACTTATACAAAAAACAAATGCAGCCAAATCATAACATTTGTTAGACTAGATTGAAATGTTTACTCCCTTTACACGCACTGATGTCCATAAGTCGATTTATCAATTAGAGATGGGTTAAGGAGTGCTTTAAGATATACTTTATGTAGTTAACAATACCTTATCGATTAGAATAATGTATAGCATACAATTAGGAAATAAATTTTTTCTGTGTGATAATGTAGGATTCCCCCTGCTTACGTGCCTGTTAACTTGCTATTCCGGCTTAGCACACTTAAATTAGCATTCATTTATATGCGCACTTAAAAAACTAGATATAAATAGCATTCTTCTGGTACACATATGGGTTAGTTCAAAGTTTTAGTAATAACACGACCGAAAAAGGCAGAAAATAATTCGAAAAAAAGATTAAAAGCATTCCGGCTATGCCAGATAGCAATTACAAGAAGAATTACAAGAATTTGCTGTTGCCTTTAATTATTTGATTTTTAATTATTTCTTTGTTTCATTTTCAAATACAAATTTTTCATAAAAAATAAATTAACATCGAAGTTTTTAACTCGTAGACAAATGTTGCTTTTTTGGAAATAATATCCTTGCAACACTTTTTACAAATGTTATGTAAAAAAAACAACAATGATTTACATTTGCTAACTAGATTTTTTTTTGCGGTTCTACAAATATAAGCTTTTTCACAAAATATGTCCACTTACTACATAGTTGTTTAAACTATATAATACCCACTGCACAAAACTAAAAATACTCTGTGTTTGGTTAAAATATATTATGTGAGTATGTTATTTCCTACAATTTCTACAAAACGTTACACTGTGAAAGAAATGTGAAATAATTAGTTATATTGGTTAAACATTGGAATGATTTGATGAATGGTCATAGGAAAGTGAGAATATAAAGCTTTTCAAAAAGGTGCATCTAAACGTTAACAGTATGCACATTCAGACATTTATAGGAAATTAAATTAAAAAGAAAAAAATGTTGGTCGATGTACAATATTGCATATCTTACAATAAATGTTGACAATAATATCATTTCTATTGCTTACTTAGTTTTTTATATAGGCAGTAGATGTGTTTATGTACGTTTTTATTTTAAGAGGGAAAAATTATTAAAGGGAACAGGCCAGTTATGTTTGCCTCAACAAAACAACACAAATTTGTTCAAATAGAAACTATTTAAATCACTTTTCGTTCTTAGCATACATTCTATGTTTATCTATCGGTAAAAGACTTACACATTTCTTTTCAATTATGAAACATAAATCACAAAACAAACAAACAAAAAATTATGTAGAAAAAATGAATAGAGAAAAAAAGGTATTTTTTTTGTCCTTTTTCATATAAGAAAATGTATTTTTTTTTCAATAATCTAAACTTTGTTTTGTATATCACGTCAAACCATGACCAGAAGTTTTATTTGTTTTGTGTAAAGTGGAGTGTTTTGTTTGTTTATGTCATTTGGAACAAGCAGCGTTTTGCATACCACTTTT
This sequence comes from Chalcosyrphus nemorum, assembly GCA_949716465.1. NCBI lineage: Eukaryota > Metazoa > Arthropoda > Insecta > Diptera > Syrphidae > Chalcosyrphus > Chalcosyrphus nemorum. Next base: position 37,582,227 of record OX454332.1, read on the forward strand.
TATTTTACTTTTGTTAGTGCAAGTGCAATATGATGCTATCGCGAATTCTAATCATTTACTTACCCTTAGATTTTTAGATGTTATGCGTATTACTTTATGGCTAAATTTTATTTTTTATATTCACTAAATAGAACCGATACGATACCTTACCAAATTTACTGCGTAATTTTTTATTAATAAAAAAAAATAACTTGGGGAAAAAAATTGTGCTATTAAAATTTCGGTTACGAAATATTATGAAATAATTGTTTGCCAAAATTGAAGTAACTTTTCGATAAAATATAAAAAAAAAATAAACAACAGATGTAACGAATGTATCGCCAAAATATCTAATGTTGCAAAAAAGTTTATCTACTTAAAACATGTTTTGTTATTTTTTTTTTAATTTCAAATACTTTTGTTTAAAAATTTAATTTTTAACTTTTCTATTTCTATTGCATTGCACTACTTAAATAAAACGCGTCAGATTGATTTTATTTTATTTAAAAATTTTTGAAAAGACTATTTTAAAATTCTAGAAAAAATCTACCTACTAATTGGGAATTATTTAAACTAGTTTGCAAAATATTTTTCTCAAAAACAATACAAAAATAGAAAAATATATAAGAAGCCGACTGCATAAACAGAAATTAAAAAATAAATATTTTTTATTTTTTTATAAGAAGATTGATGAATAAGTGAACATAAAATTATATATAAATAAAAATATGATAAATGAAAAAAAAAAAAAGAAAAGGTCGAACCAAAGTGGAAATTTAAAGGCCAAAAAATATTATTTAGCTGATTTGAATTTCTCGATGTTTTTCACAAAAGCTTTCCGTTTTGCTATATTTTTTTTACTTCTTTTTATATTATTACCCTAATTTATTTTTGTTATTTAAATATTGTTGGTAAGGAAAACCGTTGCGGATCCCTTACCTTAAGTTGTTTGTGGTTTTATACCGCGGAGTTGATACTTACTGAATCTGCGCATTAAATTCCCAGCAAATGATGGCGATGGATCGCCTTTACCACTGCGTGATCGGAGATCACGAACTTGGTACTTGATATTTGGTACAGAGAGCAGCCGTTGATCGCGTTTATCTTTTTTCTTGTATCTTGGTGGAGCAACAGGATGGGGTTCTCCATCATTATCGAATAAGGGCAAATCTACAGGTCGTGAAATATGAGCGCCTTCCATTGTGGATGCTAAGGATTTTGCAACAACTGGCTCGTCAACAAAGTCAACACGTTTTGATGAAGATATGGGCACAGCTTGTGGCTGCGACATAGTGCGTTCCTTTTTGTTAGAACGAACTATGACAATTCTATCATGAATATTTATTTTCGGCACGCTTTGAGCTATATTCTGGGTTGAATTTGATTGCGATGCCGAGAGGCTTGTCGGTTCAGACAAATCGGAATTACTGCCACACATACGATCCAAAGCATTTTCTATATTACCCTCTGGAAGAATTTCTTTATTTTCCAGTTCGCCTAAACTCGAGACGATATCTTTTTCGATTTGCTCCATGTAATCGGATTTATCTTGTTCTGTGTCTGTGGGCGATGATCCAGACATAGAATCTGGTGATATTTCAACTGGCGATAATGGTGTACCTTCAGTGGGAGCACAATAAAAGACCGATGTACCCTTGGAAGTTGAAGATAAATTGGGATCACCATTTGTAGGCGTTGGAGCCGTTTTGGCAATCTTCATGTTAACCTTTGATAATTGACGCTTCAAATTGAAAGCTTTCCATGGAATTGATTTGCGACGACCTTGTGCCTCGCATGGGAAAGCAGGCTGCTCCTCTGAGGTAGGACTATTATTGTTAGTGGAACTAGTTTGAGGATTCTCGAGTGCTTCACTAGCGGGCGATATTGGACGGGAGGGTGAGGTTGATTGTTCTCTAGCGGCTGTTGATGACGATGATGATGATTGTGCTGTTTGGGTAACTATTGTAGCGGTGATTGTTTCGTGAGGATAGGAGGACGGCATCTGGGTCACTTTTTGTGGACTACTTGACACGTCGTTTAACTAAAGCAAGTGTTGTTGGTTTTTTTTTTTTGTGTTTAAGTTTTTGATATTAAATATTTGTACTGACTGTGCTATTTAAACTTATTCTACTTGATAACGCATTTGTTTGCATTAGCATTTCCCAAAACAATAAACTATGAAACGTTTTTAAAATACCTCATGCTTTAAAATAGACTCTAATGAAAGGCAAAAAGGATAAAATATGTTGAAATAATAACAATAATAGTGAAATCAGCAGGTTTATATTTCTAGAGACAGCTTGTTATAGACATATAAAAATAAAATGGAATATAATGACATGTCCAAAGAGATTCACTTCAAGCTTCAAGCAAAAGATGATGTCAAATTTATTTCTGGTGGAATTGAGTTTTAACTTTGCGAAGTTTCTATGTCTACTGAGCTTTGACAATTGAAAAGTGACATTGTGTATATACACTGCGTTTCTAGAAAATACTGCACTCTGCTATTGTAAAATTATTGATATTAAAATGCTCAGTGCCTAAGCAGCCACAATCAAAATGAATTTATAAATATGTATGAACGTATGCGCCCTGTTTCATTGCCTACTGTCTTTGGGAAATGCTTTATTATTCTATACTATATTCTATATTTTATATTACTTGATGATTAGCAAAGTATTTACAAAATACATATGTATGGATTACTATTTTATTAACGGAACATTACGCGCAAGTATACACTATCGCTGCTGCTTTTATTTATATCAAAACACTCATGTGCACACACGGATAAACCTAGTTACTTCACATTAAGTTAAAATATTTTTAAAATAATAGAAAATAAAAACTTATGAAGCAAATTAAAGAAAATTAATTAAAATATGTTGTAGCCAACAGTTTTACGATAGATTTTTATTTCTATGAATAGTTATTCTTGAGCAAATAGTTAACAATTGAAACAGAATGCTTGCAAATCAAATTCTAGTTCAAATGCGTTCTCAAATGTAATTGTTTTTTTTTTTTTTTCAGCGTTAGCGTTAGTTTTTGGTTTTACTTTTTTTTATGTGAAAATAAACTTATTATGTTACGTTGTTATCAGCACGCATGATATGAAAATTCGCTACCAATTAAAAGCCAGCTGTTCGACTGAATTCATATACTCTTTTCGGTAATTTGAAAGAAAAATATTTTTATTAAGATATGTATCTGGGACTAATCATGAAAGGTTTTATATTTACGAAATTTGTTTATAGGAAATACTTATGATTTGTCATAGAAAAGTTTCAAGGTTCATGTACTTTTTTCTAAGTTTCGGAAAATAAAAGTTACCACATGAGAATTTCAAACAAATTTCACTGAGACATTCTAGATTCGAATAGCTTTAAAATGAGGAAAGTAATATCTGAGAGATATCGTAGTTGACTTAATGGACAATTCAGAGCTGCAACTTTAGTTTTTTTGCGAAATAGTGTGGTAGTAACTTTTATTTGTTCATTACTGTATATCATGGAGTTAATTTTAGTCGATAATCATTGGCGGATTATCGTTCTAGAGCAGAGTTTCAAAAAATGATGCTACATTTTTTAACTCTGACTAACTGTAATTTTTGCACATACGGTTGTTCTGAAAGAAAGTTGATAAATTTATTGCCGAAATATCATTAGCCAATATTAACCTACAAGAGTGACAAAACACATGACTGTTGAGGAGAGCTCTATCAAGTCCCTCTGGTACGCAATTCTAAGCATGATTCTTTGGATCTTAAAGTTAAAAAAAAAATAATATTAACAATAATAGAAGCATACTCTAAGCTCTCGAGTGTTGGATGATAAGTAAGAAAGCTGAGCGCTTATTGGGATATTAGTTCTCTTAAGTAAGGATAACGAATAGAGAGCAATATACAACCACGAACTCTATGAACTGTACAAGGAGATGGATGTAGTTCAAAAGGCCAAGATGCGCTGACTACAATGCATTAGCCACATCAAGCAAATTGACAACAACTTCAGCCAAGTGAATCTACGAATCACAGCCGAATCGAGACGGCGAAGAAGACCCTCCGGTACAGAGACCAAGTTGTCGCGGATGCCAGAAAACTTGGTATTCACAACAGGGTTCGAAAACTGGTGACGTACTGCTGACCAATAATATACGAGTATATGCAAGGGGTGATTCATATAGAGATACGTTTTTATCTATGAATTTTTTGACAGATAACGTATGAGTCGAATCAACTTTTTGCTGTATTTTAGACCAGTATTGTTTGACATTTTATCATAGTTCGGCACAGCGTCGAATAAGTATTTAGCAGTATTAAGAAAATCAGCATACCATGAGGAATGTGTTTCGAGAACGTAGTGAAACACATGAAGCGAACTTGTGGCAAATGAAAAAAAAAAAAAATTCAGCGATGGTTGTTTTCAACAAAATTGTTTATATTTTTTCTCTTAAGCTAACTTTATGGTCCTGCTTATGTGCCACAACCAATATAGGCTTAAGGAGCTAAACATACTAATTAAAAAAAAGCCAAAAGTTTGGGAATGTTAAAAAAGTTTAAGACTTTCTTTTGGGTGATGCAGTGATGTCCAGTAGCGAATTTCATGTGCATGCTGCTTTTTTTAATGATCTAAATTTAATTACAAAAGCATCTTCTGCACAAATTCTACTGCAAACAAATCTAAGAATCATTTACGTGTGGGTAAAAGTATGCTTGCAATTCATGTTTTTTTTTTGTTTGTTTTCTTTGTTTTGCTGCAAGAACATACTAGGTACTGTGTATTATCTGATTCTAATCCATAATGTCATGAGGCCGCATTGCTCTGGTAAGTGTTGTATCTTATTTTTTTTTTTAATGCTAACATACAATCCGATATATTTCTTCTGGTTATGCTATGACTTGCGTTTAAAAATACACAATCGCTTTAAAATGTAACTGTAAATATGTAACTCAATGTGGGCAATAGCTCAATTAATTTTACTTTCTTTTTTTTTTGCCAAACTTATCAATTAGGAAAACGGAAAAATTAAAAAAAAAAAAAAAATAGTGAACTAAATTTTAACCCAACTTAAAAAAAACTACACCGTTTAATGAAACCAACTTCAAAAAAATTATAGATATAAAAAAAATATATAAACTTAAATGCAATATTAAAAAAATTGAACTAAAAATACTATAAGAAAACTATCTTTTTCATTATAATGTAATGTGTAAGTAGGGAGCTTACGGTTAAAACGCACTTACCTGGTCTATGCTAGGTGAACGGGCGTGTTCATCTTTGTTATTATCACCACGTTTTGGGCTCTTAGGCACCCGAGAATATGGATCCTGCGCTCCATATAAATCGGGACTAGCAACACTAAGGAGACAGACTTTTTGAACGGTATCGACAACAGCTAAACCGTATTCATTGCCATAAGCCATTCTAGAAATACATTAATTTTTTCCAATATAAAGCTGTGAAAGCAATTTTATCCCATTTTTTTTTTTTGTTTTTTTGGTAAAAAAAATAATTATTATATTTTACGATATTCACTACTTGATTTTTAACTACATGGGCGGGAGATTCTAGATATTCGATATGCAAACAATCTATGACCTCATAACATGAACGTTTTTTTTTTTTTTTATTTTTATTTTGGTTTTTGAAATACGTGTCTTTGTACTTACAGGCCGTAGCTGGAATTTATACAAAGTGATGTTATTTGTCCAGGATGACTACCCTGCGTCCAGGGGGTTAAACAAATGAGTTGCGCCTGAAAACCTGGGGGTTTTCTTTGCGCCCCTGGTCTTACCCTCAGCATGCCATCGGTCTAAGCAATTTGTCTTGATTGTTAAGTGTCTGGAAATTTAATTTTGCTAAAATTTACCTTTCTATCGTTATCCACGGCATCAGCTGTTTTTGGGGCCTGGCGAGGAACAAATTCACAATCAGGACTACCACCATCACCGTCATCAAAGCTTTCATATTTAATTGGTATTTCTAAGACCAATATTTCTGAGGTACTTTCTAACTTTCTAAACTTAAATAGTATCACGTGACCACTAGCCCCGGCAATGCACAACCTTCTGGATTCAGCACAAAGCGTTATAATTTGTATGCCAAGTGGATCATCATCCACATTGTCTATTGATCGAGCTCTTGGTCGCTCGAAGATTTTTCCAGTTTTCAGTTTGTATAAAATCTGTTAAAATAGAATTTTATTTAAGTTTTAATATTATCAAGATAGTTGGTTTTAAGGTTTCTTTGTACATTAAAGAAGGCCAAAGGATATTATTCGGTTATTGAGTAAAAAGCTAATTATTCACAACCAATCAATTGTCCCAGAACTAGAATTAAGTAAGCACTTCACATGAACAGTGTTTCGACACTAACTCAAGGTAGTGATTACCGTCGAGACCTAATACCATCCGGGCTTCAAAATTAACTACACCAAATCTTTTCTAAACCTTCTTCTTTATTCAAATCTTGTGGTTTGTGGCTTAGATATCAGTAAGTCTATTCACGTACACTCCCAAAAAAGCGAAATTTTACGAAAACCTGTTCGGCTTCGGAGAAATTCGTAGTTTTACAGAAAAGAGTGCTCACAAAGATTGTCCACGAGTAAGGACGATATCTCCCCACGCTGAGAGTTTTAGTGCAAAAAATTTCTTTGGATCAAGCTGACCTTTACTTTGATTTTTATTAAACTGCAGATAAAAATACAACTTGATATAATTCACAGTATACTTTAAGAAAACGTTTGAACAATTCAACGTTTACCCTCGTTATGTGCTTTAATAATAACAGAAATTCTGTCTTTTCATTTTAATTCCATTTAAAATAAAGGTACGGTCCCTACTGTAGATGAAAAAGGAAAGAAGGAAACAGCACGACACATTTATAGTTAGGTCTTGCTCATACAATTTATCCTATGGCTTTTTTGAAAATGTGCAGACAGGGACTACATTAAACAATACCCACAATAAGCTCCACTAACTATCCCAATGTAAAATTGAAGGACATCTTGCCATTTGACAGGTTACTCACCTATTTGGGATTTTTACTATACAATAAATTTTCAACGATGGTTCAAAGGTGGAATGTGGAGTCGGTGCGGGTATATTTTCGCAATCCTTAAACATCTCAAAACATTATAGACTTCCGGATACTTTCTGTGTATTCTAAGCAGAAGTACAATTCATGGTTAATCTGACCTGCGGTTCAGGGCATAGTAACGTACGCAGATGCCTTGGCCAGATTAGACTCAGCTCTCGATTGTTCACACATACTTTGAAAGGGAATTTTGTCAAAAAAAAAAAAAAACCATTTAGCCCTAAAACTATCAATCACCCTCAGTGGTCATTTAAAAAAATAATTCGTTTAACACAATTTTAACATACTTGTAGCGATCCAGCTCCGGCGTCCCAGAATTTGATAGTTCCATCCTGATGGCCGGTTATCACTATTTCAGAATAACTACACGAAGCCGGTGACCATTCTCCTCCTGATACAGGCCATTCACGATCCGAGAATCCCGTTCTTCGATTTGCAGTACTACGACCAACCTGAAGCAAATATTATTAACAATAAAAATTTATTAGTTACAAATAACTTAATAATACTCACGGAATAAAAAGCCGGAACTAAGTCTGATGGACAGTCAGCTAAATAAGTGCAACATGTAACAGGTGATTCATGTAAGTCCATAGGATAAGGCGATTCGAAACATGGAAAACCGGGTGTTAGTAAATCTATTAAAACTAAATCGTGTTGCAGCAGTACTGCTATGGCATATGGTTCCTGCATATCTAGAAGAATCAATAAAATTAATTAATTTTCTCTACTTCTAACACTGTTTCGTCTTACCACTTGTCCAAGGACTTTCACAAAGGGTAATAAAATCTACAACGGGGTGTTCCATCTCTAAGACTGTAGTTGATTTCCCTTGCATAACGGTAATGCAAGGCGATTTGCCACCCTTTTCCATTGACAATCCGCCCGAAAATATCGTGTAAGTTTCTCTGTAAGAAAGTAAAAAATCAATATGTGTACTGGAAACATTCAAACGTTCTACTATGTATTTTGTGAATCAAATTAAATTTTTTTGTAAAATTATATTAAAGCTTCTGTTTAAACCGAAACTTTATGTTTCAAAATAAGTACGGGCCATTGTGCAGTTTTTTGCGAGATTTTGTGGAACATGAACACACAATATACACAAAGGGTGACCAGATAGCAATGATACTTCTTCTCCAATTGCTATGTTTCAACAGCTGTCAAAGTTACCCATGATATCTAGTTGTCAAAATATTCAACAAGTCCTTAGCCTATGACAATGAGCGAACCACTTTGGACGAGCTCAAGAACAACATTCGAGGCGCTATTGTCGGAATAACGCGGTACATTTTGAACCAAGTCTAAGAAAAATGTACCAACCGCTTGAAGTTTCATACATAATGGCATGAATGTAACTTCAAAATAAAGCTAGAATTTAATTTGATATCTCACACCATTAGTGTCTATTTACATTTCTATTTCTATCTTTCTTATCTGGTCACCCTATACTAAATATAAAATTTTAGTACAAGAGTTGGACAATTTCGTAAGAAATTTTAAATTAAATCTATTGGCCTTTTCGTTCGAAAATACTTATACTTATGTAGTCATCAAAGCCCCACCAATCCACTTAAACCTCCTGTCGTTTTTAACACTTCACTCACCCCATTCGCGTCGTTTTCAAGTCGACCTTATGTATTGGTTTGCAAGCCTCGGGTTTCCCATCCTTGTTTGTTTTTGCTGCACATAGGAAAGGCCAGCCACATAAAACGAAAAAACGGAAAAAGAAGAAAATGGATTATGTTAAAAGTTAATCAATCTCTCCTCCTTTCAATGAACATTGGGCTATTTGTTTGAAAAGGAGGTTAAATGGAAGAAAGGTTTTACCGTGCGGAAACGAGTGTATCTGCGGTTTGGGACAAGGTCTGAGCGGCCACGTACACAGTGAACCATCAGTGTGGGATGATACAAAGTGCTTTCCCTCATGATGCCAGGCGATTGATCTCAATGGTTCAGGAGATTGCCATCGGATTTCGGCACATTTATTCCTCAAGTCCCATTGCACGATAAGACCACTTTCGAAACCAATTAGTAACTGTGAAAAAAAATAAGAAAAAATACCTTTAAAAAAATGCTCGACGTAAATTACTGGTTTTTTTTTTTTGCGTTTATTCATTTTACTTTATTGGCATCCAATGGATTATCAGATAATCCTATCACAGCCCCTGGGTGAGTAGTTCGTATACTGAAAGAGAAGAATAAAAGTTAATTATAATTTCATGTTGTGTAGAGAAGTTATTTAGCAAGAAGAATATTGCACAAATATTAGGGGGCAGGTGAACAATAAAGCGAAGCCGAAAACTTTATCTTCCCTGAGTCTTGCAAAGAAAATTCAATTATTTTCAAAGATGATTTATTGATTAAAAAGTTCAAAATGTGGATTTGGTTTGGACAGTTGCACCTTTTTTTATTTAATACTCAAGATGAACCCCACAAATACCACCTTTTGTGAAAATCTGGTGCAAAATAAACTTAGCAAACCGCTACTGCTTTGGTTTAACAAAACAACTTCTAACGCTCCAGAGAGAATTGAATCGGGTTAACGAAAAAGATCGAAACCTATATTAATTTTTTTTATAATTTTTCTTGCCTTTGAAGCCATGGCACGCATCTTGGATGTGCGTATCTTTCGAGGAGTGAACGTGAACTCTGACCACGATCTTGTTGTTTTGCTTCGAGCTGCTGAGAAGAAGCTTATCGTTTAATGCCATAGAAGGAATCAGAGCTTAAAAATAGGACCTGAGAGAGAATTTTGCAGTTAATTCACCCACCACAAGCGCTTACAAGGAGAAGACCGAATACTGGAACAACATCAAAGAGGTAGCCGTGACTACCCTTCGCTCCTAAGCTAAAAAAAAAGCCCTTAGTGCATTCATTGGAAGGTGACAACGCACTGCAGCGCCAGACAACAGCAGCGAGATAAGTACCTTATTACAAAAAGAGAAGAGAAGAGAATCCTAAGTGTAAAGAAAAACTAAAACACAGCCTTTCAGCTCAAGGAGATTAAGCAACCTTAGGAGCGCAACAACATCCATCCAAATTTTTATCGGAAAGCCAAACAACTGGCAGCTGGGCAGAAAATTATAAGAGCGATCGGACAAGATGAGAATCCACCTCCAGGCCCTCCACCAAATGTAGGCACCACAAAACTGAAAAAGAACAAAGCCGCTGGATCTAATGTGCTTCCAGCTGAAATTACTTAAGGAGGTAATGATGTAGATGTAGATGTGGAGTGAATGCACCGAGGCATCAAAAAAGACTTGTTGGAGGAACGCATGCTTGAGGACGGGAGTTTTAGCTCTATATGCCCCTTCTTCAAAAAAGGCGATCCAGCATATCGACAACAGACGAAATTTTCACACTCTGGCCTATCCTGGAAAAGACCAACGAATATCAAATCGAAGTCCAAACGTTTTCATCAACTTTAAAGCCACCTATGACAGCATTCCTCTTTTCGAGCTCTACCAGGCGATGATCCACTCAAAATTTTTCAGATGTTTCGCAAATCACGCAATGCTCTGTGCAACTAAAAACCTGGTATTCCAATCGTCCACCGGATTTTGGACACGGAGATCCATTGTCAGGAGACTTCTTTAATATAGTGTTGAAAGTAAGCATATGTGATTACAATACGCAAGGCTGCAACCTAAACAGCTGGGCCGATTTGCTTCAAACTTCGCATCTGAACTGTGTGAGTCACTATTCGAATTGGAATTTTTGCAAGTTCTTTATTCATGATTCCATTTCTAAGCATTAAATTTTCAGCGGATTCCCCGATATATAACCATATAACCATTTTTTTTACCAATTCGACAACACCAATAATAGTAACAAAATGGAAAAGCATTATCGTCCTTCTTCACTTATCTCCAAATCGAACACAAACCGAAATAGGGAATACATGTTCTTCAATTGCTTTTCTGTATTCAGGATGATTTTTCGATTTGCGCTTGAAGTCTTTAATCCTTATAAGAGGAAGGGGACGGGCGATGAAATTCCTAAGACTCAAATGTTTGTTTTTTGCATTATTTTGCTACTTATTGTTGGGTCGCCGCTTATCTCTCCTAAGAAGATTATTGATTCTCCGGCGCATTCAGCACATTTTCCTCTTATCAATGAAGGGTGCTCAGATTTTAATACAGATCCTCACAGTGAATACGAATTTGCATTTGAATTCGTAATGCGATAGGAATTTTCCATTTGCATATTAATGGCAACCGTCTCTCCGCAGATTCTTTCGTCACTACGTCAATTTGACTGACACCCGTTCTTGTGGTAGCAATGAATGCATTGAATTCAGCCCCACCATTGTGCTTTTGTCATTTGGCCACAACAAGGAGAACGACACAGGGATGCCGAATTCCCACTCCTTAGTTACTTATTCATGATGAAACCTCAAAAGCGCTCCACTGGAGTCTCAGAATTGCCTCCAATTATATGATGCTTGAAGGAATTGAGAATAAATATGCGCATAGGGTATTCGTCAGTTTTGTTGGGTGGCAAAGAACCAGAATTTTCAATAAAGATACACTCTACACATACAACCTGCAAGATGGCTTTTTAGTGGAGTATATTGAAAAGGTGGAACATAAAGATTGCAAAGAGGTTTATATGACGCTGTATTCCAGACCACTTGATGGCGAGACTTTAATTGTGTCCCATTCAGATTTGACCTTATGTGAGTACAAAAGCAATCAAATTGGAGCACGTTAAAATAAATGGAATAATGGTATCCAATATGTGTTGCAAAAAAAATACAGGGTGATTCCGTTTGTTGCAGTTATACTTTAACAGGTTAAAGGATCAGATGTGACAAAAAAAAAATTATTTAAATAGTATCGTATGGAATCAATGTTTAGTTATTTTTTGCTTTTCTCTTCAACGACTCTGTGACCAGAAAGTTCAACATACAGTGGAGTAAAACCAGGAAACCCAGGCCAGTAATAAAGCCCAACTTATGCAGGCTTTCCTTATCTAAGTTAAGAGTTTCCTTATAGCAATATGGATTGATTAATCATTTGGATTGCCTTAGACATGGCCCATTAGTCCAGTGGTCTAGACGAAGACAATGTTGTCTAGTTGACGCAACAACAAAGCTCAGGTTTTATGGACGCAGATCCTGGTGCCCAAGGACCCAGAAGAGCTTTACCCTGGTACTTATATTTGAAAAGAGATTGCTGTGCATCGTAGCGGTCCATTACGTTAAACGATACCGCCCTAAATGCTGCCTGGTTATGTGAGAAGATATGTATTCTAACGTCTTTGATCCCCTTAAACAAATTGTGTCTAAAATAGATTTCAGTTTGAAATACAGTGGGACTCAGGTACCGAAATCTTTGCGTTGGATGCAAAAGCCCCAGCTTCAACTCCAAAATCTATTTCCATGTCTATGTCCATAATTTCAACCTCAAATAATTAACATATGCAACGTTGCCTAAATATGATATCTGGAACTGTGCAGAACATGTCTGTTAGGAAATGTGTAAAGTGTCTCTAGATGCCATGCTAGATGCCTCACAAAATCACTTGTTTCATGTCTGTCTCATATCTAGCAGAAATCTTCCTGATGAAGATTGGAGGGGCTGCCCTAGAAGAATAAGTACAGGGCGAGAAAATAGATAGAGTAGGAATTTTCATTAAATTAAAACCACATTTATTGGGTAATGAATGTAGAACTTATTGATTAATGGAGTTCGGTCAATGGAAATTAAATATTTTGTGCAAGTGAAGAATAAGTTGGTCAATGGCCGCAATTTCTGGGTTATTTGCATACATCTTATACTTAATCTTCAAATAACTAAACAAAAAGGAGGCTAAAAGTGTCAAATCGCATGGCCTTGCCTTGTCAATCAATTTCGCCTCTAATGTTCTCCAGGCTAAATGTTACATCTTCGTACGCAAAAAATTGAGTAATTGAGTGCTTGTGTGGGCAGTAGCACCGTCCTGTTAAAACCATAGATCGTGCAGACTTAATTCAATTTTTGTAACAAAAAACGGTCAAGTGCCAGAAGTGAGGCCCAATTATTGAATCTGGTGACGAATTGAGGTGCCTGGCTGGTTAAGAACACTTACATCACAGTGGTGATATTAAGCGTGTACGTGCTGGCCGAGCACGCAAATATACAGTTTGATCCATCCACACTATATCTAGATTGCTTTGCAAAAAAACATAATAGATCCATTCCATAAAGAACATATACATACAATATGCATCTATATCTACAGTGTAACGAAGTTTTGAAGAAAAATTTGAACTGGTTTTCCAAAAATATAGGCTATTGATTTTATGACATAATGTCACACCTCGTCCTATTGACCCTTGAAGTTCTATTGCCTCAAAGTTTCGCGAAAGTCAGCCGCCGGAATAAGTTCTTGTCAAAACCCAATCATTGACTTGTTACTTCAATTTTTTATATCCAGGTTGACATAAATAACCACCTCGAAATGCATAATTACATAAATTCTATTTTCAGCTCAAACTTTTCCCAGGACCCCACTATATCCCATCGAGAACAAAATTTAATACCAACCTTTTACAGGCTAAAACCCCTCACAAGGTACAATTTGAGTAATTTTCTATAGATCTCGTAAAAAAGCCAATATAACTGTAATGCCGAATTCCTTCTCTTATACTCGTAGGTATAATAATGATGTATTGAGGGTTTACCATACATATAACGGTATTAGTATTTGGTCACAATATACGTAGAAAACATGTGAATTCGTTGGATCAAAGTTAATGAAAGAGCAAGTCGGTGTGGTATGTCACGTCCATTGGAGAACCATCATCTGTGTGCAATCAAACGCCTTAATCAATTACATAGGCTGCCACATAACATATGGTTGAGGAGCCATACATATATAGAGTGAAAGCCGACCCGAATGAGTATTGATGAAGGCTAGCGTTGTTTATCACCATCCTGGATGTACGTACAAACATATTTGTGGGCTAACACTGCTGAAAACGTACAAGAGGAGGGATTATAAATTCGCTTTGTTCCTTTGAAATTGAATTCGGGTTTTGACAGGCAGATTAATACCTTTGATGGATTAAAGTCGTAAAGAATTTGTCGGTTACGGATAAAAAATGAATGGGAAACCGTATATTAAATTTTGGTTTTGCTCTTCTTCGTATTTTTTCATATCCAGCGATATGATTAGAAGCAAATTGCAAAATACAACGGATTACATTGACACGTGTAGTAGTACTTATGCGAGAATATCAAAATTAAAAAGCAAAAAGTGCAGTTTTTTTACGTATAGGCGGAATAAGTAACATTCTAAACATTTGTCTTATTTACTTGAACTTGTGATAATAATTCGATACATAAAGTCGAAAGAGTAGTCCTTGTATAGGGTGATCCGACAAGATACATGAAAAAATAAAGTCTAAATAAAACAACAACGGCACGAGATATAAAATTGATTTTAGCTTTTTTTTGAAGCTACATTCATCCCATTGAGTGAGTGTAGAATAGCACATCATTTAAAGGTCGCCTTGGCTCCGCTGGCAGTGCTTTAAGCGGTTTGTCCAATTTTTGGTCGCATTCGCCAAAATTCACAACTTCGAGCGTCTCTTGTATGACGTGGCGTGTTGCGCGCGCTGTCTTGTTGGAACTAAAGCTCGAATATATCGATGTTGTCGAGCTCTGGCCACATATATTTGGTTAACATTCCTCTAAGCCTGAGTCCATTCACGGTCTCGATATTTCTTTCCTCATTTCGAAGGAAATAAGGTTCGATGATACAGCCATGCCACAAACCACTCCAATTTGATGCTTGGTCGAATTCTTGCGGATTTTGTTCGCTCTAATAATGGCAATTTTGCCGCTTAACCAAAAAAGGAGACGGTTTTTTGGCCAAAATCCGGATCTACGGCCAACATTTCCAGCGCCCATGTCATTGTCTGTGGTCACCTGGTTTCCATAGTGCGAAGAATAGCCTGCACAAGGATGAAGCCATGATGACGACCAATCTCACGACGAAATTCACTTTGAGTATTTACAACTGATTCGCAATTTTGATAATATTTTTGTATGATTTCCGCACCTTCGGCAAACGTGAAACGACGTACGATAAAATGGCAAGTCTTACTAAATATTTTTACAGCTGAGTGTAATTGGTAACTTTGATAGCTGCTGAGACTTAGCAATTGAAGAAAGTGTCATTGTTATCTGGTCACATACATAAATGATTGATTGAGCCAAGCCCGCCTGCCTTCTTATGTGTGCCACCAGATCTTAGGCTCTAATTTTCAGCCTGCATATAAATACAATACAATTTCCTATATGAGTATTGTATTTTTTCTACAGTATATCTATAAGCATACTACTTTTTTAAATTTCTAAAATTTTCGGGCTTACAAATTTGCAAACATTTAAGGGGTTCATTCAAACTCTTATCCAGAACTTACTTTATAAAATTTATTCCGTAAACAGTAAACAGAAGTGCATACAATAGCCGCAACAGATTTATCTGAAACCGGAAGAGCTCTTGGTTTGTGTATGATGTGGTGATTTGCACTCATTTAACGCAACACTAAATCGACTTAAAAGCCTGGTAATTAAAATCTCTTTGTGGAACATAACAATGCTCCATTATTTCCTCCCCACTCGTGTAAGAATAAGGCCGGATGAGTGTCTAAAAGTGAGGGAAGGAGAAAGAAAGCGGCCAATGCCTGCCATTCAGAATAAGCTCCCTATCGTATATGCTACACCCATCCGAATGGGGTATACACAGCTCCGTGACGTGCACGGCTGCACAAGGCATGGAGTATTATCTATGGCAATGGTGGCCGTAAAAAATAGGTCGACATTATTTGCAAAGTATTAACCCTGAAAAATAAAAATCAATTCCACTCGACCTTTGCAAGCTTTACCTTACTATAAAATGGGTATATTAATAGGGACCCGAGTGCCGTAGCAATGGAAGGTATTTGAGGAATAGATTAGCTTGCTTCAAAAAGGGTCTTTTTTTTCTTCGCAATACCTGAGTCATGCTTTTTTAAAATTTGATTCCAATGATTTTTCGTTTTATTTTAGTTTTTAAGTTAACTGTGTGCACACTATAGATTCTGGGCATAACTATTCCATTTGAATGAAATGTTAATGAGTTGAGTAAGAAATAGATTTTAAGGCAATTAAAAAAGTAATCCGTGTTTATTGTATGTTCAATATAGTCTTGGTAATTAACATTAACTAGGCCAGTGCAACAACTAAGTGCTGTTAAACCAGGTGATCAATGCTCTAGAAATTTTAGAAAATAATATAAATTCAAGAGGAGGTTAGCTGTGACCACAACTATAAGTGCTTTAATCTTTATCTTAGAAAAGGAAGGAGTTGAAGTTACACGCTAGGCAGATGACGGCTGTAGGAATTATTGGGGAACATTCTACTGTTTTGCGAGAAACCAGCGATAAAGCCGTGACAAAGTTGAACTAACAGCTGTGTTGTTGATGGCAACGTCCTCGTTGCACCGAAATGTATAAGACATGAAGACCGCGTCGTCAAAAATGAAAGTGAATATGCATCCCCTTGTGGGTCGTAGGGCCTCTATAACGCCTACGGACCAGGAAAACGCAAAGCCTAATATTACGGCCTTATACGAAGGCGGTAGGTGCCATGTCTTACACAATAAGAAGCTGTCGAATGATTTCGAAATCACATATACATCAAGGATTTATACTAGTACCACTATTTTTTGAATAAGACAGATACGATTGAGGTATTGTAAGCCAACATTTCTCGCGTTATTCGCCAAATACCACTCGAAATGATCGAAAATTGGAAGTTTAGAATGTAGCATGTTAACGGCCAATATTTGAAAGGATTAATCCACGAAAAATGAATGTCAAGAATTTTTGTTTGTAGTTTTTTTTTTACTTTGAAAAAAAGTACCTCTAAATGCATCGCCTGCTCTATAAACAGTTTGGATTGGGGTGCTGGTTTCGTCCCATTACTACACTAAATTGGAATATTGACAGCATATTTTCGGGTGGCACGCTGCTGCTAAATAAGGGGATAACTCTAACGGTTGTCTGTATGTTAAGGGCTATCAGATTGCAAGTTTTATCATAAGCCTGTTGGATTTTAGGTAACTGGTTTTAGGTTTATTTATGTTCCTCATGCTCGAACTTTCTCCATAGGTAATCCAATATTCATATCTGTACATGTATTCTCTATGTATCTCCAAATTAAGAAAAAAAAAACAAGTGCTTCATTGAGACAATCAATTTTTACACAATGTACCTAGGTACTCAAAATTTAATTTTTAATTCTCTGCTACTCTGCAGATTTGCTAGGGATTTATTCATAATTAATTGGAATTCTTCGTGTGAGCACAGCCGAAAAAAATATTGATATTGCCAACCATGAAATGACCAACGATGTCCAGGTTTTTTTTTCCTATTCCTTTCGTAGCCCAGAGTGTCACTTGGAATCTACCAAGCCGCTTTACAATTGTATTATTACTTTTATTCCATCACCTTGTTTTTTAATTTACATTTTATTCGACTGAAAACAAAGTGATTCTCGAGTGCTGTCGACAGCTTTCGACAATAGACTGCCCTTATCTGACTGCTGCCCAGTGCCATTCTATAAGAGCACTCCACCCGGCAATGGGGTAGTTTACTATATGTGTGTTGCCTGTAGCCCAACATCGTAAACCTTTTCCCTGTCTGGCGCCAGCGTATTTAAATAATGGAATGGGTATGGAATGGGCGTTTTCCTAGGAATTAATGGAGCGAGGATTTTGTTATTTTATTTTCTTTTCATCGTTGTCTGCTGTCCAAGCAAAGTAGTGAAGTGATCATTGTGTGCTTTCAACCTTAATTCGTGAGAAACTCAATATTTGACCCTACCAAAGGACACACATTTGACCGTAAATACTTCATAAATACCTATTTATGCGTCAGCGCGTTGAATTTCCAAAGAAAAGGCCATTTCTCGACTTGGCATGTGTGGGCTTACGCGTATGTGTTGGCGTTCTTCTCGTTTGTACGTTATTCTAATTGTAATTGAGGCTTACGTAAAGGCACACTTGGCAATTCAGATGTATACCAACCGAGATGAAGAAAAAAAAAGTTCCTTAGTACTATAATTTACCTACAAATGTCTACAACATTTGTGTACGCGCTGTTACGTGACAGAAATTTCATGATGTTCATACATGGAATGGATTTTTTTTCTCGTAGCTTTATTACTCTGACCCACAGTAATGTATTTTTGACGGCATAAGCGTAAATGTATCTATGTATAATGATGCTGGGACACGTTTTTTACTTTTATGGCCTGGCCAATAAACATCTACAATAATATGGTGAAAGAATATGTCCAAATTGGTGTAGCGGCACAACAGGATTTGTAAGAAAGAATCAAAATTAAGGCCAGAAATGTAGGTTTGTTGTAGTTTGTATGGTAAATATTTTATTACATTTTTAAGATTGTAGTGGCGAAATTTGTTATATACAGGTGTAGAATACTGTTGAATGGCAGGTATGTGTGTTTGTATGTTCTTTTACTGGCGCTAGAGTAATGTGTGTATACTGAGTAGGGTTCTAATTATAGACTGAAATGATGACTTTCACAGAACAATGTTTGCTGATTCACCTATTTAAGATTAGTCCTTCAACTACTTATTAGCTTTTTAAATATTTCGCCGATACAGCAGAAAAAGAAGTAAATTTCTTAGCTAGTTAATAAAAGTACCGACCCCTAAGCTTGGGACCCAGAAGCTTTATTGTGATTCATTTAAAGGTACTTTTTTAAAAGTGAAACAAAAATTATAAATAACGATTTTTGGCATTTGTTTTTCAAAGATTATTTCTTTGAAATGTTGTCCGTAACTGCAGTTAAGATGGTTCACTATGAAATTTAAATTTTCGATAACGTTTCCGAGTATTTCGAGTGGTATTTGGCGAATAACCCGAGTAATGTTGGCTTTCAATTCTTTGTACTCAGCCAATCCATATAGACCTTGGACTTTATATAGCCCCAAAGAACACAGTCTAGAGTTGTGATATCACACGATCTAGGCGGCTAATTCGCCATGGAAATTAAGTAAGTAGCATCGAATTGTTGGTATCAAATGTCCTACAGATTACGGGCTTCAATTTAAGGCAGGCATAGAAGGTAGTAACGCCTGGGTTAAAAATGTGGCTTCGACAGAAATCCAAGTAAAACTGAACCGATTTCTTTTACCACAAAAACCAAAATATACCTTATTCATTACAGATTTAACTGTAAACTTAACATAGAAGAAGAATAATGCATGTATAGCCTTCTAAATCTCCAAAAGAAACTTTGGCAAAAGATGGAATTTGCAACCAAAATTGACACTTTTGATGTACGCCAGTATGTTATAGCACGTTTTATCTTCACATGGGTCAATAGTATGATGGCTGGCTTTCGAGGAAGCCTGGTACATCGTCAGATGTACCTCCGCCTTACGGAGAACTTGTCAGTTTAATACAAACTACTTTAACTTCAAATCTAACTTCTTAGAGTGTTTCAATGTACAATTTTCCACTCTGAGTGGAGAGGCAAGAAGGACAGGGACTTCGGACTTTACAGTATTCACCGATGGTTCAGAAATAGATTATAGATTCGGTGCGGGTATGTTCTCGAAATTGTTAAACATCTCAAAATCTTACAGCGGAATTATGTACTCACTTTCCATGAATTCTGTCGTTAAATCAAACAAACAATCCTTGTTGGTAGCCAGGGTGCTATAAAGACCATTGTCTTGGTAACCATATCATATAAATTAATTCTAGAATGTTGAGAAGAACTAGCCTCGCTAGGTTGCCAATTCAGCGTTACTTTAATCTGTGTTCAAGAATAGAAACGCTTATGGAAACGTATCGTACTTCTTTACTCCACAAGTTGTATTTAGTGACTCCTCACCAATACACAGGGCACATCAGTCGTGGTTTCAAAACGGCACATTGCTGCTAATTGGGTTTTCCCTGTCTTTGGAAAATCACCACTTTTACCTTCCTATGTATGTATCCATCGTCTGTCTATTCAAAGATAACGTAACAGGCACACTATCACTTTTATAAATTGCCAATATATACTTGGCCTCATTGCCAACCATTATGTAGTTCGTCTTGACTTCTATTAGTGTTTATCACTTATATGAACCGAGTAAATAGATTATATTAATAGTTCATGTTATCCAATCCTGTACGGTTGGCAACTTTTCAATTCAAGAGAATTGTCCTCCGAGCAACATTATGCACAGGGGGCGAATCCATTAATATAGAATTCAAGTACATAGACTGCACGGCAAGTTTTATCGGTAGTAGTAGTATTTTTAAATCCTGCATACAATAAGCTTTTTTTCCTTGTAAAATCCTCCGTATAAGCTAAGCAACGGGCAAAGAAAACTGTTAAGTAGGTTGCTGAAAAGTCTTTTTAAAAGGACAACGCAAAGTAAAACATCTAAGCAGAGTTTTTCCAGATGAAAAAGAACAGATACAATTGTTAAAAATACATAATTTTAGTTACTTACACTTCAATCGCTTTATTCCAGTTAATAATATATCCACTTAGTGCGAACGATTCAATATGTACAACATGAATATTGCCCTTTTCTGTGCCAACATATAGCCACTTGCTCCCTACCGGCAAATGAAGACATGTTATCCTGTAAAGAAATACACTTGTCGATTATATACAAGCACTTAATAAAATTCAACTCGAAATGTAGAGAATTAATTTCCAAATGAACAGAGAGAACAGAAAATGCAATTTCCGGATAATCTCTTTCTTCTCATTTGAAACACCCCAGTTAGATTCACAAGAACGATACATACCTTTCTCTTTGAAATTTTAAACTTTGTACTACTTGTGGACATTTTTGGCGTATATTCCATAAATGTAGTGTATCATCTGCTGTGGCAGTTACTATAGCACCCTCGTTAACCAAAAATTCAATGTGAATGACAGCACACGCCGAATCACCTTCATGCCTTACATGTGTATCTACGCCAGGACGACCAAGTCTGTTCAAATTAATGTAAATATCTAGGAGTTAAGGAAAATCTCAGTTTGTGTGCTTTTTCAGTATCTACCTATTCTTTGTTTTCTATCTCTATCTATGGATATGTATGTATGTATTTGCTTGTAAAAGAAAATATCTTCAAGTGGTATATGGGCTTGTAGTCATGTAGACTTATAGACAACATGCGGGAAATGTATATTTATTGTGTTGTGGAAATTAATTACATCTAGTGACACATTTTTATTGTGCTCACCATAATGAAAACATGTTTCTTTGCCAGATTCTTAATCGACATGGAAATTACATTACATTAATGCGACCGTAACGTGACGTTGAAAGCTGTGGGTATTCATTTCTTGATATAAGGAAATGAAGCCATTACAAGATGCTATCTTTTTTTGTTTTGTACTCAAGTTTATGAGGATGTAATCTTTGAGGCTTAGTATGTTTGCGCGTTTATAGTCCTGACACATTTATCAATGGGTAATATATTTGCCAACAGAATTAAAAAAAAAGTTGCTATTAAAAAAGTCATCTTTTATACATTCTTTTTCGATTGACAAATACTTTTACAAGTCGATTTCATAAGAAGCATTTTAATTTTGCTTTATAAGTTTTCACTGCAAGAGCTTCGGTTGTCATGAAGAAAGTTGCCGGATATTGTTACCTGGCTTCTTTCGTTTCCCATTGACGCTAATTAAGACTGCAGAAAGGGAAGTACAAAAATACCTAATGTAATTATTTTCTTTGTTGATTTGAGAAAATATTTTAGATTCGCTTTGTTTGCTACAAAGATCCGCCTTGAGGAAATTCAGCCAATTAAAAAATAAAATTATGGTTGTCTTACGTACCGAAGGGCTGCGAATAAGAAATACATTTAAAAAGGAAACATGTGCAATAAGTATAATGAAAATGTAATACGAGTACTTTGCGAAATGATATAATTAAAATGGTGTTTTCATTTGAAAACAAAATATGACGTTTTCATCAAAGAAAACATTCTAACTATGAAGAATGCTCAAGTTAGGATGATCGGTTTTTTGTGATAGGTATAGGGTGACCAGATAAGAATGATAGGAAATAAAATTGAATAAAACAACAACAGTGTGAGATATCAAATTGATTCTAGCTTTATTTCAAAGCTATATTCCTGCCATTATGTGAAAAATAACACATCATTCAAATAACTGCCTCGGCTTCGTTGGCAGTGCTTCAAGGAGTCGGTTCAGTTTTTGAAGACTTCGTCCAATATGTACGGCGTTAATTCGGGAATGGCAGCTAGCAGCTCAAATATATCGATGTTGTCGAGCTCTGACCATACAAATTCGGTTAATATCGATCTATAATAGAGACTATAACGGTTACAATGTCTCCTTCCTCATTTCGAAAGAAATAAGGTCCGTTGACGCCATTATGCCATAAACCGCACCAAACAGTCAACCTTTGTGGATGATTTGATGTTTGATCAAAAACTTATGGATTGTGTTAACTCTAATAATGGCAATTTTGCTTTTTGCCATAGCCGCTGTGCCAAAATGGGCGTCGTCCGAGAAGATGATCAGCACCCAATTGCCGAAGTCAGAGTGTTTTCTTTAGTCGCCGGGCTTTAATTCTTGCGTCAGCAGAATCTTTTACGGATGTAGGCCCAAATCTAACCGCAAAATAAGCTGAGTTGACTCTCTAGCGATGCCAAATTCAGCTGATAGTCTTCTTTGAAACTGCCCTCTCACAGTGAAGCGTTGCGTATCATTGACACAGCAAAAGCCAACAGCAACTTAAACAGCAGAAGCAAATACACCGATGCTGTGATGTGAAGCACATTACACAACATCACACAACGTTTTTACCCAAGCAACAGAACAAACTGAGCACGGTAACAGCAACAACAAATTCAACACCCGATTTAGAACTTAGGCTTAACGTTGAAGTTGCTGTTGTCAATGTGTTCTGTACCATTAAAAGGCATTGTTTCTAAAAAAATTTCCTCCGGTTGTCAAAGTTGCTGTTGCTATAGATCCGTTCGCGTACTTTTTGCACTAAAATTCGTAGATTATCAAATTTCAAAGAGTGGGGGCAAAATTCTCTCAGAGAGAGCTAAAATTACGAAAAAGTAAACGAACGGGTTGAACAAGAAATTGATTTGACAGCTTTGACAGTTTTCATAAACCAGCCCACAGAAATTTCCTGCACTAAAATATGTTGCATGGGGAAATTTCTTACTCTCTCGTGAGCTCTCTACGAAAATTCTCTGTACGCGAACAGCTTTTCGTAGATTTTCGTAAAAACTCGCGAACGGACCTTATGTCATTGTGTTTCTACTATAACTAATAAATACAGAAATAGTCATAGCATCCTTTATAAGCAGTCCAGAAAGAGAAATGTGATGAGAATGATTTTACATGAATAGCGAACTTATGTACATGTGTATGTATATAATTGATGTAGAATTGAGCAGTACTTTTAAATTTGTTCAGTTTTTCTTTCGTGAAAGTTCCAAGTGTAATTGTGCAAGCAGTGGCAAAACTTTTCAAAACTAAGTTTCAGCGGAATAGGTATCATCTCAAAGGAAAGGTTACGGTCTAATACTACTTACATAGATAATATGAAGATACATATACATTTATGTATGTAAAACGGAACATTTCACTAATATCCAGTCAGCTTTTATGTTGGGTTGACTTGGGTTTAATTATGGATGTTTTCCAAGCTGAATATTAGTGTGGTATATTGCCCAACGACGTGTAAATTCTGATATGACCACAAACTCGTATTTACACATATTGTCACCCACCGCCTCTCAATGGGAATGCCCACCCAGTTAAGTTTTAATCTCTTTGCATATCCTAAGGTAATCGACTCCTTTGAGTTTCAGTCAGAGAAATTCCCTTTGGGAATAATTTACCGAAAAGGAACTCAATTTATGGAGGGACCACAAAATTGCCAAATCTCCGCAGCCGGTACCTCCTCTCATTCCTATTATGAAACCCAAAGTAGTAAGCCATCGTACTGGAATCAAAAACTATCGAAGCAAGCAACAAAGAAAAAGGGTTAATATGTAATCTAGCAGCACAGCACCACCATCACCAGATGATGATTTCTATGGTAACGTAACGATTCACCAAACGATTTTCAAATGGAATTATATCCATCCACACTAGAATGCATATATACATAGGAGGAGGAGGAATAGCGATGAAAGTGGAGATCTGGGTAAAAGGGGTTTTCCAAAAGAAGTATTTTCAAATGCATTAGCAAAGTTTTATTTTTTTTTTCGAGTGGTCGGAGGAAGTCTCCGGGTAGTTTAGAAACTTTTGAAACGGATTTCACAGTAACGCCAACTGATGACATACAAATGGTTGTCCACGCTCTACTATATGTTCATATGTAGATACATTCAGATGTACAAATGTACCCAAGGACTTTGGGGAATTAAGCCTATTTTACCCTGTTGCTTCGGTACAATTATCCATTCAGTTGTTTGCCACTGAAGCCAGGAGCTAATAAAATATTAAATGGCCGGACGAGCGAGTTGTTACATTAGAACCTACACAGTAGTGCTACGTGTAGGGAAGGTGCCTTCTAGAGATAAAAATCAGGTTGTCCTCGGGCCGTGTTTAAAACTTTTTGTTATACACATTCGACTAATTCTGTACTCTTCATAATCCCTTGGTATGTAATAGGTTGTTTTTTTTTTCCTTCATGCATCTAACATTTGCGGTTAGAGATGGAATTTGTAAACACGGATAGATATATGTACATAGTTTGCAATGCACTCGTGTTTGGGTGGTTTATCTGTTGCTATCTGTCTCTCTCTTTCTCTTAACATTCAATTTAAAAAGAATACCGCAGCTGTTATTTGTAGGGATGATTAGAAAACTGTTTTATGATTAAAATGCAAACAATTAATTTTGATGAAAAGTTAAAATGTGTGTTTCTCTAGAGAGACCCACGAAATGTTACAGCATATCTGATGATGTTTTTAGGAAGATCACTTGCACCTGTACCACATCACCGAGCTAATATGTATTTTTGTTCGAACGTTTTTTTGCAACCCAGCTAGCCAGTTAAAGGTTGTAAAGGCACGTTAAACGAATACAACAACCTGCTGGCTTCAATTCTTATTTTTACTTGCACCTATAATATAGGGCAAGTATTGGATTCGTGCAAAAATTCGAACTCGAGATAACAATGAATTCTGATATTACGATGATAGAGAAGCTCGAAAAAGTAGGTCTGCCGATTCTGTCTGTCCGTCTGTCTGTCTGTCCGTCACTCTGTATGTATGTACGCTCGACTACAGCCCAAACGGGTGGACCGATTTCCTTCAAACTTCATATCTGGGGTCTGTTGTGTATTCTCCAGAGGGGAAATTGGAATTTTCGTTCTAGCCCTATTATTAACGGTACTTTACTTAAGGCCAATTTTACAAAAACATGATTTTCTCGAAAACGGCTCTAACGATTTTGATTAAATTTCATATTCGAGTTAGTCTGGGCAAACGCTATAAGATGGCGTATTACGTTTTTGGCTAAAAATACGTATAACGGTACTTTTCTTATTAACTGGTTTTAGAAATATGGCTATTTCTCGGCTAAAACTCAATGGATTTCCATCAAAATTGAAATGTGGGCAAGATTAAATGTTTAATAATATATGCCATTTAAACTTATACAAAATTAAAAAAAAAAATTTTCAAAAATCTATTGTAAATTTTTTTTTTTAAATTCATTTCCAACTACCAGCATATATGTAGGTGCAAGTACGTACGACCCAGTCGTGCACATTTTTTTCCCTTAAAAAGGGACCTGCTGGCTTGAAATTTTATGATTTTTCACTAACAGATGGCGCTCAGTGTAAATATTTTTATTTTTGGTTGGTGTCACCGCGAAATCGCTCGTTTCCGCAGTATGTTCATAAAACTAACCTAACTATAAGACATCTTGGAGAATGCTCTAGATTGGCTGGAATTGGCGTCACTTAGGGAATTTATTTGATTTATTTTCCTCCATTTTCTGTCAGCAGTTTAATGAGTGCATAAATCAATGGTTTTTCTTAGAACGTTTGATTTGAATTTGCATTATTTGCTCCGGTGATATGTGGCTCAATATCAATTTAAAATTCTTAGTGAAATGAAGTCGTAAAAACGTGCAGATTATTACTAAAAGCAATATATGCCTAAAAGTTAAGATCAGCGTGTGTTTTTTCAATCAGAAGATTTTTCTTCTCAAAAAAATCGTATGCTCCCTAACATAAATGTCCTCTCTGTACGTGAATGTAAGAAATGTAAACTACGCATAGCATTTCAGAGTTGTGAGGAGCTACGTCCTAGCCCTCTATGGGCTGCATCGGCATTTCTGCATCTTCTTCGATACTGACCGCTATGGCGGCTATGTTTTCTTCATTTCGCACCAACCTCCTTTTGGTTAATGGCTTAAGGTCCAAGAAAAGTGTACTCACGCTTAAAATTTTCCACGATGCAACCAATTGTCTTCACCATTCTACGACCGACCTCATGGTGAAATTAACGTTCGAATTTACAACTGAGCCAGAATTTCGATTATATTTTTGAATAATTTGTGTAAGTTCGGCAAACGTGAAACGATGTGTGGTGAAATGGCAAACCTTACTGAATATTTTGACAGATGAATGTCACTGAAAAATTTGACAGATGCTGAAACATGACAATTGGAAAAGGTACCATTGCTCTCTGGTCACCCTTTGCTATGCGTGTGATCAAGGTTCAAGTCTCAGATATTTTGCTATGACATGTAAGATGTTAGCTCTTTGGCACTGCCAAATATAACATTCAATCAATCGAGATGAAAAAATAGTTCTGGCACAAGCCCTGTGCACTGTAAGCAAACACTTAGTTTTTTTTTTTATAAGATATTCGAGATGTATGACATTATTTTAACATGTGTTACTTATTTATCGTAAATAATGATATATGTATCTAAGGAATCGACAATTAATTTCGGAAACTGTCTTCATCTATCTGTTTCTACATAAATTTTGGCTGCCAACATTGTCAGACGGTACCGCCTTTGGCAGTAAGCCCTAAAGAAATTATTTACTCTGTATAGCTATGTATTACTTCAGGAAAACCTCCCTACAGCCACTAATTAATATCCTGCTCTATATGCAAGAGAGATCAACCAGATATCAATGGAATTATGCTTGAATTACGCTATCTCAGGGATTATATTAAATTCATTCCACTAAAATGAAGCAGATTATGTATGCACGTCTTTGCACCCAAAGGCGCATTGTTATGTTGTAACTATTTTGGAAATAAAGTATTGATATCCGAATGTAGACACACAAGTAGATATAACATGATAGACTAGTAAGAGGGTCACAGAAAAGTAACGTCCATGAGTAGTGTTGAGTATTTGTGCGATGTAATGACACCACATAGCACACTATTGTGCCCTTTCAGCAGCAGTTTTTCTATACCATTCAGCAGAATTGTGACATTACAAGAATCTTTTTTTTTTTAACATTATTTATTGAAACAGTTTCTCTTACTGTACATAGATAAATGTGTACACACATATACGAGAGAAGGAACCATGGAGAAAGTAACATCATTGGGTGGTTACTTTTCCAGAAGCTAAAAGAACCCTAAAAATAGGTGACACTTAGAAATGACATTTCTTTTTATATTCATCCCTGTGACTACTATTAACACTTGTCTGATAACGATTATGTGATATCGAACAAAATGTTATTACCTGCTAGGGGATGATTGAGCATCTATGTATGTATGTACATTCGATGTAAACTAGTGCAAACAATGTACAGCAAATAGGTACCTGTTTACTGAATAAAGAAGAGCTTTAACATCAATTTATCAAAATGTTCATCAACAAAAACAGAAAATCAATTAGATTCCGCCTTTTATAAACAATTTTATTAATAAACGCCACCACCATTAGCCACATAAGTACCATAAAACATAGATTATATGTTGAACGCTACCCTCTCCAGAGTACAGTTTGCCATGGCAATTAAATCAAATTGCATTCTGACAGCGAAATTTAAATTGGTTTTCGATTCGCGATTCGCTGTTTTGGTAGTTTCACATCACAGTTCTCTGAACTGAAAGAATTTTCAATTCAACCGAATTGGTTTTTATGAAAAACAGCTAGCCACACCAAAATCAATATTTTCCTTCGAGTACGAGTAGGTACCCTTAAATGTTGTACAGATGAAATGTATTTTGTTGTCAGATGAAGGTGAACGAAAAGCAAATAAGGACTAGGTATAAGAAAGAGAAAAAACATGTCGCAACTGTAATTGAAGAGGAAATCTAGGCCTGCTTCCGTACCTGACTAAAATTGCAAAGTTTTACGAAAATCTCCGAAACATAAAGTGGAGATTTTTGATATGGATGTTGAGGCAAACCGCACAGGGGGATTAGAAGGGATGCAATTGAGTGGGACTGTTGTGATTCTTTTATTCCACATCATAACCTCGTCTTTTGTGGAGCTTAGTGATGCTAATTTTTCGAAAGTCGATTCGACAAATGCACTTTTATTTCACTGTGTCCTGAAGCCCCTTGTAGGTCATAAGGCCTACACAATCTTTACACGTCATCGTGTGCGTTTTCTGGTAAATTGACTCAGCTTTCGCCAGCTCTTTTCCAGTTGCCATGCTACCTTCTGAACTGTTTTACGCCATTCATTTTTAGACCGCCGTTCTGAATAAGCGAGTTCCGTTGCATCGCGTGGTTAGCCACAGATCTGTCAACTTTTCGGAAAGTGTGACCAATCTACCTACGTGACCTTGTATTGTTGTGCCTGCAAGTTCATGGCCCGTTCTCTGGTAAAGATAAAACTGTTT
Source organism: Chalcosyrphus nemorum (assembly GCA_949716465.1). Taxonomy (NCBI): domain Eukaryota; kingdom Metazoa; phylum Arthropoda; class Insecta; order Diptera; family Syrphidae; genus Chalcosyrphus; species Chalcosyrphus nemorum. The sequence continues at coordinate 37,611,152 of OX454332.1, forward strand.
TTTCAGATGCTTAGGACCCTAACGAACTTATTAACGAACGTAGGGAAGACAATATTTGAGGGGTAGCTGAGAGTGCAGGCAATGACCAAGGACGAGGCCGGACAGAACGTAGCTGTCAGTGGCACTCATTATAGGGTCAATAATAGAATATTTGCAGTCTCAAATTATAGCCCGTGATCTCCAGGACATTTGATACCAACAAGACGGAGCTGTTTGCCACAGCCTGTCAAACCATGGCCATTGTGAATCAAACGAACATTTAAATACACTGCCATTTAAGCAATGTAGTTCACATTTGTCTTGGAACATATTAAATGAAAAACATTTTCTTTGAAAGCAAACAATATGGTAAATCAACAATTTGTAAATATAATGCAAATTATTATTATTATTTTTTTCAATTCCACGCTTCAAAACACAAAATGAAACACTTTGCTCCATAACAAATTTTAATTTTCTACTTAGTTGCATCGCAAATTGTTTTTTTGTTTTTAAAAGTCTTTTTTTTTTTTTTTAATGTAAAAATTATTAACATACAAATAATTTATGACTATAATTGAAGTAAAATATGTATATACATATTTACATATCCCGTCATAAATAAACAATAAAAAAGGATATTGGCATAAAAATGGCTTATCTCTTTTGTATTTGGATGGATTCTGTGTTTATTTATTCGAGTTCAGTATGCTCTTAGCAATTCTATTTATGTGAGGATGGAGATAAACCTACATCAATGCATTGTTTCCTGAAATAATTCATAAATATTATTTCCGTACAAGGAAATGTTTTTTTTTTTCACTGATTAAATATTATTATACTAATCAATAAAAGATGAATGTAATATGCACTAAGGGACTTCCTCTAGGCTGAAGTATAGTTAGAGCTGTTCTGTCGCCAACAACTTAAGACCCATAAGTCTGGCTACTTTTCTACTGAAAAGTATAGAAAGGCTCGTTGTGATCCACGTGCGTAAGGTTGACCTTCGGATAGATCCTCTATTGGAGACGCAACACGCTTATCAGCGAGAAAAATCCTGCAAGACGGAGTTGGAAAATCTGGTCGCCGGCAGGCCAGAGCATTTTCATCGACATAAAGGAAGCTTTTGATAATGCAATATTTTTGATTGCTTGTGTGTCACAGCAGAGCGTTACGACTCGGACGAAACATTGGTGTTATAGATCAAGACAATGGTAATGCATAGCTCTGAATAGTTCTAGTTCTTAACGACTTCGCTCAGGCACACGCAGATGATGAAGTCGTGCTTTCTGTCGACACGGTGTCGGTGTAGATATTACCGACGAATTCTGTGCTATTATCTGACTTTTGGTCAATAGTCTCCAAAGTAGTTATTTTTACAAAAGAACCGATCTGATTCAATCAGCAATACAAAGGTATCATCTCAGATGATTCTATACCTCTTAGAGATATCCTGGATTAAAAGTTTCTCTAGTCAAAACATATTAGACCAAAAACATAAGAGTCACTCTCAGTTTTCTGCCGCTGTAAAGGTGCTTTTAGAAAGAGGTGGTGATAATAGCCTCACCAGAAAAACTCCATTGGATCTTTACGGCTATGATAAGAATATTTGTAGATAATGCATCGACTGTTTAATGACAGGGGTCTTATTTTTAAATATGAAAAGTTTTTCTTTGGTGCAAGGAAGCTTTTCGAAGCATTCCTCCCGTTGCTCGAGATGCACTGCTGAATCTTGTTAACTACATATGTACATATATCATGTGTTACACAATCAAATTACCGACTTAAAGAAGGTGGCATTTTCGAGGAGATTAACTTAGTTACTAAGCCAAAAAGATGAATAATTCCAACAATATGATATAGTCGCGTGTGGTTCCCTATCTAAGTAAAGGGTGATTCATTTAGAGGTACTTTCTTGTGTATTGGTTTTTTTACATATGACCTGTGAATCGTCTTGGCCTGTTATAGTATTTTTGTTCAGTTTTATTTGACATTTCATTGTGTAAGGATTTAGCTTGGTGGTTATAAATTGTTTAGTTGTATGAAAATATATCGGTGGAAATGCTCGGACGGGTCATTAAAAATCGGGGTTTCAGAATGGACGATTTCAATCGCAGATATGTTCAACATTAAAAAAATCATTAAGATATAATTGTCAAAATAGGTTTTTTGTCTAATGATAAATATAACCCTATACAATTCTTTTTCCACTTTTTATTGACTTTTTAAAAAACTACCTCTAAATGAATCAGGCATTTCTAAAAGCGATGGACGCTGATTGGTATCCTTAATTGAACGAGAAGTTTTGTACTATTTTAGAAATAAAATTGTAAGTATATTTACTAATTTCAAAAATGTATTATCAAAAGAAATTATCCTCTTTAAATGTAACAACCTCTTGAACCTTAGAGTAAATCTGTCAAATTATGAATTTAATAGAGATTTTGTCCCTCTAAATTGTGTGAATTTTGTTTTTTTTATTGGTTTCTATTACATACTAGGAATACGTTTTTATTACCTGCATTAATTTAGGAAAAAACCCAAAACCGTTTCACGTCTAGTGACAGATTCATGAATCTTCTTAATGTTCATCTGTCACAACTCCACAAAATATTACAAATAAATTCTATACATGGTCTACCAATCTCATTGGGAAAACAACAACGACTAGAGGAAGAAGAAAAATAAGAAACCTAAACCCTAATCTCGGGAATATTATCATCGTTCGGTCGATCCCTTTGGGAAAAGCGTTGAAGAATGTTTGACAAAAAGAAAATAAAAAAAAAAAAAAAACAATTTTTTGTTTGACATTTTGACAGAGAAAAATGCTTTTTCATCCGCAAAAATTGTGCTTTAACTTGGGCGTGTATATTTTATCAGAATATACGGTGAAAGGTTTTCGGTGTTAAAAGAGAAATAAACGAGAAGAAAAGATGATGTTACTGCTTGAATATCGAAAATCTACATAAGCGTAACTATATAAATGTTTCTCAGTGATAGGCACTTGGTGGATTCATATGCTGGTCCGTCATATAGAACACTTGCTTTTGTAGTTATGTACATATAAGAACTCGACGCACTCGGGATAGATACATATATAAAGGGGATTCAATTAAAGACAGGATCAATTACTGATTAGTCACAGCCAGCAGTATTCGTAAGACGAGTCGTACCGATACCAAATAAAGTTTATATTTGAACAACCTGTAGGGACAATATTCAGTCATAAATCATTAGAAAAATTAAAAACAAAAAAAATTAATAATGTATAGATACCTACAAAAATATTTAAGAAAAACATATTGTTTTTACTGGGGTTTTTTGTTAGCTTGCTGTTCAGGACATCTCGACTAATTCTCTCAGCTTTTTGTCCGTTCAAATCTTTCATAAGCAACACCATGTGGTGTTTTTTGTTAATGCTGACAAAACAAAAAGAACTACCTGTGAGGAAATAACTTTTTAACCCTCCCGCATAGCACATGAGAAATAAAAGGTCAGCATTGCTAGATAGATAGATATAATCCCATCATACCCCATTAACTTCCCAAAACTAATATATAATAATGGTTTTATGTAAAGGATACATCCTCAGTGAACCGGATTTGTCTCCAATCACCAACAATCTTTGTACTGGATCGAATGCTAGGGCCGTCGGCGAATGCGGAAACCCATGTCGAAATGTCTGAAACGAAACCAAACAAACACGGAATTACAAATTTGATAATATTGCTATATAAAGTATTTCATTAGATTAATCTAAATTTAAATTAAACACATTTATTATACACATATTGCCACAGAAGGGCGGAGAGTATTACAAATCACATGCGCAGTCACGCATCCTTGACGCTGCCGGTGATTTATTGCAGATAACGCGCTTACACACATAGGTAACTTTAAAATCGCAGTACCTACCACCCAACATCCTCGTTTGTCATTCTTCTCAGTGGTGTACTTTTTTCTTATAGAATGGGTAAAAGTATGCTTATTAATCATATCTTTGGAGTCCTTGATATAATTATAAGCGCAAAGCAAAAAAAAAAAAACGAAACTACACAACGGGTGTATTCAAGGATAACGATTTCAAGTCATTTACTGGATACAACAATTTGGAACACAGTTTAGGCATAAAGCCAGTAATGAAATGTGAGTACAGGGTAATCGCTAAGCCGCCAGCTTTTCTGTTTAAATCGGCAACAACATGTAAATTAAATGGCCGCCACGTTTTATGCAGTCAGTTCTATTTAGATGCCACACCTTGGTAGAGAGAGAGAGAGAAAAAAAAGAAAACTTTATTCTCCATTTGCATGGAAATTAAAGAGTGTATTCTCGTATGAATATCCTTACTATTCAAGGCACATCATTCAGGGCGTTTGAATGCCAGCTCAGAGAGTGTTGTTTTAATAACCATCATGGTGTTTCTAAGGACGGGTGATGATGATTGTGACCCATAAAAAAATAATTTAATTAGATAAATATCAAACGGAGTGCTCAGATTAGTACTGTTTAAATTACTCATACCATGTAACAGAGACCAAGCCCCGTCAAGTTGCACAAGTCAATCTAGATACATATTTACATGTTTTGTAGATTAAATGCATGTACATAAGTTAAAGCTATTAATATGGTATGGTATGAGGTGTCATTTGCTTAATTCAAGTTTGTTGTAATTTGTTGAACCTTCCCTAACTTTGATAACTTTCGTTTTGAAAGGGTGACCAGATAGCAAATATACTCCTTCCAATTGTTATGTTTCAACAGCTGTCAAAGGTACCAATGACGTCCAGCTGTCAAAATATTTGGCTTCAATCAACAGACAATTCGTTGCACTGAATTAACGCCATGAATTCTCTAGTTCAGAGCTGGAAATGTTGGCCGGAGATGCGGTTTTTGTCCAAAAAATTATCTCCTCGAACGAGGCCCATTTTTGACTCACAAGTGTTCCACCAACCGTCAATGCGTCCACAAAGATTGATTCTTTGGTGCGGTTTATGGCATGGCGGCATCGTCGGACCTTATTTCTTTCGAAATGAGGAAGGAGACACTGCTACCGTTGATGGTTACAGGTCGACTTCTGTGGCCACAGTCCGACAGTTAATATATCCCATGTGTGATTCCAACAAGACGGTGCTACATGTCTTACAAGCGACGCAACGCTCGAAGTTGTTGGTCCATGTCATCAAAAATTGGACCAACCGCTTGACGCATAGACAGTGAAGCCAAGGCGGCCATTTGAGTGATGTGTTATTTCACACATAATGACATGAATGTAGCTTCAAAGTAAAGCAAAAATCATTTTTATATCTCACACCGTTGTTGTTGCAGAGAAGGTCATCAGTGCAACATTTCAGATGCGGTTTAACTGCCTGTCCACTTGACCTGGCTCAGACCTGCGTAATTGAATTGGTGGAGTTCTTCTGGGGAGACAGAGCGCTTCAAGGGCACTACCTCAATGTATCATTGGATGGAATAATAAACCCCGAAGATCAGGTTATGAATCGAGGTCATTACTCTTGCAATATGCTTTCAGAAACTATCCACTCTTATCAGCTGCATAAGGCCTTATTAGATTAGAATTTCTTGAACTGGGACTCTGGTGTTCTCTACAAGTTAGCAAACCTCGAAATGCTTCCCATTCTACTACCTGCATATGTCCAGTTCGTCTGCACCTTTGGCTGACACAATGTTTTGAAAATCTAGAAAGTCTCTTCCTTTGTCCAGCAATGCATACTGGTGCTGATGAGTTGCTGGTTCCTTCTTCACATTCGCTATCATTTGATAAATGTTCGTTACACTGTCTGTAACAGGATACATATCATCATCGTAGTCCAGGTGCTTGACTTCTTCTCTCACTTATTACAGATACATTTGACGTACAATTGACGTTGAAATGCATACCACTTTGGACTAAATTACCAAAAGTAAAAAGCATACCCCAAAAAAGGATTTTTTACACAAAACTTTTCTCCAAATACTTGCGTGCACAGATGGCTGAAAAACAGTTTTTATAAAAAAAAAGAAGTAAAAAAATGTTATGCCGACAATATCCTTTCAACTGTAGGTACCTACTTATATCTAGACTTTTACATTTCATTCGCTATGTGAAATGTATGCAAACTCCTCAGGAAACCCACAGCACAAATTATACGTACACGTGAAAAAGTTGAGTACCTACATAGGTAGTAACATTTGCGGGCGAGTTTCTTATTCAAATTGGATTTAATAAAGATAAAATAATATTTACCTGCCACACAGAGCACACATGTGCATGTTACTCATATGCTTGTGGCGGCACACTCTATTTGAACGGGGAACGTCTACAAAATTACGGCACTACTGATTTAAAATAGTAAAGAGTACATATTTTACAATTAGTAAAGTTTCCCTCTCATAGCCGAGTTCTACTTCCACCTAATTAAATAAAAGCACAGTTAATGTTCATATGTATAATGAAACAGTAATTAAATATGTGGCCAAGGAGAATAAAAAATCTGTGGAAACATTTTGTGATAGGAAAGAGTTAGTGTCGTGGTTATAAAACTCACGCAGTATAAGTTTATTGAGGGAAATTGTTGAGACTTTTTGAATTCGGTTGTAATTCACAGATTTTTTTTGCATGTTTTAAGAAATAGAAAGAAATAGATTATGTATTTTTTGAGTGAATTATTTAGTTTTAAGAATTGGAAAAATTTGTGATATAATGTAAGCTTTCAATACACTGTGTCCAAATTTGCGAACGTGATTGCGGCCAATTGGCTGTCTTTTAATTAGTCTGTCTTTCCAAGTCAAAATGAAGAGTAATATCATGTGCAAATGATTAAATTGACTTATGAGAGTGGTGCGAGCACTATCGGTCGATGATAACCAATGTCTTTTGGCTCAAATTGGTTGATATGAACACGGACGACATGTGGTATCAACAGGACGGTACTACGTGCTATACAGCCCGTGCTACAATGGACATTTTGGACGAACGATTTGCGATCGTGGTTCTCACGCGGAGGCGATGTGAATTGGCCATCGAGATCATGTGATTTGACCCAGTTAGACTTCTTTTTGTAGAGTTTTCATAAGTCATACGTAAGACTATGCCAATAAACCACAAACCAGCACTGCTTTGAAAGCCAAAATGCCATTGGTTAAATTATACCTGATTTGGATCATAATGGAAAAAAACACCGTGATTTCTGTAAGGAATTGCTTGTTGCTAGATTTCGGAAAATCGTTTGATCGCCAACCAAAAGATTTCATATAGATGCCGCTAATACAACGAGGAGTCCCAGAAACCTATGTGCGGATGATCAAAGACGTGTACAAGGGGGCAAAAACATGCATATGTTGTTCTTTGCTGACGATGGAGCTATCAAAGTATAAAGAAGATCGAACATCCCTAAGCTAAAAGAAAGGTTCGGTTCACAATGTTGGACAATGTACAAGAAATATGAGGATAGATGAAGGGCAGCTAAGATAAAGATGTTTTGCATGGCAGTAGGAGTAGCCACGCTTGATAGAATAAAAAATTCGGAATTTGTAAGTAGCCTTCATGTAAAAGAGCCCATCATAATCAAAAAAAATCACAACCGACTTAGTCTGTATTGTTAAATTAAAAGGAAAGATTCTTTAAGTCCTAACAAGAGAGCAGTATCAGTCAACGTTCCTACAAAATCGTGAAAAAAGGAAGAAAAAAGAACAAACTAGATCACATAAATGCAAAAACACAAAACTAAAGAAGCCTTTCGGTATTTTTCGATGCCAACCGACAAACATTAAAAGTAGGCCAGTAGCAATGCAGTAAGGTGGGAGGGCAGTGATCCACCTACTCCGTATCATAATCTCGCCTGAAGAAAGAAGAATGTATGAATAATAATGAAGCAATTTATCATTGAAATATTCCTCATTGCTGCTATTTTACAGGTTCATCAATATCTATGATTTAAGAATGAAAATAAAATGCTTGGCCATCAAGCTATTCTAAAGGCGTATCTGAAATTTTATAATTTTAACTTTCTAAAGATGCGTTTAGATATTAAAATCTTCATTGTCAGAAACCACTTCGAAGACTTTCACGCTAAAAGGACAAATGGTTAAAGGCCAACGGAAAATGATAAAACGTACTTTCAGCAGTTTTAAAGTTAGCGAGAGCTGATAACCATAAAAAGGGGTTTATGGTGACTATAAATACCGAGACACAAATCTTCACTTTGTTTACTTTTTAAGTGGATTTTATCCAACTCGGTTGATACTATTTCATGTCTTTTCTCAATTATTAAAGTAACATGTGGTCAAAGTGAGAAAATTCGACAAATTTCAAACTTTCTTTAAATTGTTCAGCAAATAAAATAAGTTTTGGTATAAATCCTTTGGTTAAAAGCTCAGTATTCATGGACGAACGTGATCTGTCTAGGATTTTTGTTATTTTGTTGTTAATATTATGGTTTCATTTTAATGAACAACACTTGGACTTCGCAAGGCTAAGAGAGGACTGGAGTGTTTTGCCTGATTGGGATTTATAAATACCCAAGATAGATATTAAATTTAAAGTTTTTTTTTTTTGTTGTATTATAAGAGACGTGCTTTTAGCAAGATGTCATTCGAGAGACATGTCAGAAATGCCAACAGTATTAAAGTATTCTCTAACGACGCAAATGGGAGCTATAAAAAGATTTTCCTGTAAAAAAATGGGAAGTGAGTAAATTACCAACTACCCTTGTGCAATAAACTAAGCCCAAGCAAGAAGCAGACACGCATAATAAGTTGGTGAATATATTCATAGAACAGTCATATGTATGTACATATAGCTATACATGGAATACATTATGCAAAATTCGTTAAAAAAAATATTCACAGGCAAACAGGCGTGCAATTCTTTTCATTAAAGATTTGTGCCCAAGGATATTGTGGTGGTGAAGTTGAAAACCTCGTGTGTGGTTCCTTTGTGTTTTGAAGTTATCAAAACTAAAACCATGACGAACTCTGCTAAATGGTTTATAGTAATATGTCTTGGGGCATTAGGCTTCATAACGCTTGTCGAAAAATTACTTGTATGTTCAAAATTTTATTGAATAAACGATGGACGATGGATGGTTGCCAGAGGGCAACCCCAGAAGCGGGACTTTAGGACATTCTCAGCCTTCTAACTAGCCAGTCAGCAGTCTGGAAAGCAAATGGACTCAATAATCCTTTAAAAGACTTCGTTGTCATAACGATAAACGATTCCATTCTCTAGCAGGGAAGAATGGAAAAAGTGTGATATACCTAACGACGAGTCTTTAGCAATCTATACAGACGTATCAAGAACACTGGCATAAGATTAAATATCTTCTCGACTCTCTAGGTATATCTTAAATCCTATAACTTTCAGAACACAGCTGTGTCTTTCTTAGCAGGGCAATACCGCCAGAAAGTCCTTCTTTATCGATAAAAGCAATTTCTGCTATGGGAATCAAATCGAAGTTGTGTTGTAGAGACGAGCTGAAGGTAATGGTTATGGTGCTTGGAGATGTAGAGTTTTGTTAAATAGGCGGAGACCTTACGCACAACCAGAACCTTACGCACAGCAAGAACTTCCGCCTGGAAGATGCTGCACAAATCACGAAGCTGGTATGACATAGAAATATTGAGAGAATTAAAACCCCTACCTTACAGTCCAATTTTGAATTATCGGGACGACTCGCCGGTTGAGATTGTTGTTTTGAATTCATTTGTTACTTTACTTTTTCCCAATTCCTTATAACTGAAGGACACCAATTTCAAAAATCAAAAACAAAAACAAAAAATTCAAATTCAAACCTCCCAAGTGAAGGTAGAACTCGAAATACCGCAAATGAAAACACATTTGCATGACTATTCATTAGTTCGCAGGTTCTATGAAAATTCAAGTCCGACTACCGTGTACAATTTGCAGTTGATAGTTATGCCTGACATTGCAGCGACAACAACGTACCTTCGTTTGTGTTCTCTATTGTGAAATGGAAACATTTGCAGGTGCGGAAACAATGACACACGCATGACTTTTTTCCATGGGAAGGGTATGGAATAAGCGAAAGCTGTCAGTCTGATATAGAACCTTGTGCTTGCCCATCATTCATAGTGTCATATAGCGTCTGAATGATTGCAGCTTGGGTTTCATTTGCATGGTATGTGGATATGATAACCTGCAACTTGGATCCTTCGTACCGCACATAACAGGGGTAACAAATACTGTGCCATAAATTCAGTTTACAAGACGGTTGAAATGTGTGGCACGGAAGGTTATTGCGAGAGGAGATTACAGTGATAAAATGTGGGAAGGGAGTACAAATGTGACCATGTTCAAACATATTAATAAACAAAAAAATTAAATTGCGGTTCAGCAGGTTCAAACAACAGAATTTGATCCAGAAGATCACCAATTGCAATCAGTGCAAAAGTATTTATGGTTGTTGTCTACAATCGGAGTCAACGCCATCTATGATTCGAATTTCTTCACAGTTTATGTTCAACCAAAAGGCTAGCGGCTAAATTATTTTTACTTTTTCGTTTAGTTGTTGCTTTTTTTGCAGGCATTTACTGAGCTGGCTATACACTTTTCAAAAAAACACGGCTTAAATTTTTTGAATAAAAAGAATACGCTAAAGAATTTCCGAAAAGTTGTAATGGAAACGTCATCGCGATAGCTTGTAGTTTTCTGCCTTAAATTACAATGTTTATAAATTACATTTCTCAGTAGTCTTTCAAATTAAGTGGCAGCTGAATAATGATTTACATCACAAGGTTAAAATTAACTGCCTTTCACAATTTTCTAACTCTACATATACTTTGCCGGCCAATATTTGCAAACAAACTAATTATTTTGCTTACAAAACGCGTTTCTCTAAAAACAACAAACAGATACTTATACATGTGCTTGAATACGATTACATTCTCATCCTTACCGATTCGTAGTTTCACATATCCGAAAAACTCTATGCAAACCTCTGCTTGGTAACTTGATAGTGAAATGAGCTTCCTCAATTAAAATTACGTATCTCATTTATTTACTTCTAGGAACTTTTCTTTTTCCGTAGAATTTCTTGGGATAACACCCAATAACATTATATCATTCCAGTAGCTGAACTTTATTTCATGGTAGATACTTATGTGAGTGTATTAAGTTTTTCTAATTAAAGTTTTTCGTTCGAGTAACAAAATATACAAAGTATAGTTCGAGGGGATTAAGTAACAGTAACTACACGGATTCCAAGTAATTGCAGCTTGTTTCTGCTTTGTGATTTTAGGAAGTGATTACACGGGCTCAATTGGAATAACAAACTTTATATGATGTCGCACGAGTATGTAAAACTAAAAGCCAACATTCTTGTAAACCTCATTAGAAGTACTATTTCGATTTTATAAAACATTTCTTAGATGTATTATATTACTGTACTCCAGTCCGCAATGCCAGGAACAAGTAAAACTTTGGAAGAAATAAAGATACTAAAATATCTAAAAATATTTAAGACATGGCTTAGAAAGGCATCAGACAAGCTTCAAAACCATTTAAGGAACACTAACCATATGTTTTATGAACTATATTTTCCGACAGTTTTTTTAGAACTGTCCTCCTACGATTTCATATGATAGGATACAATGCATGGAGCTCGCTCTTATGCTCTGAGACCTATAAGGCCTATTGTGCTTGACCGTCTGTTAACCAGAGCTAGGCTAACTGAGACCTCGTTAAGGGGAGTGATTGTTTTTAGGGACCCTGAGGAATTTTCCTGCTCTCTCGTCTTAAAGTCGACATATGTCTTTCACAATTTCATCTTGTTTGGATGATTCCTGTTCAGGCAGTGTTCCATTGAATTGTTGGCCGAGTATTTAATATATGCGAGCTTCTCTTTCCATAATATTGTGGATTGTATATTAGATGTATGTAGGTACCTACCTTGAAGTATGGAAATGGGCAAGTGGGGGTTTAGTCTGCTCCTTTATTACCCCCAAAGCCTTCGTGTCCCAGGATCCAAGCTATGGCAACGCAAGACTATCAAGCAGATACCGCCTCATAGACGCTTTGACGCTAGAGTAAAAGGGTCCGTAGTGCTGCTTGGCTGTCTGAAAATATGTAGATGTAGGTGCCATTCGTTTTTCTACGCAAGCACTTCCGAATAAAAAGTTTGATTGCGTGAAGATCTGCTTGTAAAACGGTGGTCTACCAAGTACTGTCGCACCCTATAAACTGGGACCCCAGCTACGGAAGTATCAATCTCCAGCTTGGAATAATCCGTATTACAAGGCGGTATGTTGAGTCCTTTGTGTTTTCGTACTTGAAGATCACCGATGACCACGCTAAACTTCTTGGAGAATCACAATATTTGGAGCATAGTGTTTGGTATCTTGAAAATGGGACTACTCTGAATGTTCGTAAAAGTACTCAGATGGCCTGTTAAGTCGTCAAATTTAAGTTCTATTATATGTTATGTGGTACCTGAAAGTAGTTTATCTTAACTTCCTTTTGTACTAAGATGTAAGGCGGTATGAAGCTAGACAGCACTCCCAGTGCTGCCGTCAGGCGCTTCATTGATGATTGATGATTTCACTTTGATAACAAACTACAAATGGACTGAATATCAAAGCACCATGAAGGAGGTAGCCGGACCACACTTTGCCACCAATCATCTCCAGAAAACAGCTCTTGAGTGCCACCAAAAGAAGAAGATGACAGAAGAGCTACACAAGGCAAGCGCTGCAGCGCATTAATGATATCGAAGATTTGGCAGCAAATTCTTTGAAACAGCGAGGTCAACTATTGAACCAAGTGCAAAGAATTGTTGCCACTTCTCGTAGTTGCTTAACCAGCAGAAAATGAAGAGTGATAATGCAAGACCCACAAGACCCACAAGAAGACTCTTGGCAGTTCCTTCTTCTCAGCTCTGGAGGACTTGGGAAACATTGAGCTGAGTTTCATATAACTATCTGGATGGTTCTAATAGCGACTTTTAGTGACTTCTTTGTCACATGGCATTCATCTACCTACCTAGGACATTATAATGTGAAACATAAAAATATATTTTAAGAGACAAAGGTAACTGTTATCTTTACATTAGTGTTTTTATAATATTCCTTTATTTAATATGTAAAATATTTTATTTATTAGCACTTTATATTGAACTGTACAAATTAAAAAACGATTTTTCCTTTACGATAAAGGCTATAAAATAGTCCTTCGAATACCTATATCAATCGACCTTTTTGCGACAGTAAAATTTTAATTCGTGAATTCGTCTCTAATTACATTTTAAAGATTTTAGTAGGCAATCTTTTTATTCCGCCTTAAAAGCAATATTTTGCACGATTTTAAGTACCAATTTGGAGTTTACGTAATAAAATATCCCCATGCCGTACCTTTACAGCAGCAGTTACGCAAGATTGTTATAAAATCGTGTAAATGATTTAATCAGCGCTCCTTTCTTAGCACCAGGCACCTTGGTCAGTTTACAACATTTTCTTTTGCCAATTTGTAACAAATGTTCATTGTTGTTTGTATGTCATATACACCCTCTTATATAAGGATATAGTTGTTGACACTTAACACAAATCATATGCCTGAACCGTGGTATTGACCTGGCATTGTCGCAGACATGAATAACTTCTTAATCCAATAAATTGTCAACAAGTTAAGGTCAGAAGCATTTGTGACTAAGTCTATTCAACTACAGTTGACCTGGTCGCTAATGAATGGTGTAAATGTGGGTAAAGTAAACTTAAGTTTTGTTCAGTTGAAATAGTTCAGGAACGAGGAGAAGTTAGGCAAAGTTTTTGTTCGATTCTGTTAAGGACGATTATTATGTTTGATGGTTTGTAAATGCCAATAAGTTAACATAATTGACTTCGAATTGTAAGTGTAGCGTGGTAAAACTTTGCTGGCCTCATTCAGCGAAGAAGTGTCTTTTAAGCTGAGATGAAGACTCGATAACGCTGTTTTACGTTCGGTGCTTACATACGGTTCATAATGCTAGATTAAGTCCTAAATGTATGGGTAAGTGATGTTTAGTATGACATCACGATTAACAAAGCACGATAGAATAAGATGTTCGAAGATTCGAAGAAGCGTCAGTTATAAGAAGCCTAAAAAAACTCGTTTCAAGCCAGTTAAAGCACGTTCGACTTAGTTGTTGTTGTCATTTTCAAAGGAAAAATTCTTGGAGCCCAGTCAAAAGGGCGATGTCAATCAACGTTCCTTCACATCAAGAAAACAGTTGGAATGCAGTAAAATGGGAGGGTTATGATCTTCGTTCTCAGGATCAAAGAAGAAGATGAGGATGAACCCAATGCCGATTTTTGAGTCAGCCCTTAGTCCAAGATTCTTAAACTATGGAATAGGTCCTGCAGGTTGGTGTACTGTCGAAAGTTATTAATTATGAGAGAGGCAACCTAGTCACCGAACAACACTTTCAGCAGTTGCTTAATGGACAGCAAATGGAGAGACTGACAGGGTAAGAAGAGAACCCACCTCTGATGGGCCTCCAGCTGAACTTTTGAAATACGGTGGAGATGCCTTGGTGGGGTGCCTGCAACAAGTCATTAATCAAGTATGGGTGTAGGAAAGCATGCCCGACGACTGGAGTTTTAGCTTATGTCTTGTAAAAACTATCGAGAGATATCCCTGTTTAATGTCGCATATACATATGATCCTATCCAACATGTTGTGTGAACGTCTAAGCTCCTTTTGCAACACACTAATCTGCACGTACCAGTGCGGCTAAAAAGGTGAATGGAGGAGAAGATACAATCGGAAGCTCTCAGCAATCCAGGTCCACAAATGCTAGAGGGTCGCCTTATCTCAGGTACACACAATATACCTTTACGAATACATGTATCTATATGCTCCAACATAGCCATACAAAAATACTAAACTGCCTGTCCATAAACACAGATATAGACACGCATTTATTATTTTGTGGCATAAAAACTTATTTACATCGAAACTTGCTTAGTTAAAGCGTATTATAGATATGAAATCAAGTTTATGTAAATTATGTTAAATAAAAACTTAATCTTATGGCTGTTATTTCGTTTCGAATGGCCATTAAGGCTAATTGACCCAGGGAAGAGCCCCCAAACTGCGCTCTCGCCAGTGAAAACCACTCCTTCTTGCGCGACATCGAAATAACAAAAAAAAAAGAAAAGAGTAATCGTTATTTAATATTTTGTCTCGTAAAATATATTCCAAACGACATTTGAATTTGATCCTTTACGCAATTTTGTTTTGGACTGCTGAATACAACACAAAACGAACAAACACTTTTTCTTTTCACAAAACATTAAACTTAATGGCTCGTTAACAAGTTGACAATTAGTGCATAAAATATCGTGTCAAACTGCTGCCAACGATCCATGTAATGTCCTGCTGTCGTTTCTTACAACTATACACAGACAATGACAACGACAAAACGTGATAAATATTTCGCCGGGAATTTCCATTTTAAATGCTCCAAATACAAACAAAAAAACAAACGACAATATAATGCAATAATTTAAGGGGAAATATCTTCTAGCACCGCAGGCGATAGGAGCGATACTGGGCAAGGATCCTTACCACCACCAGCTTTTCCACCTAAACGAATAAGCAATTATTTCGAGTCAACCACACACAAGCTGGAGGTCATTCAGGGAATAAAAGCAGCTAAAAGGTTTTCTTTGTAAAGGAAGCCAAGCCTCCACCAACCAACCAAGCTCTCATTCAGTGAAGAGGTCCCTTTTGTGGTACTCAACAAAATTTGCGCCAAATGGGATTATTCTAACTTAAAAAGGTGGTGGTGGTCCTGCCGCATCACCTGCAGTAAGGATGACGATGGCGCTGAGAAGTGGAACAAAGAGCTAGGAATCATACGCAGAAAGAGTAAGCGAGCGCCTGCAACGAACAAATATAAATATTTGTACAGCAGAAAATGATGGGGGTAAACGATATGGTTTAGAACGGATTACAAGTACCAAGCAGCAAAAACAAAGATATCATCGGGTAAGGAGTTAAATGAGAGTGAGAACCAGTGTGAGGACCCATTGTTTTTTTTTTTATGGATTTGTAGTGCTTACAGCTGCAGTGCGGTGCGGATCTATGAATTGTCACATAGCCATCTAAATCTTCTTGTTCATCAGTTTTATCTGATGCGATGATACGAGGCAGACAGATCTTGAAAAAAAGTGATATACTCGTAACAACTACAGTTCATCTAAAAAAAAAAAAAACAAATCGAGCTATTCTTTTGTGGATTGAACAATATGCTTGCGCAACGTAAAGCTAAATTATCCACCCATCCAAAAAAAGAAGCCTGATATCTGAAGGAATGGTGGGTGAATTAATCTACACGTACCTGCACACAATCTAATTAGGTATTCATGATGTAAATTGCGTGCACGGCGCCAAGGGCATGTGCGGGCTATGGTGCTAACAAAAGACCCCATGACGGATGACTGAAAGCTCTTGTGCCGAGAGAAATTGTCTGCAAGAAAGAATCTCGAAATGTTAATTGCTTTTACATTGAGAGTCAGTTGAGGGCATTCTCCTGGAATAAATTTTCTAACAAAGGACACTGGGTTGTTGTGTGATAAACTGCACGAAGTAGCAATTGTTTTGAATTGAACACAAGAAGTATTTGTTGTTGATTGAGAGTCCAACGTTGATTTAAAAGAAAATATTATAGCCGCGTGTGTCTTATGATAGATTCAATGATTAACTACCAAATAAGACAAACGCTGGCTATGACACTTTCCTTGTGATTGATTGTTTATCTTGTCATTTAGCCGGTTGTCGGGGGGTCGATGAATTCACTGATGGATATGATTGTCTTAATTAAATTTACTTTGATCTTTTTGATTTGATTCCGATGTGATGGTTTCCTTTGAGAAATTTTGAGAAAATTTCAGCGCAATAGGTTACTTACACATCGCGATGTTAACACAAAATTTGTAACTAGATACGTTTTTTTTATTTTTATAACTTACACTGTAAACAATGATTACCAATAGCCTTGTACTTCTGTTATGTGTTCCAATTTCCTGATGATATAAATTTCGCAAATCGCACAACAAGAGTATGCCCAAATAAAGCTTCGACAAATCAAAGGATCCAATGGAAAGAAACTCCTTTCGCGTAAGGTTTAAGCACTCAGCAGCTTATTGCCCACCCCCATTCCCGACCATTGGAGTACTGTGATAAATGTTTTTACATGCAGTGTGGAAGAAGTAATACTTAGGTCGATCGCAAGGAAGATATAAGGCATGGCTTTCCGAGAGTACCTGGAGACAGATGAAAGCAATTGAAAGCTCGCAACACAGCTAGGAAGGGATTTGACTATTGGACCATTCTTATCGTTATTGTCTATTTCTGCATTTATTGCACTATAAGAGTCTCCTCCTGGTGTACTATCCCTGTATGACAGTCTTGATATAGAGGACTGCTCCTGTGTACACCCATTCGTTGTGCCACCTTGAAGATGCTCTTCTGGATCTCACTTGAGTTTCGTTATGCTTCTGAGTGGGATTTTGGTATCTTGAAGGGCCTACTGAGTGGTGATTTAGTTAAATTTCTTGACGATATTTTGTTCCGCCTTTCGATCACCTCCTCATACATCAGCACATGTGTCCTTACGTGACTCTGTGTGCGGTTTATGTTTAGGGAGAGTTGTCCGTTGAACTGCCACGTTTGCTATTGCTGGACCTGGCTTCCAGAGCCGAGGACTAAGGCATACCGCTCTCATTGTTGTTGGGCTATGCCATCCCTAATTTTTGCTGCAATGCGTCGTTTTTGGGCCACAGTGAAGCCGAATATTGGTGCCTGAACATGTTCGCTAGGTGATGAGATGATACCTTACCTCTCGCATCTTTTGGCAGAGGTTATAGCTTGTTAGACCACCAGATGGGGTATTACTATTCTTGGACTTAGATGAGGGACAGATAATAATGAAAAGTCTCTAATGAAGACTTCCATTCCAAGGAAGCGCCTACTTTCTACTAAGATAACACTGATTGCTTACTAGTCTCGTATCAGCACAGTAAACAGGGCTTCACATTTCAACCAGGAAGAAGCGAACTAGACTCTAACTATACCACATAAAAAGAGAGAAGTATAACGTACCATAAGACGTAAAAAAAGGTAACTACATCACCGAGATGGCTACAAAAGCAGAAGAAGCTGCAAGAAGGTGTGACAGCAGAAGAAAGCCCTACTCTCAGTCCCTCGTAGTGTTATGAGGGAAGAATACTTTGTTGATAATTTTTGGTTTTCATCGGTTTCTGAAATGTCAAGACTTTCAACTTCAGGCCTCAAAATATTAGATTCTAAAAATTAGAGTTCGATTCCGGGGAATATCTTTGGACAACTAACAGAACTGTTAGGTTAAGTTAGGTCCAGGCATGAGTTAGGATTCACTAAGATCCAATGGTAAGCCCATTTTGGTAATATATTTGATTGGACAGGAGGATTCACGGAGTACTCGGGAACCTTTACCTCTATCAACAAAGTTGTGGCTAAGGATTAATTCTATCTAAGTAGGTTGATTGAATCAATTAATCTTGACTGTCAAAGTACATAGATCGAAAAGATAGAGCGTGTAAACGAGCATTTGGGTAATTGATTCAACCTAACTCATGGTACATTTATGCCGTTGGTGTTACCTAGGTAGATTGACTATTGGAACTATAAACATTTTTTTTTTGTTTTTTGCAATAAGAGCACGGACATTAGGCAGAAAAGTCACCGCATAAAACTAATGGTAAGCACTTGGGGTCGATAAATCAAAATTCACTTGCGATTGCTATTTGCCCAACCTTTTATATGATAGTTGAACTGCTCACTTGTTGTTTTGTTTTACACAATCTTTGTACAAATCGTCGAATTTCACTTCTTCTGCAAGTCCTTTTCGCGTGTTTATGTGGTCGATGCAGGAGAATGGAGGATGAACGTCTATATCTTCTACATCGAGAGTTGATAGTTGAATGTAGTTTTAGTATTACAATAAAGAGACAGCATATCTCCTTATTTTTTTATAAACATATTTCAAATTAAAGTCAACTTACTAATATAATCGTGCATACTTATCAGAGTTCAGTTGCTTACCTGAAATGAGAAAATAAATGACATAAGTTAGAGGTAATTTTTATCAACGAAAGAATTTGTTTTATTTATGAACATAACTATTCAGATCTTAGGACTCGTTTTTTTGTATTCGATTTGGATGCATTAATGTCCTGCAAAGAGAGTGGTTGTCAGAGCACTACGAGATTCAAGTGGAGTAAGACAAGACTGGCATTTACCACCAATACTATTTCTTTTGGTGATAGCCGATATGCTTATGCAGTTTTGATGGCAGAAAAGGAAGGTATTTGAATTGAAGCATACATTTTTATGGCAAAAACGAATGTTATCCGCCTTTGAGCAACCTTATCAGCTCAAATATATGTACATACATGGCTGGACAATTCGTAGAGAGAGTAGGAGACAGTTTCGCACCTGAGCAGTGGAACCCTTAAACCCAGGATAAGAAAATACCTGGCGAGAACTTGGCGCTAAACGGTCGAGATGGAGACATGGCTGATGGGAAAAAAATTGGGGAGAACTGAGGCACATTGAATGAAACAGTACAGCGTTTCAAGGTTCCACAAAGGTAATAAAGAACATGTGAAGAAGTGTTGCGGAAGTCTTTTTTCCTAAGGATAATATTCTTAATACACTAAAGACGACCGCATGCAGAAACATGTCTACTTTTTGTGCGTTTTCTGTGTATCCTTCCATTTTCTTTTGTTCTGTGATGCTATTTGCACATTTTAAATGTTCGCACGTAACGAGAGATCACATTGAATTGCCCCTGCCATTTTTTAATATGCGAAATGGACAGGAAAACTTTCCACCTGGATTCATTTAATCGAAAACGACAGCATGAACTCAAACACACTACATTATTTTACATTAGCCGATTGTGCAATAAAGCGAAACTAAACGGACATTTAGAACTCAACGTTGTCCAGAACTAAACTTTCACATTCGAGTACCGCTTTGCATTTGGGCTTTGGCATTTTGATGGTTCAATGTTCAGCCAACTATAAAAGTACGTTTCATCAAAACACACACCACAAAAAGTAAATTTGCCAAAAACTAGAATTTTGAAATTAGTTTCACTTTGATAAACAGTCGTGAAAATTTCATTTTAAGTTTTAAATTATTCCACACAGGGTGGGATATTTTATTTAACTCGATTTGAGGCATTTAATATAGAACAACAAGTAAGTGGTTGCTGTTTGTTTTAAGAGCTTGGAAATTTTCAAATAAACACAATCCTGTTGGTAAAATTTTGTGCCACTGGGTCATCTTACCAATAAAGCACTACTGATCTGAGGGAGCTGCAGGGAAAACTGAGTCTCTGGATTGTGGGGGTAGAGTCAAATGGTCTGGGAATAAGTAGATCCAAGATTGAGTTTATAAAGTTCAACTGAATAAGTGACGCAAACCAGGCTCACATAAAGATAGGAAACGAGACGGTTGAGGAACAGCGAAGAAACCATTTAGCGAAAAGTGTCGTATATGCTACAATGCAGTACTACAATGCACTTGGCAAAGTTGGCGTATAGTCCGGTGTTTTTTGTATGACAAAAGAATATCACTCCTGCTAAAGGGTAATATACATAAATCTGCTGTCAGACCAGCACTTATGTACTTCTCGGAGTGTTGGCCAATTCATAAGAAGTAAGAGCAGAGGCTAGATGTGACGAAATGTAGAAGTATAAGGATATTATCTGTGGGGCTTAATAGCCGCGATCTGAAGACCATGCTCTTAAGAGAATGTTTCAACTTAGGACCAGGTCATCATCCAAAAGTAGGAGCAGAACAATGGATTGAAAAGGACATGCAACAAAGATATATATGTCGACAATCAGATAACACAGCTTTGCCTTGACCCAGTTATGCTCAACTGTAGAGAGCAAAATAACCCAGATAACTACGAAGGTAGTTCGGACTGTTGTCGTAATATCCAGGCTAATGCCAAATATTAGAGGATCAAAGCAGCCAATGAGAAATCTACTTACGACAGTGAGTAAGCGTGTCCTTATTTGTGCAGCCCTTTATCGATAATGATTACACCCAAACTCATACATAGATAAACTCGGTGCACTCGGGCTCCGAATATAGAACGCCATTAGGGGATGCAATAAGCGTAAAAGGAGCTTGAATATAGCATCGAAGACAAACAATGGAGTAGGACCATGCGAGCAAATGCAATGGCGATGGAACAAACACTCACGAAACGGTAGGTGGGCGACGATCAATTTTGTCGCTACTGTCCAAAGAATGCCATAAGCAACAGTAACCCAAAGGAGATTGATATTGTTCATGCTATCAGCGAAGGAAGCATGGGGCACCACTGGTAGTAGGTATCATTGCAAGCATTATGCAGGAGCTAAGGCAGAATAGCCAAGCACCGATGTGAATCACCGATGTGAAGGAGAAGGGTGTTGCCCTTACGGAGGAAAGGTAGCATAGGAAGGCAACAGGATAGGACCTTAGGGGGGATTTAGCACGCAAACATGCAGGAGCATGGAGTCGGCCATAACTTTATTGTACGGAATGCGTATATACTCCTCCCCTCAAGTGCACCGAAAAAAACCTGTTTAACAAGCAGATGCTATGTATTGTGTTTCAGGCACCATGACGTCGGTTAATTAGCTTAATTTGTCAACATACTGAGTTACGTCTGAACATTTCCTTCATTTAAACCCGCTTGGAGGTTGTCCCTCATTACATCTATTGAACTTGAATCCCCTAATGCCCAGGACTCTTAGTTATACTCATCAGACTTGCCCAATACAATCAAATTAAATTTGGACACCCTGTGATTAAATGTTCTCATTATGCGCTTCCCACAGGGAATGTACCCTTGATGGTCAAGTTACTTTTCGTGAAAAATGTCAAATAATTACAGAGATACCAAACTAAAAGAGAACAAAGGTCAAAAGAGGGTTCCGTTTTACTGACAGAACACCTGTTTTTGACACTTATTCACGAGTCTCTGCACCCAGAGCTGTTTAACGTTTCACGATGAATCCCATTTTCATTATGTATACATCAAAAAGCATAGCAGGATACACATTCAGGATACATCAGAAAGTTGTTCTTGAAAAAAAAAAAAACCTTTCTTGCGTCACTCCGCTTCCACTCTTATATTGGTCGTCGTGGGTACCGCTCGACTACCAGAAAGTCCTTGTTCTGCAACTATTGTTGCTGTTTATTCTTTTGCCGGGTGTGTAGTTCTCGTGAAACGGATGGATATGTACCTACCACTAGGGCAAACTTTGTGCGCGCAGAGGAAACGCTATGAAGCTTCCTTCGAAATTCGTTTTTCTATCTTTTTCTCCAACACAACCATTCGTATGTGTGCACCTCTGGTCTTTCTATTTGCAGATTTGTTTCGAATTTACTTCCTCTTGCTCTGCTGCTGCTACTGCTGCTGTTGCAGCAGCTCGGTTCCTTTCAATTCCGTTGACAATGCGAGTTGGGTAAAATCAACCAGAGGGAAATAGTTTTTAACTCAAATTTGTGTAGATTTTTTCGCAGATGTATGTATCTGACGAATTCTTAGTTAAAGATTCTGTCAGAATATTTGAGTGCAGTGCACTCGAATGGAAAAGATTTTTCCTTCAAACGGTACAATTAAATCTTTTCAGTTCGACGAGCGAGTAGTTGGACAAAATTTAAAACGATTTTACATCAGATGTTAATTATTATTTCAAATTATGTGATCTCAAAATATTACAAAAAAAATGTTCCTAGTTACGTCGCCCGAATGTTGGTTGGATCCTTGCTAAATGTAGCTTCAAATTCTTTCGTTAAGTTCTAAGTCTACGGTACCCTGAAAGCTCCTCGAGATCCTGGATGAAGTACTTTTTGATGGAAAATTCAGAGAGTGCCATAGAAAATGGGTAGTGTCTTTTAGAATTTCCTTATCACTGTTGAACACAGGGTGGTCAATTGTTTTCGGCCGGTATGTTGCAAAATGGTCACCAAAGTCATTTGTGTAGTTTAGGGGATATTCAGTTAAGAATGGCATTCTAAGAACGGATCGAGGTCGACGAGTGGTGTCTATACGACTGATTTCATAAAAATAAATGAGTGCTAAGGTACATGTACATACATGATACAGTATTAGTAAATGTTGAACGTCTGTACAGTGTACATGTACACTTCTTCAACAAAATTGGCAAACCATTGGCTCAAACTACATTTGATTCTACTCGTACCAGACCCAGACACAAAAAAAAAAGTTTTCTCAACTTTGTTGAAGTTGTGTATAGAGTACAGACTCAATTGATTAACCTCCCATTCTATTTACGATGGAAAAATATAACTCGGGTTTTCCAAAAATCCCTCTAACCCGAACTACGAGTAATTGTGAACTCCCGTAAAAATTTGCCTTATAGGGTATAGGTATAATAAAACACAAAGTAAACTGATTCTCCTGGTAGAAATCATCTTTAGCAGTTGTATCAAAGTTTTTCATCCTTTCGACTTTAATTGTCCTCCTAATGAATCTCATTATGTTCACCCCAATCAGACACACCAAATTACACCCCTAGGTCCCAGTAAGAAAAAAAAAAAAATAAAAATAAAAATAAAAAAATTAATTCGATCGTGATGAAAAAAATATTAAAAATTTGAAAAAAAAAAATTCACACAAGAACATCCACACAAACACCTTTGTTCATACATAGGGACCTCATCGGTTGGGTGGTCGGCTGATAAGGTTCAGTCGGTGGTGCACCCGCGTGGGGTGCAGATCGGTCGTGGGGTCGTGGGGTCGACTGATCGGGATCAGTCGTGAGTGTAGTTTCGCGGAGTGCGGTCGTGCATGGACCTTCGGGTGGTCCAGATCGGTTGAGTGGCCGGCTACTCAGTCGTGAGTGCAGTTTCGCGGAGTGCGGTCGTGCATGGACCTTCGGGTGGTCCAGATCGGTTGAGTGGCCGGCTACTCAGTCGTGAGTGCAGTTTCGCGGAGTGCGGTCGTGCATGGACCTTCGGGTGGTCCAGATCGGTTGAGTGTAGTTTCGTGGAGTGCGGTAGTGCATGGACCTTCGGGACCTTCGGGTGGTCCAGATCCGTTTAGTGAGTGAATTTTTTGTTCGGGAGTGTTATTGTACAGTTAATTTTTTGCGTTAAATAGAAATAATTTTTTTTCCGTAAGAATTTCTTGGTTAACGTTTTATTTTTCGACTACGACGTTGCGGTAGTCGAATAATTTAGTGCGTGAGTGAATATGTGTGTGTGGAATGGAGCTGTGGCCTGCATCTGGATGTGGACTTCAAGAGGAGGCCTTTAAAGAACAACTAATAAGGATGACAAAGGACAGCTGTTCAACAGGAGTTGTAGCAGTGTAAGCAGTGTAAGCAGTGAGCAAGCAGATTAAAAAATCTATGTGAGTTGTGTTGGTTTATATTTTATTACATTTTTGGACTCCCACTTCACGTCGCCGGTAAGGTTTTACAATACGGAGCATTAATTTTTTTCGGAAAATTGTCTTCGGTTACACATATGAATAGAAGTGGGGATTTCCATCTATATACCATTTGGTGGTGGGATATTCTTTTTCTTTTCAGGAGATCGCCCTCCCTACGAACTGTAGTGGAGTTGTTGTATATATTCTTTTATTTATTGAGGGGCATAGGGAATAAATCGATCGGCGTTTAAAAAACAAAAGTGTGTGTGTTTTTTTTAATTAAATGGTCGTCCTTAAGACGAGCCAGATTAATATAATTCTACTCGGTATTCGGTTTCGGGAGTGTCGGGGGATTAGGACTTTTGGTGGTGGGATTTTTCTTCTTTTTCTTTTCAGGAGATCGCCCTCCCTACGAACTGTAGTGGAGTTGTTGTATATTTTTTTGTATTATATATATATTCATGAGGATAGGGTAGAATCGCTCGACAGAGATTTATACAAAGCCATGGTACAAAAGTGTTATTTTTTGTGTTTTAATTTAATCGGCTGTCTTTAAAGGCTTTCACACAACGCTGCGATAGCGATTGCGAGGTACTCATTATTATTCAAATCATATAATACTGAATAGTTTATCGCACAAGAAATTATCTGATCTTTTCCATATTCACCATTGTGCGATAAAATGATCGACCGCTGAATACAAGGATAGATAAGTTTAATCGCAACAATCGCAATATATATCGCCGATATAGTTTTATTTCGAATTCGGTGTGCATGCACAAACTTCAGTACACGCGTAACGTATTGCTATAGATCGCTATCACGGCGGTGTGTGGAAGCCTTAAGACGGTCGAGGTTTATCCAAGTACTTCTCTTCGAGGTTCGGTGTCGGTTGTGTGGGGGAGATTAGGGCTTTAGTTCAGGCATTTTGTTTGGTGGTGGGATATTTTTTTTTTCTTTTCAGGAGATATCCCTCCCTACGAACTGTAGTGGAGTTGTTGTATATATTATTTTATATTTTCTATATTCATGAGGATAGGGTAATATCGCTCGACAAACATTTATAAAAGTGCAAGCCTTCCCAAGACAGAACCAAGTTCTTTTAACTTTAATCGACCGCCCTTAAGACGGTCGATGTTTATCAGCTTGCCTTTCGGTGTCGGTAATGTAGGGGGATTAGGACTTTTGGTGGTGGGATATTTCTTCTTTCTCTTTTCAGGAGATCGCCCTCCCTACGAACTGTAGTGGAGTTGTTATATATATTTTTTTATTATATTTATTTACATTTATTTCTTTACATTTATATATTATATATGTATAAGCCGAAAATAGTCGTTAGATTTTAGATTAAGATCGCTTAATCAAATCAAAGAGTTTTGCGGTAAAAAATTTTTTAGTGCGCATAACATTTCTAAACCACAGAAGTACGTCCTTAAAAACACGTATAGAATAAAGCTTAACTCAATAGACCCGTATAGAGTGCTTGTCAGAACAATCCGTCCAGGCACTTAGAGTTTAATAAAAATTCACATTGTTCTTACACGACGAGACTAAACTTAGTTGTTGTAGTTGTGTAAAAAAAATTCTGTCTGGTAATTTCTATAAAAAACATTCTCAAATATGTTATCAGTTAATCAAATTACGTTTTTGTATATCTGAACGGAACTGTAATCTCACCGGGGCGTGAAGGCATGATGAATTTGCTTACAAACTCATATCTGAGTTCTTAGGCTCAACACTCATGACGAAATTTTAATTTTTACTTAAACCATAATATTGACTGAACTATACACAATTATAGAATTTGAGTATTTGTGTGCCTGCCGTCTGTATGGCCGTGGAAACCGTGTCTTTGGCTTTTGTTATTTTTACTCAGACTGACACGTATATAGTTATGTATAGGGCAAGTTTTGGATTAAAACTTTGCCTTTGAAAAGAAGCGGAAAAATGTAAGTCTGGAAATTCTGTCTGTGTGTCCGCAGGGCTACAGCCTAAACCCGTGATCAAACTTGGTATCTGGGCTCTGTGTTGGGTAATCCCCAGAGGAGAAATGGAAATTTTTGTTTTAGCCCAAATATTAACTGTACTTTTGGTAAAAAAAGAACGATTTCCTGGAAAATGGTTCCTACAACTCTGTTTAAATCTCATATCCCATCTAGTCTAGGAAATCTCAATCAGATGACGTGTAAAATTTCTTACCAAAATTGTTAACAACAGTACTTTACTTATAAAAATTCTTGCAAAAAGCCGATTTACGCGAAAATGGCTTAAATGATTTCGTTCAAATTCCACACTGAGACTAGTACAGACACGTGCAAAAAGATGGTGTACCATATTTTGGCTAAAAGTTGTTGTAACGGTAATTATGGCCAATTTGGGTAAAATACGATTTTCTTGAAAAAGGGATCAAACAATTTCATTAAAGTTCTTTAATAAGATTACAGAACATAAATGCTATCAATTGTCTTAAAAAATGTTTGGCCAAAAATGTCTGTCGATATTCTTTGAATTTCATATTTGAACTAGTTTGGTAAAGTCTTATAAATTGTCGTACCACGTTTTTGATCTTAAATTTTTAATATGGTACAATTGCTTACCAAAATGTAATCTTGAAAATTGCTCCAGTGATTTCGTGTATATTTCATATTCAAACTAATTTTGTGGTTACACCGGTACTTTATTAATAGCCAACTTAACAAAGTTTTACGCAAAGAACTTGAAATATTATAGATCGTTGGTTATATGTGGAAGTTTGTACAACTTAGTCGTGCACTTTTCGTTTTTAAGAAAACTCGATCCTGGTATTATTCGAAAGAGGGGAAGTGACACCTTTAAATTTGTAAGATTTTTCGATTCAAATTTGGTTCAAAGAAAACTGATTGCGTGGCTAATTTTTGAATAGAGCTCTCTTTGCTTAAAATCATGCGTTGATACCATAATTTTTTTTTTAAATTTGTCGTGAGAAAGTGGGAAATAAACATATTCAAAAGTGTTTATCTTTATTTCGTAACAGAGATCTTTTTTTTTTTGTTTAAAAAAAATCGGATACGTGTTGAAAGTTCTGTAGATTTCGTGACCTTATTTAAGGTGTACACCGTTAGGCTATTTTGTGGAATGTTGGACCTATGTATGAGCTTCTGGAAAAAAAACTAACCTGCATTCGCTAAGGAGAGCTCTAACTTTGTTCGAATTAATTCCATAGACTTTTAGAGTGTGTCCTTTTGTGAAATTGAACGAGTATTATTTCCAACAAAAAGTTTTCAAAGATACAATAAAACCTTCCCCGTTCGTTATGACTTATAAGAAAGCACCGGGTTTCAGTTTCGGCTAATCAAATGATGGTGTGTTTGCATTCGTGTTTCCATCACAGAAATGATAAGTCGGGGGGTAATATGAGGTGCCGATAAAGAGCACCATTAAGGATGTTTGGTAGGACAATCGTATTATATAAATTCTTGTATCGTTTTCCGTTCCGATAAGAACCGTTTTAAGAGTAACTACTCCATATTTAAAGCAAGATTAAATTTTAATAAATGTTCAAAGAGATTTTTCGAAGCTTAATTTATATTTATGGACAGGACAGTCGAAAACGGTTATTTTTTTTTAATTGTAATGGAGACAGGGACACAGTTTGCTAGGTTTGGGATGATTTTGATTTTCGGGAGTCGCGTTGAAGTCGAAGTCGAAAGTACACAATAGACTTAATATATTTAATTTGGTGGTTTCTCTTTTTTTCTCTTTTTCTTTTTCCTCTTTTCTTTTTTCTTTCTCTTTTCTCTTTTCTCTTTTCTCTTTTTTCTTTTTTCTTTTTTCTTTTTTCTTTTTTCTTTTTTCTTTTTTTCTTTTTTTTTTTGTTTTCTTTTTTCTTTTTTCTTTTTTTTTTCTCCCTCAACAAACTTTTATAGAAGAACAGGCCTTCGTAGATCAGGGCCTTAAGGCGGTCGAGTTTATCTACTTCCTTTCGGTATTCGGTGTCGGTAGTGCAGGGGGATAAGGGTATCGATAGGATATCTTATTTGGTGGTGAGATTTTTCTTCTTTCTTTTTTTCTTTTTTTTTTTGTATTTTTTGTTTTCTTTTCAGGAGATCAACCTCCCTGCGAATTGTAGTGGAGTTGTTATATATATACTTTTATTTTATTTTATTTATTATTATATATTTATTTAGGTTTTTGAACAAAACTTTAACTTTAATCGGCCGTTTTTAAGACGATCGATCTCTTATCTATTTTTCTTTGAAATTCGATGTCAATATCGGGGAACTTAGTGTATCTTATCCCTACAAACTGCGGCTAAGGACACTATTTTCTTATATTTTATGATTTTTCTATATACTTACATACATAAGTATGGATGTGTATATAGTTCTCGGTTTTTAAATAAGCTCTATCGGACATAAAATTTAAATCGACTGTCCTTAATCATTATTGTGTCTTAAGGATAAGATGTGGTAGGTCGTCTACTGATGAGCCCAACCACCACATCAGGGCTATTTATAAAATCTTGAATTTGTTAGCTGAATTTGCTTTTTTAATTTACGATATCCGTCGGACAAACACGGCGTCTAGACTAGATGTGGTAGGTCGTTCACTAAAAAGCCCAACTACTACATCAGGGCGAAACGCTACGCTCGAGAGATTTTGTTATTTCAGTGTTTGAGAACCTGAAAGCACAAAACTTTTTGTAGAAACAGTCATGCTTATTTTGAGATTCGAGATTTTTGTGTATTTTGAGTTTCGATTTGTTATGTACTCAACGACATTAACCGCTTAAACTCACTGAATATTACCAGGTTCAGAATCGACGAGCTCAAGGTTCTCCAAATGCAGTTCAGGTAATACCTTGCCTTAGAAGCCGCAACAATCAGTAGCTCAATGTAGTCTTAACTTTTGTAGAACTGAATTGAAACTGATGGGATCCTGTAAATTCCGACATCGTTGCCAATATTTGCGTGAAGCGAACTAAATAAATTGCAAATTTTTGGATTCGCGACAAAGTAAATAAAATAATATACTACGTGTTCCATTCATTTCGTCTTTTATTTCTTATATTTAAAAAAGTGCTCTTATTGAAAAGATCACCACATGAAAGGTGCTTTCTCTCTCAATATACGAAGACCATATTTTTGCCATTCAATTCGATTTATCCACAACTCTGGCGCACTTTCCAAGCAAGACATAATCGCAGCACCTTTCCATGCAGTCATAGCTGGATCCATGTCCTTCGTACTTGTAACGAATTCGAGTGTGTGTGTACAGAGTGTTGTGCGTTGTAATGATACCTAAGAGGATGGAAAGGGATTTCTGGCTTTTCAAATAATTCGCGCGGTCCTCGGTTTGGCGAAGGACGGCCATAGACTCCTTGTGGTTATGCAAGACTCCATTAAGGGCCATTTGGCGCTCGCTACACTAATGGCTTTATTCCTTGCATCAAGCTTGAGTGTGCAAGGCGGTGTACACATAGAGGGATCAGCTTTTTCTTTAAGCCATTTTGTTAGTCTATTGGCTTTCTCGTTGCCTGGAATACTATAGTATCCAAGGATCCAGCAGAGTGCTCTTCTCGACATTATGTGTCGATTTAGTCTATACGGAAGTAATTGCTTTTATACACATCTGCCTGTCTTTCAATACAGAAGGCAATAACTTCTGGCGGATTCACGAGCGTCTGTTGTCAACAGTAAGCACTTTACTTTCAAGACACTGTTGTGGTCTGGAAGTCGTATGGATTGAGATAGACCTAGGGGGTCAGAAAAGATACCTGATTCGTTTGATTCATCTGTATTGATCACTAGAGATTCGGCGTAAGTTATATGACCGCTTCCTCAGTGTAACCTGCTAGGTTAGGCGGTAGAAAAAGGCCTTACGGAGTCGAAGTACGAAGTTATGTTGTCCCTTAAGGGTACGTCGAAAAAGTGTTCTTGTAGGATCATAGAGTGACACATTCCATTTGGTTTCCAGACTGCTAACTGACTGATTCGCACAGCATTGATAAAAATAAATGAATAAATATTAGGCCGTAAGCAGCCCATAGAGGGCCAAGGCCTAGCTTCTCACAGCTGTACGTATTGTGCGTGGTATACATTTCTGTACGTACAGAAGGGACCTACAGTTTTATGCCGTATCCGAAGGGCAGGAGGGTTTTTGAGAAGCTTTCTCATGACAGTGAATACTCTTGGATGTTTGTCAGACGCTCGCAAGAGGTGGGGCCGTCAAAAAAAACTTTGGTGGTATTTTCCTGGATTCGAACTCGGAACCGCTTGCGCAGTAGTCCAACGCACTAACCACTGAGCCACGGCACCCACCGCACCGCACAGCATTGATGGCTGCCAATATATGTACGTCTACCGGAAGCGGGTTAAGAAAGGCCTCAAGTCAAGCATTGTTCTCATTGCATCGGTAGTGCTAATACACGTTAGTCTAGGTAGTGGCTCTCTTAACAGCTTGCCACCATGCTAGATTGCCGTAGGTCAGTATAGGTCTTACTAAAGCCGCAATTGTCATTCAGACATAGCTGAAATGCTTCGTTGACAATGCCTTGGATTTATATTTATAAGAAAAGGCTTCAAGCTTACATAAATTATGTAGGTAAGGAGTATCACAAAAAAGCGAAACCGTAATAAATATCAATTTCGTCCGTTACCATGCGATGTCACAACACAATAACCACGGCGATAACTCATAACAAACGAAAATATGTAGTATCTTCTTCGATGAATCTGGGAATTTACGACCAATAAATCACCGATTGACGAACAAGCAAAAAGACAAAAAAAAGCGACAAAGAAACGTATCCCTGATTTGATTTTGAAGTTAAAATCAGTTGGGAACAACTCACAATCAGAACATTGTATCCAAGAAGAATCGTAAAAAATTGTTGGTTTCTTTTGATTGTGCAGATCCATCGTTTGGAAAACACGTGCACATAACCTCTTACGGCGTCGCTTGGTTTATGTCTTTGTATGCGTCTTGTGTTCGTCCTGATTCACTGAGCTGGAACGAGAAAAATTGTAACAATTTTCTCCAGAAAATCGTGGTTGAAGAAAAGTTTTTTTGTCTTGCTCTTGAAAACTGTGCAACTGCCTGCTACGAAGCAGAACTTATTGCCAAAAAAAATCCATCCAAAGTTCCTCCCAATTCGGTTCGGAAGAAAGTTTACAACCAGTTTAAGGATTACTGGAAAATTATATTTATTTCTCCTCTCAACACACTTGTTTTGTTTTCTTTTTTTTTTTTGAATTTCATCCGTTGACCGATAAAGTTTTAACGGTGTTTTTTGTTGTTAGAGTTAGAGTATGTGTATGCGGTAATTTGCTTTCTACGTTGTCATCTGAACAATAAAACTTGCAAAATACTGCAAAACTTGCAGAGAATCTTAATTCAATTAAAGACTGAAGTAACCAAAGGCAGTTGTGTGCTGTCCAAAATGGAATTGCATTTGTTTCGGTGAAGAATTTTAAGAGTTTTTTTGTTCGATTTAAAATGAATGAACACCGACCGGTAGGATTTTTATGTAGTACCTTTGCAGAATACTGTCGTTAGAATTAAATTAATTGGAAGGGATAAAACGAAACGATATATTGGAGCAATCAGGCACAAGAAGGGCATTGTTCTGGCAGGAAAAAATATATATTAGGTCACAAGTAGTCCATCGATGGTCACGGTTGTATGTGTATATGTAGCTTCTTCTCCTATATGGTATGCATTTGAGAAGATTTAGAAAGAACCTAAAGTTTCCGAAGGACAAAAGAATTTTTAGAAACCTTCTCATGCTTTTGGATGTCTTCAGAGGTGCGGCACAGGAAAAAAAATTGTTAGTCTTTTCTAGGACTCGAACCTTAAGTCCCATCAATGGGAGTCCAACGCACTATATACTTTTAGGTACCATTTTACGGGTTTTTCTTTTCCTGAATAAAGTCAAATATGTGTTTCAGTGAAGAGAATTTACATAACAGCATCAAAAGCAGCGACGGCTGATCTCAATCGATCTGGTTGGATGTTTGCTTTTATTCTCCATGGGTGTTGTCCAAATTGACTGTAGAGATTTGTACGTAATTCTTGCATTCGTTCATAATTTACAGTATTTTTTCGCTTTTTTGCTGAAATATACTAACTGCTTTCAGAACGAATTATTTCTTTATATATTATTTCTATATATGAATATGTTTGGGTCGGGACTTGAGCAGCCAAAATTTCATTCAATGACAGAATACACTACTACTGCACTGTGGCCTCCTTAACCGCGCCCTTTATCGGAACTCACCACTGTATAATGGCAGCTTTTTTATTCTACTCCGGAATCTAGCCATCAATATCATTATGACGATGAAGCTTTGAAGTCGTGGAGCTAGACATAAAACTGTTGCACAGAGTGCTCTTTTTTACGGATTGAATCGAACCATCTTATCCCGCTCAGCCCTAAGGTTATAATGTGCGAACTCACCTTGAGTTGTAGGAATCTGGAATTTAAGGTCCTTTATGAGGTGGGTCAGGAAGGGTGGTAATGGTTCAGACACAGATCATTGTCTTTAAGCGATAGCCGAAGGTCATCACCGATTATCCATCGAAATGTTGCGGAGCAATCAAGTTCTTTTTACGGTTGAGGCTCGCAGGACTTCACATCGACATAATAATTTGAAACAAACCACGGTCAAAAAAAAGTCTATAAACAAAGCCAATTATTTCCACCAACCGGACTATGTGTGTGTAAATCATTACAATACATTTATTTTCGTTGATAAGTGCCAAAAAAAGATTTCATGTTCTAACACCAAAAAAGAAAGTGCAATAAACGAAACCAAATGGAGTAAAAGAACCCAACTTCTAATCTCATAATCAATCAGTATTCCCATTGGTATCGTTTTGTCATAAGAAACCCGAAAATTGTGCCCAGGTATCATTACCCGACATTTAAGGACATTTTGTTTTCGTTCTTCGATTCCGAAAACATTCCCTCCTTTTTTTGATATCTCATTTGTTCTCCGGGGAATTCTTGAGGACAATAAAACGAGTCCTCTGGCTGTCTCACTTCGAGAAAAGTAATTTCGGTTTGGTTAAGTCACAAAAGTTTAGTACGGACCTTTCCGGTATATTCTGTTTTTTTTTGAAGATAGGCAACTGGCTATCTCGGTGGAGGAAATATACTTTATTATCATTTAACAGTAACTTATAGCCCGGCTTAAGAGGAGTAAAATTACCATTTGGTATAGATTTTCTTTAGTTTGCCGGAAGTTACTGGGACATCAGAAGCATCTCACGTTCTAAATTAATGTAATCTCTCTTTCCCTTTGATGCAGAACAATGGCGACGAATAGGAGATGATTTCATTTCCTATTATCCTTGAAATGGAAGGCAGTGGCAGAAAAAAGTATACGCATAACGCATCCTTAAAAAAAGAAGCTTAAGAAAGAAAAGAAGTTTGTTTGTTTAATGACTGCATCATTAAAAGTAATCGAGTTCTTGTTCTTCTTCTTGCTGCAGCAAGTAGGGAAATAATCCTTTTACCAGGGCGGGACCTATTACAATATAGATACTGCTCAAAATGTTTTAAAATCATCGGGTGCTCTAGTGAAAGGTTTTTGTTTCCATTTTTTTTTTTTTTTTTTGACAGTAATCCGCTTGGGAAGGATGAGTCCTCTTTCCAATAACACTAAGTACGTGCATAGGGAAGAAGAAGCACAAGAGGGTTGCTGCGCTGAATGGGGCTGCTCCGGAAAAAGGAATTTCACATAGAAAATTTATTAAAATTGCAATCTGTATGCACTTATGTAGGTATGTATGCGTTGTTTGCTCGTGTAATTCTATCTGCATGGCTATTGTATTGCTCGTGCAGTGTAATGCATTCCTACTCTCATTAATTAATGAAAAATATTCGGTTTATTGAAATTCCGTGTAGGAACGTAGAGTACGTACATGCATGCATGTTGTGTTTGTGTGGTTTACATACGTATGCTTTTGCGTTGCAGGAAATTGCAGGCATTTGTAAGCAAATATCTTTTGATCGTTATGTTGATGCTATTCAAAGAACTTTATTGACAGGAGTTTCAACAGTATATGTATTCACCTTGGGGTTACAGAATCAATATTAAGAGAGATATCCTTTAATTAGGTATAAAATGCAACAAGAATTTCCTTTGACTTGGGGCTTGTACACACACATTTTATTTGTGAAGACTGACTGACAGGATATATGTCTTGTATGTATTATTTATTCTTTATTAATTTACTTGCTAGTTTTATTCCGTACTTACTCCTGGTGGTTTGGTAGTCTGTATGAGACAGTCTGCTCCATACCATGGTATTTACAAATATAGTATCCATAACATCAGCCTGTCCCTTACCTAATACTGTGGTTTTCAACCATAGCTTTAGTAATAGATAAGAAAAAGAAGCGGAAAGCAATTTAGCAACGCTGCCAAACTCTTTCTGGAGAAACTTAGCACCAAAGGTAATCTGAGAGTAAAAGAGGAGACGCTATGCTCAAAGGCACTTGAGAAAGGCGACCATAACCAAAAGAAAGGGAAGGTACACCCAGTGGGGAGGGAAGACCTGATGAATTACTTTACGGGAAAAGGCAATGTTCATCACGGGATCAGGACACTAACAAGTCTGATTCGTTCAGCGTATAATAAGATAATTGACGTTGATAGTTGATACCCAAAACCTTCTCATTGTGACGCATTGCTTCTAAGAACGAAGGACAATCTGACGTAGGCAGATATGCTGGTCAAGAATAGTCCGGAACTCAAAGAACTAGGCGAAAATGTGAACCAGTCCACAGCGAAGCAATGCAACGATGAGTCAAAATGTCTACTCTGCCAAGGCAAGGAGGGTATAGAAAACAACCAAATTGCGGGTAGCCATAGCAAAGTTGATCCTAAGCCATTGTGAGGCGATCCAAGACCAATTAACACAAACTGTGAACTAGACATCGCAATCTTAAGTGAAACATATTGGCATCATGATAACACTGTAAAGACAGTCGTGTCTGTTGTACACAGTACTTGCGGAGAAACAGAGGTGACCACAGATACATTCTTCGTCCAGGACAAATTTGATGGATATCACATATCCACTGTTATGTTCCACCGAGGAATATGATAGCTTCCTCGACAGGCTGACAGTCTAGTTTTCATAGCCGGAGACTTTATTGCATGGAATGGGGCTGCCAATGACTAACAGAAGACCATGAACACACATTCAGCAGAAATGCGACGGTTTCGATAATCGCTCTTACCTTTGTGAGCACCTGTATGGAAGGTCAGCCGCCTAAATACCAGCGACCACCAAGCTATTTTGTGCGAAATTATAACCGCAACACCATAATACAGTCATTAGATTAGTGTGAAGATGCAGAGGCTTTTATACGTTGACAGGTTCGGCTAACGAAAAAGTTAGTGCAACTGATTACATTAATTGGAACGCATTGTCATGCATCTATTCTATCTGACTTCATCTAGCTGAGAATCGTCCAATAGAACTACTGGCTACCAAGAATCCAAAAACACTCCTTATGTATGTAAGTCTTCCTAATATCCAATTGAATCAAGAGCTTACTAATCGAAAACAATTATAGGATTTCACTTATAACTTATAGTTGCAATAAAGAATATTAGCTCAAAATTATCCCTCATAATTCTCCAAAGACTTGAAAACAACAAAAAATTAAGATCTTATTTCCTATTGGCTTATATCCTTAACAACGACTACTGACAGATCTAAAGCGATTACTTCTACTGCTCTCATGTTTCAAACATACTTCCATGGATAATGGAGAGACACTATGAGTATGACCCCCTAAGTTTTTAAATCGAAAAGTATTTTCTTTTTTTTCAGGAAAATAATGAAGAAAAATTTCTTTATATTTATCACATACGGTCCCAAGGAGCCAAAGTCATCCGTCAAGTCTTACCAACGCAAAAAGGAGCACCAATTTTAAGGTATTACCCAAGAGAATAACGTAACGCTAACGAAGAGCAACGATAGAAGTTGCTCTCAACTTCTCCACCATGAACATTAGAAACTATCTTTAGTTGAATGGTAGAAGTTGACGGCTTGCATTCCCTTTCCGGCCATCTGCAATCGATAACAAGAGGGAGAATAAAATAAAATAGAAAAAAAAAAAACTACAGAGGAAATAAATGACTGTTCCTTTTTTACAAGAGGAAAACTTGAAAGGAGCACAGCATTCAAGAGGAACTGTACGAGTAGCAGTTTTGGGATTTAATGCAAAGAAAACACCGAACGTTCAAAATTACAATACATCCGCTTGGGTACTTTTTACATGCATGTTTCAGTACTGAAATTTACCTAAGGTAATGATTCAGCAATTTGCCTTGGTCAGATGAGCTCAAGGATTATATTCTGTAGAGGAGGTTTCATTGGGCTATTATCATCCGTTTTAGCATGGTACATCATTCAAGGAGTGGTCAACCATTAAATTATAGTTTTCGATAAATCCATGTTATGACCGGAATATGTTGTCTATAGGAACATCCGCTGTAGGGAAAGGATTTTGAATGAGGATATGCAAGTCTCGGTTGAATAGATCCAGTAGTTTACTTCCCCTAAAGAACAACAAAAACTTTAAATATGTATTTACAAGTAGATACTCATAGCTTCCATGAACTATGAGCTATAGTAAAATTCTTTTTTACTAGAATACTTCCAGATGCGATTAATATAACGAAATTACTCAGAAGGGAGTCGCTGAACCAACCGTAGGTATGTTTTAATGACTTTACGATGTTTTCTTTAAAGTTTAGCCGTCAATTTCGCAAAAAACAAAAAAGTTTATATTCTATGAGTTTGTGGCGTGAACTCAAAAAAGTTTGTAAAAAATTAAATACATATATCCAACAATAAAAACCGCCACTTATAAGGAGTCCCTCTGGAATATTCCTAATTTTATTCCTGATTAAAAGTATTCCCCATCAAATTATGCTAATGCCACCTTATTAATTCTAACTTTAAAACATTTATGTAATTCCCTGAGTCTACAGATTGTATGGCAATAAAATGAACTGGGAAAATAAGTTTCCTACCCTACACTGTCTCTCACCTATCAGCTAATAACAATTGCAATGAGAACAATCTTCCCACTCTATGGAAGTAAATTGTTTGCTGACGGTTGAACGAAAAAGAAAATTAGATTATTTAAGGTTAAGCAAAGTAAGGGTCAGGACGGGTACAAGGTGTTTTTGTTTATTTTAGATACAGAGAACTTTAAGAAATGGCAACACTGTATTCGGTGACAGTCGGTTTGACAGTTATCGCGGTTGTTTTAAGGTTAGTTTGGTTTGGCAGTTCATCATTTACTTTTAAAAACATGGTCACATCGAGAAAAGCACTAGAATCACCGAATCCAATACGAACGGTGTTGATAAATCGAAATGCGGCTTTCTCAACACTTTCATATTGCGAATGTAAAGATCGTGCATGGCGATGCAGTCAGGAGCAACGTTGCTAACGACGGTCTTCAGACCAGACATCGCCTGTACTGATCTCAGTCATCTTGGAACAGATCGTCCTAACCCGAGATCGGTGTGCGTAGCAAGTCTTATGCTGCGACACTTGGTCCTTGGTGATCTAATACAAATCGGTAGCTATCGTTGGATGAGAGTTTGCCTTTTCAAGTGGTCAAGTGTATGCCATGGAAATTGCTCAAAACGTTCCGTTCTTGAAGGTCTTCGGCGATTAGTCTGACTCTACAGAACAAACACTTGGTGCCAGTTTCAGTCGGCTAAAGAAACCTCAAACAGACAAATATTTGGAAGCGATTTTCGTAAGTTACTCAAAAAGATGATCCAAGGAGAAATTTATAAATTACTAAATCCTGCAAAGTAACCTACATCATCACATCAAACGTAAGGTGATTTTCCAAATAGAAAATGATGATGAAAAGCATGATAGGAAAAAAAAAAGTTCAATTGCATTTTATTGCCTTGACAAGAAACTAATTAAATTCTAAAGAAACAACCCATTTCAATTTGATTTTGTTTCTGGGATCCAAAGGATGGTTTGTAATTAAGTTAGTCCTTGACGATAACAGCGAAAATGGTGACAATGAGAAGAAGGACAACACAATCGCAACAGCAATGATGAAAGCCTAACATCTTCATGGAACCAGTGATGAGCGTTGACTAAAGACAGAAAGAAAAGTCACATGAAAGAGGATGGCTAAGAGGACTTTAACTTAATACCATCCCGAGAAAAGAATTGATGCTTATTGAGTTGTTAATTCCTCCTGCGGAAAGTTTTTAATTTATGCATGAACATTTAATTAATGTAATTGATTTTATTAAGTAGGTTCACAAGTTCTTCTCGTTCCAAGTTTGCTTCAGAAGTTTAATTGAATATTTAAAAACTATTTTCCAAAGTTTATACTTAACTTAAAAGTGATAAATTGCCTTGAGACGATATATACATATCGTTTAAAAATGTTGTTAAATGCGTAAGTAAACTTTAGGTCTTCAATTAAGAGGTGGTGATAATGACAGAAGTGTCAGAGTGAAATGTTGTCTGAACATTGTCATACTAATCGTCAGCTTCGAATTGTTTTAATGATTGTATCGGAAGGAAAACCTTGGAGAGTAGTTACTTCTTCAATGCCTAAGACGATCTTTCGAGTGCGAATCGAACTCTGGCAGTCACACATTTCTATAGAGAAACAAATGTGCATAGCCCAGGAAATTTCAACGATTGAACCAAACAAAGGCCTCAATTTACCTGAACTAAAATGGATCGTTCGCTTTTGATTGCTCTGCATACATGCATAACTGTACACTTGAATACTTATGTATAACAGGGACCATGCAAACCTGTCCAACTGAAGCCGTGGATCCACTACTGGTGCTAAGTTTTTTGCATCTTTTGGTCAAGTTATATGCCAGCAATAAGGTTCTAGGAAGGAAGGAAGAGTAAGGTTATTAACATCAGAAAGCCATGACATGTAGAAGAGGCTCACGCGCTAAACGCCTAGCAACCGTCAAAACGGACATAAAGAGTAACAGCCTACAAGCAGTGACAACTAAAGATAGAACAACGTCGCACTAGGAGAGCCGAATGTTAGGCCAGTTAAGGTAAAAGAGCTAGCAAGGAGAAACACACAGTAGGATATGGAGTGGGTTGTGTCCTTAAGACCTCCCTTAGCACCATTGTCTCTGCGAATTCTCCTTCCATCAGACGTAGATTCATCTTCTAGTATTGTAAGAGTGTTATGACCCGTGTTAATAGCTACGATTTCCTGTCTTTCCGAATAAATTTCTCAGTCCTTACGTTGTGAAAGGACGGCCATACCTTCGTTGTGTTAGGGAAAGCTTCCATGCAGATTCCTTTCATCAAGCTTGAATGTGCCAGTCGTGATATACACAGAGGTTTCGGTTTGTTCTGGTAGGTCTCTCGATAGCTCTTTGTGCTTCTACCTAAAATGTCCTCATGTAGAGGGACCCAGTAGAACCATAGCTTGGACTGTGTACCAAGAACCTTATGCTCTTCTCCACAGCGCTTCACACGCTTTGATTTAATTTCTATGGCAGTAATTGCTTTTAAAGCTGGCTGGCTGCACTTAGCGTAGAATCACGTGAGGCTTTTGTCACTGCTAACATCTTTGCTTCAACTACGATCCTTTCATAAATTCGCCATTTCACTTGTCTTATTTCGAAAAGCAATCACGCTAACATCGTGCCAATTATCTTCGCAAATAGACAATTCACTGAACAGTCAAGCGCATGCATACACAAATCTCCTTATTAGCGTAGAATCACAAGCGATTAATGAAAGGAAAAAAAAAGAATGTGATGTCAAGTCTATTCCTAAAATGTCACGTCCGTAACACCATTCCATCAGGAATAAAACCCCATGGTCACAGCATGGGACTACATACCTATATGTAGTTCCTACTGCATTACGGTGGTATACAAGACCCCCAACATATCTCAAATATCCTTTACGCATTTAAATGCATTTTGTGTTCGGTGACATCAAAGTAATGTCGGAAATACAATGTTTCCAGTGGGGAACAGCTTGGTACGCCTCCCCTACATGACGGCGGCGTCTGTTAGATACCAAGCGGGTGCATTGAAAAGGAAAGCTGCATAGCACATGTTTTATGTACTTTACGACAGCGTTTTGTTTTTAGTGCAAATACAGTAAAAGAAAATAAGGAAAAACAAAAAAAAACACTCCCCCCTACCCCCACACTCAACACACTGGCATGCTGAAATCAAACGATATGGCAACCTGAATGCCGACAAACCTTTTTATATCTATGGCCTACTTATTCCGCATGAGTGCCAACTGACTTCTATTTCCATTTTTATTTATAACTATTTGTTGTTTTTTTTTCTCGTTTTATTTGCAATATAGCTAGCTACTATCTGCACATGTACTCTCTCACCTTTGCAAGTGGTTGGCAGTTGCCAGCCAATTTTCCACAGCAGTCGCTGGTGGCGACTAAAAGAGCAACAATTTATATTAATTTTGATTGTGAATAATTCCTTGGAGCCAAGGATTTACTTTCTACACAACCAGTGGCCAGAAGTAAATTAGAGTTTTACTCAAGCATTCAAGAAAATGAGGCTTAAAATAGCTGCAGTTTTTTTTACCAAAAAAAAGAGAATAATTGAATGAGGAAACCTGGTTTGTAGTTTTTCAGAATTCATCCAGGCTTAGGTCAAATGCATTGGAAATCCGGGTTTCTAAAATGGAGCCTCGATAAGAAAAGAAAACATATTTCATGAAATGAAATTCTTTTGCAGCTTATTATGTAAGTTCTAAACCTGAACAGCATGAAGCTGGTCAAAATATTTGATTCATTTGGAGGTACTTCTTTGTCTATGGATTTTTTGACAGACGATGCGAGAGTCGTGTTAACCTTGCATGGTACTTTTGTTCAGTTCTGTTTGACATTTTATCATGGAAAAATTTAGAATGACACTGCATCTACAAATCATCCAGCAAGCAGTGAAGAAAATATTGGAGCGGCAGCTGAGAGTGTAGGCAACGATTGCGGACAAGGCCTGTCAGCCAGCTATAGAAGTAATGCCGCCTGTTATCGCGCTATAGTAACACAATATTTGGTGTCTCAAATTGAAGTCCGTCATCTCCAGGACATTTGGAACCAACAGGACGGCGTTACTATTCATGTACCTCATATTCAAATTCTCTGATTCCGTAACGTT
Source organism: Chalcosyrphus nemorum (assembly GCA_949716465.1). Lineage (NCBI taxonomy): Eukaryota > Metazoa > Arthropoda > Insecta > Diptera > Syrphidae > Chalcosyrphus > Chalcosyrphus nemorum. Next base: position 37,652,745 of record OX454332.1, read on the forward strand.
TCCGTATCTTACCGGTTTCCTGATTCATGCAGCGTCTTACAGGTGGAAGTTCTGGCTGTGCATAAGGCCTGCTGCATACTTAAACAAACCTTTACACACTTTAATACTATATGTTAACGTCCCCTCAAATGCTGGTAGGAGACTGCGTCATATTCAGGCAATGTGACCCAAATACTATTGGAACAAAACACAATAACTTTTAAAGATAAAACCGTGCAGATATTGCAAGAGTCCTGCGATCAGCACTAGTCACTGGCCCGTCGCATTTCATGCGACCAGGCACGTTTAATGCACATTGGCGCCGTTGTACTTTCTTTGCAAGTGTCCGGCTCTAGGCTGCGTCAGGGAGTACACAATAGGCAACACCTTTTTTTGACAACCTAACTGAGTAAGCTATGATAAGCATTAGGGACATTATCAGCTTCCTCACTCCTCCTTAGTCCTCGGCATTTATCCCTATTAGTCAACTACTTTCCATCCGATAGGTCACTTGAATTGTGGTATCAAAGCGACGTCCTTGAGCTAATTATGCTTCCTCATACATCCACTTCCACCTACAGTTTAAACTGTATCATTATTTCCATAAAATCCCCAAAATGTATGTGTTTGTGTGTCATTTTAATTCACCCTCTTTACAAAGTGTGCGCCCGTATCTCACCTATTTTTATGAAATAAATTAATTTTATTGCTATTATTAAATTATCGGTGTGATCCCTAATTTTTCATCGGACAAAAACACCCACAAAACAGTCTGTTTTCGTCTTGGAACTTGTAATTTATTGATAAAATATCTAGAACAATATAAAAAAAAAGAAGCGAATACAATGCGTTGTCAAAAGATATAATAAATTTCAATTCCACGGGACAGCATCAGTTTCCAATAAATCATTTTACACAATGAGAACCTGGGAGAGAGGTACGAGTAGAATGATATTCTAGAGTAAGTCAGGAGCCTTATTTATTCATGAAACAGCGGCGCGTAGGTATACAAGTCATTACCTATACACTCGCACAATGGGCTTAATAGATTTTCAGTTTCGCAGGTGTTGTTTATATAGCAATACCGTTTCATGGCCTAAAGGAAGCACTCAATTTTTGTAAGTCATTGTGAGAGAACGAAAAAAATGAAACTGAAACTGAAACTGAAGCCAGGACTATTTAAACTTTGTTATGAGGTAGCAGGGTTGTAAAATGTGCGCGCTCGTTTTAAGCAATTTCTGGAAAATTATCTCTGTGAATGGTTTTGGGCAAATAAATCATTTGTGACCCGCCCAGTGTGTTTAGGTTCACCCTTAGTTGGTGCGGCAAAATATGTAGATATATATGTAGGTTAGGTATCCGTATCTTTCGAAGGCAAAGGAGACGGGGAAGTTAATTAAGAAAATTGTGATTCATCGGATACCTACTCTCACAGAACAACCAATGTAGCGTACACAAAGTGTGATTTATGGAATTTGCGTAGAGCTTTCTAAATTATTTACTCACACAACATACAACACACTGACAGACAAATTAGTTATTAATATTAAAACCCCTTAAACAGAAGTAGGGCAGGGCAGTATTATACCAGGTGTAATCATTTAGGCTTTGGAATTTTAACCCACAAACGTCAAAAGTAGATACCCGAGATATTCTCTTTAAGATAGGGTCACCACCAGAAGTGAAGGCTAGTTGGGTTCGAACAGAAGCAAAAGGCCTGTCAAATTACCAGAAAATTAATTAGCACAGTCAAAAGATGAAAATTGAATGTTTAAAGGGTTGAGGAGCTTCAGCATCAACTAATAAATACCAAGTGGGTTCTGAAAACTATGGAGGTGTAAATCGTCCGCTGCTTTCTTAGAGTTCTTCGAAGAGGTATTCTTCCAAGAATTGCTTCCTTGCAGTGGATAAATACGACCAGCCGCAGAGGTAGTGGAATGCTGATTTTGCTCGTCCTCGTCAGCTGAGGCGAACGTCATTGGTCAGAGTACAGAGTACTGTCTACCCGGCAGTGAAGGCGGCAGCACCTATTATTTAAGATGTGCATTTCATCACATACTATGCAAAATACCTACAGTTTTGTGTCATTTCGAAGGGCAGATGGTTCTTGAGAACCTTTCTCTCTGACAGTAATACCCTTGCGTGTCCATCAGACGTTTGGGGTCATTTTCAGCTTGAGCCAAAAGGTATGTACATATGTGCATGTATACGTACCCACAATGTAATGGTATTTGAAACCAGTTCCACGGTTGGTGTCTGAGAAAATTGTATGTAATTTTTGCATTCGTTTATAATTCACAATACTTTTTGGCGTTCGTGTTGAAATACTCTAAGTGTATTGAATAGATATCGCTGGGATTTCAGCACTACCACTACCACACAGGCCCCACCATTCAACTTTTTCTTCGATATAAACCTTCAAGCTCATAATTTTATCTACTCAGTCCAAAATTCATGGCCCCTAAAATGGCGTCAGACAAAAGTAAGACAGCCAATTCGGCTGTTATATATATGTGTACGAGGTGTACCATGAAGTAATAAATTCTACCTACGATAGGATGTTGCGAGAGATGTACATATGCATAACAAAAGAAAAAACTCCTAAGCTCGTTCTTTTGCACTTCACCCACCAAAAAAAACTCCTTGTAGTACTATTCAATGGAAATATAACGGTCTTACTAGTTCAAGAACCACTACCATTCCAAATGGTTATTTTAAGTTATCCATTGAGAAGGCATCCACATTCTATTATTGACCTTAACCCATAAAATGTGACCGAACTGGGCACTCTCTTTTTATGTTGTAGCGCCACAAAAAGGTAAAGGATTCTCACTTACCAACAATCTCATTGTGTTTTTTTTTTCTAATAAAAATTTGACAAAAGCTATTAAATTTATTTGCGAAACATCACCTAATTTGAGACGCAATGGCAGCCATTAAATTAGATTCCATTCTCCCCATGACATGACACTTATTTTATTTTTAACAATGACTCTTCTGTACATGTGTGTATGTTGGTCCAGTGCTGCCATTTCTACAATTTTTTTTCTACTTAAATTGTATTACTCCATTCGAGCAAGTATTACGCAGTTTATGCGCTTAAATATATTTTATGCTTCAGACTGTATAATATGTCAAATCAATTATAAAAGAAAATTATATCTACTGGGATTTTCTGTGATGTATGTATGTACGCTCTGGTAACAGGATAAAAACGAACTTCTGTTTGTAGAAATGGCAGCACTGTATGATACCTAAGCATACATTCTCATTTATCACTTCGAAATTGATTTACGAAAATACTTTTCCAACAAATAAAAGCTTCTGCTTCGCATCTATACCAACAGATGTACGTTTATATACAAGAAGATAATATTGTCAACAAGTTATACTCCTTTACGAGTGAGCACACTAAAAAGGAAAACACATCCACCTGACAGTTATCTTTTAAATTGACCTTCCTGGGGAAAAAAATAATAAAAAAGGACGATATTGCCAATGTAACAGATCCCGAAACGAATCGAAACAGATAACAGCTACTGCCACTCCACTTGGTACTTCACAGTTCAATTGATACCTTATTTCCGCCGAAGAAATTATCCAAACACCGATACAGGATGACGGTGCCGAGCATCCCCGAGAGCTCCAAGCAGCGCCAATATTACTCTCCATCTTTTCTATGTTTCTTTTTCTCTCTTCCTTGCCACACCCCCGTAACATGTTTTATTTTTACTACATTTTCGCAATCATCCAGAGCCTTTCGTTTCATGTTTTTTTTTTTTCTTCATCTCCTAATTGATGAGCTCTCCTGGCTTCAAGGAGGAAGAATGGAAAGAAGTAGAAAAAAAAAAAAAGAAAAGCTCCTCACAAAGAATTGAATTCAATTTTCGTATAATTTACAGGAAAATATAAAAATACTCGCAAAAAGTACAGCGGAAGTAGAGGATACAAATACGCCCACCCGTTTTACAATGGAATATGTACGCTTTATCTTTTGCACGAGGTATGTATATAAGTACGAGTACTCGTCTTGTAATATTTCCCAATAGATAGAGGGTTTGAGTTGAGGTCGGGTCGTTTGCTTTGTGTTTTTTTTTCGCCTAAACTCCTGGTCACGGAAAGCGAGTACCACAATATAAAGTAAGGAATAACTTCGGAATAAATTGATTTAATTAAAATATCTGACGAGAGAGAAAGATATTCCCCCGAAATCCATCCGCGTTCTGAACAATGTATTTAAGAGCGCTGCGGGATTTTTTTCTTCTCCATTTTGTGTTTGCGAAATTCCCTCATTAAAACGGGAAAGTTTCCTATTGAAGGAGCCCCTAGGTAGTTCATTTGTAAGGAATTTCTTTTACATGAGAGGAGGCACTTTTGGAGCGATCCAGCAAATGCACAAACATTCAATCGAGTTGGCCCTAAATTCTCAGCATTGAAGGGAAAATGTTTCCAAATAATCAAGGATGCATATCATGGAGAACAATGGGTATGCTTTCGTTACTAAGTATATCATCATCTTACTCAATCTTACTCAATGTAAAATAGTTCATACATGAGTACCCAATTTAATAATTCTTGGCTGAGAGATATTTAAACTTTGTGCTGGCTATTGACAGTCATTTGACATTGTTTTGTCAATTTGGCGTCGATCACAATAGTTTGGTCTTTATCTGTTCAATATGTGGTAAATTTAAGGAACAAATCTCGGCCTACATACCCTTAGATGCAGATAGTCCGTTTACATTGCGCGATAATAATGTATCACCCTTTATAAACGTTGTTGTTCACGAAGTAGGGCCGGAATAGCATTTTTTTACGTTTTCACGTCACAATTTTCAAGCCAAAAATTGTTGGTCTTTCAGTAATAACAGATAAAGAAGTAGGTACTAAATTATATATGGACATACATTGTCGGGTGTACTTGTTTCAAACAAATCACCAAGGCACCGTTTGTCTTATAAGCTCAATAATTTCTTTTCGCGTAAAATTACCATCCAAAGCGTGTTAATCTAGCAAAACCTTAGCTATATTATTTTTCATTATTAATTTAATTGCCATCATTATTTTACGTAGTCGTTTCCTCCTCAGATGCATATATACACACATAGGTACTCTGAAACGTTGCCCTACCTGGGATATTTTGAAGAAACCTAATTCATTTTCATCACCTAGTAGAACACGTTTTCACAAATTCTTCGTACCTGCCCCCACAATGAGAGGAAATGTATTTTTCATGAGGAGACATAATTATTTAAAATCATCCCATCTAAATCCTGAGTAATTCCAGGCGATTGCCTGCTCATTACACATTAGACGTACGCATACTAAACGTGGCCCATTATAAACGTCTATGTCGCCCCGTGTAATTCAATAAGGAAAACACTCCCCAAAAATACGAGTGGGTGTCAGGCGGCACAACCGACAATGGTAATGCCGACGTTGCCGTTGCCGTTGCCGCCGACACTGTTGTTGGAGTGTTCCAAGTTAAATTAGAAATTCCTAATTTGTAATGTAAATCGGAACAGGGGTTGTACATTGACACATTAATTAGGTCGCATTTGGGATACACGAGGGAATTCAAGTTACACATTCTACACGCCATGCAACTAAACCTGTTCTATCCGCTGTCTTCAGTTTACTCTTTCTCTGTGTCTCTTTAGTTGTTGATTTTAACGAGCATAATCAACATCATCTTAATATTTTGAGAGATTTGTCAATGTCACCGCAAATTGGTATGACATATCAATAATGGAGGATGTGTTCACAACAGGGCTGCCATTTCGTAAGAATATGCAGACTTATTGAACGCATCCCAGTAGGTGTCACTTAATGACAGCAGACAAAAGACGAATATGTATCACATCAATACAATTTGGAGAAGATTGAGTAGGTACCGCCCGTTTTTATGAACCTGAAAATGGAATGTCATTCGAAAGTTCGACGAGAAACTCCTGGACACTTTAATTTGTACTTTGTGATGGCAAGTTTTGAACACCAGCAGAACCATGTTAATTATATTATTTCACGTTTAATTGATAAAGTTTTGATAGATTCAATTATATTAGATGGACTAACTGCACACGGTCCCAAGACAAACAGAGACGATGCACGGCGAATTAGTTTTTTTCTTCCTTTCGAAATGAAAATGGAAGTTTTCAATTTAACTCATCACACAGTGAAACAGAAACCCAAGTACCGTAAAGAGTCATCCACATCCTCTTCACTGAATTTCGAAGTCGACTATGAGAAAGAGAAAGACAGAGAGAGAGGGGGGGAGAAGAAACTTGCTTAGCTTTCATTTAGAAGAATGAGTTGCGAGGACTAGAAAATGAAATAATATTCGACACAATAAAAGCATTTCTAGAAAATAAAACTGAAGGATGCTTTATTTACTTTTGCACTCAAAACGCAGAACGACAAACACAACAATGAAAGCCTTTTTTGAAGGAAAAGTGTCAGCAAAAAGTTTCTCCACAACTAAAAACAAAAGGAAAAATGTTTCGCCTTTCTTTTTGAACGTCGTCGTCGTCGTCGGCATAACCATCACATCCAATGTGCAAAAGTCAAATTGGACGTTAGATATATGCACACACAAGACATCACAACGCGGGATCGTGAATGTCATAATAAAGGGAGCAATAAAAATTCTCATCACAAGCGAACGTAAAATTATACGGCGGTCTTGCTGCAAAAGGATTGGGAAGGAAGGTCCATTTTAAAGGGTGTTCTTGAAAGAATTTGTTTTTCTTTAGATCTCACAGCGTGTGTTGCCATAACCACAAAGAAAAATAAAGAGTTGATGGAACTGGCAACATTTATTTAATTTCAGAGATCGAAGAGCCTTTGCATTTGAAATATATGTATAATTATCTAATCCAGGCAGAAGAAGAGTGGAGTCAGGCAAGGTTGCATTTTTTCGCCAATATTGTTATTGCTGGTGATTAGCGAGTTTCTTAGCTCTGCTTTGTCATCGCGTTCTGTTGGAATTCGATGGACACTTTGATGCCATTTAAAACACCTTTGAGTTTGCTGACATGCACTAGATTATGGACCTCCACTAAATTGAAACAAAAGTGGCAACAGAGGCAAGGGTTGTAGGCTTGAAAAACGCCTTGGAAGCATTATTTCAGGCAATGGAGAAACTGGAGAAGGTGCAGGTAGTCTGCATTTAGAATGTTGTCCAAATAGCATCACTGTTTAGTCTGTTTTAAGGATGCAGCGCGTTGATCGAAAAAGCTGCCACTGTTAGTGAATCGGTACCTGATAAACACTATAAGGATTTTGGCCGACCTGTGTCTATAACGAATAGCTATATCAGAGAAAGGGTCAGGAACCTATAGGCACCACAATTCAAAGACATACATTTGTGGTAAATGGGATCTTCAAAGATGACAGAAGAGGAGCCGCGGCAGCTGAGCAAGAGTTTTAGCTGAAACTCATTGCCAGAAATTGTACTCGACGTAGCGTAGGTGTGGGAGAATCCTAAGACCCGCAAGGGGACAGAGGCCTTTTATAAGTAAGTAAGTAGTCTAGGCATAAATGTGAGAAACGCTGACCACATGCATATTACACTGTTCGGACAAAGGCTAGCTGTAAACATTCAAAAAACCTCGCTTTCGAGGAGAGCAATAGAGATAGTAAAATACCAGCGATTCAAAATAGTTGCGGGGTCAAACTTTTCGGCCATTTGTGAAGGCCGATTAATGAACATGATTTCCGATATCGCTCCATTCCATGAACCAAATTGTACACAAACCATTTGGACATTAAGTACTGACTGATGGTCCATGATGCCCTCTTCCATTATACCGATTGCAAATAACTCTTAAAGCACTGTTGTACAACCCACACTAAAGAGAAGCAATTACTCTCAGCTGTTAATACTACCAAATAGCATACGCTAAAGCGAACACGTCTCGTTCGAGCAGTATCTACTCTCTATTTATTTAATTAACGTGGATACGAATTGCTGCACTGCTTTTTTTAATTATCGAGTAATAACAGCACACAAAACCCAACTCTGCAAACAGTTTACTCTTTACTCTATGTACGAATAATAAACAAAAGTAAATGTTTGCTTTGTAATGCTTTGGTCGGTGCACGCAAATGGTTTTCGGCTGTTTGAATACATGTATGTATGCACACTGTTTATCAAAGTGTATCTGCATTTTGAGTGTACACCATTCAGTCGAAGCAAACACACGTTGGCATATACCTAAGGCCATTATCCCCTTTCCAAAAAGGAGACACCTAACGACCGACCACCAATACCAATTAGTGGGACTCTGTATCCCTCAAAACGGTTGATATATGTATGTACCACCAGCAACGTTTTGCCTGACAGACCAGTATACTTCATTATAGCAGAAAAAGAAGAAGAAGAAGAAGAGAAAACTCATTTGGTTGAATGTGGCCATTAATTGATCGGATCTGGAATGGACACCGGATGTGTGAACTTTTACCAGTTTACCTTTTGCCTAAAACCGCTGATCAATTGGAATTGTGTTTCTATGTGGCTGACTATCAATCTTTGGTGAGTTACAGAACAACATCCAGCATGTTGATGGCACCATAAATGTCGTTAGTTATTCGTAGAACAAAGGCCCCATTTTCACTTCCTGCCGGAGGAATACCAAAACGGCCATTCCCATCACTAACAGCGAGAGAGAGAGCTCGTCCTTGCGCTCTTGGGTATTATAAATGCAATTATGCGGCAAACACATCCATATCCTAACAAGAGACCGGAACAATAGCTCCGGGGGTGGGGTTAAACTTTTAAATTTGATTTGGTCACGTATTTTTGATTGTCTTTAAAAGTTCCTCAACTGTTTTTTTTTTTGTTTTTGCTGAACAGTCTCGTGTACACGAGAAGTCTATACATTTGTATCCAGCTTGGATGGGGATGAGCTTCTGTGGAATAAATGTCACGTAATTTATAGAATTTTGGCATTTATTGTGGATTGATTCTAGAGACAGCATAATGGGTACACATCTACAGATGATGTTGAAAAGCAGGAGTGATGCTAATCCCGTTTAAGGTAAGAACTTTCGAGAAAGTCTAAAGTTTCGAAGGCACTTAGTTTACGGAAGTTATTTGCTCTTAATGGGTTTGCTTACTGTCAATTAAGTCAAGGGAATAATTTTACACTAAAAGGGTTTCCATCAATTAGATTTCTGGTGAGGAAAGTTTCAATTTGTTGAAAGTCTATCCACCTGTGATTGGTATTGATTTCGTTATTTTCATAATTGTCCATGAAGAGTTATGGGAAGTTATGGGAAACTTAAAACGAGCTAATTACAGACCACGTTTATGCTTCTAGCCTGTAGACATATAGCACAGCTGTCAAACGGAAAAGACTATTAGGTTCTCAATTCGACCCCTATCACACATGTTCCCACCCTAAAAGATAACATAATTGACACATGAATTCCAGAAGACAAAATTAAAATAAGGAAGGAGGCCAAGGAAATTTTGTATAGAACACAATTTTATTTGATATCATTCATGTCACACTTGCTTACACTGTTTCTGGGTAGTGTGTGCTAAGGCATACGTGAGCCTAGGCAGGAAGCAGTTTGCTGAGAAATACAATATTTATGAACACGGTTCCGCCTTTGAAATTTTCGGAAAGGGTTTCTTACGTTGACAGTTCCTAATAGTTGAAATCATTCAGAGCTTCATGGAAACAATTGTCAGGAGCATGTCAGAAGCATGTCATCCAAGGAAATAAGTGTCAGGAGCATTTCATTCAGTCACAATACTTAAGTTATTCGACTATAGTGCAATATATTCAAGGTTTAGTCCCAGAAAGACACCAAAGAGATTGCTAGACATATGTTACTACCTACAAGGGTAATCATGACAAAGCATAGACTTAAGATTTATTCACAGCTCACCGAACTGCGACTATGAAGGAACGAATAGTCAAGCATTTTATCTAGTGGCACCATTTAGATGGACAGGGAATGGAGAGAGTGCAAACGAGTATTGGGATCGGAAAGGTAATAGCGCATACAAGTAGTAAAGGTGACTGATGCAATCAGCTTCTAGTACCTACTGATATTCAATTGTGAATGGTGTACATTTACCAGAGTTAGCCTAGCTAGTTATAATGTATTTCTCGGATAATTTTCAGTTGAACAATGCAACCTGTCTTCCTTCGCCTTTGAGAACTTTTGGATTTCGGATTTCACTAAAGGTAATTATGCACCTAATTTGAATTAAACACCTTCAAATATAATCGGTTACAATGAGATTATTCATTCCATTTATACTACCGCAAACAATTAATTAATTACTGTGGTCAGGCAAAAAGGTATTTAAAAAGTCGCAATTAGTTTTTTGACCTTTAATTGGACGGTCCAGCAACCGCAACCAAAAATGGGCATTTGTTTTTAACGATTTTTTTTTAAACTCATTAATTATTTAGTTAAGATTAATGCAGAGCTGACATTTCATGACTTTGATTGCTTAGCTCTGTAGGGGTACCTTTTAAATTTGAATCCTTTTTCGAAGGATAAATATAAGAAAAGGTGAAATATGTAAATATTTCTCCCATTTCGTACATTTCAGAGCTCATTAGCATGTGAAATGTGTTAGTTTCGCTGATATATTCTCTTTGGTTTGGTTTGCATAAGAAGTCATTTGTTTTATTTTTTTGTTCTCCAAGAGTACTCGTATGTATGAACGGACATCAGTCAGTCAGAAGGTAAATGAATTGGCTATTTCAAGGCCAAAGCTCATATGGATAAACCAATTGAGGAATTGAGAGTAAATATTACTTGCGATATTCGCCAAATACAACTCGAAATGTTGGGACGCGTTATCGAAAATTGTAAGTTCAGAACAGACCGTGTCAACCGCCGCTAGGGTCAACATTTAATAGAAATAATCTTTTAAAAAATAAATGTCAATAAATGTCTTTTGTTTGATACCAAATATAATCCGATAAAATTGATTTTTTTCATTTCTTTTTACTTCTGAAAAAGATATTTCTAAATGAATTACTCATTGTGTGTCATTAGCTGTAGTTTGAAAAGGCTTACTCTCTGGTCGTACAATGGGTTAGTTGTGTCTTCTAAGTGCTCTAGTGAATCGAGAAAAGAAAATATATCGCTGAACGCTTAATAGAAAGGTCAGTTGGTGTCTCCTTATTATTCCTCGTAGTCACACACGAACTTAGTTCTTAAACTGTTTCAAAAAAGGTTAAGAATTTTGACTTTTGTTTAACTTTTTAGTATTGGTTATATACATATGTACATATGAACTTTCATTGCATACAAAAAATCTTCTTTTAAGCCTCACGGTACACAATAAAAATGTGAGGTAATGTAGAACACATTCGGATTAATGTCGCACCCAAACAAGTTGTAATATAATAATACGTTAATGCTCCTGCACAGTAAAACTTATAAAATGAACATAAACAAGTGAATATTACCCAAAATGCGAACTAAAATATCTAAAACAACATAATGCCAACCAGAGAAATTATGGCCATCGTAAAAGTCGTTACTGTCTATGTCGTGTTCTTTGTTTTTATTTATTTCTTTTATAAATAGTCTAAGCAAGTGACAAGACTTTATTACCAGCAGTTATTCGCATGTTAAGCTGTGAATTTTTGGGGAAACTTTTCAGAAAGCACGTTGTTGTGCATGCCTGTCTGTCCGTCTATTCGTCTTTGATTTTATTCTTGTTCATGAAACTCATGAGCATATTCATACTCGTACAACGCTTATATCGGTTTGAAAAGTTCTAAGGTCAAGTGCACAGTTTTCCAAAAGGTCCAAAAGGCAAGTGTCAACGAGAGACTTTATCGACTTGAGACAGAACCTTTCACTCAACGACGTGGACCGTACCCATGCACAATAATGAGTATCAAACTTAAAAAGGCAGAGAGGAACTCCACAAGAATTGGTCTTGTCTCCTTTTCTAAAGATTTTTTATGGTAAACGAAATTTTAACAAAACTAAGACCCAAAGGTGTAATACTCGTTGCATATATAAACTATTGTCATCCACCTATTGTCTGCTAAATTTTTTCATAACAACTATCGCTGAACCATCTAGAATGGATGTGGAAGGGCAAATTACTTCATCAAATACCACCATACGTAGCCAAAGAATGGGGTACTGGGTCAGAGAGGACGCCATCTTAGACTACTTTCTGGCACCTTTTGAGCTTCAAGCAACCTTCATGGATTGGTCCAAAACTGAAGAAGAGGTTAGATCAGAACCTGAATTTATCACTAAGATTCCGAAGACACGACTTTCTTCTTACATATACTTTGAAGTCGAACCTCTAGCAGACGCCATATTAGAATAATTCCTGCATAGCAAGATAGCCAATATGGGGTAAAAGCCTTTTTGTCAGTGGGAGTAAAATTGAAAACGTAAAGACCTCACAACGCTCAATAGTAACACTCCGTATTAATGTGGATCCAGGGCAAAATAAAATTCCAAAGAAACAAAATGGCAGACTAATTCACAATAAACCTTCACCAAACGGAAACTCAGACAAGACATTGATGAAGATATAAACTCTGCACTTCCTATGGTACTTCCTTGAATGTGCATTGTCAGAAACCAGCTCTTGGAGTACTCCTTCAATAACCTGTGGTGCCTTGTCTAAAAAAACAGCCAAGAACAATCCTGAAATTCAAAAGCAAAGATTTAGTTGGAAAACAAAATACTTCATGAGCATGCAAACCAATATATGACATTCCATTCGATGGAGGGATAACTTTCGCATGATGCTTTTCGGAATGCCACTTAAATGGCATAGAATTTAAGCCACCATCCCTAGAGTGATGCAACTACCAGTTTCCGCGCAACGGATTATTTTCACATCCAAGTGTAGGCTGCGTCTATTATCTACCACATAGGGGGAAATCCAGTTAAGCTACTAGCCATCAGGCAAGTCCAATGCTTGGTAGTCAAACGAATTTCGATTTTATCATTCAGGATTTTCTAACTGGTGAACTTGAATTGTGAATAATAGTTTGGGCATTTGGCTGAGGATTAGCTAACACCGCATTCTGCAGTGCTCTTGGGAATCAATGAAATTCGCCCAGCACCTTATTCCTTGGAGTAAGCTTCGTGCAATCAATGTTTTTTTTTCCAGAAATAAAAATGTGGAGAAGAAGAATAGTCTTCCCCTTTCGTTGCTTTGAGTAATAAAAGCTAAATTGCGTTGTTTTGAATGTTTGAAGTTAGGTAAAAGAGATGGAGAGGATTCGAATGGGTTAGATCAGGGGTTCTCAAGTATGCGAGCATATCTCTTGCAAACTTTTGATTAATGAAGCGACCACAATCCACAAGTGCTTGACCTAGCATCAATGCATTCACTGGTTTCATTCAAGATTGAGTATTCTGCCTGGGTTATGGCATGGAGGCATCATCGGACCTTATTCCTTCAAAATGATGAAGAAGACACCGTTGCCGTGAATGATCTCAGGTATATAAAGATTTTAACAAACTTTCTGTTGCCATGACTTGACAAGTTTGATATATTCGAATTGTGGTTCCAACAAGTAGATTCCAAACAACCGACGAGGTAGCGTTGTGTAGGAGAAATTTGGTGACTGGGCAATCTCAAGGCAAGTGTTCATCAATTGACCGCCGCAATCATGCGACTTGACACCACTCGATGATTTGCTCTAAGACTAAATCAAGTCCTTGGTCTACACTAACACGCCAAGCACTTTGGATGAGATCGAGGCCAACAATCGAGACGATATTGTCTAGATGCTATGTATGAAGAACGCCGCACATATTGGACGGGGTGATTAAAAATAGGACCGAGCGCCTGAAGCACTGCCCCGGAGCTGAGGCGGCTATTTGAATGATGTGTTATTATTCCACATAAAATGGCATGAATGTAGCTTAAAAATAGAGTCAAAGTGTTACGTCATTATAAATGCACTCAATGTGAAAGTGAGGGCATGACTTTAAGGATTGTTTTAAAAGGCGACTCTATCGACCTCAAAATTGAGAAAATATGAAAAACATGAAACAAGTTAACGCCTTCGTTTATATGTATATTAATGCATATCTCCTCAACACAGTAATACAGCCTGTAAATTAAAAAGATAAAATCCTAATATACTAAGTTACCATATCGAATGTATGGCAATGAATTTGCTTTACAGCGAAAATCGTAAAAAGATTAACGCCTTCGAGCGGAACAAATAACACAAAAAAGACTGCCAAAAACAATCTCCAAACTCAGTGTACGAAATTCTTAAATAAATTCCTTAAGAGGATATAAAAAATTCGGCACGTACTAACGGATCCGTCGAAATAATTATCTGGCGTGAGCACGGGGGCCACGGATGGTTCAACTTTTTAATAAAATTCTTTGTAAATTTTTTTTTCAGCGAGAATTAAATAACCGGGAGACGAAATTCTTCGCAAAAATTTTCTTCCTACCTTTTGAAACCCTTTCCAGTGTTTTTTTTTTTTTGCAGGAAACACTTTCATCGTGGGTCGGTTGTTTTTTTTTTTTTTTTGTGGTGCTTTCTAACGCGCAACCACCCCTTTAAGGATATCATTCTCGTTCATCCCATTCTATTCATCATACATACATATACCTATCTACAGCTGTTCATTTTTTTTGGGTTCTAACGATTTAAATTTGTAGTTGAGGCTTTTGCCATTACTCTGAGTCCTGTGTACACGTCCTGTACTTTCAAATGTACACCAACACACAATCGTGTGTGAATTTGAAGTGTTGTTCTCTTTTTGCCTTCAACAACAGCAACAACAACAACAGGGGCTCTGCCTAAGGACTTTTATTAGCATTTATGAAAGGACTCCTCGTTCTCTCTCTAATTATGGTTCGTGGCTGGCGTCATTTTGCTAAAAGCGACGGCGGCGTCCACGGACATTTTTCCATGCCTATTTGACGGATACTGTTGTACAGTCGTAGTCTTGTAGTCCTTGTCGTGTCGTTGTCGTTTCGCCTTGGTAATTATCCTTTATATGGAAATTGCATTATGCGGGCACAAATTCGTAAACATAGGACGTGGTAACGTTCGTTTGCCTCTTTTCTGTGAGTGGGTTTCTATTGGCGTTCTTGGTAGTCTGCTAGCTACCCTTTATTAGAACCCTTAAACGGACGAACCGTCAAGCCATTATTGCACACCACCGAGACGAGTAGGAGGTGGTGTAAGCAAATATAAACAAATGCAAATTAAATTTTTCGGCAAACATTAGGTTCGGTTAATTCCTAGGGCCTGAAGCGATGTTCCTTCAAAGCACCGAGCAGCTAGTACAATTCAATTAAAATAGTTTCATTAAATTTTCATTATTCAATTGCGAAGGAGGTTTTTAATTAAATTATTTCAAACGAAAGGATTTACTGTGCAAAATGTTGACACCTCTACAAGGTGAAATATAAAAATTTCATGGAAATTTTTTTTTTTGTTTTTTTAGGGAAACCACCCTATAATACCGAGAAAAAATTTACATAAAGTTATGTTTGTTTTTTAAAATCCATCCCATCAAAACAAATGCAAACATTTTGAGTTAATGAATTGAAATATTATGCCGGGCGTTTCCTGTTTAATCCCTCAAATCCTTGACGATACAATTTCATGACTGCGTCGCTATATTGCCTTTGTGTAGGCAACACACCAATATCCCATCCCAGATAATGCAAATTTAGCTTTTGTTTGTATTTAATTTTTCGTTGATATCGGTCAGAAATCGATTGGGAGATTATTTAAATATTTTACTTAGCATCATGGACCTTTTATTATAAACAAAGGAATTTGTATCTATTTGGTGATACTGGAAAATGTTAAAAAAAAACCCAAAAGTATAAAAACTTGAGTGTCTTATAACGAACTCCGATTCTAAGATAAATATACTCTAAAATGGTCGTCTTTTTTGTGATTTACATACCAATTTCAACTAGAAAAACGAATAGTTTTTGTTGGGCTTGAACTTACCTGAAAGAAGAAAAAAAATCATATATTTAGTTAGTTAAAAATCATGTAAGAATACTTTATTTAGTTGGGAATTTTCATCAGAAAAGAGAAGAAATAAGTCAATCAATCTATATGTCCAGAAGATATTTGTGTATTAGAAACTGGCTTTCTATACTGATATAAGCCGGGGTCCATTGTAAAGCTCTAACATAAAACTGTTCCCTTACAATTGACGACGATAATAGTGTCTTTATTGTAAAGCTATAAATTTCTATACCTAAAGACAGTCCGATGCTTGTGAGTGTCTGTATATCAATTCTGAATAGGAGAATTCCAGAGCCATTGTGTTGAGCCTCTGTTGGGTGCTAGAGCTTACATGTGTATTATGGGAAACGAAAGGACTGATGAACTTATAGCTGTATTCATCGCACGCTCTCCCCTCTGCGGCAGTCCCAAATGTGCTCTTTAAAGAAGAAACTAAAGGATCGATTGAGTTTATCGACGTTAGACCCATCTATACACGTGTGCTGTAGCCAGAGCACTTAGGAAGAAAAGATCTATTTCTCGGGTGAAGCCGGCGTAATTACTAGACTCTGTGCCATAGAACCTGCAGGGACGACGAAACAATTTAATCTGTCCGACACCTACTGTGTGACTGACTTGCCCTACCTGTCAAAAGAATGGAGGCTCTTGACAGTTTTTTCTTCGCAGATCTGGAGGACTTACGCAACATTGAGCTGATGGACCTCCTTTGATTCATATCGCAAGATTCCGATTAACTTAAAATAACCTTATTTTTCGTTTGTTTTGTTGTGCAATAGACAAAGTCTGAAACTGGCACACATAAACGCAAAGTTACAGGGGAACGGGGCTACGTTGGTATGGTGATGCAATGCGCAGAAATGGCTACAATATTGTAAGAACAGCAATTAATTTAGAAGAAGAATCGAAAGGACCGTGAAGACTGAATCTACGTGGATCGGCACTATTAATGATTACATGAGAACCGAAAATATACCTAATAAAATAACCCAGGACAGAAGATCTTCGGTATACTGCCCAAGATTGCGGAGTACTTGTAAATATTTTTTATATTTTTACAAGATGTCGCAAATGAGGCCTCAACGTCGATCAGACGACGTGCAACTCAATTGGCCATCACACAAAGTTGAAGATGTTCCATCAGAAAATGCAGACATCCGACCCAATCAATCAATTTATTAAAAGGCAACATTATTTAGAGTGATAATCAACAGATTTGGTCTCCAAGTGGTTTAACGATGTTATTTACGTTCTATGAAGAGATGTAAAGTCTCTAGCTAATGTTGATTAACCTTGAAACAACTGACGTTTTCTTTCAGATAGAAGCTGTGAAGAAGTTGTACTAACCGAATGTGATTTATTGGAGCCAGTCGTGCATTTGAACTCAATTCAAAGGTTTGTAACTCTAAGAAAAAGTCCCCTTCATTATACTAATACAGAATCCTTCTGCTTCATGCAACTTATTACGTAAACTCATTTCAAGAAAGCTACTTAAGACTGCTTTTGTTTAATATTCCCCACGACTCTTATTTGAAGGAAAAGTAAGAAAAAGTCCATTGAACACATGTGTTGAGAGGGACCTTACTCAAGTATTATGCCAACATAAACATTAAGGCATAACTCTCTATTTGTTCTACACTGTGTACATTTTTAAAAAGTTTCATGAAATATAGATGGAAAGTTGTCACCATATCCTGAAATAATTTCACAACTTGGCAGTGGTTAAAAAGTATAACGATCCATAAATAACAAATAAACCAGGTATTTATATGAAGGTACATACATATGTGCATACAGGGTGCCCCGTGTAAATTTGCACAGAATTTTTAAAGGTTCTTTAGCACAAAATAAATTCAGCCCATTTTATAATTTTTAGATAGTATCCGATGTCAGATAGTGTCTCATGAGATATATCAAGCAGAGAACTAATCTCTCAAGCATGACAAGCGAATGTGTACCTTAATTTTTGATAGAATTTGAGATAGTGCTCTCACAGTCTGGCATACATGTACGTTGTCTTGTGCCATGAGATATGCTAAAAAAATTAAACGCATTGTTTAGTTAAAGGAACTCTGTAGCCGATAAGCACAGGTCTCTAAAACATCCACCACTAGAAAGTCTTCAAAACAATCCATTAACCTCAATTTAACACAGTCCTTAGGGATTTGCATTCAAGATAATAGCTTAATAAGAAAATGGGTATAAAGATTTAAATTTATAATATTCACTTAAAATTCAGTTGAAACAAGAGCTTCTTCTTCAGGACCATTTACGACGCCTTACATATGCCAATAAGATGTTACAGCTTGTTCAGGATAACCCTAATTTTCATGACAAAATCATAGTGAGTGATGATGCCCATTTCCATTTGAATGGTTAATAAACAAAATAGGTAATAAAAACTCATCTAAACTATTCATCAACCACCTTTGCATCCCCTAGAAGTGACAGCCCCATCTATGTCGTCTGAAGAAATTATTGGCCCTTAATTTTTTTCAAGACGAACAAAGCGGTATGGGAACTGTAAGATGAGAAAGTTATCGTTAAATGACCCCAAAGGCCAAAGGACAGAAGAAGCTTGCAATTTTATGCTGTATCCGAACGTTAAAGGAATTTTTTGAGAATCTTTCCCATGATAGTACAATCGGCTGTTTGTCCGATGCTTGCAAGATCCACGGCACCCACAGATCTGTGATCTACCTAGTTTAATAATTTCCCCCGATCTCTTAGGATTTATCGTCTACCATAAGGCTTTGGACAACGTGCCTCCAAGCAGATGAACCCGTCTGCCGTTGTAGATTCTTCTCCTGACCACAGACATCTTTTCATTGATGCTGTCGATAATATTTCCTCGTGGAAGTTCTGCAATTTTTTGGCCAGTCTACTGCGCATTTGTTGTTCTCTATATCACAGTGTCCAGGTATCCAGGATAATCGAACGCGGTTCTGGGTGCATAATGCCTTGAGTATAGAGTATAGGGCGGCAATCCCTGATTAGTTCCAAAGACTCTGTCAATAAATATAGCAATATCCTTATTGGAACAGGATATTGGTCCCACAATGGATCGGGAACACATTTGGTTTGACAAATTTTTATGCCAAAATCAGTAAAGTTAAGAGTTGCTGTGACAAGCTTAGGCATCATTAGGCCGAGAGCCAAAATTCTTTAAAGAAATTATGCTACCAAAGGCTGTATATCAATTTGTTCATGTGAAAAAAATCTTGTGAACCCTGTATATCGGCAACAATCCCTCATCAAATTTTCGAAATGGAAAACTTCCTTACAACAAACAAACAAACAAAACACGCGTTCAACTTCTCATTAAAGTAAACGTTTGATTTGGAAACTTTATAGCACTGTTTATGGGTCGCAAATAAACACTTTCTATAATTGAAAAACACAAAATAAAGTTACGAGAGTTATGATGATGAGTTCCGTTCCGGCGGCGGTAGAAAGCATCCCACAGAGAGCAGTCATTCAATTTCCATAGCCATAGCCGGCTCTTATGGAACAAATAAACCAAACATGGCATCCCACGGTCATGATTTGTTAATTTTTGCCATCGTCACGTAGAAAAATACAAATATATCAGTATGGCTATCATATTTACAATAAAGCCGCACTAAATCGCGTTCAAAAAGATTCCATCAGTATCTATAGCATAATTCTTTCTTTAAATAGGCCTTTGGGTGTCGTACCTAGTTCGGTCCTAATTACATTTACTTGTCATTGATAAATTCGCATTATTTTGCTGCGAAGATTTACTTGCAACATTAAGCCCTGTTTGCCGAGTTCTCTAATGAATTACACTTTGTGTGTTGGCACTAGAAGAAGAGATACAATTAATTAACAAAGCTCACTTGAAGAGGGTACAATGAAAGACAAAGAATTAGGCAGGCATTCCGATCGATCCGGGGGGAGAATGTCAGATTAAGGACTTCTCGTAAGAGGTACACCTGGTCTCTCTAAGGAGGGAAGTTGGAGGTTGGAGGATTGAAACGTTTTTCTTTTCCGCCTGGATTCAGCAATAATGCTGGAAAGTTTAATTTATTACAATTCAAATAGTAGAGAAAAAGATTTGCTAGGTCCTTATGGAGATTTTCCCTTTTCAAATTGGAATAAATGAATATTTTATTTGAATTAGATCTGTGGTATCTTTATTTGATTGCTTCGGTGATTTTGGGGCAAAGTGGGTGGCTGGGTGCAAGGGGGTGCTAGAGGGTGCAAGAGGGACACTTTTCTTTTGTTGTGAAAGGCGAATTTATTCCCGAGATTACGAAGTTCACACAATAGAAATTGTTTTTCAAATTATGGCCAAGCTATTCAGTCTGAGTAATATATTGCATAGGAAGGAGTATTAATTTTTTTTTTCTTTTTTTTAATAATGAATGGGCCACAGTCTAGAGAGAGAGAGAGAGAGCACATTGGAGCGAAAGCAAAAGATCTGACTCTGGTTTTGAATATACTTTCAATTGTTCATTTTGGGTTCCGAACGACCAAAAGACCATCCATGGGGAATTGCCTTAATCATTTCGATGGATTTTCTGCCTCAGATTTTTTGATTCCACTACGTTCAGGCGTTGATGCCCCCATCAGCTCAATCAATCAAGTATTCATTCGGTTGTGGGATTGTAATATATTTCTTTTGCTTTCGATTTAGATGTCTTACTACAGAGCTGGACATTAAATCTTCTTTTGTCGGTTAAGTGGGTACGTAAATCAGAGTAACAACGCTCGGAATAAAATAAGATTAAATTGAATTAGGTAGACATTCTTGCCACCAAATGATGGATAAATTTGAAAACTCAAAAAAGATCTTTTCCCTCTGACACTAGTTTTATGTAGCTCTTGAGGGGATGTTTTTCTGTATGAGGGTATCATCTGAGCTTATATCCAGGACCAAGCGGCATCATCGACGTCTGCTTCGTTTTTTCATTCCCAACCAGCTGGATTCTTTCCCAAAGATTCTGCGCCAAGTTTACCAAGAGTATCACGATTTTAAATTTTTACTTTTTACGGGTTGTGTCTGGGAAGAATAGTATGTAATTTTTCCATTCATTTGTAGTTCACAGGACTTTTTTTTGTCGTTTAATTTTGTTCGTGAAAACTGAATGAATATAATTGGGAGAAATGAAATTATCCTTGTGTAGTAGAATATGCCTAATTACTGCCACTATTTCATAGTAAGGTCTGATGGTTGGTAAGCAATGTGCTTGTATAGTACTGACGCAGGTTTTTACTTCCCGATTTTGCTGGATACATTCAGTTCGGAGCCACTGAGGTTGTAGAAAGTATTCAACTTTAGCTTATTCTGATTGGTTGAAATCTTTAAAAATGAAAATGTTTAAGACCACAGCGCATTTGCTAGCACGGGTCCTCCAAAAACAAAAGGAATTGTGGAAGCAAAAGGACAAGAAGATATTTCGCTGGGCGGTTAGCATTCTCTCTGAAGAGACTAGTCAATTTGATGACAATAGGCCACCTTGAAAGTAAGAGGCAAACCTCAACTCGAGTCGGGGGAACTTCGAAATGCAATAGGCCTTTAGGAAATAACTCGGTCTGTCAGCCTATATTAGAAGGGCGTATAGGTGTGGCTTCTAAGATGGATCGAATGTCAAGCGTCCGATATTTCAGGACAATAACTTCAAAGCCCCAAAGATGACCCTAAGATGACCAAGAACACATGTCCTACAATAAGGTAGAGAAGGATCACCTAACATCTGCAACAGCGGAAATGAGGAGGTCCAAATCAGTGGACAAAACTAAAGACCTCTAAAAGTAAGACTTGTATCAGATGTACTGGGGCATTGTCCAAGAAGCCTGATGGCTAATACCTGAACGGCACACAACGACTGAAATGTAAAAACAACGCCATTTCATTTCTCAAGAAAACATTGCCAAAGCCAAACAGCTTATGGAGCGATAGCAAGGCCACTTTTGGATATATTCAGGACAATGCAGTGAATTGGACACTCTTAACCTCATCCACATCCAAAATCCTGATCTTCAAACCGCAAATTGGAGGTTAAAGCTAATGAATCGGCAGAGGCAGGGTGGTTACTCTCATTCTTCCTCACCCAAGAATCCCTAGAGGGGCAATATGGAAGAACTAGTGCTGAAGGTCCATGAGAAAGACGAATCTCAGGTATGCTAACCTCTCTGACTAGTCTTGGATTGTATACTGAATCGGATGCCTTCCCGTCTCAATCATAAGATCACATTTGGCATCTCAACTTTTCAAATAACTTCATAAGCTAATATGATGATCCTGGCTCGCCCCGTCGTTATCTATGAACTTCTTGGGAAAGTCTGACTAATCGGCTGCCACTTCAATGCTTATGCCTATTGGTTCCATACCCATTCTCTTAGTTTGATTCTCGTTTGCTGTTAGTGTCGAATATCTGATTGTGAGAAAACAGCGACGAATGCCAAAATGGTCATTTTGATTAAGTTGCTTGGCCGTCAGTTAATACCCAACTAACTTTATGGCAGTCCTTGTGCTCAAACATGGTGCCAAGTTCGTTTCTGTCGATGTCTTCCATGTCATCCTCAAGTTTCCCAGCACAATGACAATGTGCCTATTTGGTTTTAATTCCCAACTCCGTAAGGATGTATAATGCTAACGCGACGTGCTCTTGCTCCGCCATTAGAATCATTTCACCATTCAGTTGCCAAGAATTGTACTAAATACTAATCAATTGCAGACCTAATTTTAGGTACACACGTCCCCACCTGTATAAGGTCATTCTGCGATGATAGCAAACAATAAAAAGTCCTTCAGATTGCAACATTGTTCGAAGTAGAGGACAATATTTGAACTAGAACCTATCAATTTCCCATTTGGACATTTATTTTTATCTCCAGTTGCATTGCAAAGCATTGAGTTTCAATGCATTGCACATACTATTCTTCGACACATACCAGATCCCTTGTAATAGGAAATTCTTATCAACAGGTCCATCGTTCAATATTGTCTCCTCTGTTACACAGATGATGGATAGGGATCCACAAAGTTCACTTCTTTTGTGCGAACGGCGACATCTTGGCTGATTACATACTTCCATGCTGAGTCGAGATACTATTCCATTTGATTTATATACATTTGGCACACATTTATTATTCTATTGAATAGAATGCCATTAAATCTGACGTCAAAAAGTAAATTTCTTTGCGAAATCAAAACTGCTGCTCAAAGACGACACCGAAGATATGGTCCTCCTTGATCCCTCCCCGCCCACCCCACACACATTTAGAAGCTATAAGCAAACACTGACAAATCGAATTGACGATTAAGTTGTCGTTGTCGTTGTCGTTGCCGTCGTCGTTGTTCTCGTTATTGTCGTCCTTTTAAGTCCTCCCCCATTCAATTTATGTTGGGATTTGCTTGCTCGCCCACAACCTAAGGAAAAAGATAACTTTGAGTGCTCATTTGCAGGAATATTAAGTTATCGTCGTAATAGATCGATGGTTAGCTAAGTCCCACACGCCCAGTCGCACAGAAACAAAGGCAACCGATTAATCCTTCGTTCTAGCCACAAGCGGCAAGAAGGGAGCGCCGCACAAACTTTCTGCCTAAGCCCTAAATCCTTTGGTTGGGCGAAAGGAATTTTTATTTTTGTACAAACAATCCTCAAAGAAAGGGTTGAATAATTTTTGGCTCACGGCGGTGATGATAAAACTTTTCCACAAGAAAATACTTTCAGGTTGGTTTGGCCGCCGCCTTCATCCCCATCTACTACTTTTGATAACGAGCATATACCTACCTATACAGTGGAATTTATATTAATAACGAAAGTTCCATGGTAACTTGAAGAGGAAAAAAAAAACTTTACTATCTACTATCTCTCAACGGTCGATCATGGATCCAACCAAATGCGACACGAGCTGAAAGGTAAATTCTTTTTGATCTTTCCTAGCCCACTCTCGCCCTGTTCCATCAATTTTGAGCGGAATATCCTGAAGCGGAAGACTTCATGCTACATAAGCAGATTCCAAGCTGATAGACGTCTCCTGAATAGACAACAACACCCACCCTCACATAGCCTGGGGTATAAATCAATTGCATCAACATGTCAAATATATCGTTGTTGCCTCAGGGATGAGCAATGTTCAGCAGGGGCTGGTTGAGGACAGATTTACACCTGCTATCGATGTACTTTTCGAGGTAAATATCATCGTACGTGTACATATATCAAACGTTACTCAAAGCAAACCCAGTTGTGCCACACAACAACCAGAAGGCTTACAATACCTACTATGTACCCCGTATGAATATTGAAAAGAAAAACAACAAATCAGTCACGTGTTTAACTTGTGGGCTCTTTTAGTCAATCCAAGGGGGGCACAGGACACAAGTGGATCAATTTTGTTTCCCCATCGAATGAACGAAGGAACGACCTGTTACAATTTGAGTCGATTTGCCGAGATTAACAGTTTAAAGCTGCTTAGAAACATTTGTTGGGATGACACGAGCGTTCTGCTTAGGAAACTTAATTGAATCTTATAAGGCCCGTGAGAGGCATACATAATTCATGTTTATCCTGTGCGTGTTTTTTTTTTTGCTCTCAAACATAGATAAAAGAATAAATTTTAAATCACACCGAGGAGGAGAGAGAGGACGACGACGAAAGGATATCCTTTTAAAATGTAGGTCAAATAGCAACAACGTTGCGTGTTTTGTCCTCGTGGCCATGTGGCATAATGTGTGGCTGTTGGTTGTCTCTTTGATTTTCTAATTGACTATCATGCCAAATCTCTGCCGATAGGTTTCTATGGGGACGAAAAATCCTTTCAGATATTACACACATACATATATATTGTCATAATTAAGCGGATATTCTCAGAGCAATTAAAATTGGCTTTTTGGTGTTTAAGGATAATTGGGCCTGGTTTTGATATACCAGTTCCTGGAAGAGATTTAGTGAAAATACATCCACATGTTATGCTTTGTACTTATTCAAATGTTAGAGTGTTGGTCGCATCTGATTTCATAACGCAATTATGGATAATCTGTCAGACAAGGACATGGCTAAATGTCAAGGGACATGGAACGAAGTGATGAGTGAAGTCTTATTTTTGTAGGATTAAGACGATTTGGGTCTATATAATCCGAGTGAGGGTATATTCTTTACTCTTTTCGAAAATGTTATAGCAAGTAGTCCATCAAGGACAAGTATTTAGGTCCTCCTAACTTCACGTATTGGGTACGGTTGAGGATAACCAAAACGAAATGGACGTCGGGCGGCTACAACCGACATTACAAAGTTAATTCCACTAGCAGCAAAGGATGCATCATTTGCAGCAAGTAGAAGCTTCGTAAGCGCTTCCGATGTTCAATCGATTACCACAAAGAAACTTGTGGTTTCATGATGAATGTCGGTAAGTGTATGCAATACCTCGGGCAAGAAGCATACAAACCAGCACTTTACAGAAGAGCTTCAGTTGCCAATGAGCTTAAAAACCAGAGGAGAAAGAAGGAACAATTCTCAGAAAAAAAGAAAATGGGAGCATTTGATTGAGGAGATAGAAGAGTTTTATACGAGGAACTACGCGTTGTTGGGAAATTTTTACCAGAACCTAAAAAGATCATGTCAGAGTTCCAAAACCACAATAAACCACAATAGAGGGCCCTGCGACGGAACATATAGAAATCTTGCAGTTGAATCGCAGTAAGTACTAGGAAAATGTATGAGAAGAACACGGGCGACTCTTAGTAACGACGTTGATCAAAACCCTGTCCTTAGATAGAGTATACAGTTCAACAGTGACCAGTCGAGAATCATTTTAACTCGATCAAAAGGATAAGTGAGTAGTTATATCCAAAAATAATGAAATAAGGCACGCAGGAGGAGGAAAGCATGTCCAAAAATTGACGATACAGAAGCGTTTGTCATATTCTGAAAAAAAGGAGCTTTCTTCAATTGCGTTTACCATTAAGGTAGTTGCACAATCTCTTCTTAGCTTCTCTATCTGTGCTGGTGGACATTGGGAAGCTCTCGCTACTTCATCAAAGTTCATAAGAGCACCATTCAACCTTTCCTGTTCAAACCGCGTCATCATATATTAGTTAGATCGCGGTATCATGAGACTTAAATAGCACTATTATGCGACTTAGATCGCGACATAATAAGTTTGGTTAGGTAGATGCCTTGCGAGAAGATATCACCGCTCCCTTCGATCAACAGTTCAGGATATTCTAGCTCGGAGAAGAAGTAACTACAAAAACTCCTCATTCTTCTGACGGACAGGGCGCGAGAGCCACAGAGCAGCTGACAAACAGATTCAATTTCTTCTTTGTCCTTCCGACTTGCACAATAGTTGTTCTGCAGGGCACCGAGTCACAAACGCCAATGGCACAGTGGCTGGTTACTATGCCAGAGATGAGGCATACGTTATAAAGGCTAAGTTTTATCAGAGAGGATGTTTTTTTTGCCAAAGGTATGTAGGTCATAGCGTCTTGGCTGTTACGCAAGCACCCAGATGAACCGAGCGTCTCGATGTAAGCTACTGTCCAATCCAGTTCCAAGGCCGGTTTTTAGGTGAGCTTCTTCTTCTTGTTCTTCTAATAATTTTGACGTTTTTCGTTTAAAGACTTAATTTTATATATATTTTTGTACCAAGTCAACTTAATGGTTATCCCGTATACAACCCACTCCAGTCGGTTTATTACTTTCCCATTAGTCTCGTCACCATTTCGAGATAACACAAACGTCTCAGATCCACAATTTTGAATCTTTCTTTGTATTACATTACTGTCAATCCTTTGCCTGTGAATTTTTCTTTGAAGGAAGGATCCAATTCAATATGCAATGCACTCCTTTTAAATGTATAAATGCATGTAGGAACGAAAAAAAAAAAAAGTCATACAAGCTTGATACGATGAATACGAATACTATCCTTGATGTGGATGCATCCTTTTAAATGTGATTACCCGAGTAACGATTCGGAAATATACTGTTCTGCTTGCTAGCACGAGTATTTCAAACTGAAAAAATAATATATAAAAAATATCTCCATTGATTCTTCTCGGATAAGGACCATCGTGAGCATCTGGTACTGCAATAACATTTCTTACAGTCGAACGATAATGGTGCTGCTTACTTCTAATGGGAGTTTCGCTTCTTACGAGCGGAAAACATGTGAAGTGACCGGTATTGAATAACATTGGACATCAGACTGGCTACGGTTTCAAAACTACTTACATACTAATTTTGTTCATTCACTGGACTTTTTAAATAAAAAGTTGGGTTCATGGAGTCGATTCTACTTCAATGGATGCAATTGTTAACTCAGTGACTGTGTGTCACTGTGTATAAATGTTTGTTCTGGATTCTGGTGTGCTTATAAAGGAAGAGATATTGGAAAATTTCTTTCAAGAAATCCTCTTGTGCTGCAAAGAGTACATTCTCCGATTGTTTATGTGAAAGAAATTAAAAGAAATAGCTGCTTGCCAGTTGTTCGTCCAATCAAACCAGTTTCCTGGTATAATTTCGATGGTTTCAAGGTTTCTTTCTCCCTTCCTTCTGAATTGTCATCATAACATCGATCACCCCAGACTCCACAAACAGCTGTGTCAAATTGCAGTTCCGTAGAGGCATAGCAGTATCAATAAAAAAGCACGTTTTTGAACTTAGTGCGCAAAAGATTGATTGTTAGGTGACTTGTATGTCATGTAGCGTCATGTTGCTGAAACCGTTGACCATCTTAGTTCCTGGCAAAGAAAAAATCCTTTCCCCTTTGACATTTAACATTGGTGGCATATTCATCTTCGAAGAAAAAGTCGCCATAAACAGTCACGAACTGAGGATACTTTGAGTTCTTTGTAAGCATTTTTCTACCTTGAGGCTTCTCACGAAGGTGAGAGAAAGAATCCGCAAAAACGCAACTAAGTTGATTTGAAAAGTACTCAGTTCAGCCGAACGGGCAGACGATAATGTTAAACAAGGCACTTATCTCATTACTGCGTTTACGCTTGGAAGAAGGTAGAACTTTTAGCATTCCATTTAAGACCTAGTCCTTTCAGGAACCTTCTTCAGATCCTCAGTTTCCTATAGACCTATGAATTTGCCGTCTGATGTTATAGCAACATCACTTTAAGCCCAAGGTTCAAGTATGGCGTCAACTTCCCGGTACTCAGGACTGGCTTCGGCCAGAGCGATCAAGTACCAGGGCTGGTGTTTTTGCGGCATAAAACAACATACAACCACAGGACCATGTCTCTGTCTTTCACATGGAAATTTTAACAATCTTTAGGGCCATGAGCTACATTGCTAGGACTAGGTGCAAGGGTCTTAGTATAAGTTCCTGTAGTGGTAGTCAAAAGAACATGCTCCCCGACAGTCCACATGAACTCAGTGAAACAGCAGGAGCTCCAGAAAAAGGAAAACGAAAGCCTTAATGGAGAGATGATAACGAAGAGCGTGTGTGGAAGAGCGTGTGGCACCGAGGTCTTTGGGCATAATTCTCCTCTGGCTAGGTGGCTAATATTTAGCACTTACTTTACGACAAAGTTCTGTCATGGAAATTAAATCGAAGCTTGTGAAGTGCTGCCCAAAAGAGCTCAGAGTTCTTGGCACGCACCACAAGGTATCGCTCTTCTGTGTCCCTTGACACGGGGATATTCCAGGCAACAGGAAGACCGACTAGATAATAAGAATCGGCTCAACAGCTTTACTGTAACGAACTGAACCCTCTGTTTGTATCCGACCTTGCACACTCAAACTTGATGCAAGGAATTAAGCTAATTGAGAGGAGAATACCAGATGGAGTTCTATGAAAACTTACACCACCATAAGGAAGGAAACTATGGCAGTTCTTCAACAAACCTGTTATCGAGAGAATCATTTACAAAGACTTGAGATCATTTTCCATTCTTGTAGGTATCACCATGGAGCATAGCACTCTGCGGTATCACACGAAGAAACTACGCCTGACGGAGAAGGAACTTTGCAAAGGCTTTGGTACACAAGGACCTCTTGAGGAGGTCACTGTCCTGGCCTTCAACACTCCATGAATAAGTTCGTGGGAAACTACTTCTTTCAGGATCTCGAGAAGCTTTCCGGCGGCGTTCCGATAGAAAAGAACTTCATCAAATCATCCCGGTTGTTTGTATCCGGTAAGTGCTTAAATATAATTAATTTTTGTTTCTGGGTTTCAATAGGCAGGGGATTACCATTTCCCCCTATTGGGTGTCACAATGTGTGGCTCGCTCCCAATCCCACCAGACTAATCATAGAGCTTATCAGC
Organism: Chalcosyrphus nemorum; assembly: GCA_949716465.1. Lineage (NCBI taxonomy): Eukaryota > Metazoa > Arthropoda > Insecta > Diptera > Syrphidae > Chalcosyrphus > Chalcosyrphus nemorum. Next base: position 37,681,943 of record OX454332.1, read on the forward strand.
CATCAGAAGATCTGTCTAACAGTTTGACATACATATGAACATATGTACATCCTTTGTACGTCTAACAAAGTACACAGAACGAAAGCTTATTGTAATAAAAAAAAAATATTTCGGAAATCCTCTCTGACATTTGGTTATAAGGTGTAAGATTACTTTATGGTATCCTTGCATGAAAAACACATATACACATAAATCTATACATGGGCTTGTATGTATATTAAATTTTGTTGAATCGAAAAACATCAATTTCCAGATTCGAAAGTGGGTCATCAATATGTGACTGGGATGCAATTTTTCATAAAATTCCCCAAACTTATATTCAAAAACAGCCAAAGGCGAGAAAGAGGTTTTCCGATGTCGAAATGATCTATAAAACGCCTTTTTTATTGAAGCGACATTTGCGGGATATCGAATTTCCACCCTCTATCATATGTATTTCTATTATTCGCCTTCCTCCCCCTGTCTTTCCTTCCCCTAGATTTCGGTAGTAACAGATTGTAAAAGGAATTTATACTTATGGGTTTATTTAGTTGAGTTTCCCTGGAAAATCGTAATCAAAACTACATATTTCCCATGAATATACTTACAGACTATGTACGCAGGTATGTTTACATTGTTTTTATAAAATTGAAAACTTGATGGAAGCAATTTCAATAATCCTCAGATAGATTACATTTTAAATTGAATCAATGTAAACGGCTCACTCTGGCTGAGATGTATTATAACAAAGTTATGTGTGTGTGACACGAGAAACCCTTATAAAGGCAAATAAGCGTTTTTTTCCTAAATTATGTGAAAAACAAAGAAAAAAAAGTCACACCTACATCGTTGTGGATGTTAAATACAGAAAGAGCGATCCATATAAAACGATTTCAAGAAAGTACTTTGAAAATAATTGGATATAGCACATCCCCAAACAAATATGCAAATATACGGATATAATCCTCGAGTATTATGTTAGAAACATATCCCTAATGCTTTTTAAAGACCGAAGCTTAAGGCAGTACGTCAATTGCAAAAGGACACGATACGTGCGATTATATGTACATATGCCTACCACACATCTTTGCAGAGGTTTATGCTTGCTTGCCTTAAGGAGGGAGTATGCAAGAAACAAAGACATGTTCTCTTACCAAAAGGTTATAAACCACCGCAGGTTTGTAGGTATAGGCCTCTTTGCATGCGGGACAGTTCTTCTTCTTCTACTTTACTTTATGGTGGGTAAAACGCTGGAGCGCATGCCTAGCCTGTTGAGACATATCCGGTTGAGTTGAGACATGAATCCAAGCACCATGGTCGAGAAGGCATGACAGATTAGGTAGAGCAAACCTCTCTATCCCATGAGCCATGGGCAATAAAATCTTCACCTTCTTCAGGCATGATGATAATGTGCAAGTCGGTGAATATACATACATATATGGTAACCGTCGGGACTATAGAGTCACTGTATAAAGGAGTGCTTTGCCTTTATCTTTGATGATAAAGCCGTTTTGGCGTTAGGTTATGGTATGTGGGTTGGCAGACGAAACGAAATACCTCCGCCGCACTCAGGTCAGCACTGACCCATTTTGTTACCTGTAGGGGGGCTTAGAAAAAGTACCCCTTGCCCATTTAATCCATAAATATCTGCAACAAACTTCCCATGGTTGTACTTACTCGTTATACTTGTATACAAACCATCCTGATGTTCTGATGAAGTTCAGTAACATGTCGATATTGACATTGGAGAGTTCTCCTAGATCCTGAAAGAAGTGCTTGCCGAGGAATTTGTACCTGGAATGTTGGAGTCCAGGACACTGGCATAGGAAGTGGGTAGGGGCCTCTATAACCTCCTCATCGCTGCATCCTCTACAGAGTTCTTCTTCCGTCCGACGTTGTTTCTTTAGGTGGTACCGCAGAGTGTTGTGACCCGTGAGTATCCCCACGAGTAAGGACAGTGAACGTCTGTCCTTGCGGATAATTCTCTCGGTCCTTGCTTTGTCAAAAGTTGGCCATAGTTGTTTTGCAGTCTTGCAAGTGTCTATGGACTTCCATCTCAAGTTTGCCTCTCTCATAGTCAGTTTCTCTGCTTCAAGCGCGAGAGCGCAGGGCGGGGTGCTTGTGGAGAGGTCAGTCAGTTCAAGTGGGTCCGATGAAGCTTTCCTTGCTAATTCACCTGCCCTTTCATTTCCGTTTCGGCGTTAGTCTCTGGTACACAGACAGACAGAACTGAAAGGTCACTTTAGTCAGTGCTCAAAACTGGAATGGTGTGGAAAGGGACTTGTACCAAAAGTTACAAATGTACTCTCCTTAGGGATCTAAATGATATGACAGCGAATATAATGTCTGCACAGAATTTCTAAAAACAAAACCGGAAGAAATTTTGCTCCGTGACCGCTCAGTTAGAGCATAAAATCAGCGCGTGCATGAATTTTCGATTCAGAGAAACAAATTAGGTCATATCCTCCTGACAGTTGGGCAAATATTCTGCTGAGTGAATTTCCTTCAAATTTCCTGGCTGGCATCAGTTTTTTTTTTGCTTTAGTTTTGTTTGTCTTAACACGTCATTCCACTTCCTGCCATTACTCACAGGGATAGGTACGAACGACATTTTTCACTCAATAAACACAAAAGGCAGAGAATATTGAAACGAAAGCCGAAGTAATTCATTTGCGATCGTTAGGCGGTAGGTAATCATTGAACAAGAAATCTTGTGCTTAGACTTTCGCAAACAATCACCGTTGAGGTAGGCGGGCGGAGAGAAAAGGGAAGGAAATACCTAAGGAATAAGACAAACACAAAGCAGGTGACACCTTTTTCTTTTTTTGTGCAAACAAAAACACAACGAACAGAAACCCTAGCAAGAGCAATTAATGACATCTTCCAATTTGTTATTTGATATCGTGCCAAAAAGCATTCAATCAAACACCCCAAATGCCGCCGCTTTCATCGTGCGTCGCCCCACTAACAAGCTCCATTCAATTCGCCACCAAATCCACCACCACCACCGCCACCAGCACTTGACTTTCACGTAGCGTTCTAATGAAGCGTAGAAGAGAAATCAATGCGTTCTAGATACGTCGTTAAGGAAAAGTACTCTGTGCTGGCCCGCAATTGATACCTAGACCACCATCTATCCCCCAACTCAGCCACCCCACTTGGGAGGGTATCAACAATCACACACACACCAATACGGCTGCCTACTTACTCAGCTACTGTGTACACGACGATTATCAATGGGCCGGCAGCAAACACTGGGCGGTGAGGTACCTATACAGTATACACGGTGACATTTCTTTCTTGAACGCTTTAATTAACCTTGGTCCTAAATTGAATTAAAACGTTTTCTTTGCGCAGCACGTTCGTGTTTTTTTTTCCATTTGTGCTTTTCTTTTTAATTTCCCGGTTCTCTGTGTCAGTGCTGATAGGGCGAGAGTGACGTAATAGCACTCTGTAGCCACCTGCAGGCCAGGCATACAAAGTATATGTCTGCAGATGTATCTGTACCTATTTTAAATATAGATACACACAGTGTCCCACTTCATAATGGCATTGTTGTTCATTAATTGATTTTTATTCAATCAAAGCTATAAAGTCATTTAAAAGAACATATACATACATCCATGTGTATGTAGTCAGCATCAACAGAGGCAGAAATTAATTTAGGTCTGGGGTATGCTGAATTGGTGGAGAGAGAGAGTCAAGCATTTTCAAAAACAAAAGCACACTCACCTTGAAATGGTGACTGAAAACGTACTGATCCGATCTGCTGCCTGGCTGTCTCCTTAATCAGAACAGATTGTATGTATGTTGGCTGTATCTGAACGACATTTCCGAAAATGTCAGCGACCGATTGTTCAAATCTCATATAAACTATCGATTTCAGAATGCTTGACATCCGTTAACGTTGGCTTTTGTTGCGGAGAATAATGCACGCACATTCAATGCTTGTGTTTGCTCATTTTCTCAAGTGAAATAGACAACACAAGGGTGATAGAGAAGTGGCGGCTAGGCTCTCCAAAGGGTTAAATTTCCGTTGGTACAATACACGAGATATGACACCACTCATGTCAAAGTTGGTTAGATACTTTGGTCGCCTTCTGGCGCTAGAAAATCGATACGGTCGGTGGGAGGACTTTGCCACACCACACCACGACATATACAGAACGAAACGAAGCATAAACGTGAGCATGGGTCCTCTGTGCTTGGTTTTTCTTTTTTTTATTTAAAAGTTCTTATCGACAAAATGTGTGTTTTTTTTTTTGTTTTCTTCATGCAAAATGTTGTAATTTATTTACTAAAAAGTTATGTACTAAATGAGGGTGCAGAAGAAGAAGAAGAATAAAGGAATTTTTTGCTTTTCTGTTGTTTTCTCTACTTCAGCCGAATGCAGTTGTGAAGTGACGAAACGAATGACGAAACCACTTCGCATTTAAGGTCACAATACATTCTAAAAGGTCAATGCAGCGCGTCTCAAAATGAATATCTTTATACTGTAATCCAAGGCTCATGCAATCGTTAGAAGAGAGAGAAGAATTCCCAGGTTCCAGCCACTCAATTTTCACGATAATAAAAACACTACAACATCTATTTCAACACGAACGCGAAAAAAATACTGTGAATTATAAATGAATACAAAATTTCTCAGTCAATTTGGAAACCATCCAATGCGATATCTGCGGCTAAGGCCAATCAGGTAGTGCCCGCAAGAACACCAATATTGATGCTTAGGCCTGGGATATTTAGGGCAATCAATGCAGAGAAACGTTTCTTCTTCAATTTTGGCCAGAAATTTATGAAAATTTAGTATAAGGTGTCCTTCTGGCCCGATGTAATCGAATACGATCAGTGGGTTGAGCAATAATGCTCTTGGATGTTTGTCAGAGGCCTCAAAAAGCGGGCCCGTGGAAAAAATTTCTTCCTGGATTTTGCATTGAAACCCCATGCATTGCAGTCCAACGCAATAACCACTCAGCCACGGCATGGGCATTAGGAGAAATAACATACCTAATGCTGCAGAGGGAATAGTTCTTAAAATGCCTTTGAACTTTGAAATTAAGGTTGACAATCCTAATGCGTGCTCTCCACCATACGAATTCGTCCTACAAGAGTGTAGCCTGAGAATGGTGAGTTGGAATCATAGTATGACTCGACGCGCTCATAAACATTGCGAGATTTCTGAATATTTTGAGTCTGCTGTAGCAACATCTTTCGCATTATATGTAACCGCCTTGCAGCTCATACTCCCAGGTTAATCAACAACCAATTTAGTGCAGAGTTCCACAGAAAAAGCTAAGTATATTACGCTATAAGGAACCCTTATTTGCTGTATCATTTGAATACCGAATTAGACTTTTGCTCGTCGAATTCAAAAGAAGTAAAATGTGGATTGTACTTTCTAAAATACTCACCGCCGCTTTAATATGTGAATTGCATATACATTTTAACCCTTTATAACAACGCAGGCAGTATTTCAACATGTGAAACAATAAATGGAGTCATAACTTGTCATCCTAAATAAAAACCAAAGTTGTAAAACGATCGGTACACAAACCCCTAAAATCCAAAAGAAATCTTTTATTATTGATTCGTGGTACCTAAAGTATACTACATGTAAATCTATTTTGGGATAACTAATTTACGACGATCGTCAAACTATACGAATGCATATTCGTGCCTAACTAAGGGTAACATGTTTGATAGGTCTAAAACGTGATGAATTTATGGCTCAAATAGTGTGGGGGGTAAAATCAGAATTGAAATAAATAAAAACATAAATTACAGGCATAGTAATAAAGAAAATAAAGCTTGAAGAGTAGTTCAGTAGAACCTACTGAGTTCCTTGAAGCTACCACCTCAATTTCGGCGTCCATGTATCGGAAGAGTTCCATCTATTTTGCCATTCGTCCAGCTTTGCTCTACATTATCATTTCGACTCAACGAGTTCGCATAGTTTTCCTGCCAGCATGATATATCCATCCGGCTTCTTTAAAGAGGAGGTCTATTGACACCATTCCAACCACTACGCATGACGCGTTGTATGAGGTTGTTCAGAAGACGCTGCATATTCTGCTTTGGTTCTGTAAGCTGCTTCTGTCTTTTTACTGTATGATTTCGACTGAAACTAGCTTTATTGTGAGAACAATTCGCTCAATAGTTAATTTCGCACTTCGGACCGCTGAATTGGTCATGTAACCAATGTAATATAGCCTTAACTTATTTCAAGAGCCTTATGCGCCCTCTAGATGTTAGAAAAGAAGTATTGTTATTTCCTACTGAGGTTGACATTTCGAGCGGTCGGCCATCTTTTTCACTTTCATTTCTGCTTTGTTTGAAGCCACACGAATATATTTTCTATGAATTGTACTAATTGTGTGAACACTATATATGAACAATTCGCTCAATAGTTAATTTCGCGCTTCGGACTGCTGAATTGGTCGCCTAAATCTAGACGATTGTGGAATTGGAACCCTACATTACTCGAGTTATTTGTGAAATACCTCTCGAACTCGTCATGGAGAATTGGAACTTCAGAATGGACCAGGCTAACTTTTGACAAAAACAGTCCTTAATGCCAAGATGTGTTCTTTTGTTCGATATCAATGATGACCTGATAAAATTGAACTTTTTTAGAATTCTTTACTTTTGAAAAAAGAACATCTAAAAGAACCACCCTTTACTATCAACAAAAAACTTTTAAGCCTTGGTAATTTTCCTCACAAACAGCTCTTTTGCTTATAAATTAGGAAACTCAAGCGAATAATAGTCATGCTTACGACACTCGACTATTAGGTAATTCTTACAATTTCAATACTCATATGTTTGCAGAGTATCACGCTCATTATTATTTTTGTTTTGTATACGCCTGCCCTGATGGTTATCGTTAGGTTTCGTTATACAAAAAAAAACTCTGCACGCCAACTTCTAATAACAATAAAGATTGGTCCCGGAAAAGTATAAAATTATCTACATACGAGTATAGGTACAATGCGGGAACGATGGAATGTTACTTTACTCCGCGGCAGCAAGGAGTGGAAGTATGTGAAAATTCGCAAAATTTTCCATAAGCTCTTTGCTCGTATTTTCATCAAGCGAATGTTTTCTTAATGCGAGACACACATTCAAATTTGATGAAAATGAAGTGCGCACACATACGCAGAGAGTTGGTTTTGTTAATCCTAAGCCGTATATATCCTTCGTCTTGTTGTGTATTATTATAGATTGTTATGCCCCAGTCACACTACATAACATGTATAAGCAATGTTACGGGCGCCTTTCCACTGATAGTTGTTGTCTAAATGAACGGCGACTGCCGTAAAATCTGCGTAATTCTACACATTTAGCAGACGTCCTCGTCGTCCTCCTCGTCGTCGTCGTCGTCGTCGTTGTCATCGTCTTGGGGGTGGGCGATATGGGATCGGCTGGCATTTGTGCACGTAGCAAATTTATCAGTACATTTCGCCATAAAATGTAATTGAATTTACAAAGGAGACATGAGGAGGGAAACACTATAGGGAGATATCTTGTAAAATTTCTAGTTGTCTCGAGAACATTAGCTAAGTTATTGGGCCCTGGAGCTTATAACGATGTTTAATGATTTATTGACATTTTTTTTGGAAAAAAACTAAATGAAATCTCCTAACTACATCTGATGATGAGAAGTGTTTTGCTCGTGGGGAATGTGTGAAATTTACAGTGTCAATTAGCTTTTCTGTGGTTTATTCACGCAATATATACCGCAGAAGGAATACAAGGAATTTATAGTGCAGGCAGAAGAATGGATATTCTTTGAACTACGCCAAATATAGTACAGAGCACATATGATTCTGCCTGCCGTGAACTGATCGTCAACAACCTAATATGTCCTTGTCAGTGCGATTTCAGGCCTGGAAAGTCCACCGTTGATTAAAAATCACATTACGTCAAATTTTGGAGAAAACCCACGAATATAAACTCATTAAGCACCACCTCTTCACGTGTGAAGAAAAAAGAGCCATGTCTAGCCTTGGCATACCTCAAGGAAACAATCTATCTGGAGCGAACGTGATATACTCTACCCCTTCCTATATACCTATGAACATATGTATCTCTTTCTTAAGCCATAATCACTGCTTGAAGTTTGAAGTAAATCCGTTCACCCGTTTTGTAACACAGAGTTATTGACAAGTTCGGAGAACTGACTTTTTCGAGCTTCTCTATCATCGCTGTATCAGAACTCTTTTATATCTTGAGTTTCAGAGCCTTCACAAATACAATGCTTGCCTTGTGTTATCAGTACATTGGCCTTAGTTTTACCATTTGGTAAAGTAACTTAAAACAAATTAAGTCTATTTTTGACAATAAAAGACCAGTAGGCGGTTGAAAAGCTATTGCACAAGGCCCTCCTCGCAATTTACCTAGTTGTTAATCAAAATTAAATTTTCCTTCCATTAATAGTTTTCAAAACGTTTTACTTATTTACATTAACACTTGGACTACAACTAAATTGAAAGATTTCGTATCTGTATCTCACTGACTAATTAAGAATATGTAGCAAATAAAATTATAAATCTATAAAATATGACATGTTGTGATGACTACTTACGAGAACAAATTTGAGATCTTCTTACCTGAAATAAAGGAATAAGAAAATTAGATTTAATTTATCGCAATAATTGAAATAATATATAATATAATAAAATATAAACAACCCATGTCCGTACATTGAAAATATATAAGTATAAATTTACACGAGAGTTGATGATAACATTAAGCTTGTTGCAATGTCCACAGTTGCAATATCCACAGTACAACTTAAAACTTTGTGAGCAGAGCACAATACTATCAACTTATATAAATTTCCTATACATTGTCTGTGTTCATTGTCTATTGCAGCTATTAAATGTTACTAGCGTGACACTTTTGTTTGTTGTGGCTCCGAAGTGATTAAGAACTGAATTCACTAGGTAGTAGGATTCAGGGCACGGGCATTTGGGAAAGGTGGAAGAGGAACAGATGAGGTATAGGTGATAGTTGGCTTTGAGTGTTTGAAGGTTGTAATGACAAGGAAACATTCTTCCGACTTCAGAGTGAACTGATGTCCATTCGACGCACGACGCGTATTGCGGGTGTACTTCGAGCGGGAGGAGCGGTATTGGCTATTTTACTGGAACATTTTTGATGGAAAACACGATAAAATAAGGAAAGACACGAGATATTTCTGCGGTTTACAATAGGTCTATCTTCTATAAGTTTTATAGCATGGTTTTGAATCATGTCCAGAATGTGTTACAAGTGGCATAAGTGACAAGACGTGCATTCCACCTTTAAGCAGATGAATCCCTTATAAGTTGAATGCAGATCAGACAGGATAAACTATTCCTTGTACCACTTAAAGATTCCTAGACATTTGGCAGTATTTTTCACGAACTGGACTCTGTGATCTTTCCATCAAAGATGGTAATTGATACAGATACGGAGAATGGTAAGTCTTTCCGCTTCTACAATGCAACTAGGTACTATCTTTGAATTGTGGTTGAAGGTCTTGGTTTTACTTGAGAGACAGAAAACAGCATTGGGTTTTGGATGCATCAAGTTCCACTCTGTTGAAAGATAAGATCGGAGTTCAAAGAGCTTAACATACTATGCCATTTCACTTCGACGACCGAAAAGCAAAGCCGCGTGTTGGAGAACTGATATGTATAAAAAACTGAAGGGGAAGGTATGGATTGAATTAGAGGCAGCAGACAAGTCATTTATAAAAATGAGAAAGAAACTCGGACGCTCAACTGAGCCCTGGGGAACACCAGCATTTATGTGACAGATGTAAGATATGAAAGCATCCAAGACAATTTTGTGACTTTGTATAGTGCATATTGCACTTAGATCCAAACCAACATAAACATAACAATGCAGTTCATAAAAGAACTCTATTCCAGAGACAACCGAGGGTACAGAACATTCACAGATTGGACCCACGGGCTACAAGTAAATGATGCCCATTTTCGCAAGAAAATTACCTTGCGTCCCACCTTAATGGTTTATCATCTCGTAAAACAATTGCTCTGCTGCGCCAAACATTTCAAAATTTAAGAAACGTCAATTGTCAACCAATATCATGGGAATTGGCATCTCCTACTGGGACCTCCTCTCTTCATTCTATTGACAATAAGTGGAATGATATTTTGTTAATATGTATAACCACTTGAATCGAATGACTGAAATGAAACAAAATTTGACTGCACTTGACAGTTCAACTCCAGAGCAGCTACTCATTCTGAACAAGAACAGCTCGTGCATGACAGCCTGAGTGCGTACTTCCAAAACCTTCCTCCCCAAAGCAATTCCAATATTCAAAACCAACTTCGCCATCAATCATTGTCACGAAAAAGAAGCCATCTCCAATGGCGACCAAGTGTTCTACGCCACCAAAGGAGTATTAAGTTTCTGAAATTGCAAAAAGCCTCTGCACGCACAGCCTCTCGAATCGATACAACAAGTGTAACGAATAGCCTTGTGAAAGTATATACTCGTCCTTAATATCGATATTCGAAAATCGAAATTGTTAAAAGGACCTCGCATCAAAATCAAGCACTCGATGTCAATTCAAATCACCATTACCATGGCTGGCTGAAACCAAAACCAAAGGAGAGAGCGCATTCATCTCCTGCCTTCCCCTCCTCCCCAACTGTGAAGGAAACAGAAGATGTGTATTCATGAAACATGTGCTCATCACTCTCTATACTCTATACTCACCGCTGAGATGTAATCATTCCACCGCAACTCACCCTTATACTTTCCGCCCACACACACACATACGTACGCTCGTCACTCCCGCTCAAAGGAAGCACGAAAATAACAACCACAGCACAGTTCGGGAGCAGCAGCCCCCAAAAGAATATCAATAACTTTGACCTAGATTCTTCTTCTTTGCCTTCACGTACACAAAAATACTGAACACAGACAAAAGGAGCAAAAAAAAAACAAACCGGATAAAGGCGTAGAAATATGAATGTGTATGCAAAAAGTAGATGATTATTGTTATTGCGATTATTTTGTGCACATCTCCGTGGCGGTACTTTTGCTGAATCCGATTTTTCTTCATACCCATAGTAGTTGGGCATCACCATCGCCATCCGACTGAACCATATTAGAGAACTAAAGAAGGCTCCTTTTTCTGGGACGCAGCAAGAGCATTGCTCCTGACACCACATTACCACGGGGGACAACACCAGCAACAGCAAACGTAAAAAGAGACTTTGTGTGTTGTGTTTGCGTACTGCTGCGCTATGGAATGGTCATACACAGTAAAACGCAAAACAGTAATAACAGAAGAAAAATCAAGCCGCCCCAGGACCTTTTGGTTATTACACAAAAAAATATACTCGTACGACTTGGACCGGTTGAACAATTCCATAATCCATTCTAGTGTGATTGGATGAGTTTTGTTTATTTTGTTCGGCCAGCTTTTCGTTGGTCAAAATGAATGACCATTGTTTATGCTTGTGCTGTTTTGTATCCTTTTGGGTTGTTCCTTGAAATCGTACATAATTAAAAATGAACAGAGTTAAGGAGCTCTCAGCTATACATACATGTATAACTCGTATTACAAATGAATTTTGATATTGGATCCGCTCTGAGGACAGTGAAATGATGTGGCTTTCAAAGCAGATATGGGTGCACTGAATCATGACATGTATCGATTTCAGGATAAGTTATTAAAACCCAAGGCAATATATATTTCACCTCGATGATTAATAGTTTATGGCAAGCTGATGTCTTCTAGCCAAATGTATCTCTGTATAATTACGCCAAGTGCTAGGCAATTTACAGCAACCATCTGGCGCTGTCCAATTTCTTTCAAAAGGAGTTAATTACAAACTACTTTAGGTTGCTCTTTGCTTGAATAATGAAACGCTGATCTTCTCCTTTTTGAAAAACTGCATAATAAATTCGGGAACACTATCTCTCTTACTGGCACGACTGAGTCGTACTTACTTGCAAACGTATGCGCTTCGTTGAAAATTAATTATGTAGTTTTGAAATGAAATGAAATGCCAAACATTGCGGTTTAGACTAAGGTAGAAGAAGCTGAGAGAGGAGTATTCGATATTATGGTCAAGTAGAGGAGGTACATCAATCTCTCCAAATTGTTTCTCTCCCCTTCAACCCAAGCCCTCACAGCTACGACACTGTAACGCTTTATTGTAACAAATGATTGGGGTTAATCTAAAAGCCGTACTATCTTCCTTATATAGAAGTTAGTATGATAGATAGACTTCTCAGTTTAGGTAGTCCTTTTCCCTGCACAAAGTCATTTTGTTGAAGTGGTAGAAAGCTCAGACCTGGCTAGATTCTTAAAGCTTTTCTTTTATAAGAAACGCTTATATAAGGAAAGCCTTAATACTTGTTTGGATTCTCTTAAGTTGGTTAGATGAGTTGGTTATCCTGGCAAGAGATGAACTTAGACCAAAGGATGGTGCAGTGTCATGCCACGTCACGTTTATGAATCGGAGAAGTCACCGATCACTCGATAACCTTTAACCCCCTGGTGTCCAGGATGTGCCACAAGGTCACCTGGTTTGTACCCACTAGGTCACCTGCTTTGTACCCATAATGTAGATTTAGTTTGATAGCATATCTAGCCGCCGTCTTCTTGATGAAGATTAGAAGGTTATGTAGCCCTACTAAGACAAGCAATATTAGAGCTTCTGCAGCTTGTTTGCCGTTGTTTGTTTGAGAATTTTCGGCCACCATTTTGTGCTCTAATGAAAGCAATGAACACAAGAACTCTACAACTAGCAATAACAATCACAGCCAAATATCTACATAAACAGAACTTCAGCCACAACCTCGCAAGTTCTATGGAAAGAACAAACTTACATTTGCCAGTGACATTGGCAGAAAAAATGCACCATTACTGGATTAAAACTAAAGGTAACAGCCAGGACTAACTCTTTATACCACACTCTTCCCCTAAAAACACGAAACAACTCCTACAACTCAGCGGGAATAAGATTCGTATTGCCACAGGTTTCCTCACAGGCCACTGTCGAGTTAAGAAACATCTCATGGCTTTGGAAATAGGATAGGACAACATATGCAGAATGTGCAAGGAAGACAACGAAAAATCAGCGAAATTACCTGCCACTACGGCTAAGCTAAGAACAAGTCATGGTCATTGTGGCCGCAGTGAATCTACTTATGTATCTTTCTATGTGGAAGAGCTAAATTAACAGAAATGAATTTGTAAATCTTGTAAGCAACCTAAAGAATTTTTTTTTTTTAAATATTTCTTGTCATCTCAATCCATGCATATGTTATGAAGCTTCGAGTTAGTTCCATCACTATTATTTGGTTAGCCATACCAATCGTATACTTTGATTCTTCCTAGGGACCTATACTTGTACATATTTAATTGAATCATTAAACTCGTCTGATTACTTTGATGCTAGCACTCAATTAAGTTAATGTAATGTTGGATTATCCTTTGAATTAAGGCTCTTTTATGAACGTGCCGTTTGTCATTCCACTTCAAATTTATGGTTTTCTTGTGAAAGCACTAGGCGTTACCAGGGCGGATACCAGGACATAATACTGGGTGGGTGCTTATGAATAAAACAGTTGCAATGACAAGAAGCAGCAGTCATTGACGATAATGCTAGATAAGAAGATACCATTAAAAAAAAAAAAACATTTTGATTTGGTATGTATTAGTCGAAGAATATAAAATTCTGTTTAAGAGCTTTACTGTCTTTATTAAGTGGTTATTCTGTGTTTATATCTGAACCGAAAATTCTGGTTGTACGCATGGAAAATTTAATGATGACATTTGGATATCGTGTATAACAAAATTTTACTCATATATATTTAAATGTTAAGAAAAGAAAAACTATTCAATCTTGAGAGGTTTCTTTAAAACTGCAAGACTAAATTATTTTGCATTGGTTCATTTAATGTTCCGATGGCTTGGTTTTCGAGCTGAGCAATGCTTAAATAAAATAAAATTGCCAAGCTCGATGACGTACATATATCTTTCTCAGACTTAATGATATGCAAGCAAACTATGGCCCACGCTTGACAATTCAAGATCCGAGAGACTTTTTCGAAAAGACAAGAAATCCATTTCCACCCTCGTGGCAATCGTCACAGAGAACAATACTCTACGATATCATGCCAAAAAACTACAAAGGATGGAGGAGAAGCTCTGCAGAGATTGTGGTGATAAGCTATGGAGGACATAACCCACTTCCTATGCCACTGTCCAGGGCTTCAACATGCAAGGTTTAAGTTCCTGGGGAGACACTTCTTCAATGATCTAAAGAACTCTCCAGCACATCAATGGACTCTATAGGGGAATTCATTAAATCCTCTGGTTGGCTTATGTGTAATGTCTAACCCAGACTTAAAGATGGAAGATGGTCATTTTTCACTCAGCCTGCAGGGTTTTAGGACACTTGGCAACCAGACGCTGATATCATCTAACTTTTTTCAGCGTTTCATGGATTAAATAGACGGACACAGTGGCCTCAAACTATGAGTCTAAGTGTGCAGCGAAACCTTTCGGGCGCAAGGCAAGTGGTTATTCAAAGTGTGCGCCTTGTAAGTACGAGTATATACAACTTTTTATTATAAAATAGCTGTGCTGAACACATAAGGCCACAAAACCTATAAAAGTGTTACTTTAAATCTACGATAATTATTATTTTTTTAGGCACAAAATATGAATAAAATCGCTAAGATATAATTACTACTTTTACTTTAATTAGGTGAAGCAATTCTACTATACATATGTACATCATTCCACAATACATTCCTTCGTAAATTACCTCTAACCTCTAAATCGATTAATCAGCATATTAAATTACAGGCATGAATTCATTTGCGCTACACACATTCCCCATAAAAAATAACATGTAAACTATAGGCGTGGAGAAATTTAAGACTAATTTATATAGGTGGCATGGTAATTAGTAATTTGACTTTTGCCTCAAATATACTACATAATTACTAGTACATTGAAAGGAAAAAATCTATATGTATTGTATTTGGTGACTGCTATAGGGTGACCAGATAAGAATGATAGGAAAAAAAATTAAATAAAATAACAACGGTGGGAGATATAAAATTGATTATGGCTTTATTTTGGAGCTACATTTATGCCATTTTGTTGAGAATCGTATTATGTCTAAGCTCCGCTAACAAGGCTCCAAGCAGTAGGTCAATTTTTTTATGACTCAGTCCAATATGTGCGGCATTATTCCGGCAATAGCGTCTCGAATTTTGACCTCGAGCTCGTCCAAAGTGGTTGACTTGTCAGCGTATACTAAAGACTTGACGTAGCTCTAATAATCGACTGGTGTCAAGAAGCGTAACCTAATTGATAAACCCTCGCCGTGAGATGGCCCAGTCGCCAAATTTCTCCTTCACAACTTCTCCGTCTTGCTGGAACTACAGATCAGAAATATCAATGTTGTCGAGCTCGGGCCACAGAGAGCCGGTTAACATTGCTTTATACCAAGGATCATTGACGATAACTATGTCTCCTCACTATTTCAAAAGAAATAATGTTCGATGATGCTGTCATGCCATAAACCGCACCAAACAGTCAATATTTGTGGATGCAATCATGCTTGTTCGAAGACTTATGGATTGTATTGGCTCTAGTTATGGCAATTTAGCCGCTGAGCCAAAAAGGCCCTCCGAGAAGATGATATTTTGGTTGATGGCTTAAGGTGCAAAAGACTGTACTCACGCTCAAACTTTTCCACTGTGCGATGAATTGAAGCTATAAAGACAACCGACCTCACGGCGAAATTTACGTTACGTATTTACTATTAATAAAATATTTTATACTGATAAAATGGCAACCCTTACTTCACATTTTGACAGCTAATAGTCATTGGTCTCTCTGACAGCTGCTAAAACATAACAATTAGAAAAGGTATCATTGCTTCTGGTTCACCCTGCACAACGATACGTGATATTTACAAGTTTATAGTTAAGAACAAGTAAAGCTGATGTTGTCTCAGGATTTCATTCAAATCAAATCCACTGCCTATTATATTCGAACTTCAATCAGAAAACCCTCAAAAGGATACATAAACCTTTAAGATGTTTGATGATTTTGTCTATTCGTTCCATTTTATTGTATTGGGCAGTAAATTTTAACCAAAACCCAATTGTGTTGTATCAACAACAAAAAAAAAAACCTCGCAAACCGATTATATACAAAAGTTTTTTGCTTCTCGTCTCTTTCATTAATTTTTATTTTCAGTGTACCTACAGTAAAAAGGAGGTAACCTTTCCATTCTTCGGATTTGGATTCCTGGGAAATTCTTCCTCAACGGGAATGGGTAGGCCATTCTTTGAATTCATGTGGAAAAGAAAAAAATAATTTAATGGTTGATCGCTTCCGACCTACTTGTATATATACCATAAGTATAGGTGTATATAGCGTAACACGAAAAACCAATTCAAAAGGAACTCCTTTCTAATGAAAATTGATTCGACATGAAGTTACTCTTGTATGACCTAATCCTATCAGGAGGGGATTTGCAAAGGTACATCTAACAGTGTACCCGACGACGTAAAGTTATGCTACCCAAGAGAGGGCGTATTACTTATAATGAAACCGAAATGAGATACCTACCTTTAAGAAAATATTGGAAAATAAATGGAAAAGGCAAAAACTAATATCCGTTTTTGAGTTCGTTCAGAAGGTGAAAAAGCTGACAATGAGCAGTGATTCGTGTGCAGAGATTGAAGATAGGTTTATTTTAAATAAAAAATTGACACCCCCAATGTGGGTTTTGATGGGTTTTGTATGCCTATATACATATGTATATATTTCAAAAGGACTCGTGTGACTTTAATTCAAATTGAAAAGGAGAAAACATCCATGCATATACACCTTTGTCCTTATAATGGAGCTGTAAAATTGCTTCTAAATTTGTGTCACACCTTTGAATCCTACAACCACTTTGAGTCAAGAGTCAAAATTTTTTATCAATCAGATATCTTGTAGCCCTGTGGGAAACTTTGGTTGAATTGGCATTTGTTTTTTTCTTTTAAGCCTGTGTATTGCTTTTAATACATGCAACTAATTTCAAGTTTAAGACTAGACTAATTTGTGACTGAAGTCACTAACCAGTTACCACGCGATTTCGCAAACGAGACTACCTCAAGATGGGTCGAAGACAAGTAATCGAGAGAGTGGAGTTTCCTACGACGAGCTTAATGTAAGCACCTTTTCCAATCTCCCTAATCACTGTAGGGTATTCTAGGTGGCAATTTTAGCAATGAAGGAGGCATTGTCTTGGCTCAAGTGTAATATAATATTTCTAAATATATCAGCATCCTCACCGATAGCCAAGTAACTATTAAGCCTCTGAAATGATCACTATTTCTGTCAAAGGTTGTTGGCGATTGCAGTTCGAGATGTTAGCCCAATTCAAAGACATCCTGCAGACAGCGTAGCCGGCGAATTAGGGACTACCTTACAAATCCTGCCGGATAAAAACAATCTGGGTATGCCAGAAACGATGATGCATGGTACATCTCAAAGCAACGTTGGCCCAAGCTGGATCAGGGACGCTCCAATGAGTGGATCATGTCGAAACGCACTGACCTTAGCAACCTTGTAAGTGTCTTTACTGGATACTCTCCGATTGGCTTCCATGCTAGACGCTTAGGCATCCTGTCGAATGTCTTCTGCAAAAACTGCCAGAAATGAAGAGAAAGAGGAGAGCATTCCTTGTTAAAAGACGATCAGGTGATGTACGAGCTCCAAAACATACAGAGAATCTCAGCTCACTACGCTCATTACAAGGCTGCGGAAATCTAACTACAGACTCTTTGTTGATATGAGATCTATTACATTATAATGTCCAACCCCGTTTTGCATTTTCTGGAAGATTAAAGACTCTACAGTACTACTTTATAGTCTTAACTCCCTCAGCCGACGTGAATAATTTTAAAATGTTTCTCACGTACATATGTCATTAACGTTGTATAATTTTTAATAAACCTTTACAGAATTAATTACAAAAACCAAAGCAGCAAATTGAATGCCAAGGACGCTGTTTACCTCCAGGTAATGTATTTCCTAACAACATTCAACATGAAAATGCATTTACCTCCTCCACACAACTGATAAATATCAAATGCTCTGGTTTTATAACCCAAACAGGTAAGTTCACACGAGCATTCGTTTGATGTCAGTCTCGGGCAAATAACCCCAGCAAAAAAAAAAAAACCTCAGCATGCAGGATACCAATCAACACAAGTGTCGAGTCAAGGAAAACGAAATAAAAAAAAACTTCTTGAATTGCAACAATCACGTGTGAAATAGTCCTTAGTCTCTCGGTTGTTTTGATAGCCTAATTTGATAAATAGTTAAGAATAATGCGGTCTACTCTTTAATGGAATATTACATGCACGAGCGAAAATATTCCTAAATATACCAAACCAAATGAAAACCCTTTTCATTGCTATTATGAGGTTTAATGTACTAGCAAAGCCACATAGCTTTTGTATTCATTTGCCTTGAACTATATGCAGAGCCCTGGTCTAATCCCTGAATAGTAAATATGAATCAGTCGGAGTGTCAGCCCTACTTCGTGATTTATCGTTAACGTTCGGCAGTTGGTTTGGCAAAACGTGATGTGGCAAAAAAAATATCGTCCACCACAAATCTTACATTGATAGGTAGCTACCGAACGGTAACGTATAGAGAGGTCTAAATCTTAAGTAATTTATTACCTTTTTGTCCAATAAAATCTTGAAATAATCGTAAGAGAGAAACGATTTTTCGTTTTCATTTCAAACTACATTTGTGGTACATTAAAGCGAGCTTTATTTGAGACGAAATATTTTTTGAAAGGCTTTTTAAATTCGCCACGTTGTGAGCACTTCCAATTAAATATTAGCGCAGCACGATATATTTTCACTTGGAAAGATTTTATATGCCGTTTATGTTCTTATAAACGGTTTAGGAGCAATATTGCAATGAGTTTTTTAAGTTTAACTAAGTTCAGGGGTGTGGTATGGAAAGGCAGTGCTCTTCACATGTTTATAAACCAATTGTTCGAAATTATAAGATAGAAGGTATTTATGTGGGGTTTCTTTTATTTCACGAAATTGGAAGTAATATCGAACTGTCTGCTTTTGCAGCATTCTTCTCTAAAAAGGGGTAAATGTGTCAAAAAGGAATAAATGCGACTGATCCCAGAAACACAACAAAGGAACCCTCTCCAAAATGACAAGGCCTTAACAGGCCAATGTGCTCTAGAAAAATACATATTTCCAGAGACTGGACATCTGCAACAATGACTTCTGTAGAAGCTGTATCGATGAAGAGAAAGAAAGATCACTGATCTATGTAAATGATCTCATTAGAATCTAGTTGAAATTGCCCATAAGCGTGTACATATGTATACACTCCCTGTGGGTGGTGTTATTTGGTTATTTGGAAAAAACTAGGACTTCAACACGAAATCTTTAATTCAACGACATAATACGTTTCCATTACGCCATGCCGTTTAGCGCGATAGAGTATTGGAGTTTGGGACTTGGAAAGGTTATCAAAATTAATAACAAGCTCATACATTTTTATAGTACATCCCTGGTGGAACAAATAATCATTCCCACTCTGACATATTTGCATACATTAGGAACAAAGTCAAAAGAGAGGGACAAGTGTAAGGTATGACAACAAGTAAGTCTGTGGAAGAGTATGCAAAGCAATGGAACTTACCGTTTTGTTCTATTGTGTTCCACTTGTTACCCAATCTTTAAAAAAAGAACAAACACCACAAGCACAAGCTCATATTTCTCATTTGATCTTCCAACCCACTCAGCAGACACCTTTATTGAAGGCAAAGAAAACAGATACAAACACTGAAAGCTTTCCGAACCGAGCTTTTAAACCAAAGCGTCGCGGTCCACTACGGACATTGCGCTAACGAATATGCACACAATGATTAAACCAAGGCAAGGCTCGAAAAAAGCATCCAAGGAAAGGGACAAATACACACATAACTCGCGATAGCTTAGCACTTAACATTATAAAGAGAACGACAGCCATATAAACTATGAACACAAATGCTTTTACAAAGGCAAGACTCGAAATATAAAAACAGACAGGGAAAGGGACAAACACATACAAACTGGGATACTGGAGCACTTGACCACTATTAAGAAGAAGACAGACATATGCACTTTAAATTGCCTCTCAAACAGGGGTGAAACACTACAAGAGAGACTTTCCACAAAGACAACACTAATACACCACTGCACCGAAGATGAACGACCCGAAACCTACTGCGGGACCCGAACCCGAACTGAACTTACCACCAGAAGACACCGCGCACTACTGATTCTGCTGCATCAACGGATATGGACTTGACTCTCCGGAAACGGAAATTCATTTGAAGGTTTTAGCAGCAGAGTTGCCATTTGGTTAAAATGTGGTACATTTTATAAAAAAGCTAAAAAACGACCTAATTAGCTAGTGCCAAAGAGGATATGAATACCCTTACACTAGTATTCAGAACACGAGCGAGTAAATTAAAAGAGAACAGAAGGGATAGAAAACAATTAGTATAAGAAGTTTTGTGAGTGATTCCCGCTTTCGTTTCACCGTGTATTTTTCCGGTTTGTGTCCCAATACACTAAATAATATTTGACTGAATTATTTAAAAGATGTACAAAAATAAATCAGAATATTGAGCACCGAATTATTTATTCAATAAATGAATATCCACTACCAAGTGGCTCCAAACAAGTGCTACATTATTATCCTTTATTTCATGTTGAATATTAAAAATTATATTTCCTTCGTTTTTTGTCCTTTAATAATATCTCTAACAAACGATCCAATTGCAAGTTTTTGGATGGCAACACTGATGCCGATGGGGTTCCACAGCAAAGCAAATGCATGAGTGGAAGCATTGTTAATTTTTTGGAACTGCAAGCCAGTTGCACGTTGCTGATCTCTCTTTCTGATCAGACAAGGGTAACAACATTTCTAAAATTAAGATATTTCACCCCTTCTAAGGAAGATCAACAGAGATGGCACTCTACGAAGATGTGTAAAAAAAATAGAAAAAAAAACACTCACTAGACTGCGAAGGTTCTTTCAATTGAGGTTGAGGAATAGCTATTTAAACTAATTAGGCAAGGAATAGTTTACCAGTCACTGACTAGTGACTAAGAACATCCTATTAACTCTGGGTAATTTAATTTTTTTCACATGTTCTCAATCTTCTTGCACCTTTCACACACATTGTTGTTTCAGATAGGTAAAATTTGAACAAATGTTTGTTGAGATTGTTGGAGTATAGTAAGTCCTACTAGCAATCTCAGTTTTATACTTGAGCTAAGAGCTCGTTTTGTTATTTTGTTGCAGATTTGGCCACTTTACACATATCCAGATTCGTCCAGTAATTGTTAAGGTCCCATAATGTCTGTGTATCGACTGCAGTTCTAATAATTCTAAAAGGGCCCCTATAGTCTTTTCTTGATTCAATTTCCTGATACTTGCTTCTTTTCTTGCCAATTCATGCGCCTTCTTGTTAAATTTTGCACTGGCTTGTAGATTCAATTTGAATTTACACTCCACGACTTGTAATAGCGCTTTCTGCTCATTTCCTGTCCGAGCCAATGTCAATTTGCCTATCTACGCTCAGGTCTTTGGCCAGTGTTGCAACTGCTGAGACTTCTGTTCTGCGACAGAATGGAGAGTTCAATCGGCAGGTTAGCACAAAAGATGCTAAAAATGGTTCATATCATCTGACAGATAATAATTAATGATTATTTCGAAATTACAAAAATTGTTAACAAACTGCCAACTAATTTTACAAGACTAATATTATTCTGTGAAATTGACCATTCGGCAAAAAAAATATCTTTATATATATAGGTACAATAGAATCCAATCCCCGATAGTTAATTTTATTTGAAAGCTATAATTTTCAAAAAATAACTTAATTGGATTAACCTCATTTGTTACTATTAAAATACAAATTGGTAGGAATGAGACTGAGAAAAAACAACATAACCACAAATAACATTTAATGGCTTAAACATTTAACATTTGTGTATGTTAAATTGGAAAATAATCGATGCCAACCAATCGATACAGAGAATGAATAAACCATTGAGCAGCATAATGATGATGACAGTGTGAAGTTCACACTACTCTGTATTCCCTGTCAAAGGATTAAAGTTACGGTGAGAATTATATGTGATTTTCTTTGACTTTGAATAGGAGATGGTAACTGAATGCAAGTTTTATGTTACTTAAAAGGTAGATTGAACGGTTCCTACATATAATTAAGAATAATTGTGTTTAAGGAAAAATGTATTCAAAGAGGCTACACGGAGGAAAACAAAGTTCTCACCAAAGGCGAAACTTTTAAGGAGTCAAAAGGACTTACTGCTGTAAAAATTGTTTTCACTTCGAATGTCAAAGGATATCCAGAATTTTTTCATTTTAATATTCACCTTTTGTTACAAGCACTAGTTTGAGTAAAGGATTTTTCCTCTTTGTCTGACTGTGGTAGTGTTTTCTTAAGTTTTTTGAAGAAGAAACCGACAATTGTCTGTGAGAAGGCAAAGGGATGTACAGAGTTAATGTACACGGTTTGAAAACACGCGGTGGATCTTAAGAAGAAAAGTCTGAGATTGTCCATCGAGGTAAGAGATGTTACTATTGTTATTGAAGATACATTGATGCAACTGCCTTTGAGTGGGCTGGATTGCATTCTTATAGTCTTCAAATACAAACGATTAGAGGTTAGAGGAAATGCCCTTCGATTTCACGTGGGAAACTTTCCTGGTCCTTTTGTCTTTTTGATTGTTCTTAACCTGGAAGCTGCGATTTGAAGATCTTCTTGACTGAATCGTTGTTGTCCATTAGCCTGATGTGACTGACCCAATGTAGTCGACGTACAGCTTTGTCCATTCACGCTCCTCGCATGTACGTAGGGCCAGCGAAGTATTTTTCGCTCGAAGTGGCAAATATTTTCTCCACTATCTTACTTATCGTTCAGCAATCGATGTCATAGAGTAGAACTAGAGTGTCCTTGGAAGCAATAATTTCGTCCACCTGAGTTAGTTTTGCCAAACCAAAGAAACAGCAGTTTGCTAGGATTATTCTTTACCGGATCTGTTTTTTTTTTTAACATTTATTTGCCTTGAGATAGGTACTTTGGTTTTTGAATACAGTTTATTGTTTGTTGACAAAATATCTTTCGTTTTGTCATCATCACCAACTCATTAACGCCTGCTCTTCAATTGCCGTAAACATATATCAGCCGGGATCATCTGCGTATCTCAGCGATCGGACAAATTTATAGGTGATAGTGCCTTCCATGTTTAAACCTGCCTAACGTATTGTCTGTTTCAACTGGATATTGTCGCATGAGAGGACATTTCTTTGTTAGAATCCGCAACATGTTTTGAAGAGGGGATGTTTCAATATGCAGAGTATAGGGAACTTCGCTTGTTTTCTAGCATTACGCGACACATCTGGATAAAATTTGTTGGTACCCCGAATTGGGCCACTGACGCCGGCTACTTGGTAGAGCGTGAGACTTTTCATTTCTCAAGATGAAGCATATACAGCTGATACTTTCAAATTCTTGGCTTGCTTTTCTCCATCAAACTTGCCTGGTGACTTAGTGCAAGTGCCCTATTAATACATCGTGTCCGCATTCAAAACATTCCGCTGAAAGGCCATCAGAACTGTTCATCAATGTTGTTGTCCAATTCTCTGATGGCAGCTCTCTATGTGGGTGGGCTTGTTCGTTTGTCATTCCCTGGAAGTGGGTTCTTCTCGTGCCCTGTTATTCTCCTATTGAGGCAATGACAAGCCAATTTAAGTGAGGACTTATTTTGACGAGAAATAGCTAATAACAAATAACAATACATATACATACCTATATGTACGTATTCATTGTTATTTGCCAAAATATAGTTTTTTTTCTATGTGGGATTGGAATTCTGAGAGGCATCTTATGAAATGATTTATTACATCTCAATCTGAAGCATATGATATTAATCAATATTGCGTGACGATTTTTTTCTGCGATTCATTGACAAATCATTAAGTAGATAATTCAATTCGACAACTAATATACGGGTTGCTTGAGGAGAAAATGATGGATGTCCTATGAAGCAATTGAAGCGAATCTATTGAAAGTACTGATAGTTTATTTTGAACTGTATGGAGAACATGAAGTAAGGAGAACTTTTTTAAGCATACTTGTAAAATTTGAGATACTGTGATGTACTCTTAAATGACTATTGTAAGACTTTTAGTGACCTATGGTGGTCTTGTCTTACCGGCCATGTATTACATTACACAAATGCCTTCAAAATTAACACCATATGTTTTTAGCCGGACCTCTAGGTGTATTAATTTCTATGCGGCAGCTGAATCAAACCGAGGTCTTGGCGACGACAACAGTGTCCTGTGGAATATGGTTATTACAATGGGCCAGCATTGACCCGAGCCTTGTTTGCAGGACACCTTTCTACCATTTCCAAGTACATAGCCTAAGCTAGGGCACATATCTAAGTTAAATTGGAATGACATAGAGACACTAAGTACAACCAGGAAGATCTGTTGCAATACCAATCATCCTCCTAGATTCTCCTTTTTTTAAGTTGGTATTTTAATGAGTAATGATAACTAGGGAAGAAGCTAACAAACCTTCTTATGTTTTGTCTGATGTATTTAAGGGTATGCTCTTTGTCGTTCGGTCCGACGGTTCTTTGAACTTATCTAAGATTTTGGATGGTATTCCAGTGAAAAATGTCGTTATTTTCTTAAATATTTACTGTGTTTTTAAAAGTAGAGTCATATATTCCTCAAATGGGTTCTAATAAGCTCAGAGGATCCAAGGAGATGTACAATTCTGTTTCTGTTAATACCCCCGTCGGTCGGCACCGAGATACTAGCTGTCGAGCTTGCTGATATTCTTGACTTCCCTTTGTTTTTGCCCCCTGAACGCGTCAGATAAGATGGTTCTTCTCACCGCGATATAAAGTCTGTAAGTGACCCTTAGAAATAGACGTCAAATATTGCCATACAACCGCCCACATGACTACTCAGAAGCCTTGAAAATTTTGTGCTTAATATGGGAGTCCCTTTTAATCTTTTTTTGGCGATATCTCTTAGATCTTTTACATCGCCAAAAAATCAATAGTTGTACCATTTAGATCCCATGAACCAAGGTTTAGCTTTTATTTTCCTAACTTACGGCCTATACTCAAATGATCTGCGTTGGTTTTCTTATTTTCGATATAATGACTAAGGAAAAATAACTTTGTCCAAAAGATACTATTATAAGAATGAAGATAAAAGCAATAAATCTTAGTGAAAAATAAAATGCTGGACTCAGTTGTGTGTTTATTAAGAAACTTTACACATAATGAGGGAATGCTTTCTCCGCATCGGTGCGCGCCTATATGAACTGGTTTTTGTTTCTTCTTCTTAATCGTCAAAGTTGACTTTATCCTTGTAATGGTCTTTACTTTTTCAATTAAAAATAAAAATTCTTTCCCAAATGGGGGACATTACTTGATTACTATGCAGAACACGTTTGCCCAACTTTATATTGGTTCACAATTTTTGAATTTTTTTTTCCCTTACGTGGAAGCCATGGTTACTGAGTGCAGAATAAACATGAGTTTTTTGATTCTTAATACAACTGGTTTCGATTACGACTGAGTTGCACAATAAAGACGACGTTATGTAAGTATGTATTGTAATAGAATAATAACGCTTATGTCGCTCTTCTACTGCTTTAGATTATGTCGATTGTTACACAATCATCGCATATAAATTTATGCGTTAGCAACTGATGTCTGTTATGCAATATTCAGCGGCAAATATCTTGAGGACTGTTGTGCCTAAGACGTTATGTCTCTATAGACAGTGTTTTTATCATCAAAAGGTGGCACGAAAATTATCAGGCTGACGGAAAATGCTCTCATTTTTCCTAATAGCGTCTTATGTCATCGCGAATTTGACATTTATGAAGTAACACATTCAAAATATTCGTAGACAAATGATAGAGAGCTTCTATTGAACAATGTGGAATTTTTGACAAACAAATTAGTCGGTGGTTTAGCTCAACATGACATTCTTCTGAGATTTCGTGGCCAACTTGCACAAACTGTTGCACAAATATCCAATCGATACTCCCATTTAATAGCTGCCTTGTTAGACTCAACATCTATTTCCCTGTGCAAGATCCTAAGCGGCCTTAAGAAGCGCCCATGAAAAGCTTAGATGTGACGATTCTCTGAAAATTCATCCGCCTTTTCATTACCGGGGATTTCCATGTGTTCAAGCACCTAACAGAGGGTCACCTTATCCGGTCTTTTGATACTTATGTTGACAGCAGCACTTTAATGGCTGCTTGACTGTCAACATAGATACCAATTGTTTTTTTCTGAAATATTCCTTCAATAATCAGTTTGTTTTATTTCAGCAACTTCAGCTTGAAAAATATTAAAACTATCCTTTAGTTCAGACATTTTTCTCTGATGTTTTTTTAAACTAGAGTATCCATGAAATAAGTCATAGAACTCGGCGAACTCCAAAGAAAAACCTCTAATACGAATCGGCAAATGAGGCTGACAACGGATCAGCTTTGACGGTGACATCTTGATCTTGAAATGAAAATTGTAACGCTGTTCACCTTAGTCCCTTAGACTTATGAAGGTTCCACAATCTTTTTCAATAAAAGCACCGATTTATCTGAACTTATTCAAAGGCCGAACTCATAGAATCCGTGAACATCGTTAAGTTGAAGTTTTGACGTTAAAATCAATGGATTGCCACAAAGAAGAACAGCCCCAGAAAATACGTCACATACTGACGTCAACTGTAAATTATGACAGATAATAGTTCCAATTCTTCCACTTATGAAATGTGACAGATTCTATAGGTTGAGGCTTTTAGACCTAGAAAATCGAGTGCTGACTTTTGCATTCCCTTCCAAAATAGTTTGAATAAGGTCTATTGGAAGAAATATTTCTAAGCTATGAAAATAAATTATAGATCAGTCTATCGAACGATAAATAAAAACAAAAAAATAAAATAAAAATTCAAGACACAAGGTTCTACATAACAATAGCAAACTCCAAAACACCAAATAATTAGCATTTTCAAGTCGTTTAAAACAAATCGTGCAATATCAGTATTCCATTAACAAGAGCACGTACCATTTGATTTTATTGGCAATTTTTCATTTATTTATTCGGACTCTTACCACCTTTTTTCTCTGATATTAACCACAAATTTATTACCGGAGCCTTCCAGCAGGAGAAAAATTTATGAAGACGGTTCCGGTGTACGGAAAAGAAACCAAAGGGCAAAATTAATTTATCTCAGCAACTGATGATGATCCATAAAACTCAACACCACCATAAAATGAATTATAAATGAATTTATATCCCACATCTGAAGAGAGGCCTAATGAACGACAACATCGACAGTAATCAGGATGCCGCAAATGTTCCAAAGGAAAAACAAATTCCGTACTACCAACAGTCATTATCAAAATGTCTTCCATCAAAATAATGATGAGGAAAAAAAAAACACCGCTCTGCACATTTTTTTCTTGCAAATAAAGTCGGAGTATGCACTGAGTAAGGTTAATTTATCTGATCTTTTAAACATAGAATCATTTAAAAATAATGTCAAAATAATTAAATTAGCTGAGTTCGTACATAGTGACATTTGGAATAATTAGATTGACTTTAATTTGACTGAGGTAATACAGAGGTCCTTTCTGTTTGACTGCGCTGGGCATTGGGTAAATAGAATAATTTTGTGGAGGATTATTTGAATCCAATTAAGGACATTTGAAGAACAATTTGGCGATTTGCTTTCCTAAAGGTGAAATAGCTACTTTTACCAAGAAATGTTGTTCAGTTGCTTTAGAGAAAAAAATGTGACTTTCTATACAATTTTGTGGAAAAAATTTCTTGAGATAGGAAGTATACACCGCCAGTATAAATAGAATATTGATACTGTTGCCGAAAGTTGGGCCCGGAATCCCTGCAGATTGCAGCCCACTAACCTGAGGACAATTATGCATGAGAACCTCGAATAATTACAAGCTTCAACTAACTCGTTGATCAACCACCCGCCTCTTTTGAACTTCTCTAGCTGGGCATTCGCCTTTGAGTAACTCAAAATTGACATCAATATTGTTAAAAGGAAAATGTTTTTATCACGACGAGCGTATATATGATTAAGACTTCCCTATTAGCGCACCCACTTGTAGTCGTACGTAGAGAAACCAATGCATCCTTGACTGTATGACTGTTGTAGTTTGTGAAATGGCGACTAGTTACAGTGTAGCCAGGTCTGATAACTATTTTGTTTTTTTTTTTTACCAAAGCCCGAGATAATGAATCTGGAAGATCTATAGTTTTTAGGAAGATGGCGGTGAAGCTATGTACGTGCAGTACAAGTCCTTCAACCATAGCTCTTGAAAGCAATAAGTTTACTAATCGTGTACCTAATCAGCAATTTTGTCGATGTTGCTTGGCTTCTCGGACTCGTACTTAACACCGTCGGTTTTTTTGTTGGAAAAATCTATTTTATTTTAGCTATTTATCAAATAGAGCCCCGAATAATCGAAAACTAACAATAAAATTGCATTAGGAGGATGGGCTACTACCAGACCAACCACGGCAGTCATTTTAATGAAATTATTTTCTATATACAAAATTGAATAAAATTTTCTTAGCTTATGCGTGCAAAGAATAAAAGATAGAAATTCTATGCCAATAAATGTTTGCTAAGATATTTTTATATCAGACACAACTTATAATTTTTATAAATGCATACAATACAATAAAATACATACGTATGTACATATCTGTGGTTTAAAGAAAAAATAATGAAATTGTTCGACAAGAAACGCGGAACAAATAAAAGTTTTTTCATCAATGATAGCTCTTTCCGGGCGAATAAAATTTGAATTCGAACAGAAATTTATGAATCTATTAGCAAAATAAAAAAAAAAATAAAATTAAACAAATAAAATAGAAGTTTGCAGAAGCCAAGATATAAAAAACCAGATTGATGGTCGAAAAACAATCGACCCCTTCTGAATATTTTTTTTTTTTTTTTTAATTTTTATTTATCTCAACGTTTTCTATATCTAGTTAGGGTGCATTTAATTGACCTGCTTTATAGTTATTCAAGATGAAAACTAGATAAATAACACATTAATAATAAATAAGAAAAATAAAGAGCCAGTTTCTTCTCTTTCTCTTCATGTCCTCGTCGTGTTATTCTTCTTTAAAAAAAAAAAAAAAAAAAAAAAAAACGCCTGTCGAAGAGGGTATGAAAACCCATGTACTAATATTCAGACCATGGTCGGAAGAACAAGAGGAAGAGGGAAGGAGATGGATAGGAGAGAGTGAAATTGATATGATATATGTTTCGTTCAAATTCTTTATATGTTTGTTTTTTTCCATTCGATTGTCGCATTTGAGAAAATGCAGTAATTTGGCGTTCATATGGTCATACTAAATGCTGGCCGAATATTTGAACTATGAACAAATTTTCGATTGAAAAATGCATTCGTTGTTCCAACTTGCGGCGGCCAGCAGTAGCATGTTCATTTGTCAAGTTATACATCGGATTATTTTCGTTCGAAAAAACAAGACATCTGATGCTTCACGAATATACACACAATAAAGAAGATGATTTCTGCTTGTTACACTGGAAATCGAAAGAAGTCTGGAGTGAAACCAATTTAAGACGGCGTTTTGGACATATAGTTTTTTGTTGAAAGCATATACTTCATCTTATCCTAATTCACTGCATGACCAACTAACTTCGCCTGCTCTTTAAATTCCGTAAACGACGACGGCTACGATGATCTCAATATAGACTGCATATCCCAGCAGTTGGACAAATTTCTCAAAGAAAGTGTCTTCCGTGTTAACACCTGCCCTGCGTACTATCTGCTCCAAAACGATATTAAAGAAGTCACCTTGCCGGAATCCGGTACAAAGTCAGAAGAGCTGTTTCCAACTTGCACAGAACATTCTGTACTTTCCAGCGTTATACGACACCTCTGGATAAGTTTTGACAGTATCCTGAATTGGGCCATCACCCAAGGGCTTTAGACATTCAGACACTACATTGGATGGACAAATAAAAAGCTGAGTAGCTATCACCATTTTTTTTTTTACTTTCGTTTGATAGATGGAATTGCAAGGAGATGGAAATACTCATCCAATTTCCCATTTGTTGATCTAACTTATAATACTCCAAAGTAGATTGAGTTACTCTTAGGGCTGATGTGTACTCTTCAATTATTCTCGAAGAGTTATTGAAGGGACAGATGGATTTTGAAAGGTTTCTTACAGGAAGAAACAAGAATTAATTCCAATATTATATGCATTACTGTCCAAAAACCTTTTAAATCCTTCGAACCACAATTTAGGCAAGTCGGGGAGATTGGGGAAGACCTGAAAAGTAACAATGTTAACTACATTTCTCTGAGACCGTAAAACGGATGAAAGACGGAAGAAATGAGGTACGACCCCGATTCAGAGATGAAATTCCTCCAAAGCTGGGAAATTCAAACTCTTCTTTTAAATTTAGAATTTTGAAGAAGACAAAACTGGCAGCAATGGCTAGATTCCTGCAAAAACGAAGAAAACTTTTGTCGAATCAAAAGATACAGGATCCGTATACTGAGTTCATTTTAGAGTATCTTCTTTACCTTAGATCAGATGAAGAAAGTAACATTATCCGTGAACAAAACTACCTGCGGCATCACATGGTCTAGAAAGAAAAAAATCCAAGTAATCTAGAAGTCATCAAGACCCTAGTGTAAATCTATGTTAGGCCGTTAAATAAATTTGCTTTGAAAATTCGAGCTATGGATGGTTCTGTGTCAAGGAGTTTGTACTGTGCAGATCTTTGTGTCAAGAGAATTTGATTTGTGGATTCTGATATTTGCATTTCATTTTGGATATTGAGGATGAGGTAGTTCGTATTAAGTAAATATATATCACTGCTATCCCTTTAATAGCTTAAAATAGAATTGGAGATTAAAATTGATTGAAATAGTTCAACACGTCCTAAAGTTGGGTTTTAACAAGAAGAAATCAACTCGAAGAAACATCACTTTAATTCATATATATTTAACATTGAAAGAAGACTCACCTTTTTTGCTGTAAAATAATCGGGTCTGAGTTGCTCTTGAATTTCCTGTTCCGGTTTATTAGCGGGTGCTTGAACCGTTGATCGGAATCCATCCAGAACCCCTTTGAATGTAAACTTCTTCATTTTATTTCTTTTTCTTTTGTTTAACTAAATTTTTAACACTTTTCACGTTAAGGTCTTCTTTTTTCTTTTTAATTTTACCAATTTTTTTTTTTTATGTTATATTAACAAATATTTTAACTTTATTTACTGATTATTATTATGTTTTGACTACCAATGTTAATTGCAACTAATAGACATTTAAAAACACAACACATTTAGATTTATTTACTTATCAATTTAACAACACACATTTTTGTTCTTAAAATGTTGAAATATATATTCTTCTTCTTTCAACGAAACAAAAACTTTTTGCTTATTTAATAGATATATAGGAATATTATTTATATTTACTATTTGCAACCAATTTTCTTTCATATAAGGTCATTACTATTTATTTTTATTATT
Source organism: Chalcosyrphus nemorum (assembly GCA_949716465.1). Taxonomy (NCBI): domain Eukaryota; kingdom Metazoa; phylum Arthropoda; class Insecta; order Diptera; family Syrphidae; genus Chalcosyrphus; species Chalcosyrphus nemorum. The sequence goes on from OX454332.1 coordinate 37,713,624, forward strand.
TTTTGTTTGTTTGTTTTTAATTACATTCACAACAATAGTGATTAACACATATATTATTTTTGGTTATATAAATATTATAATTTATTTTTTACTATACAAACACTTAACACTTAAATTTGTAGAGGGGTTAAACAATTTTTTTTTCTCTCAGTTTTGTTTTGTTTTTATTTTTTTATTTGATTTCGTAAGCAATTTAGTTAAAATTGAGTCGAGACTATTGAGGGGGTTGAGGAAGGCTCTGCAAGTATCCGGGATATTATTGAATGAATTTTTGTTTGATATTTGTTATTTCACGAACAAGCAGCTGGAAAACAAATGAAAAAAAAAAAAATTCGTTACTCTCTAAGCATATTTTTTTCTGATAGCATTGTTTTTTTTTCTAAAACAAAGTAGGAAATATATAGGTATATAGTTTAATTATATAATTTTGTTTAACACAAAGTACTTGTCACTAGAATTTCTCAGAATAAATTATCCCTAATTCACCCACCGCCACCATTTTTTTTTCTTTTTTTTCTTTTCAATTCGCCATTGCAGTTTAGGTCATACAGAAGAAGGAAAGGTCTGATGATGAAGAGGAAGGACGACGACACAACACAAGATGGAAAGGTTAAAAAAAACAATTTTTTTTTGGTATTGGTGTAGAGCCAAAATAGAAATTTTTAACAGAAATTTGTAAATTTATTTAAAACACTTTTATTTAACAGCAATTTGCTAAACAAAATAAGAATATGTATGCTTTGGTGAGCATAGAATCCAACGAAAATAAAATAGGATACGTTGTCCTCCGCGACGTTAACTGGAATGTCCTGTGTAAAGGAATATCACCTAAGAAATACGCACTAACACAAGCTAACACGGATGTTTTCTCACAGAGCAATAGGGTGAACTGTACAAAAGCTGATACGAATTGGAGGAGACATTTTTTCCCCAATTATCATCGAAAGCTTAGCTGCTGTGGACTGTGGTTTGTCCTCTTTCCTTTTTCTGTTTAAGCTGTCGTAAAAAACTATTCTAATACATGCATATAAAGCTGAAATCAAGGATATTTTACGATACAGTACATTCATTTTCTATTTCACCCCGCTCTCTTTGCGAATTTCATATGTATTTACGTACGTATGTATGTATATTATTTTACGGGCTATACCATCCGCAAACAACTTTAGATACACACATGTCCTGAAACATCAAAATCAAATGAAATCATAGGGAAAGCTTTCCTATCCTTTCATAGATACAACGCGCGCACACAGACAACTTTGTAGTAGCTATACGGTTGGGTTTGGCGCCACAATTCATCTTCTATTAGCATAGGTAGAGTGGTAGGTATCAGGGTTGTTTCGCATTTTCTCTCAACGATGTGGGAGATCCTTGGTTAAGGTATGTTTTTTGTTTTTCCCCTTCTCACCTTGTGTCTGTTATTTTTGGGGAACTGGGAAAAGTTCAGCGCATGCGAATGTCGGATTTTTACTACGTTCGTTGTAGGCAGGTGGAAAGGACTCTTTGTACAGCAACAGTAAGGCGTCCGGGAACTTGTATATGCATCTAGATACAATTTTCATTAAAGAAAAATTCACCATACGTGATTGATTCTCGTTTATATTGATCCTTAAAACGAAATAGTTGACATGCATCCTCACAGGAATAGTTCTGGCTTTTTTTTCAAGCCATTTAGCTCTTGCGCACAAGTTTCTAATGAAATCATCATTTTAGCATGTGTCAGCAAAAAATCACAACAACAACATAGTGCGCTGAATACACAATGGTCTGCTGAGAAGAGACTGAAGCAGGTACCTGACTATGTATGGATGTATGGATGTTTGCCAGCAATATCCGTATCCGTACACATGGATTGGTTTAATATTTGTGTCGCAAACACACGCGCGGTTTTATTGTTTACTTTGGACACGCATGGGAGTAGGGATAAAACCAACAAGTGAATCCACATATATTATGTACTGCAACATACCGTTATGTGACATATTTAAATTATATTGCGAGAATGTTTGTTGTAAAAATCTCTTTAAAAGGAGTCCACGATTTCTATATACATACATACATACTTACGTGTATGTATGCATGTATGTATATAAATGGAGCACACACAGAGTTTTTTGCTCTTTGGTATCAGTCGGTCGGGAGTGTTGCCCATGGGGTTGTTTTTACGTAGTCGCTTATAAATTAGATAGATCGGGATGGTATTTAGTATGATGTTTAGGTGGATAAAGCAAACAATTTGGCTAACTTGAGAGCCAAAAAAAAAAAAAAAAAGTTCGTACACTTTCATCTCAAGAGTCACGCACTATTGGTTAGGGCTCTAGAAATAATTAATCAAATTAGCAAAGTAAGATACACATCAACATGGCAAAGTATGCCTAATTAATAGATAGTGGGTGCAATAGGTAGAGCTTTTTGATTGTTTGCATTTTTTTTTTGAGGCTCTAATGTGATAGGTTATTTATGGTTTTAATTTGAATTTTTGAGATTCCTGCTTGAAATATATATATAATCATCAGCCGCAAAACAGTGGGCTAAGAGGACCGAGTTATGTAGTCTACTTAATTAGGCAATCAAATGCCTAGCTCTTATGATAGATGATGGGCTTAATTTTAGGTCGTACGTAGGCATGTGGAAAACAACTACAATGATCGCTTGCGAGGACCCTTCTAAACGTCATTGGATCCAAATAGAGGAGTCTAGTCACATTGTGCACAGTAGGTCCATATACTTAGGTCCCGAGTGTAAGCGTATGCTATGAAACCAAAAAAATCAAGATAGAAGCTATCATCTGTCTGTAGACTGAAATCTGTAAGAACAATTTCCGCCTGAGGAACAGTGTAAGATGAAGCAACACGTGTAATATGAACACGTATATTACATTGGGCCCATCGATATCCTGGTCGACGAAACGAAACGAGGAAAATGGACACACAAGCTCATATCCAATATAAAAGTTTGGGTAATAAGAAAGGTAGGAGCGAAGAACACCTGTATCAAGTCGAGCTTTGAGACCCTAAACTTCTCTTTAGGACGTACTTGCCAGACTGCTCCATAGACTCATCTAGGCTTGAAAACTCTTGAAAGAGTCATAGCCCGAATGCATTGGCTCCTTTACAATATGCCTTCACAAAAGGCCAGTCAATTTAAAGAGCCTTATACGAAGTGGTTACGACGATCGAAAGATCTCTTTCCCATAAAGAATTCTCGCTAGCATTCTCTTTGGACGGAAAGGATTAGGTCCAGACATACCCCCTCTGATCTGGGTAGCAGCCAAGGTAGGATCTTATCCCCACAACAATAGATCCTAGTTGTGAACATAATAATTTTTAAATTAGGACACAGGGGGATACCGATGATGTAGTGCTGTCAGTGTCGTCATAAAAACTAAGTATTACAGAAATGCTACAATCGGCCCTAAATACCCTCAATATTAAGGCCTAATAGTATAACTTTTACTGAACGGTATACTTTTTTCTTGGCATAGATTTACATAGATTGGCTTTCATATCTAAAACGCTCAGAACTTCAGAGCCATAAGTCTGCTCTCTTCACCACACGATTTTATTCACTGAATTTCTTCTAGATCATAGGTAATAAGATTTCCGATAAGTCTAGGATCAGAAGAAAATTTCTGAGTTCCCGAACCAGAACCGAGTTTACCTGCACCCTTAGCCAGAGTTTCTTAACACAATTGTGCTTGGCATGACACTGTTTTGGTTACAGCCTAACTATGCGACAGCTCGCAAACGATAATCCACAGCATTCCACTGTTTCTCAGAAGAAAGGACTTTATCTAAATTGTTGGCATTCTCCGACGCTTTAGGGGGTAGCGATGTAAACAAATTGTAACCGCTGATGTGGTGAATGATCTGTAAAAAGAAGAAAAGCAGTGCAAGAGACTAATTCTGTACGTGTGACCCAGTTGTCTGTTATTCAAAGAATAAACAATATGTCGCCAATGTTCAGTCAGTCATCATTTAGGAATTTTACGTGTGGTGGCGATTTATCATTAATTTTATTTGGCAGACCAACGTCAATAATATTTTTCAAGTTACATTGATCGTAAGCATCTCAGTGTTGAAACGTAAGATAGTGATTTAATAAATTGCAAAACGACTAACGATATATGATCGATTGGAGCTTCGAGACATGAGCTCTTATTCTGCTTTTAAAACAGAACCGGAAGAAATGATTCCAGCTTCCAAAGGATCGTTTAACTTGGGAGCGGTTCAATTTAAGAAGAAATCAAAGCTTAATGTAATAAGTTTTTCAACCACAGTGGTTTTGCGGCTAGTTCCAAATGATTTATCCGATGCTGTATATTTAAAAGTGAAGAAACCTCGTTTCACTTTATGTTGCTCTTAAGTTCTCTGTCAATTCACACTATCAAAGGGTGAAAAGCAAACATAAACTTTTAAAGTATTTTGATGGAGTTTTAAAGAAGTATTAAATCGTCAACACTCTCCACATAAAAGGTCATCTATATTAATTCAAATTATAGCCTCATTTAAAAACATTACTACTTCTTAATCACTTGTATCTCAGTCACACGACGACGCCACTATGTCGGTTCAATGGTCTGAATTTCTTTGATGACTTCAATAACGTCTTCATCGTGCCCATAATTAATTAGATGAGAAAAGAATATCTGCAGCAAAATAAGGGTTCTATGCCATAGGGGATAAAAGCTCATCACCTTTTTCTTTTCTAATTAAATTCATGTCTGCTATCTTCCTGGACTGTCTATCACATTTCGTAAATCGAAAACAAAAAAAAATAGAATGTGGGTTAACGTTGATTATGGTCCTGTTGGGTAATCTTTTAAGAAAATCAGTAGAAAGAGATTAGAGTAATGAGAATTCTTTCTATACCTACTATATTTTCTCATCGATTTTTATTACATTACAAGTGACTGCTGAGACAACCAGGCTCAAACCTTATTAATCTTAGTTAAACAAACAAACATCACAGACTAGTTGACGCATGTAATACAAATGTTAATAAAGACGGAATAAAATGTTTGTGTGTCAGTTACTTTCGTTCTTTCAAGGTAATCAGCGAAAATATTTTCCACCCCCCACTTGTGGTGGCGTTAATTGGTTTATTGACTTTTTAGGAATGATTCGGGGGAGAACTTTGTTTGAACCACCAAATGCCACGCCTAAAAGGAATTTGTGTTCATATTGAAAGACAAAGGTCACTACCTGCCGTCATAATTGCTTTATTTCGTTTATTGGCTCATATATTTTCTGGCTAACAAGGTACTATTTATTTTCATCAAGGTATAGGTCAGGGATTCTCATTTCAGAAAGCAAATACTTTTTTGATTTTGATTAAGCCAATGGAAGGTGAAGTGTGAGTATATTTTTGCCAGACTCTGAATCTCGGACATGGGAGCACCTGGGGTGGAAAAAGGTAATGTACTAGATCGCAGCATCTTAATTATTATTCTTTCATGAGAGAAAGGTTTATGAGCACGTAGACACAACCATACAATTACGACAGTGGCAGTAATTCGGTCAGACTTTCCGAAAATTTAAAAGGCTCATAGCTAACCACTCGGTGTAATCGAACATGCTTACTCAAGATCTCATGATGGTGGAATACGCAGAACAATTGAGAAGAAACCACATTCAACAAGTACTGAAGAAAATATTGGAGCAGTAGCACCACGCAATAGCGGCCTTTATACTCAAGCGCTTTACCACACTCCGACACGTACACTCCAATCATGTTGTAAAGCGCTTGCGTATATAGGCCGCTAATGACCGCGATGTTCTCATAAGTTTTACGCGTAGTTTACGTAAGGATCCTAGTTTAAAGACATACAAAATTCAGCTCCTGCCTACCGAATCGTCACGGTTTCTGTCTTAAGCGCTACTGTTTTGACAAATGTGTTATTCAGCAATGAGTGATATTTTTGGCTTAAAAGTTGCATCAATAAGCGATATTGCCGTACTTGGACTGAAGAGCAACCTGGGGAGATTGAAGACAGACAAAACAAAAGTTAATGTGGTTATGGCCGGTCTATTTTTCGTCAGGAATATGACTCAAAATTTTCAAACGCGTCATCGACAAATTCAGAACAGATTATGGTAACTGCAATTACGGCTAACGTAATAAATAGTCTTTGAAAAATAAATGCCAAAAATGGTTCTACTGTTCGGTAGTAAAAATAATCTAATAAAATTTACTTTTTCCTTGTTTTCACTTTAAAAAAAAAGGACCTCTAAAAGAATCACTTCCTACTACGATAAAATATTTTAATAAATAATAATCGTTTTTAACCCCCAAGTTTATGCTTGCGTGACGGAATATTTTTCGTCTTAAAATACCAGTGTTTTGGACAGAAACTAACAACAGGTTTCGAAAATATTTTTGTTTACTATTTACTTCTTGAAAAAGTTTTATACATACATATGGGAGCAAATGTGTTGAGTTAAGGAGTAGATGAGTTGGAGGGTACATATGTCTGAAATTAGCATTTAAAAAGTCTGTTTCGAGTAGTTTACTTTCTTAATTTATACAGCGTTGAATAACGGTAAAGGGAAGTTGATCATTTATTGATAAACTTGATCTGAACGAACGTTCCTATGTGATTACATTCAAACTCCCCAATCAACATAAACGTGTGTATCTCTTGAAATGATTGTTATTTTAAATGAACGATGATCCATATAAAATAATGAAAATAGTAAATTCATTCCAATTAAATCTATTTACTGTAATATATTCCACTATTGAGCAAAACACCCGCCGGCCTTTTGGAATAAATAACCCAAAATGAATCCTACCAAACGCAACCGATTAAAAAAAAACAAAAAATTATTACGTATACGCCATCGTATATTGTGCATCTGTACATTCTCAGGTGTAATTGCAACAAAAAACAGCTGCTTTCGATTCCATAACAAAAATATATTTGGCATAAACCAGTTAACCCTTGGCATTTTTTTTTTTTTTTTGGTGTAACAAAAACCGGTATAGTGAAATTAAATTCAAATTTATTCAAATAAAACGATGAAAAGAGAGAATAAGAGAGCGGCATTTGGATATTGTCTATGTGTGCTTGGAGGTTATAAATTTGAGAAAAAAATTCAAGTAGTGAGATCGAAAACTTGTGCGAGGAGTCACTGGTCAAAGTTGTGGAATAAATTTGCTCTCTACGTTAACTGCGGCCATAAGCAAATAAATTTTGAATCATACTCAACCATTGCGTCATAAAATTATTTATTCGAAGCACGTTTCATATTTTTGTGTCTAATGGCATTTGTGTAATTAGTGCAAAATCTTTGAATAAGATAATTTACGAATGAAGATATGTAGGAGTCAAGTAAAAAAAATAAAATCTGTAGTCGATATAGATATAGATATACTTATCTTACGACTTTTTGAGCGACTGAATTCGGTATCTAGCATTGAAAGATAAATAAACTGCTTCCATGGCACTATTAAACCTGGTGTGTTCGATATCCAATGTTAGAAAATAGTCATAGGATTGGCTTGAAGACATTCAGGGGTATAGCAAGTTTAACGTACTATTCGTACGAATAATAAATAGAAGCTATACATTCGGCTACCCTTGTCACAAATTCAAAGCAATTTAACGCAATACGCTATGGAGTTAATTTTGAAGAGATCATTTGAACCCCATCAAAAAACTAATATCAACGTTCCTAGATAATCGCAACAAAAAAAATGCAGATGTAAGAACGACTGGATCTCACAAATTCACAAACACCAGCATTTGATTGTCTTCAATGACGAAGCGATCCGAAACTGGGAAGTACTTCCTGCATGTGGTTACATCTTTAGATCAAACCAGCAAACAACAGAGGCGGATCAGTAAGGATGGAGTAAAGTGGAAAGTGATCATAATGTCGCGAAAAGGAAAAAGAAGATGATACATAAGTAACTATTTCCCTTATACATTTTTGGACCTGGATGAAGATTGATCGGGAATATACTGATTGCCCAAATAAATGAATTGAGCCAGTAGAGCAGGCATGAGTTCTTAATGTAGTGCTTGTTTTACCTACCGGTGATGGTCTTGGACAACAGCGTACGTAAATTCTAAAAATTTCCAGAGCAGGATTTTCTAGACATCCAGACTAGGTCACCTACCGAAAGCCGCTATAACACATCGTCGGCTATTCCACTTACACGAAGATTGGTGCTCGGAATGTAAAAACGCTTGATTCACCTTAAAACGTCAGAATTATTTAAATTGAGTAAACGTTTATGTAATATAGGTTGGAGATTTTGAGAGTAACTAAGTTGTGTGTGAGTAGCAATCACCATCCAGTAACAGGGTACTTGCTCTACCTCAAAAAACGATCTGAAAGTCCTCACAAATTTGGAGTGGGACTGCTACAGCCAACAGAGCCCTTAACTCCTTGCAGCTGCATATTGATAAGATTTCGGATAAGAATGAGTCTCATATTGTATGCTCCAAGACTAAATATAGATGAAGACTTAGATCGACCAATAATAGCACGAAAAATTAAGGGCATGTTATCTAAAGTGAAACTGAACAAAGCAGCGGGTGTTGACCGAATACCATACGAGTTTTTTATCGACAGAGTCCCAAGAGGACTCCTAATGTACAAACTTCTCGAAATGGGAGTGTCTTCAAAAATACTTTTACAAAATGTATATTAAATTAATTTTAGTGGTGTGGTCTGGATGTGAGCTATCAGATTCTTTTGAAACAAAGAGCTTCAAAGAGGTTCAAAGTTCAAATTTGGGTCTAAACTGGGATAATGAACATTTTAGCCAAAACAACTGGCACATTAAATGCATTGAGTTAAGTGAAATTCTCAAGCAGCATATATAGATATGTACATACCACCAACATGTATCAAAACCCTAAGAAAGTCAAACGCGAATCGACAAAAACATCGATTTTAGTAAAGGCAAGGCATACTGCAATGACACTAGCTTGCAAAGAGAGATTAGTTGGATTATTAAAGCGCGAGCAGATCTTAATTCACCTAAATGGAAATAGCTTCAATAGTGGAGGTACAAGATTGTGCATATTGTGCAATTTAAGGGAAGAGGGAACTGACTGAATAGCGGCTCCAAAAAGCTTATAAAAAATATGCCTTAAGTCTGAGCAAAAGTATTTTGCATACCACCCAGTCATCTATGCATGATTAACCAGCGACCGCTTAATTAACTTTTCACGATGATTCAAAAATTGTGTAATCATATTCATTCACATGTATCCACCCCTGCATACATATGTATATATACTATAAATCATTTACTAATCAAATTGAAAGAACGTACAGTTCTAGACAGCATATGACTAGTAAAAAACTAAAACTAAAAGAATTAACAAAATCTAGGTCATAACGCGCAGCATGACAATCCGTAGATACATATTTTCTTATTTAATCCAAAGCAAATGTTCACGAAATGGTTTAAATATTTTTAGTTTGTTTACATCGCGTATGTGCTTGGAAAGACATAAAACTTTTGAACAAAAAATTAGCAAGAGATATCTATCGTGATAATAATACCCAAATGAACCAAATAATTGTTTGCTCATGCATTAATGTGCTCACTACCGTGACTCAGATTTTTTGCGTTCTAACAATAATGCCTCTAATAGAATGATGATTTTAATTTACCTGTTCTTTTTTCTACACACGTGATGCAATGCAAATTTAATGCGCTAGTTAATAATCTAGAGGTTTTCTCCATTCAGTGATTGATTTGTTTTGCTCGTTATTCAGGTAGCTGCTTATGCAATGTGGTCGGATGAGAATGAAAATTCTCTCTAGGTAAGTGACTATCACAGATTTTGTGAATAAGTAAAGTTTACTTTTACAATTAGCTTAATGATATATATATAACAATGTTGTTCATGTTTGTGTAAATATTTGAGTTTCATTGAAAAAGGTTAGAGATCAGAAAAAATGGTAAAACACCATACACATTAAAATACTTGGCAACAATCAGTGTATGAAAAGCAGGTCCTTAAACTTTGCACTCCCTCCCACTTAAGGAAATACCTACATACTTTATCTATGAATCTATAAAACAAGGGTACAACGCGATAGGTTCTCGTAGGACAAGTAAAGTTCAAGAACTTGTAGATAAGGGTGTAACACAATATGACAAGTTTGCAAGCACTTCGAGAATTATCGAGATGGAAAATGACAGGTGAGAAATTCAATTTCAGTGGTTTTAAAGTTAGCGCAGATTGATAACTTTAAGTACGCAGCAAGCTTAGATACAGGGTGATTCAGGACGTAACGTAAGGACTCCAGGTGGTGATTGGGTAAGATGTATAAAGAAATATTGTGGGTGAAGGAGGAATATTCATGAAGCCGCTAAAATTTACTATGCACTATGCGTATCGTAATAGGACGTCTTGAAGCATCTTGTATAGAAAGTAGGGTATCATCTATTCAAAGGCCATACAGACTACATATAGCCAGATGATTTAATCAAACATTGAATCTCCCATCTGAAGCGCATTTTAATCTTCGTAAAAAGTTCTGCTTGGTTCAATGAGCACCCATAAATGTTCTATTAATATCGTAGTTAGCGCCATAGTTGTTGTCAGATCGAGTGGACTAAGTGTGTGCGTATCTAACTGTAACTGACAACGGACAATAAACACTAACCTGGCCTTTACAACCAATATGTTGGAGCTATCAGACCAACCCATAATCATTTAAATTCGCTAACGAATTGACAGTTCAAATTTGTTGAATCAGTATCAATCTCAAACTTCGATCTAAGCATCCTGTCAAAGAATCAGGGACTCAACCCAGCATTTATGTACACGACCTTAGCTAGGCTCATTCTGCCATGTGAATGACTAGTTCGATGGCAAGCAGTGAAAAAAAAACACGATTCTGAAAGAATTTAGAAAGATCAAAAGACTAACTTGCCTAAACTCTACTGGTGGCATAGAAACCACCCCGACTGCAGTATTTGAAACAGTTCTGGGTTTTACTTCACTAGACCTACATGGCAAAGAATCACAGCAAAATCACTAAGACGGAAGTGTGTTCTAAGTAGAAGTTCTAGCAATAGCAAGCCGTTTTCATCAAGAAATCAGGATGGTTTCAGAGGTTCCGAACAATTTCTAGTAACAAATATAACTAACCGAACATCTTTGAACATTTCATGCAGAACGGAAATCCACCCTAGGGGAACCCAATAGACCCTATGAGATCATAGTGGTGCTTACATCATACTAGTTTCAGCTCACTGTTTAATTTGATTTGTCCTATAAGTCTTGGGTACATTAGAATGAAAATATTAATCGCAAGCTGCAAGGCAGGAGATGTTAAAAAGCTTACTTGCTAGAGTGACTCTTCGGATATTCATCAGGCGGAAGAGGTAAGACCTTGCAAAAACTTATTGCTGCTGTCGAAGATTCGAACATTATTCGATAGCCTTATCGACGTGACAGTTGACACAAAGTTAATGTCTTACAATAGAGAAAACATGATAAGGATATCCTAAATAAAAGATAGATGATTTTATCTACTTGGAAAGAATAAAATGAAATATTGAAATTGGCTCCAAAGTAAACAACCACCCTTTTTTCAAGACGAAGGTATACCTACACATGTTTTTCACAACAACAATGTCCCCTTTGTGATTAAATGCATTAGTCAATCCAATGCACTTAACGAACTACAGTGACATTGTAAAAAGTCTTATCATCGCAATTATTTTCGTAAAATGTCGATTTGCAACAACAATTTCTCAAGGCGCATTCACGTTAACCAATTCTGTTTTGTTTGCGATAGCGGCAAAACAAAACAAAATATCACCACGCCCGACGACGACGACGACGACTAAGTCACACACTTTGTAATTTCATAAAGAACAAGCATGTGTAAGAGAAGTATGCTTATTTATAGAAAATGCAAGTATTACACGTACCTGGTTCAATGACACTCCCTTGTACTGTCATTAGAATTGAACATGCACAAAACAATGACATCAGAATTTTATGCAAATCACAAGAGAGACAACTGTTTGCACAAATATCTCCCGAGTAACGTAACCTATACTGCGCATCACTTGATCTGACTCATCTGATCAGACAATTCAATTATCATCAATTTGATTGATTTGACACTTTTGACCATACCATATGCACAGAACTTTTGCGACAGAAATTTAAAAGAAAACCGCATGTGAAATATAATTTTCAACCAATGACCGATAACAAAAACCGAAAAATTAATATTCGACCGTATGACCAACCGGCAACTGTCATCAGAAACGTCACCTTCACAAATTTTGTTATCAACAGAAAAGTATTACATACGTCTGCATGCGTGTATACTGGAATAGCAAAAAAAAACAGCAACGTATTAACTAACACCTCCTTTTGCGACACGAAATGTCCCACAGACGGAAAAAGAAAGAAGAAAAGAAGAAAAATGAAAAGAAAAAAAAAAAACACAATCTTCCAAGCAATTAAAAGCTCAGTAATGTATCTACGGCCCCATAAAACAGAGCTTAGTTAAATCGAGAAATATGTGTCAACACACTAGAACCCGAACCCTGTATCCCAAGAAAGTACGCACAACAATCATCATCATCTTCGTCGCCACAACAGCACCACAACCTACACTACAATTCTGGCGGCTTGTTGTATGTATATGTGTTTTGTTCAATGTTAAGTTCGAGATAATTATTTAAGAGAAACAGAGGGAGACATATGGGTTGCATATACGAGCACCTCCACTTACTAGATAAATCAAAGTACTGTCACCTAGACCTGGGCACATAAGAGCACTGTGGCCGATTGTTATGTATACATATACATGAAATTGAACTTAAACACGAATTCTCCAAATGCTCAGAGCTTTTGAAGCAAGCTGTCTCACAGATGAGCTAATGCGCATACGCCTACTCTCGCGGGTACTTGCGGATGAAGGTGTTTTTGATGAACAGTGTTATCAACTGGATATTTTCTTAAGTGGAACTTTTTGTTTTCTTTTTTAATATCCACCAAAGGGGATATAAATGCCCTTATATAAGAGTAAGGATAAGGTTGGTTTGGTCGAAACCCGCATGGTGGTATCTAAATTCTTGCTGAGGATGTAATTTTTGTTCAGAGTACTAATTTCAGTTTTTTTTCGAGTTCGTGTTGAAATAAACTGATTGCTGTTGTCTAATTTAAGGAATATTCACCCCAAATCTTAAATTCGAATACGTCAGTCAAAGCCGATCATAATCACATTTAGCTAATACAAAACCGTATACATATGTGAACGTAAGATACGCCTATAGTCGACTGTCGTATTCGAGTTCAGGAATAGGGGTGACTATTGTGTCAGTAAGCTTCTCAATAGGTTCTATAAGTTGAGCGTTAACTAAGAATTTCTGTTAAGAATCTGTTCCAAGAGATCATTGGAAGATTTGAATGCATTCTGTCATCATGAGTAAGGGTGGTGGACTTATTGACAGAGATACTTACTGCTATCTAAATTAATGGTGTACATTGTGTGTGATTTCTGACTTCGTACTAATTCGCAGTACTTTTTCGCATTCGTATTTGCCTTTAAGAGAATTATGTAATTTTACGAATGCCATTGAGTCAGCAGTCCTAAAATTCAATTTTATGAACTGAAGTTTAACGTGAAGTAAGAATTTTTGATAACGATCCGTTCTAAGACATCATTATTGGAATTACAAGAATTGAATGCATTCTATCGATCATCTGTTAATGTTTGGGAACAAAATGTTATCTTCAAAGAGACGCATAAAAATAATTATCAACATACGCCTCCAAAAAGTTATCGTGATTGCTGTTCAGTAGCCTCAGTCAGATTCATCACGGTTCAATATCAAACTGCGATGCTAGGCTATTCATTGTACGTTTCGTGATAAATTAAGAATTTTTGTTGACAGATTTGGGGGAGACATGCTAAACATTTTACAGATCATTAATGTATATCCTACGCAAATAAAATAACAAATTAGTTGTTAAATGTCGAAATTTATGACAGAAATATAAAAAAAACTGTCAGTGACTAGAAAAAACTTAGTTTGAGTTACATTATTAACATTCATGAGCTTATTGCCTGGGCTTAATGTTGAAGCTAGGTGAAGTAAATACACAACTGTCGCGAAGGACTTCGATATCATATGACTATGACTTTTTTCTTAAGTAAGTTAACTTGACAAAAGTTTGTGTTAAACCATACCACTTAAGGGGTTGACATCCCATCTCAATTAAGTACTTGAGCAATATCAATCATTTGTTACATCCATATTGAGTTGGTCATCCAGCCTCTCTCTGTGCTGCTTTTTGAAGCCTAGTGGATCGAATAACTCGCAAGAAACCATCACAATGAATCCTTAACTTATGAAGAAACTGAGAGACAGAAGACAAGTTTTTGTGGGTGCTTCAATTTCACTGACCGCCATTCATTTAAACACATATTTGCTGATCCGTACTCACTTTGCTTCATTCACAGTCACTTTACAACCAGATCTAGTTCCATATACATATTTACTCTTCTGTGACAGTGGTGTGCAATTTATACCAGAGGTATCATCATGCTTTTCTGAGAACGCCATATGTAACATTATTACTGCTGAACGGTACAGAACCTTGATCAAAGAGTGTCCACAGCCGCAAGGTGATGAATTGGGACTGGAGGAGATGTAAGTCCAACAGAATATGAAATTATATTATTTAATTTTAGAGATATAGCAAATCAACATCAAGTGAGTGCTATTGGGTCATCCTGTATAAAGAACTGCGCTCAGTCTAAGTGAATTTCGCCGATTACGGGAATGACTACTTAACCTTACCCAACGTTACCTAGGATAAAGCAAACAAATATATAAGTGAATAATAAAGGTTACTAAATAAGTTGAAAAAAAAATGACTAATTTTTTTCCATTTCTTTTTAAATTCTCTATATAATTACAGTTTATTGTTATACATTTTCCAAGTCGATAGAGTCACCTCTTATTTCTCAAAGTCGTCCCTCCTGAATTTCGTTACTTTTTGGCATTGACTGCAATGCCATTGGAATTGAATTCTCTTTCCATTAATTGTTTATTTTCTAATTTTTGAAAAAAAGAAAAAAAATCATATGGTACATTCTGTCAGGGAAATAAGGGATAGGGCGAAGTTCTCTGATTCCCGAGAGCTCCAAAAAGTTGTTGGTTTTTGCAGCTGTTAGCAAAAAGTACCGACAAAGTTTTGCTTTTTTCTGGCTTCACAATAAATATTTGAAAACTTGTGGAAAATAAATTTCTGTGTATCAACTTGCTGTTACCGTCTGACCATTTGCATAAGAATGGGATAGCAGCGAGCATTTGATTCTGCCGTAGTAAATAGCTTTAACTGTAGTTGTACTCTCTGTCATGTTGTAAGAACAATATCGATCACCCATTTCGTTTTGTGAATAAATTTCCGTTTTCATATATTTTCCCGGGAAATATTGGGCAAAACAAAATGCAACACTTTTGATCAAAATTCTTGAAATCTAACAAACAGATGTGTTAATAGCCAACGTCTGTTAAAAGCCGCGCAAAGCCGAGAGTATAAGACTTCGAAAATGAGGCTGGGAACAACGTTTCGGTCAACGGCGGGTGTTACAGAGCTATTTAAACCGACATTTTTTTCTCCTGAAATTGAAATAGACATGCATTTGGACGACCTCTGGTTCATGCAGGATGGTGCGCCATGCCACACAGCCCATGCCACAATCGATCTTTTGCGCACCTGATTCCCAAATCGTATTATCGTCCTAGCGATATCAATTGGCCTCGGAGCTGCGATTTGACCCCTTTGGATTTTTTTTTGTAGGGAACTGATGTTATGCAAACAATCCAGAAACGATTCAAGCACTAAAGGCCAATATCATCTAAGCAATTCGTGAGCTACAGCCCGAAACCATCAGCAGTGCGCTACTGCAAAGCCAGTCGAGGCAGCCACTTGAACAACGTTGTGTTCCAAAATTAATGGAAATATTTGCTCTTACTAATAAAGTAATAATACATTGAAAAAAATAATTTTGTTCGTTTTATTGCATTTTTAAAGAGAAACTTGTGTTTGACCCACCCTGTATGGATATTTTGACCTCTGCACCACTTAGAGTCATCTCAATCAATAATAAATGATATATGATAATTTGCACAGTAACAGAGAATATTGCAATACTCGAATAAGAGAGATTTTCAACATACAAAGTGTACTCGGATAGTTTTCTGGTGATTGCTATCATTGAATACGAAATTCAATGATTTAAATTCAATGCCGCTACGTAAGAAGGAGAAGGGATTGCTGAATGATGGACCAGGAAGTGTTACATTTGTTCCTATTTCAAAATTTAGCTATTGATTGTTGCTGCTTGTCTTCTTCTAAATAATTTCTACAGCATGGCGTTTAAAAAATACAATTTCTAATATATGAAAATTATTCTTAAATATTTAATTATTGTACGAGGGCGTATACGTGATATTTGCCCAGTTTAGAAAGTCTTCAGAAAACACTTAACAAAATGACTGTGAATTCTATATTCGTCGCTCTAAATTGGCAAAGGACTCTTTATAAGAACTATTACAAGCCACAGAAGAAGAGTAATACATAAGTACAGATGGGCTTTGAAAACACACCGCGGTAAAAGAAACGCAAAACGGCCTTGAAAGTCAGCGAATTGCAGCATTTGAAAAGCAACTTTCTACAAAACTACAAACCTCTATTAAGAGGTACCTACGTAACATCTTAAGGCTCTTCGACGGAATCAAAAGGGACAATCATTCAACCGAGGAAATGATTGGTGTGGTAAGATAATATGCGGATGCAGCTGCAATCCTTTGCGTATTCGTATACTTAGTGTCCAGCTTTCGGAAAAGATACAACATGTATTTATTTAAACCTTAAAGCATCTGCAAAGTAAATTATTTTCTTTATATCAGTCTTTCATTTCTATGACCCTTTATGGCAGTGCATATTGACGGCATTAACTATCAGGCAGTCCACGTTACAGGAATGTAATGGAATGCAAAACTTTCACACATAAAATATTAATCTTTTATTATTATTATTATGGTGGTGCAAAATCGTTCAGACTGTATATCCATAGAGTGTTCTAGATTGCCAGTGGGGAGATACTTTAAGGTTTAAAAAGTACATTAGCTGTCTTTATAAGCAACTTGGCTGTACATATATATTTGTTAAATTAAAATGCAAAACCCTACATAGTATATGCCGATACCATGTGCATTCTAGAATAATGTATTCTTATCTATTTTACTTTAAATAACAGATATTAACTATTCTGATATCACAATACTATATAATATTTCACTCAATAAATCAATCGCCTTTAGATAAAGTTGGGCACCTGTCAAATGAAGGTTTAGTAGTGCCACGGTTTTAAATTTTCATTTGCAGTAAGTTATGTTATGTATAAAGGTAACTCCGGTGATATTAGGTTTTGACATTTATTTTCCATGGATTGTGTACGAATTAGCTGGGAAGAGTTATATATGTGATTTGTGGTCTGCATTCCTTTGTAGTTCACTGTAAGGGCTTTTCAAACTTATTTCTTTCACCGATGTTTTTACTCTAGAATGCCCTAAGATGTAAGCGAATTTACCCTAAATTGCGACGTTTTCGAGTTTAGAAATGAAATTTACGTACATACACACATGAGGATAAATAGACAGCAAGACAAACAGATAGACAGACAGCAATAAAGATAGGCTGAGAAAATCGACAGACCTACTTTATCGGGCTTCACTATAATCGTTTTGTTAATTGATTTATATATTATAATGGCATATATCAGACGGCTAAGCTCAGTCTACTGTGGCGTTAACAGTTGGAGGATGCTGAGCTATGAATAACTTATAAGACCAAGAGTGGGTGAGAAGGATAGCTTGGCTGAAAAGGTCACAGGACGAGTCGGCACCGTCTTCAACTATGTACTAACTCCACTCCTGGCTCTAGGGATGACACTGTGGAAAATCATAGCTCCACCGGTATCAATGAATGACATCTATTTCGAAATATGGCTGACATATCCGCCGTTTCATTCGTTATGACTAGGCTCGTAATTACGGCATGGAAACATATTTTCAAATGGTGGATTATTTTTGCAATATTCTGCTCCCGGAATAAGCAGCAGTGAAATTCTATCGAAATGGCTTCAGTTTAAGGCTGTAAATACCCCCGTCTAGTCCAGTCCAGTCCTTAACAGAGCTCTAAGTACATTTCATGTTTCATCGCCCTTAAGTTGGTGGTGTAGGTCCAGATATAACATTCCTGGTTTGCACCGCTCCGGCTCTGACACATAACCGCATAAGGATCTATATCAACCCTTGCATGGCCTCACTGTCTGCATAAACAACCATGGATTTGGTACACATCCAAGCACTGATAAAGACTGTGTGCTCAATAGAAATTTTGGCAACTCTGAAAGAGCTCAATGATACGAAGCTCATTAGACGGGGAGCCAGCTATGCCCCGGAGGAATCCTAAAAGAGAAGTCGCTTCCCAAAGAAGTACTAGATTAAAACAAGCAAACGACATACAATGTCAGAAACAGACATATGATTTTTGACACACAATTTCTCAATTTGAAAGCATTAGGTCTGTTCGCGTACCCTCCTAAAACAGCGAATTTTTACGAAAATTTACGAATTTTTACGAAAAGCTGTTCGTGTACGGAGAATTTTTTCACAAAAGCGAGCGCTCACGAGAGAGTAAGAAATTTCCCCATGCTACAAGTTTTAGTGCAAGAAATTTCTGTGTGCTGCTTTGTGAAAACTGTCAAATCTAACAAATCGAATTTTATTGGAATATATTTAAATATAAACAAACAAAATTCGTTCGAGCACTTTTTTTTATTTATATGCCATTACACTGACGTTTAAAGTGTGGGCAAATTTTCTTGTTCAACCCGTTCGATTACTTTTTCTTAATTTAAGCTCTCTCTGAGAGAATTTTACCGCCACTCTTCGAAATTTGATAATTTACGAATTTTAGTGCAAAAAGTACGCGAACGGACCTATTGTCTTTTGATGATAATTTTTCAGAGTAGTAAACTGGGAAAAAAATTACAGGCTGTATTGAAAAGAAGAAGTCTAAAAAAAGGCTCTTTACATGATTTTAACCTGCCAAAAAGAGTGATCAAAAGTTCGCAGTTATATTAAGTCAAGAAATCTTTATCCGTTGACGGGTTTGGGTTTTAAGTTGAGAATTTTTAGCAAAGATTAAAATTATATAGCAAAAGTCAAATTATTACAAATTGTTACAAATTCTTTACGTTACATACACACATACATATGTAGATTACCTTTGTAAAGACTGAAATATTATGTGAGACTATTCTTCTTATATGGCAACTCTGCAAATGCGTAGCATAGTCTACCAATAAACACACAAACACATACTCCACTGATTTTTTTCTTCTTTTTTTTTCTGCCACAGATTAGCTCTCACGACAAAACAAACAAATCTATTTGCTCAAATCCGCATACCACCGCAATCTCTCGAATTTATTTCTCTCAAGCTCAACTACCGAAAATGAACACTTTCGACAGAAAAAACAACACACACGGCGTAAATAGAACAACACTTTGGTGGTTGATAAACAAACCGAGATGTAGTATGTGTGCAAAACCTGTCACTAACTTTTCGCATATGAATTCGTAAGGGAATTAGGAAAACAAAAAAGCAAAAAACAACATTCACTCACATCACAATTGCATGACACAAGACATGGTAGCTCTGTAACTGTAAACAATATCAGAGTTTAGGAATGCTTCACGGAGGGTGGAGGTGTGTCAAACACAAACTTCTACCACAGCCTTGTTGTCGTAGTAAAATAATAGAAAAAAAAAGCTCTCGCTTATCAATCACTTTACTGGTTTCGTTTTGCTAGCCTTTTGAGTACACTGTGACCATATTTTTGCACTTCTTGCGATTACCCAGTCGGCAAGGTTGACACTATTTCACCACTGAACGTTTCTTGATTTAATTTATTAAGCTATTTGCAGTTTAATCGAATGCAGGGATGAGCATACTCGCGCCGAACAATGTGCCAGGTGTACTGTCTTGGCGTGTGAAGAAAAACGATAAAAAAAATTCAAGCACTCAGCACTGCGGGCTTTGTTTGACAGATCAATACAATACTACTACTAGTACTACGACTACTACTACTACCAATGTTTGAAGGGGGGCTGGGTGGGTGAAATTTGTTTTGAACACTGTACTGTGCAGCTACAAAAAGTCTATTTAAACTGCGAGAGAGCGAGAGAGGAAACTTAGCGCTCTGCTGCGGTAGATACCGCCGCACACGCACACATATCGAACTGGTGACGGGGAGAATGCCAATCGGGTTGTGGGGCTAAAGCAAAAAGTGAAAACAAAATCAAAAAGAAGAAAAAAAAACGCTGTAGCTGGAGCATGCACTTATCACAATCAAATTCTTCTTGAGCAAAACCAGCGCGCGGTTATTTTCTCGGATAGATACTCTGGGTGACTGGTGGTCTCTTTCTGGTTGCTGTAGAATAGATGGAGCATCTGAATATGCGTCAAATAGGCTGTTCGCTATGTGTCAATATTTTTTCCTGTCCAGATATGGATTTGGAGCTGTGACGAAATATGATAATGGATACCTACCTTACCTTGATCCAATCCCAATGTGTGGGTTCTTGTTACCAAATAAACCGGCTTCAACGCAGTAGATTATACAAGATTCGCATTTATATTTCATATTTCCAACAGACAAATATGTACACAGCTGGAGGGAATTGGATATTATGCTGCAGCAGTGCAGTGAACTGACAGACTGAGAAGATACATGATCTCATTAACAGACCTGAGATAGAGCATTAAGGTCACGTGCGAGAGCAGACATACATACTTGATGAAAGCACTTGCTGGCAGAGTGTGTCATCGAAGCTATGACATCGGAAATGCATCAATTTATGCATATACATATGTATGTAGGTACTTAGAATCTGTTTCTATTTAGTTAGACTGTAAATAAAGCATGTGCATTGAAAATATTTAAGAAAAACTAGTTGCCCTAGCTTCTTCTTTCATCCAAAATCTTTTACATAATCTGATCAATCAACGTTTTGCATTTAATGCGCACCACCTAATGATGTTCATAGGTATCTTTCACAAACAACAACAAAATGACAGTTCAGGCGAATAATTGTATAGCAGACTGTTTTAAATTGGACACTAACGTAAAGATTTTGGTATTAGCTTTGAGCCGCCACAGCAGCGTCAGCAGAAGTATCACCTTCTTTGACAACAGCCAGGCAGCTAATTAATCAGTACCATAGAAATAGAGTTGAAGTTTGTAATGTGCTTCAGAACTGTAGGAGCAAAGAAAGCGTAATGATCTGATCGCTTCTTAGAAACCAACAAATATCAGGCAATGACAAGGCTGATATTCTAGTAACATCGATCATCAAGTGGAACCAAGGCCAATGTTTGATAGAACAAGAATGGATAGACTTATAAGGAAAGACGGGAAATACCTTTCCACAATAATCTACGGTATTCTAAGAAGAAACTGCGCCCGACGAAAGGAAAACTGTAACAACACCCAAGAAACAAGTTTTCAAGGAGACACTTTATCAAGAGATTTCCAGCATGCCCACGGAGAGGACGATGAAATTCATCAAATCTATGGAATGGTTTGTATATAACAAAAGGCACACAGTAAGTAATTGATTAGATGTTGTTAGAATAGGGTTACAGCGAACAAGGGACAACATTCTTTTCCCCAATGAGTAGCAAAATGGGTCAGCATCGACCTAAATAGAGAACTCCTCCACTGCCAGCCCACGTACCTAACCTAACCTAACCTAATCTTTTCGAATAGGCGTGTGTCACCTGTGTCAAATGTGGCTTTCGGTCAGCTTAAAACCTCCTTGCTCTCCAAACAGAAAAAATAAGTTAATTTAGTTTCAGTATACAAAAAACTTAAAGAAAAACCATTCTGAATTTTACTTTAATTCAAAGGCAATGACCATTTATTATTTTCAATAAAACTAAAAATGTCAAACCCACACCACGAGTTGTACGAATATAAAATGTACTTTCATTATGTAATACATGGACTATTATACATCATCCTTATTACCCCTTTCTGATTATAATCTTCTCTCTGCTAGAATTTATAGCTTAAGAGGGTTAAGACAAATTGAACATTTTAATACTGAAAGTTATGGAAGAAAAACAAAAGTTTAAATCATTTTTTACTCGCCACGACTGTGTACTTTATATATGTATATATGTATGTACATATGTGGAGTTTTAAGTTTTATCCTCCAATAAATTAATGTATCTTATTGCTTTCTTGATTTGTGTAGTAGAGACCAGCGTTTGGACTTCGAAAATTGTTTTGTGTAGCAGGTTTTTAGAAAAAGTTAAATAAATCCAGGTTTTGTGAACTTATATGACTGCCCATCAGTCTGTTAGCATTGTAACTTTAAAAACGTTTGACATGAATTGAAGGACATTCATAACTACATACTTTATCAACGAATTTCATATCATACTCAAGTTTAAAGGCAACTTGTATAAGCGAAAAGTAATCTATTTTAGTTTTTTATCCTTGTAATTTTTTTTACTTTTAAGGACATTTTTGAGTATGCAATTTAATTACGGTGCTCGTAATCAAATGAATAGGATGAAGCGTTGCCAAATTGGGAGTTTTCCTCCAGACTTAGGCTCTTCCATGTCGAACAGGATCAGCAAGATCTGATTTACTATTTCTTATGTCATGATTACAGTACCTCTTCTCAAGTCGTAGACCTCGCTAGTAGCTCTAGTTCTTTTATGAAGCTTCGTTTTATCCGTCTTTTATTTTTTAGAATATAAGCCTGTTGATCCTATTTTCTTTCGATCTTAAAATTTACATAAATGTACACAGATGTGACTGTAAAAGCTGGGGCTTTTAGTGCCTTTTTGTTGTGAATTTCAGTGTCAGATCTTTTTCCAATCAAGTATGCATAGGCTTTAATGCTTTTCTTTGGTGGACCTCATTGGCATTTGAAAAAATAAAATAAAGCCCGTGGTTGTTACATCCTTTTCTTTGGCCAACAAAACCCAGGATTTTATTTGCACAAGCCAAGTGTTTAAGCGTGATTGCCGAAAGAAACCCAGTACCTTCTCTCCCTATTTTTTTTTTAGTTTTGCTTGGGTCAGAATGTCCCCATTTGTATTATGACTGCAACGAGGAATTAAATCAGGTTCACGTTATCGCCACGGAAAGTTCAGAAATGCAGAAGAGTGGCTTTGTGTCGATTCCAGAGTAATCAATATCTATTAACCCGACTATACCCGACGTCAGGCCACCCAGCCTGAATCCATTGCTAGTTAAAGTAAGGAGCAACCTAAAGATGTTCTCTTTTCTTAGCTTTGCGATAAAATCGTTAGAGACAACTCTTAAGACATTGCTCATGCGATTTCTCTCAGAGGTGGAAAAAGTTAAGCAACATCTTCTCGGGTGCACACAAGGCACATCACCCGCAAACTCAAGATATCTTACCTAAGATTTGCCACATGTCCTAGTTTTCTACAGCAATCACCGCAGTGGTTGTCACGGCTATGCACCACAGTAGCAGTAGAAGTTTGTAGAGGAGCCTAATATTCCGTGTGGACATACAGATTTTGTCCTTTTATACTTAATTCAAGACCCCTCGACATTAAAATACTCTATACCGGTCTGTCAGTGTTCATTTCTATTTTTTTTTTTTTCAAATTTCTTTGAATTCAAAATTTCTGAGGAGGTAAATATTTATTAAATGCTTAATTTCCATAAGTTGCTACAGCCATTTGCAATTATTATTTTGTTTTGCTTTCAAATACCCCGTTGCTATTACAACTGTTTTTTTCAATTGCAAATAAATACATTCAATTTGCCTACAATTTATCAGCTGCATTCAATACCTCACAAACCCAACAAGTTTTAAATATTTACACAATATGTACAAACAAAAAGTAAACGTGTGACCTGTAGATACCTCTATAGTAACGCACCCCATCCCTTCTTGGCATTTTGCCTCTTGATTACAATGTCCAGCAGTTTCAACAAATAAAGCTTAAATTTGCACTATGTCGACGCCTTAAGTATAAAGTAATAAAAGTTATAGAATTATTAATATTTTCCATTAGTGAATCTTTGACAAATGAAACATATAAATCCAAGAGAAGAGAATCATGCATAGTATTCTTGGAAGTGAACCCATTTGAAAGTTCAGTCGTATTTCAGAATATTCGCTTACTAAAACTTTGCGACTACAGGTCTTATGTTTTCCAGATCAGAAACAATCTTCGAGCTAAGAAATTTATCTCAACACATGCGGTCAGTCCTGCTAGAAGAATAAAGAGCTTATTGATGGAGGAAAGGTACTAGTGATGAAGAAAGGCAATAATGTACTCCATAATGGACAGTTTGGCAAGTTTCTTGGAACTCACCAGATTCCTTGCAAATTAGAAGATAAAATGGAATACAGTCCCAAGTCGCTGCATGTGACTGCCTTACATAAAAATCATGTAAGTCTAAAGTTATTCACTAAAAGACGGGAAGGCTCCGTACTTGGACCGGTACCGATGAAGACCTACCTCCTCAGGCTTGCACATGTCAGCAATTCTTGTTGCCCACATGTACAGAAACAGCCGAGGAACACTTTAGGTTTTAGCGTCTAGGATATTTCGCGGAACGTACCCTACTAGTGATTAGACTGGGCGAGCCTAACTCTAGCAAACGTCACCAGTAAGATGCCGAGCATAAAAGAAGCATAGAAAGTAGTTACCGATAATGTGGCAACCGTCATGAAGGAACAAAGAAAACAGAAGCGATAACGAAATGCAGGGCATTCAACAGCCAACATGAACCAGTCAAGTATGTAAAGCTGAAATCCCTGCTTGCGTTTCTAAATGGCAAACCAACTAGGCAAATGCAAATCCCAAAATTCAGCACATTGAAACTCACAGCATGTTCCGGAATCTTGTCAATCGTATTGTGTATAGATAGGTCGTGACTGTGAGTTTTTTGGAACGCATCCCGCTTGCGAAATACGGCCCGAGGGTCTGTCTAATAACCCAATGCTCTACGTTTTTTGACGCGCCTTCAGTGTCCATCACGGTAGCAAGTACAAATACTTTATAATCTAGGCTTGAGTCGATAAGACATAATTTTAAACGATATTCACTAACTTCTCCTTGGTCCTATCGAGTTAAAAATCCTCAGCTTCTGGTGCTTATTACATAAAGATACAAATAAAAGAAAACATCTGGCGAAAATCACGTTCTTTTTAGAATAAGATTATGTATCATTATATTTTGTGCATCCAAAATCAATAAGAAGAAAGCAATGGGATGTATGTCAACAATTAGGATCAACCATTCCTAGATTTTACTCAATTATTTCTGAATTAAAATTACTCCCACTTGGACTATCATAGACGAAGCATGTATACAAATATCAACCTTCAACCCACTCGTTCCTCCATGCCGCAACGTTAAGTGTTCCTTTGTTGTAGTTTGACATTTTACTTTTCTATTTACACACAAGGAATAACTTAGATTGTCAAGACTCATGTGGGTACGTAATTTAAGTATTTTTAAATTTGCTTTCAACGCTAACTTAGCCATGTTACTGCAGTTCTTTTGTTGCACTAATTTCATGCAACTTAAGCAACAAAAGCAACTTTTTACTTTATCTTCATCACGTAACTTTGTGTTAAAAATGACGCTTCAACATTTAAACGTTTGCATATGTTACATCAGATTGAAACATTCGAAAATATAAAATAATACACTCGTCTTACATTGTATACCACAGCACGTTTTTGTGCATTAACTTCACATACTATATACAATTCGAATTTGCACATTATGTAGAACGAACTTGTGCCGGGGAGCAAATCTTATCAATGTCGCATAATGTATCACTAGTCGCTCTCCCCAAAAATATAAACGGAGTGTTTATAAGAGCAAAGCTCTCTCCAAGAGTTTGCTTGCCTACCCGAAGCTATACTACCGCAAAAGAAATACCGCCTTTACTATAGTTAAACCTCAAAGCCACCCCCCGCTCCCCACCACCCAAAAATAGGCACAATTAATTTATCCACATGTGTAGGTGCAAACACAGTACGTATGTAAGTATGTAAGTTGGTTTCAGTTAAATAGAAAAACAATAATGTAAAATATATACAAATTTCCAATCCACCAAAACTATAAATATACTTTTCCAAGTGTTAACTATCGCATTGCGCTACTAATTGAACCCCGAAATCTCATTTTTCTATCAAGAGGATATAACTTTATCCTTGAACTAGATACGCGGTTCGATTTTGCCATTGACTTTGGAAAAAATTTCACAAATTTGCAATAAATTCACTAAGAAGATACTATTACACTAATGGATTCAATTGGCTTACTTTAAGGAGTTGACATGATATCCAACGGATGCAACAGCATTTTGTATCACACACAAATATTGGAAAAAAATATTTTCACAAAATTTCACTAAACAACTGCCACAACTTGACGTACGGAAAATGTGCGAAGCTTTTTCATTTCGCCATGCAAACCTTCAGTTGAAGACTTCCGTGGAGGGGTATATTAACCAGCTAGCAGCTCTGTAGGTGGTTTCGCGCATGCACTTCAAGGTTCAGCTTTTTTGGACGCTTTCTCGAAGAGAAATTAACAGACTTTGACGTTCACAGGCGATACGGTGAGATACGAGTATTGCTGTTCAGTGATTACGATCGGCGGGTAACAAGTGAAAATACAGAATGTATCTGTATGTACGGAGTTGTTGGGTTTTTATCGGCATATCATGAATGTTGGCAATTAATCGTTAAATAGTATCGCGTGAGTATTGCTTTCAATCGCGTGCAATTGCCTCAGAGCGTGGAAGTTGTGGATATTACAATAGAATGGCACTTGAAATCTTCTAGGTTTGGGGTATGAACGCTATATTTATTCGGTATATGATGTGGAGAAAAGGTATTTAGCCATGTTAGAACAGTTAAGGCGTTTCAAAATAGACATGAATATCAATAATTGAACACAATTCGATTTTGCATTACAAAAAAAAAAAAATATTGGCAAACAAAATAGGCAACAAATGACATTGAGATTGAGCCAACTGGAAGTACATTTTTGCCCTTACTTATGTAGGTATTTTTACTTTTTACACAGAAATTGACTTGTTTCATCCTCGACAGAAAATTGAACTGGAAAATGAACTGACACTAGTACATCAAATGATTTATACTCTTGCAACAGCGCGCTGCGCTATAGATGGAGTGTTCGTCTGAAGTCAATGCATTGGCTGTGGTGTCAGGCCTTCGCACAGTACTACTATATTACATATGTATGTATGTACATCAACTGAGTCTGTTCGACAGCACGAGATATAGTCGGCTATGTATGTCTCTCTTAGGGTATATATTCTGACGCCAAAAAACAAATCAGTGCCAAAGATATCGCACATCCATTCTTTGGATATTTATGAAAGAAAACTAGCATTGCGACTGAGAGAATCATTGCAATAGAAATGCAATGACGCACGCTAGAATCCTAAGCCCAATGGACACTACAAAAGACATGGACTGCTTCATAAAGCTCTTAGACTTCGATATGAATTGGAAAACCAGCATTTTGAGCTGACAGGTCTGAGTGACTTCAGGGGTAAGTGAAACTGGATGGGGTGCTCTCGGAACCTCTTGCTATAATCCAATTTTTAAGACTATCCAACGATGCAGTGCCATCGAAAATAATGCTTATTCGCGAAGCAAAAACTGGGAATAAAGTTATTTGGGTTGGTTAGAATAGTAAACCTATGTATAATACACTAACACGCAAACTTTAACGCTTGCACGCAGATTTGTGTGCTTACGAGCAGGTGCGTGAGTATGTACCCAACACAAGGCAGCTTGGTTTATCTCTTGCTCTATGAGGTATATACTTCTTTCTATAAAAGAGTTATTTCCTTCTTTTTTATTCAAAAAGCTTCTAAAGAACTGAAGTATATCTCTTATCCTATTTATACTAAAAGCCAACACGTCAACTGCGCAGTGACCTGGTACCAAACAGACAATATATTTCAGTTGTTCTCTTCTTACTGAAGAAGATGTGCTTACATTTCAGTTAAATTCCGTGAACTGAACTCCATACTGAACTATCTTAACTAAACGAACAAACTAAACTAAATAAACTATTTAATAGAAGATGACGTTGCGAACTATGTAGTTCACTTGGTTCACTTGTAAGGGCATTTTTTTTTTAATTAGAACTCGTTCGTGAACTACACAAGCCAACATCAGTCACCACGTTGACGTGCAAAGGCAATTATTGAAAGATGTTGACGAACTATCTACCCAGCTTCACAGCCTCGCAATTCCCCCACATGTCGCAGTAGCCTTATACAAGGCAGAAAGTGAGGTTTTACTGTCTAACTATTTCATGAGAAGATCCGCGTCTTAGATTCATGACCCTGGATGCGAAGGATTTGATAACTGCCTGACTGTCGATCTGTATTATAATATCCGATGTAAAGATTGCGTTAAACGTCAACCAATAAAAGCACTTTAATCTTACTATCAGTATCGCATTCACCATCAAGTTCACCCTAATGTACGTCAGCCTTAACCATATTTAAATACATTAAAAATAAGTTCAGTTTATTTCATCACATTTCATTTGATGGCCAAGCGATACTCTCGATCCAATCCAAGTAAAAAGCCACCCGGGTATAGACGTTTGGTATGGCTGTTGCACAGAAACGGCCAAATGACACGATGCCAACAACATCTATTCCTTCGTTTTCAACCAACTGTATCGGACCACCAGAATCAGCTCGACAGGTACTTTTCTTCATTTCTGGATCATAGGCACAGTATTGGCCGTAGTCTAGTCCATGCTTATAATGACGTGTAACTCCAAGATCGACATGAGTTTTATTGCAATCATTTAGCCCAACAGTGGTAAGATTCGTCATTAGTAGAACTTCTGAGACTGCGCGAGCTACAAAAAGACAATTCAATTATTACAATACAAAAAGAAGTTTTGATTAAATTACTTGTAGTGTTCGTTTCACCCCAACCGATGGCTACAAGAGCCTTATCTGGATCGATGTCTGCCGTATCATAGTGTAGGCAAGCTGGGCGCACGAAAGGATTAAATTCGACTTTTTCGGCTAATTTAAGAATTGCGATGTCATGATATTTTATTGGATAACGATACTCTGGATGGATGTATACATCCTAAAAAATGTACATAAACAAAAATAAGGACTATTGAATTGTAATGTACATACATATGTAGGTACCGACGAACCTTCTTCGTAACAACAATTTCTTACCTCAATTTTGACATCAAGCTTAGAGGTTTTATTTAAATCCAAGGCAACCGATCCGAACCGAACAAATGTTGGCAGCGAAAGCCCTTCCACCATACAATGCGCTGCCGTTAGGACATACCGTTCGTTGATCAATGTTGATCCACATTGGACGATGAAGTCAGTGTCACCGGCTGATTGTGAATCTTGGAGTAAAGCGCCCATATGTGCAAACATACCTAGTGGCGCTGGGTCTCCACCCAAAATACGTACTTCAATTGTAACGGGATCAAGTGCCTTCCATTGACGACAAGCTATAAAAGAAACATATAGGAAACTATAAAATGATCCCTATGGAAATATATGTACCTGCTTGTGAAGGCCTCTCATATTTAGTATCGTTTGTTGATGGAAGTCCTGGAGCGCTACAAAAAATCATGTTTTGAATGAAAATTAATTGATTTAAAAAAAAAAAAATGAAAACAACAAGAGTTTACGGCCTAACATCAATATAATGTAAAAGCACAACGACAACGGGCATCAGAAGAGTACCATAAAATATAACTTTCTCGAAGCTACTTGTTTTCTCACTCCTAGACAACGTGTCCTTTGGATAATCAATCCCCCTCGGTGATCTTTCTTCTCCCATTGCCATTTCTTTATCTATATACATATCTAGTTCTGAAATGGATTGGCTGTTCACCATGGCCCTCAATCAGTGCTAGCGTGCGCCATTTGATTACCCCAAAGTCATGTAAACCTACTCTCTAAAATAAAAGACTGTTCTTGGATGTAATACGATAAAGTGCTGACGCCCAACCCGTGGAATTAAGACACAGGTTTAGTTCTACAGTCCTTCACTCAACTATCTTGCAAAAATCCATGAAGACGGTCTCCTGCTATACAAGAAATGACAGAACTAGCTTCTAGAGAAATTGATGTGAAGGATACCAAGCTTAGTCGCATAGTCGGTGATAATTCTGTCAATCTTGAGTCTTAATGTGCTCGTTTGGCGCATAGTACTTTACATACATACTCTTATTGTTGCTTGAAAGGTCTTCTTAAGCATAATTACTTATTCCTCGGACGTGGAAAAAATTGCATCTGTCCAACACTTGCTCTGCTGTCCTATCCTAATGAATGGAATGAGTACCATCAGTCGTTATTTCTTCCCAGTATGGAAGGCTTGGCTGGTGATCATCTTCCTCTTATTGGCAGCATGAGCCCAATCCTGTTAAGTGAGAAGCGGGAATAGATCCATGTTCATGAGCGACATTACACTCAGATATCTATGTTCATATATTTCGATCGTCACCATATAGGATTCAGCTCGCCTGTAAGGTTTGTTTCCTCGGATCTTTGAATACCTAATTTGAGCGAACTTTGTTACTCCTGTTGCTACTACGACACGACGCTTCTTCGGGTGCAATCATTTTCGAATACCTTAATATACATATACCCATATGTAGGTATGTACAGGTAAAAAATGGTACATCTCTCACTTTTTTACATATGTATATCAGTGTATCCAAATCAATGGACTAACCGCGAATAAATGTATTGCCATTTAAAAATAAAAATATTTATTTTATACAGATATGTGTGTTTTATTAGTTTATATTTTTTTACCAATCATTTCACGTTAAATCTAAATGTCGCCTTAAGTTTAAATTTAGAATACAATAAGAAATTAAGGTCTTTTAAATTTTAACCAAATTTAAAAACATACATATCCTTAAAAATAAAACACAGAGACTGAAATTTCTGGCCAATTTAAAATTATATGTAACAAGATGAGAATTACTATTGAAGATAATAGAAACAATATTTTAAAAAAAAAATTAAATAAATATTAATAAAAACAATCACACTTAAGCTAAATATACTATTACATTAAATTTTCTTATCATCAAACACTTGGCGGGATAGAAATAAAAAAAAGGGACTATCCTGCCGGTTGTTGTAATTTACTCACTCTATAGAAGAATCTGCTCTACTTTGCGTAGGTATGTCACTCTCTGGGCAACATATGACTTCTGTAAAACGAATAAAACCACAGCGGCATATGGAATTGTATTTTATGCTTTTGTTCCGCAGGGCTTCCGTATAGACCTCACAATCTAGGATGCGTCTACAGATCCCGTACTCATCGGCTAAAGTTCTACACTCATTACCTTCATAGAGTGACGCTGGAAAAAAAGAAGAAAAAAATTGTTTACTACAGTTTGAAGTGGTAACAAAACTAAAATGTGATGAAAACATATTCAAATTTCTTATAAAATTACTCAAAAACGTTCATTTTATTCTTCAGTATTACTCTAAAAAATTCGACAGAAAATTAAAAGTTTTTAGGACAAAAAATGGCTCCTAAAAGTAGGCCCAGCAATGCACAATGTATGGAAGATTTAAAGAGTAGGTGGGTTAAAGAGTAGTGGCGTGCGGCAAGGCTGTCTTTTCTCACCAGTTCTCTTCTCGATTTTTGATTAGTGTTGTGCTTTGCGCAGCTTTGTTAACGTGAAATGAAGGATTTGATTGACTCTAATATAATGGACCCTACGTTTTCCATACATGCATGTACATATATGTACTTACTCTCCCATAGAATCATAGGGTTCCAAATGGCAGCAATTGTTGGAAGAAAGGTGAAGACAAAAACTGACCGGCTCACATGTATATCGAAGGGCCACCATTAGAGAGAATATAGACTTTCCAGTCTTGAAAATTTTGCTCTACTGATGTGAAATGGAACTGATATTGCCAATAGAATTAGCGAGTCGAAATTTACGTTTGCTATGCTATCCACAACGTGCAATGCAAATACCGAGCTGTTAACAACAAAAGAAAGCCACAAGCCTTCGTTAACTGGTGCATATGCAACATCTTAAGAATCTTTCAACCCCACCGTATCTGTGAAGGTGTTTGGGATCAATAACAACAATCATTCTATGACTGACCACACTATGTAGCATTCATTTCCATGCAATCCCAATTATTGCTATGTAAAATTGCTAAAATATAAAACTCCACTCAAATTTCATATTCTTTCAAATCAATACTCATCTCATAAGTTAGAATGCAAGAATTGCGTTTCAAGTATTATTCTTTAAAGCGTTAAAGAAATCAATTTCACTTGCAACTATTATATAGGGCAAATTGGCTTATGGCCTAACATCTATTTTATTTTCTCTTGTCTTTGTAGAAATTCTCGATCTTAAAATCAAAACAGGTTAATGGATCAGACTAGTTATGCAAAATCGGGAGCAATTTCTTTTATTTCTATTTTTGATAAGCGAATATATGTATGCAAACAAGATACACAAGTGATTTTATTTAAGAACATTTCACTCGGGTATTCAAAACACGAACAATGTTTTTTAGCCTACCATTTTTTTATAGAAATCTATACGCAAGGCGTGTCTTATAAACAAAAATAAAATTAGCCATCCAGTTTACTCACTTTTATGGGAAGTGTCACATTCTTCACTGTCATCTATTGACGCACACGATAATCCGCGTATCATTGCCGCAAGTAACATCACTGCAACTAGCCACCGAAAGCCAACATTTTCTCTATCAATCTGCATTGTTTATCAATGATCCGCTTCACCTAGTTTAACCTGTTTAAATTCACAGTCACTGTTTTGACTAAAATTAAAAACCCCCTGGTTGTACTAGTATTAACAAACTAAATGCAATAGAATTTATTTGTAAGTATTTCTTTTAAATAGGAATGGGTGAATCACTTCTGCGAATTACAAGAATAATTTAATAAACACAACGAATATGTCATAAGAACAGATTGACTCAAGCCTATTTTAAATTCAGATCCGTCCACTATGGTGTTAAAATTGCAACTGATCGCAAGCACCAGTCAATCGGTTTTATTTAAAAGATTATTTCACACTATAAGTAACAGGTTCTGAGGGAGATATTCGGCGAAACTGTGGAATGAAATCAGTTGCGTTTCCGATCGAGAAAGGTTCTTTACTCTAAAAATAAAACTTAAGATCTTACTATCGCTACATCTCTGACGTAGGAATATGCATAGTGTTAGATGTATTCAACGCCACTTTCTTTTACAGACGTTTTTCAATAAAATGTAAATTTAACTAGTATCTTA
This sequence comes from Chalcosyrphus nemorum, assembly GCA_949716465.1. Classification (NCBI taxonomy): domain Eukaryota; kingdom Metazoa; phylum Arthropoda; class Insecta; order Diptera; family Syrphidae; genus Chalcosyrphus; species Chalcosyrphus nemorum. The sequence continues at coordinate 37,747,074 of OX454332.1, forward strand.
TCACAAAATCGTATGGAGTAGCAGATACTACACTTAATACTCGTAGGTTTAACCTTCAAGTAAGTAAACATGATTTTTGATGAGTTTATCGGTCTAGAAGGAGGAACCCAGTATTTTGGTAAGTATTTGACCTGTATTAGAAGCTTCTGACAATATGTCGTGAGCTCAAACCAACATTGTGGTGTGTAGTTTAGAATTCCTTTTCTGTCTCATTTTCCACTGAGTAGCCAAAACCTTTAAAATAAGTATTTTCTTCTCTCTTATTTAATATAGATTTGTTGAGTGGACATCCTGAAAGTTAATTTACAAAATGTGTACCTAATTCGCCTTTAAATACATGCTGTGAATTTTTGTATGATTCATATTTGATATCTACATTTTGGGGGTTACCGTCGGAGTTCTTGTTGAATTATAGTTCCCATTTAAATTTTAGTGACGCAAGCTGTGGAGTATTTTAGAGGGGATCTTTGATGATATCACTAGATTCACATAACAAATTCAAGAATATTTATGTTGTTATTGGATCTTATCGTAGTACTAATAGACCGTCTCGTCAGGAGCATGTTCTATTTTAAAAAAGATTGCTTTGGCTGTCTGAAATTTCTGTACACCCGCCTGCACTCGGTCAAAAGATTAAGCAAATTATTTACTAAGTAATATGAACTCTTCTTTCGAATAATGTTAAGTCGTTGAACTTTACCTTTCCTTTTACGGGTGAATGAAACATCGACTAGAAATCAAAAATCATTTGAGTGCCATAGTACCATATTCTGCGAATATACCTCAACTTCAGATTAGATAAGTTTTGTGTACACTCTCTGAGTCTGTTTAGTCGCAGTTTTATCACAATTCCATGGTTCTGGTCCTGATTCTCCTTTGTTCAGCTGCAAGCAGGTTGTCACCTATAGGGAGTGAAAGTTGTAGTCTCTTCAGCGCCAGAGTTGTGTGATGCAAAAAGACTGATGCTTCTCACACGTTAAGGAAGATAGTTCCCAACAGGCCTAAACTATTCGAAAAACTTCGTGCAACATGTTTACATGGTTAGGAAGTTATAAGCGACCACAGGCTTGGGATATTGCAAAAAGTCGGCTTAGAACAGGCTTGCATGGTTAGAGCTACATTGACCCATACGGGAAGAAGAATGTGAAAGTTAGTTGAATTTCTCCAGCGCTCTTTTGAAATGGCTGCCAGAGACGAAAGGGACCTTTTAGCCGCTAGTTCTTTGGTGAAGATGTCGTAGCCCAAGTATGACCTTAGTTTAAAAGGTCACATAATCCCATCTGAAAAACTCTCTCTTCCTTAATCACCCCTAAGCACTTGACATGTTTGTACGCTAAGCCATCGATACGTTATGTGGAAATATTTCGTAGTTTTCAACTAGAAGCACTGTAATAACCGGGAATACGTGATGTGTATTACTGTATACGAAAAGCAAACTTAGTTGGATACAGTTGTACTTTTTTTAATCGATTACTAAAATTACGGGAAAAATAAATATTAGGTCGTAAGTAGCCCATAGATGAAATAGCTTCTAAGGCATAGCTTCTCACAACTGTACATGTTATGCGTGGTATACATTTCTGCATGTACAAAAGGGAGCTACAGTTTCACGTATACGAAGGGCAGATTGGTTTTGAAAAGCTTTTTCATGACACTTATACTCTTAAATGTTTGTCAGACAATTCGAGGTGGGCCCATGAAAAAACTTTGATTTTTCTGAGTTCGAACTTGGAATACACCCATTGAGCAATATAATTGTTCGGTGTATGGATCCACTTAAAAATTAGTAAAAATGCCAATATACTTTCCTAGTTTTTAATATATGTATATGATTTACTTCCTCCGGAATTATGAAATAATTTTGTGTGATTAGTGTATAAGATGTACTCTTCTATTCAGGGATTTGGCAGCACAATTTGCCGGCTTTTTGACAGCACGAAACAATGACTTACGTTACGTTTTGACAAACAGCTGATTTCTCGCCCACTGTTCAATTTTCTATTTTATTTCAATTGCATGACCATTCAACCGGCAGTCTAATAAGAACTTTTACATCTTGTGTTTGTGCTATTATAGTCGGAAGTCTACTTTGGTTTTTTATACATTATTGTAGTTATTCGCATTAAAATGACAATTTTCAATAGCATTAAATACAGCCTGAAGACGCTGGTGTCCCTGTCCACTTTCCAGTACGCCAAGCGTTCGAAATTACAGTGAGTATCGTTTGTAGCCTTTTCTGTTAATTGCTTTTTGCTATGTCACCTATCGTGAGTGCGTGCGAGTTACGGCGTATGAGTGTTTCGGGGTTCTCTACTCTATTATTCTCGAACACCTATGATTAGATTGAGTAATTGGTTCGCTAGAACATGACAAACATCGTGGTTTTTCTATCATAAAACTAGGACAAACTTTCTGTGGCGGCACAGATTCATAATATTTTGATCAAATGTCCAGAGATTGCGCTTTTCTTTGATTGACATGGCTCTTCATAAACAACAACAAGTTGTTATCAAAACAACAGCTCAGGACGATGCACATAATAGGGCGATATATGAGCGAAATACTATGTAGTCAATTGCCGATGATAATAATAAACAAATTTATTTTGGTTTTGTGTGTAAACGTCAATTGGAGGTGGAGCTGGAGCTCTGATGGCCACTCTACCGGACACTGACACTTAATAGAATTGTTTTTCACAAAATCTTGACGAATATGTTATTGAATGGCTATTATGGTACGGTGGCCTTCAGTTTGGATGCTTTCTTACTTTACTAGTATTGTCATTGAGTTTTAAATTGTTTGGTGCTTTCAATTTAAGGGTCGAGGGATGGAGGTGAACAAAATAAAACCTAAGCAGTGATTACAGAATTGATCATGTGGATACAAATATAGTTATTCACTCTTTTGTGTTATAATTTGAATATTTACTGTGGGTATTTTTCGTAGTTAGTTTGTTTGTATACTGTGCGTAAGATCAAGGTTAAAATTTTACACAAATATCAACCAGTTTATGCACGGTCCCACCTTTTGCAAGCGCCTGATAAACATATATAGATTTTTTGTTGTGAAAAAGCTTTGGAAAACCCTGTGCCCTTCTGATACTCTATAGAACTGAATGTCCCTTTTATGCATGCGATAGTGTATACCGCACACAACACATAGAGTTGTAAAACCTGGGCATTTTCTTCTATGGTCTACTTGTGGCTTTGCCAGTAGGTATGCAGGTTTGATAAGATTTTACGAAATAAAGAATTTCTATTGAATGACTGAAGATATTGGAACGCAACATAAGCGATATGTGCTTTCATTAGATAAGATAAGCAATCAGTTATTTACCACAGCATTTTGAATTATAGTTAGCTTTGAATGACCAAAATGATATGCAAAAAAGGGCGTTCGAATGTCCTTTAACAGTGCGCTTTTCGTACCCGAGAGTCGAGAAGGAGATCAAGGTGACCGTAGATATATTTTTAATGTAAAATAATCTACTAATTACATATAGTTACCACGAAGTTACGACAATTTATTGTGGTTTGCAGATAGTAATTTTCCGATGGTAGAATTAACTTAAGCAAGTCGAGCACATAATCAGTCGGTTTTCAGTCTGTATATAATAATAAAGCAATCAAATATACATAGTAGCTAATAAGCTTTTTGTGAACTGTCTAAAACAAGCATAGCTTTAATGATTACTATGCCATAAAGATCTTTATTTTATCTAAACCAAATTGTATTCTTTTGATTTACAGTCACGCTCATGCCTTCTTGATAGGATCCAGTGTAGCAACATATGTTTCATTCACGAGAGCAAGTATGGAACCTAGACGCAAACTGAATACATCACAATTCATGGCGGAACCTATTACCGACGTGAATGAATTACTAAAAGAGAACGATATGAGAATCAAAGTCGAATTGCTGATATTGAAAATTCAAGCTGATTTCTGCCATGCCTTGGAAAATGAAGAGAATTTTGGTCAAAAATTTAAAGTTGATCGCTGGCAACGTAAAGAGGGAGGCGGTGGTATCACATGCGTCCTTCAAGATGGAGATGTCTTTGAAAAAGCTGGAGTCAACATCTCAGTTGTCACAGGCACTCTTCCTCCAGGAGCTGTTCAACAAATGCGTTCCCGGGGAAAGAAACTAAGCGAGGGTCACTTGCCATTCTTCGCTGCTGGTGTCAGTGCAGTCATACACCCACGCAATCCAATGATCCCGACAATTCACTTCAACTACAGATACTTTGAAGTGGAGAACAATGATGGCGAAAAACAGTGGTGGTTCGGTGGAGGTAAGAGTTTTACTAATCCTTAACAAATGATGTGGTGGTTATTGTGTGTACATGCTGCTTAGGAACCGATTTAACGCCGTACTACTTGGATCAGGAGGATGCTGTACTCTTCCATCAAACACTAAAAGACGCCTGCGATCAACATGATGTTGAATATTATCCTCGATTCAAGAAATGGTGCGATGAATACTTCCGTGTAACACACCGTAATGAATGTCGTGGCATTGGAGGTATTTTCTTTGACGACATTGACACACCCAGTCAGGAGGAGGCATTCAAGTTCATTTCAACTTGCGCCCATTCTGTCATTCCGTCGTACTTGCCAATAGGTTTGTTATGCTTTTGAGCTTGCATTCGAAGATAACAAATAAATACATACTTAATTTCCAGTTCGTAAGCACAAAAATGAAGACTATGGAGATCGTCAGCGTCAATGGCAGCTTCTCCGCCGTGGACGGTACGTCGAGTTCAATTTGATTTATGACCGTGGTACTAAATTCGGTCTGTACACACCTGGAGCTCGCTACGAAAGTATCCTTATGTCCCTGCCACTAACTGCGGTAAGTTAAATTTATGCAAAAGACTTATTCCACCGTGTGGAGAAGACTACATGCTCATGTGACTGTAGAAAATATTTAAACATATTCCTAACTTCTGTTTGTCTTTCGTTTTAGCGCTGGGAATACATGCACAACCCATCACCAACGTCAGAAGAAGGGAAACTAATCGAAGTATTGAAAAATCCCCGCGACTGGATCAAAATTGAAAACAAAGCCCAACAGGCACTGTAAATGCATTTGACAACAACCTTCTATGCCTTAAGTTACAAAAACCACTAATTTTTCTTGTAAATATCGATCTGAAAAGGGAAGAACGAAAAACAAAAAACGCACATGTTTGTTATGTACAAAAATTCGTGTTTTATTTTCCCAGCAGCTGCATGGCAATCATTTCTGCTTCATCCAACGAAAGTTTTTGTGTAATTTGTTTGCTCTTTTTGAAGCGCGGTTCATCTTCTTTGTTGCTGTTGTCGCTATGCTCCAAGTCGTCTGCGGGTCGCCGTTTCTTTTCATACAAACGCTTCGGCGGTCGGTGGACCACACTTTCGGCCTCACTTTTATCTTCATCTTGGTCACTACTGCTATCAGAGTCACTGTTCTTGACATTGTACAGTTTCTTGGGGTCCGGCAGCCATGACAAATCAACATTTGGATGACCTTCCTCATCACTGCTACCAAAGTCATCCATTTCTTCATCGTCGCTCTCGGCTTTCTTTGATTTGGTTTTCTTCTTCTGAACTTTGTGTTTTGTTTTGACATGCTCCTTGAAGCGCTGCTTATCATATTTGTCCTCTTCCCGAAGGACTTTCTTTGCTATTTCAATGTTGATACCGCCTTCGTCTTGATTTACGTATTCGCGTGCCAGTTCCGATTGTAATTGTTTTCTAGTATCAAGGACTTCGCTGCCATCTTCGTTGAACTCGACTTTTGTATTCGCTTGAATTCTTTTCTTTAGAACTCGCTTAGCGAGAGCAGCTTTCGTAAGTATTTTTGCTTTTCTTGCTGCCGTCAATTCAGCTTCTGCCTCAGTGTCAGCGGATTTAGAGAGCACATCATCAATATCGTGGTCTTTTCTTTTCACCTTAAACAGCTCCTCTTCCTCATCAGAGTTGTCACTGCTAGCAGAATTTGGTAAGTTGAAGTTAGACTCGTTCTTTGTTGCTGGTTCAGATTTGGGAGCTCTTTCATCATCCGATGTTGACTCGTTCTCATCGTCGTCGTCTTCGCTGTCATCATCATCACTATCATCATCATTTTCCTTCTCCTTCTTTGCTTCGCTTCTGGACTGTTGCACCACGGCCTGCTTCTTTTTGAACCTCTCCAAGAAACGAATTCTCGGAACGACCACAAGACCAAGTGATTTCGCGTACTCATCAGTGTTAAGCTTGCTGACGTTGAAGATCTTTTTGTTTTTCATTAGGAACACCGACTTGACGTAGGATACAAAAGCACGCTGTGCTGTTTCTTTGAGCTCTTTGTTCTGAGCAAGGAATCCCTCCATTTTGCCCTTCGGCGAAAAAAGTTTTCTTGGATCGATGTGTATCTTGTTGATGTTAATCTTTGCGGTTTTCAATTCGTCAACCATGCCCTCTTCTTCACTGGGAAGAAGTACTAACAAGCTTTCCCCACGAGCCTTATGTCGTGCAGTCCTTCCGGCACGATGGATATACTGCGTCACATCCTCGGGACAATCCATTTGTATCACCCAATTCACGGTGGGAAAATCCAGGCCGCGCGATGCAATATCTGTTGCAAAAAGTACTACGTTACTTTTTCGGCAGAACTCTTGGTAAATGGCTACTCTGCGATCCTGGTGAAGCGTGCCATAAAGCGCAAGGAGACTAGTTCCCGGGCGTAGTTTACAGAAGATTTCGTAGATGTACTTAACCTGTTTGCAGCTAGAAAGGAAGACAATGCATTTCTGCTTCAAATGATTCTTTATAAATGACCAAAGCATCGTAATCTTGTCCTCCAGATTCACCACCACGTAGCTCTGCTGTAGATTATCTGGAGTTACTGCTTGTTGCTCAGACGGCGCTACATACACAGCATTATCCAGACTTAACCTCGCAAGGTCTTTTACTGATTTGGTTTGTGTCGCCGAGAATAGGAGTGTTTGACGCTCTGGTGGTAGATTTTCGATGATTCCATTCATTGTCTGCTCGAATCCCATGTCCAAGCACCTATCAGCTTCGTCCAAAACTAAGACTTGCATGGTGGAAGCATCAAAGAGCGGATTCTCGTCCATATGCTGCAGTAGACGCCCCGGAGTGCAGATAATGATGTTGCACTGATCCATGCGCTTTCGTTCAAATTTCAGATTCTTGCCACCAATAATCAGGCCTGCTGAGAAATCATGTGCTGTTCCGATTTTCTTTAGTGTTTCAAAGATTTGATAAGCTAGCTCCCGAGTTGGAGAAATTATTATTGCGCCAATGCCATCAAGACGTGTCCACTTTTTCATAAACAAATTCTCAATTACCTAAAAATTAACAAGTTTCAGATTAAGATTTCAAGAGCATCAGAGGATAATTACCGGAATCAGAAAAGCCAATGTCTTTCCGCTGCCAGTTTGAGCTGCTCCAAGAATGTCCCTTCCTTGCAGGGCATATCCAATGGATTCACGCTGAACTTCTGTTGGTATTTTATAATTTGCTTCGCGAAGACCTTTCTGAGTCTTCCAGGAAAGTGGAAAATCCGAGAATTGCTTCACTTTACTTGGATCTATGGCCTCTAGCCGTGGGCGAATACGTTCGATCTCCTCGTCGTCTTTGGGTTTCGCATTGTTCTGTGCCTTGTGTTGGTATTTCTTGAATCTTTTTCCCCTTTGGAAGTTCTTTTGTCCATTCTTCGTTTGCATCATGTGAGAAATTTCAATTAAATTATGAGAATTAGTTTAAAAAAACGTGAAAACTTATAAAAACATTCCGCTTTGAGAGAAAAATAAACTATGATGACTGCCAGCTGTCAAAATTATTTCTGTCGCACGTGTTTAAGTGTGTTCAAGAGGTGCATCATTTTCATGGAATTTAGAAAAAGGTATTCCATTTCGATGATTGTCTGTTCCGATTGCTTTCTTGGCAATATTTTTCTGTTCCTGATTAAATCTAGCACTGCTTTTATTTCAAAATGATTTCAAAATATTTGAACCCATATAAACTTTTTCATTGGAATGTTTGTCAACGTCTTATGATAAAGGATGCATTATTTTAAATCACTACTCAGGCAAGTGCAAGTTAGCCCTCGGCTCACGGGATAAAATGCTAAAAAGGAAATTCAAATAGAGACAACTCTCAGGAGTGACAGCCAACTTAGAGAAATTGGAGGATCACAAATTGGTTAATTAAATACATAAACTTTTTCATCTTTTTTTTCCTTATTTTGATTCAAATATTGCTTCATTTGCAACTACTTGGTGCGATGTCTTACCATAAAAAAAAAAACCTTGGTTGCTTCCGTCGAAGTTTTATTTTTGAACGCTGTTAACCACATAATATTTTTGAAGTATCAGAAAATAGCGCCTGAACTACATGTCTTTTTGACATTTCACCCGACAGTTTCCTCTGATTTGTTGTGGAATATTTGTAGAATTTTGTTTATTTATTTCATTTAAAGATACGCAATTTGAGTAAACTTCTATAAATCTTGACCACTTTTGAGTTACATTATGTCTTCATTATCTGGTTTTCGAGTTAACATGTTTAATGAGAATTTTTTAAACGAAAACGAGCAAGACGCTAACTCGGTTCTTACAGAACTCGATAAGGGTAATACAATCCAGACTAAAGCGATTTGGACAGCAAAATAATCCTTTTTTGCATTACTAGGTTTGAGATCAACAAAAATTGGGGTTCAGTGTGAAGCTATTGTTAGATTTCCACGCCTGTTTGAGAAGTATCCATTCCCCATTCTGATCAATTCATCATTCCTGAAATTGGCCGAGTTCTTTTGGAATGGGTAAGCCTGGAGGATTGTCAGTGACCCCATTCGTTATCCAATACCTATCAGGAAATGCGATAGTATAATGTAACTACTTATGTATATTTGCAGGTCGAATTTGCTACGATTCTGGGTCTTAAAAGTTTGCCAGCAAAGTGAAAACCATTTAGATAAGATCCTGAACATAGACGCCTTTGTTAAAAGAATATATATGGTAACACACTCGAATGATCCCGTAGCCAGAGCGTTGACGTTAAGGTAAGCACACAATACATGTACTCTGATACAAACCGCCTCTAATATATGTATGCCTTCCTTTCAGAACATTAGGCGCAGTTTCAAGAGTGATACCAGAAAAGCAACAAGTTCATCACTCCATACGCAGAGCCTTAGACAGCCATGATACAGTCGAAGTCGAAGCCTCAATTTATGCAAGTGGCCAATTCGCCGCGCAATCCAAGTAAGCATATAAACCTATCAACAGCATCGATTTTAATGTTTATGCACATTCTAGGACATTCGCCATCAGTATGTGCTCAAAGATTGCAACCATGATTGAATCTCTGCAGACACCTGTCAGCATGAAACTTCAGTTAATACCAGTTTTACGTCATATGCATCATGATGCTAATACTGCGGCTATGGTCAAGGATCTCTGCCTTAATCTTCTTCCCAAATATCCAGCTGAAAGTTTTGTGATCGCTATTTTAGACTCCCTTACCAAACTATCCAGTCAAACATTGATTGGAATTCCAGAGCAGGTTGATTTACTGTTGACATACCTGCAGGATCCTCGTAAAAAAGTACGGTGTCAGGTTTTAAAGTCTTTAACTACATTGGCAACCCAAAAAAGTGCTCACTCATGGCCCAAGGGCTCGCTAAAGAATCTCATTACAAAAGCTAAGACTTGTGTTGAGGGTAGTGAGCAGACTTTGGTGCTTACTGTGGTTCTGACTCTAACAGAATGTCCTCTAACGTGTCATGCATTGCTTAATGAAGAACAAAGCCTAATAATAGAACTTTGTTCCTCATGTTTGAATCTGGAAAATCACACAGCGGCTAGCCAGGCTCTGGCTATTCTAAAAGGATTAGTTCTCTATTGGTAAGGCAAACGTTTAGCAAGTAATTCTTAATTTGAATCCCATTCTCTGTTTAGTCATGCAAATTCAACTCCGCCGCCCGCAGTAATCATGGAACTTATCAATATACATCTGGAAAGTCTTGTCTTCTCATCTGTGGGTGACGAAAAATATACCAAGGAGCTAAAGAAGTACCTCATTTGTGGGGTCAAGATATCCGAGGCGTACAATGAGTTTGGGGAGGATTTTATCGAAATGATTGGCGACCTCCTGAGCGACGACATAAGTAAGTGGGGTCGTTGAGAGATTTTGTTTCAAAAATTTATTCAAATCATTCATTCTAGCATACCCAAAAAAGCATTCAGAACTGTTATGTGAAACACTAGCCGCACTATCATCAAAATTTCAACTTCGTAAATTTACGATTCCGAAAACAGACGCGATGGACACAGATGCAGAAGCTTCCACTGAAGTTTTAAATCCAGTAGCTGAACGCCTTCCGCAGATCTTAAAGAAATTGAATTCAATTCTCGACAGTGATTGCAAGGACGATAAGTCAAGAATCATTGAAATCCTTTCAGCTGTAATGTTACAGTCTCTGATTGGGTGCTTCATCCCTAAAGTAATACTAGATACGTTTGATCGCATAGCCACCGTAACCAATTGCTGGACTCTGTATCGAATTGGTCGATCTGCTTCCAGGTAAAATAAATACAAAAACAAAATATTTTGCACTAAAATTTTCTCTTAAGGTATGGACAACATTTTCTCGCAGCACGATTTTATTCTCGAATCGCTAACTACGCGTCAATGGATAAATTCCACTTCTTCCTAATAGGCGTATGTCAAATGGCTAAAGCGGAGTGTATTTTGAATTACGGCTTAGAATATGACACAATGTCGGAACACTATAATCTGTGTGATCCCAAGTATGGAAATAATCAGCTGAAACTCATTCCATTCATAGAGCGACTGGATATGGCCATCAGTCTCTATTGGGAGGCCCTGGCCAGTTTACGGGCAAGTTCATCTCCCACCAGCCCGTTGACATTTCAACTGGAATTTATAAAACTTCGAGCACAATTTCTCCAGACATTGTTTAGTGTTGTGACTGCGAAAAATGCCCAGACAATAATTCCTCCTCCGGCTATTGCTGCAAGTTTGGCACAGAATTCTCGAGATTACTTGCAGAAGTTTGGACATGTTACAAATCAGTTACGAAAAGTCGTCAAGTCCATAAAGGGTTGCGAGGACTCATACCTGAAGTTGTACAAGTCAGCATTTGATGCTGATCCATCGACGCTTGAATTTCTAGAATTGTTAGTAGTTATTGTAGCTCACACGGTTTCTTTTGAACTGATGTCATTTCATTTTACAGAACGGAGTATCAATGCGCACTATTTGGGAATATTATTGAAAGCGTTTGTTATGCTTCGCCATCAGAGCCACCTTTATCAGTTATGAACGGCGAATATCCAGAGACAAAGTAAGAGATACTTGATAAAAAGCTAGCACAGTTAAAAATTTCTTTCTGTGTTAATTTCAGATATCTTATAAACACATGCAGTAAAATGGAAGTTCTTGCACAGAATTTACCACAAGAACAAGCAAATATGAAGACCATAACAAACAGGGTAAACACTAAAATATACTACTTACGGTTTTAAATATAATGTAAATCTATTTTCAGCACATGGATGTGATCACAAGTGAAATAGAACTAATAATCAAGACTCCAATATGTATGCCTAGATATTTCTTTCAAACCCTTCAAGCGACACAAATCAAACTATCTGTTAGTCCACAACCACGCGCAGCTGGAGAGCACATTATCGTACAGTCAGGCAGTAACTTGGTGATTAAAGTCGAAGGTGTAATTCAACACTATGGCAAATGCCCCAGCTTGTACAGATCTGTAGAATCGGTTCAACTTAGCTTAACATCACAATTGATGACACCTCGTGTGAACACTGAAACTATAAAAGCAAGTTGAAATGTATTTTTCATTTGACAAAATGAATAATTCTTTTTCTATTTACAGTCTCCAAATGATACAGTTACACTAACGCAAACAGTAAAGCCTCAAAGGGATTTCCTATCGGGAAGCTTTCTTTTACCAATTTCAATTGGAGGTCAATGGAATGTTACTTTGGAAACGTATGTCGTCGATGAAGTTGGCATTACCTGGAGTACTGGCCCCAAAAAGTATTGAATATTTTCATTTTAAAAGTTTTCTTTTGACACTTTTTTTTCGTTGTAGTTCAATGATTGTGCGAGTTTTGGATGATCCTAATAAGCCTATTCAACCTGCTTCTACCTCTACAGGCGGTACTTCAGCAAGACGATTTTAATTTCACAATGTAGCGGGTTGTTCAATGATAGTACGAATTTAAGATGATTTTGTAAGCTGTATGTACGCCTGCGTGCAAATATTCAACAATATGTGCTAAATTAAGTAAAGAACAATACATTGTTTTTTAAATTTTTTTTTTTTTTAAGACAACATATTGGTGAAAATCCTATCCATTTTCAACTCGAGGCGGTCGTGCAAAAGACTAAACGAATAAGACTACAAACAAGGATATTCTGAGACATCAAAGATGGTTCCTCTTATTTCATATGTACATGCGAACTCACCGTCTTCTCGATTTAGTTTTCTTTTATTTCTTAACGTTCTGCTTCTTCCCAGTCTTTCGACTGATGCAACAAACAGACATTAAATTTATGAAAAAATAATCTCTATTTATTATATAAATCGCCAAACATGCTACCAAAATTTCACTTGCGTTACTAAAATCATTCATTATTACAAGAATCTGGTTTCTCAACTGAGTACAAGCAATATTTACGATTTAGAACTTTATGAACTGCTGATACACAATTAAATTTAAGTCCCATTTCCTTGTAGTTGAAAAATGTTCGAATGACTTGCCGATTAGTTTCGTATACATTTGGATTTTCCAAAAACTCAGGAACCGGCATCCATTGGAGCTTGCAAATTTCCCGAGGACATGCAACCAATTGAGTTGTGATAGGTTTCAAAGCAATAACAAAGTATAAATCGGAACAACCATAACATGCTCCATGCGCATGACGTACAGAAATAAGAGAATCAAATGAGGTTTCAACGCCAGTTTCTTCGAATACCTCACGTTTAACTGCTTCCACTAAATCTTCCTCTAAAGTTGTACATATAGGAAAAATAGTAAAATAAGCAAATTAATTTCAAATTATTTCTTACGTGGTTCGACGTAACCACCAGGTAGTTTCCAGCTGTTCGGTATTAAGGCGAACCGATCGCTTACCGTTAGTACTTCATTCTTATCGTTAACAACAAGCCCACCAACTGTAACCAATGTATGGGCATAAACTGGAACCTTAGCGTCAGATAAACCTCTGTGCATCATTACGTAACCGTTCTTAGCGTGATGAAAATCAAATCCATTCTAGATAATCCAAAAAAATATCGCCAGATGAACAAATATTAATGTGTATATTGAATGGTATTGTTGTGTGTTCGCTTAGGATAATAGCAGTTCATAATTCCTTAATCTCTAACAAGAATTTATCAATGTATTTTCCTACACATATTATAGCTTTTTCTGGCGAAAATGTACTTTATTTTCTTTTAATAGAGTTCAACAAGATCTTATGCGTAGCTGACCTATCGCTCCAGGCACATACAGCTTTTGGTATAGCTTTTTCCACCTATTTTTAAACTTGAAACCATTGCATGCAAATGTTGTTTCCGTAAAATTCCTTGATCAGTTTTGGAGCCATCTGACTACACTCTACGCTTCATTCAGACTCAAGCAAGGCTAGTCTTGAGTACCAACAAATCGGATCTCATTCAAACACATGTCGCAGCTGGATCATTGGTCTCATAAGGTATCAGGTAGCACATCCATAGGAGCAAAGTGGAGATAAGCGCACTGCTCTGCTCTTGGACGAGTAAATTCATTGGTATCAAAATATTCAGACTGTCGGTATGCAAGAAATGTGTTTTGTAAGGTGCTCCGTTCTCTCCCCCTTTTTGTGTGTTTTACCGTAATCTATGGGCCTGTCTTTATAAGCTTTTAAATAGGATTTCGAATTTTATAATACAACTGTTATGAATCTTACTTAGTCACCATATCTGCAAAAATAAAATAAAAACAAGAGCCCTTTTATAAACAAATAACATCGTATATATAACTCATGTCAACCATTATAAAAAAATATATTTATAACCTAAAATTCATCTAGAATATGAACAATTTTCTAACTATTACGTTGGCTATTGCTTCTCCACTGAGTACATACAATATTTACGTTTCAGGACCTGATGAGTGGCTGATACACAATTAAACTGCAGTCCTTCTTCCTTATAGTGAAGGAATGTCCTAACGAATTGCCGATTTGTTTCATGTACATGAGGATGCTCCAAGTACTCAGCCACAGGCATCCATTGAACTTTAGAAATTTCACGTGGACAAGCTACCAAACGTGATGTGCTTGGCTTTAAGGCTATTACAAAATATAAATCCGAACAACCGAAACTACCACCGTGCGACTGACGCACACTTACGACTGTATCAAATGAAGTTTCAATGCCAGTTTCCTCTCGTACCTCACGTATAGCTGCTTCTACTAAATTTTCCTCTAAATATTTATAAAAAAAAAAAATATCTTTTAGTTTAATTTAGTAAACACCTCAGACAATATAACATCTTACTCGGTTCAACGTAACCGCCAGGAAGTTTCCAGCTGTTTGGTATTAGGGCGTAACGGTCGCTTACTACAAGTATTTCGTTTTTATCGTTAACAACTAAACCACCTACTCCAAGCAAAGTGTGCGCATAAACAGGAATATTAGCCGACTCGGTTTTTGGTAACCATCTATACAGCATTACATAGCCATTTTTAGCATGATGAAAATCAAACTGTCTCTAAACGAAATATAAAAAAAAAATCAAGGATCAATAAAAGCTAAGAAAGTTTAGTTTAAATATTCAGTATTTCACCGTAGAAATTTTAATACATATCAACGGCATTACTTATATAAACGACAACTAAAAACCAAACGTTCACGTGTCTTATAAGTGCTCATCTTCTTACTTATCCACACGAAGTGCTAGCGACATGCAATTAATATCACTAAGATATAACTCTTTGATTTACGTTCATTTTCAACATGTTATCTTTCTTTTTGTAATTGTTATCTTTCTGTTTGTGCATTGATATTAATATGGTTATAAATCTTTGCGAGAGTACCTGATATATTTCTTGGAGCAGTACAAAATGGCCCGTGGATCTTATTGCAAAAAAAAAGAAATCGAGTTTGTTTGTCTACAGAGACTCTAAAAATTGCATCAGCTGTCTAGATACCAATATACAAGGTATTCTATTTAACTGGACGCTGCAAGTAGTTCTCCTAATATCTCTATCTTAGTCTCTTTAAAGTATCCTAATAATTGTGTAGAATGCAATCAAAAGTTGCCATTAAATGTACTGTAGATGTGAATCCTTGATGTAGAATAGAAAGAAACTTTTGTGAAGCATTGCATACGACTTCGACCTTCAAGTGTCAACTCTAACGCCGCCGTGCATAGGAACACACGTAACTACATGTATGTATGTGAAAATGATTTTTTTTTTCTTTCAGAAAATGCAGTTTACCTTTGTTAATTCTGGCACCCAATCGGAGTGTTCTGTAAGAACTTTGAACCAAATTCCTCGTCGTCCATTTTCAATCCAATAGTCGATGGACTCTGTAAACAGTAAAAAAAAATCGTTTCAGTTACTGAATATCTATTGCAATAATGAACCCTTACTTTGTAATTTGTCTGCGAAATTTATATTTGCAACGAATTCTGCACCCGAATCGACTGTGATGCCATTAAACCTATCGACTACTCCTCGAAATAAACCCTCTGGAACTTCCATGACGTAGTCGTATCTAAAAGAAATTATCCAGTTACACATGAAACTATTATGCAAGATCTTACTTCTGTACACCAATTGTAGCTAAACCAACGTTCTGCTTCTGTTTCTGTTTCGATTCCTGACTGCTTTGGGTGCTGTTGGCGGTTGACGTGCTCTTATGAATGTTCGATGCGAAGTGACGATTGTTTAAACGTCGTTGACATACGGTCAGGTAAAATCTAAATAAATGTGCCTTGTTTGAAAGTGTAGACATTTGAGAGCTGGAGAGGGCTATTTACATTCCCTTGGGAAGTTATTACACTAGACGCGCACTCGGTGGTTTTCTCTCAACGCGCAGAGGAATGCAATCAAAATTTGGAACTAACACAATCAATTCTTCGTGGCAGCTACGTTCATATGGTCTAATTTTATATAGCTCTGGACTATCTATTAAAAATTATCTTTAATCAAAATTCTTTGTTACTTTTTTTTAATTTATTATTGAGTTTGTTGTTGTTGTGACTGCTCTACACTGAGGATACAAGTGACATTTGTATATAAGTTTGCTTGGCTGTCAGCTGTTCTATATGACAGTAGTTTTCTCTATGCATGTTGATAAGAGCAACAGTTTGAGAGGAACATGTATCAAGGTCTATCGCGGAGGCATTTCTATTCTTATCAGTGGGAATCGTGTTGCAAGAAAATTATTTTGAGTTTCTTATCAGAGCCTAGTTACATCATGCGATTGGAAATAAATTGTCACAGAAATGTATAATTTTATGGATGAGCGGTTTTTTTCTAAAGATTTTGCTTTTGGTATCGTATCGTATGATACCATCTTCTTTCCTATATCTTATCTATTTCCAGAGAGATATTTAACTAAATTTGTAAGAATTTCTCATAAAATTACTAAAAATGACATTTTTTCATACAAATTGCCATCTACCTGCTGCAGATCGGGGAGCTCTTAGTGCGTCGCATGTGTACGACATTTAGGCGGCTCTTTGTACTTTGCAGGAGAGTGAGGTTAACTGCTGGTATAACTACTTGTGGGTGCCGTGGCTCAGTGGTTAGTGCGTTGGACTAATATGCATTGAGTTACAAGATCGAGTTCAGAAAAATAACATTAAAGTTTTTTTTACAGCCCCACCTCTTCCGAGCATCTGCCAAACATCCAAGCATATAGCTGTCATTAGAAAGTTTTTCAAAATCAAACAGCCCTTTTGACACAGCATAAAACTGTAGGTCCCATTTCTACGTGCAGACAGGTATACCACGCATAAGTGAGAAGTTATTTTTTTTAACGATACTATACAAAGCGCGGCGACAGGCTTTAAGCCTTGTCTATCCTGCCAATAGTCTAAGTGCCGGTGAACATATGCTTTATTGTAATTGTAGTCTTGATGCGACTCAATCTGACTCAGTTCGCGTTTCGCTTGCTGAGCAAGCTTAAGCAAGCTGACCGAAAGACAAGCCTGGATATGCAACCACTTCTAACCCCGTTTTTTAGCCTCTATTTTGAATATATTTTACGACTTCAAGACCCTAATGACTGCTCCTTTAAGTTGGCCACTCTAGCTAGATTGATTCTCTGTACGGATAGTAGAAAACCTTAATTGGAACCAGGAGTTGGAGAGGATAAAAATAGGATGAGATGAATCAAACGAGGGATAAACTATTTTGTAGTTTCATGTATCATCTAGGGTGTAGTCCCGAAAATGTTGAGCTTGCTAAGCTCCTAAACCACAAACGTAGAAAATAACGACATCACGCAATAGGATGATTTCAGCACAAACTCCGAGCGATATTACTGTTAACTTTAAACACAAAAAATACGTTTTACAACAAAGAAGTTATTCGCTTTCTCAGTAGGTAGTTACCGGTATATATTCGCACAGTCACCTGCCGTTCTGTTTTTGAGTAGATGTTGAGTTTGAAACCCGTTTGAATATCATTACTTACTGGTAATTTTTTCATCTCCCAGTCATAAAATAATCCTATTGTCTTATAGCAGATGTTTTTGTATACACCGGCACCCAGGTAAGTTGTGGAATGATTTATGAAAAGATGCACCGCTCCAGCTGCAGTTAATGTCGGTCGTAAAATTGAACAAAGAAATGTTAATCCGTAGGTAATCTTAATTTGAATAAGAGGATATTTTTTTTTTTTTAAATACATTCAAAAATAATGTATGTACAAGTGTGGATAGGTTTGCCAACAGTTCACCATCAGAGGCATTCAGATCTATTAGTTTCACATCCTTTTTTTCTTGATAGTGAAAAAAGTAATTGATTTCCATATTCGCAATTCTTCATACCAAATTTGAGTATCAACCGAACCATCAAGTCAGCATGAAGAAACTCTGTTATAGAAGGAAATCACCCTATGCTCTTTTGTGGACACTCGGTGTGCTTTTCACACCATCAAAGTAACTGCAGATGTTAAAAACACTAACCTCCACACAACTAGGTAGAGCAGATCCATGCTAAGTAGAAAGAGAATATTCGAAATAAAATCACACTGGTGTGAGCCACACATGAGTCTCATCAGTAACCACGATTTTTCGATAAACAAAGGTCAGATTCAGGAATCCTCCATCAAAGACTTTCCGCAAAATTTTCCACATAGTGAACAGACAAGAACCCATACTCTTCAGATCGACGCCAATTTGAAATTTTCGAACCTTAAACCACACTTTCACTCACAATTTCAGATGTAAGAACTTTAGGTTGTCCCTGCATCATGTAGAGCTTACATGGTGAACTTAACAATAATAGGGAGCTCATTTGACCAATTATTAGAACCAAAAAATCACGTACTACGTTTCCTGAAATAACTTTGATTGATACGATACTAAGGTGCAATGGATGAAACGGACATGATGGGTGCCTAAGATGAAAACGTCCATTAGTTTACGCTACAAGTCAGTTTGGACTTTAAAAACCAGTATTGAATATATATATTTATTATTAGTGGCAATACAAAATTTATTCCAATTTTACTCCTAGAATTCGCGAGACAGAGTTTATTCTATTTCCAATGCGGCATGTGCGGATCGTCGTGCTTCCATCTTGTTTACTAGTGCATAAATAGAGAACGCCAATTTCGCTATCTGTAAAACAAATTTTAAGTTAACAATCTAATATCTCAGATCCCTTTGACGGATTAAATGCAGTTTTTTCAGAAAAAAATCAGAAGACTACTTACCGACAAAAACGTTGACACCTGAATGGGTAAAATATTTCCAGCAATGATAGTATTGAATTTCTGTGCGTTTTGCATGAAAAAAACCATCATACGACGAAATGCTTTGCTCTGACCAAACCATTCACTGTGAAATATAGAAGTCGAAAGGTTGTTTATCTCTTCGAGCAGGATATTCATGGTAAAGCACATAGGAAGAGTTTCCATAGTAACTGCTAAAAGAAAGAAACCCGACCCAACCGCAGAGGTAAGATTTGCGTAAATCATAATGTTAATAAGCGTTATTCCCATCACAGCTACTGTGGCTACAAACTGAATAAAAATTGTACTAGCTATTATCGGTCGAACTGTTTCGATAAACCTAAAATTATAAATCAGTTAGTATTAAAACAGTTAGTGATAACTTCTATGATATATTCGTACTGCAAAATTTTACGATGGGTTTCAATAGTCTCAATGAGTAACTGTTCGTTGTCTTCCTTTGATTTAGTTGGGTCTTTTCCTAGGTGTTCGACCCTTATGCACAAGATTTTCATATGCATTATTGCGATATAAATGAAAATAACAGCATACGAATCTATGCCCACATCCTGCATACAGGAAATATTAATCAAATAATATTCTATCAATGTGGCTATGACCAATTTCAGTGTGGAATCCTGCCAGTGACAGTAAGGAATATAAATCGCATACGGTGGATGTCCATTTATGATGGCAGCTATTAACGTACTGGTTGAGTAAGTAATGTAAGAAATCGTGTAGATTACAACCAAACGTCTGCCAAAATTGATCATCGTTTGTGCAACATCACGCTCTTCCTTGGTTTGAATCTTCGCATCTAACGCGTCGAGTATGGGCCCTGTTTCACGAAGCCTGGGCATAGCTAGATATACCACGATAATTTTGAAGACAACTGAATAACAATTGATGGCCACTTGCAACGATGTTAGAAATGTATCTACAGTCATTGTACTACTAGAGATCACATAGCTGGTTGTGAAAGCAATCATCTGAAGAACACAAGCTGCGATGTTCACTTGTAAGGCATAAATTATGTATAGACAAGTATGGTTGAGGTTATCAAGTCCCAAAAGTCGTAACAATTTGTAAAGATATGTAAGTGCATCTCGCGTTGAAATCGGTTCTACTTTGTCTCCCATTTCGACCGTTTAAAGAGTGTAATTGAACTAAACTAAAGGAAAGAACAGTACTCACAGGGTATTTAAAGGATTCGAAAAAGCGTGTGATGAAGTTAATAAAGCAATTATATTTTAAATAAATTAAAGTACTTTCGGTTTCCGATTAAAAAATTATAAGTTAGGCATTATACCTCTTGCACAATCATTGACCACCTACATATGTAAGTGAGCATTTACCAAAGAACACATTAACAGTCTAATTGATTGATGTGTAGGTCAAGGGATGATGGGAAATAAAGTTTGAAACGACTTAAATATTTAAGTGAGTTGAATTGATGTGAACACTTCAATGCAATAAGGGGATAAGTCGTAGTCGGAAATAAAATATAATTGATTTATTGATTATAGATCTATTTGAGACCCATTCACCTAATTTTGGCAATCAAATTCGTACACAGATTGTCAAATATCAAGGAGAAAGGATAAAATTCTCTCAGATTCAAATTATGAAAAATTATGAAGAAAATGATTACGAGTGGTATTTGTTTTAAGATCCTAATGGCTTTATATGGGAATTGACATACTTTCTTTACCTATAGCCTCTACAACAGTTACACGCCATCGTGGTTGGTTTTTGGCAACGTGCCTCAGGTCTTCCCAACTCTTTCTCAGTTGTCTTCCTTTCCCCTCAAAAGTTCTGCGCCATGTACTACCTCGTATTCACCTATCCAGAGTAAGAGTGTTCTATTACATCGCACATTTAGCTATGGATCATGTTCAACCCACAGTCGCTTTCGCTGTTGCATGGTTATGCCTATAGGCTCATGGACTGGTCTTTGATAAAGCTATTCGTAAGAAGATAATTTAGATGGTGGCTACGCAGCTAGTAATGAACGTTTGCAGCTTTCTCGTGATAGCAGTGGTCACTCTCCAAGGCCATAGTGCACGAGTACAAGCTAATTGCATTGCTTCGCCAAATCGTGAATAACATACCAAACGCAGATTTACATCTCTGCTTCCCTCTCCAAATTTCCTGTCATTTGTACATACATCATCAGCGTAATCAAGATTTTTGAATTCGGATGTAAAATTCTAACGAAATACTTCCTCTGCTGTCTTCTAAGCCACATGCCTACCACCTCGACTTCCAATGCCTCAGACAGCCTTTCTCTAAACAAAAAGTGACATGAGGATCCATTGTACCTAGCCCTGATAATTGCCTTTTTTGCAAGCCAAATAAATTCCCTATTGACTTTAGCAGACGATTTTTAAATCTATATACTGGCAATCGATATTCAATGCAGTGATCAATAATTATCTGCAAGGTGTTGATGGGATTGAAAAATGAGCATATAGAGCTGAAAATTGTTCATTTAGCGTCGAGTGTGTCTTCGAGGGGTTCGTTGATTCACTCCAGGATAATTTTAGCTAGAAAATTCTTCTCCTTTTCGCATTGCATTAGGTTGCCATTTTTAGGGAACTTATCTGTAAAATTATCGGCCTGCCAGTCACCTCCAATATTTTTTCACTCCGAGGAATTATCTTTATGCATATGTAGGTGTATCTAGTAAGTATTCTTAAATCGTTTGAACCACTTAACTTATAATGCTATATTTTCAGAGAAATATTTAGAACAAATTATCCGCACAATTTAAAAAAAAATCAAAATTCTTGAAACACATCCATACTAACAATTCTACATTAGAAAATACACAAAGTATAATCAATTTACGAAAAACAAGACAAAAAATGTACCGGCTTCTGTGCTTCCCACTGTTATCAGTACAAATTATTATTTTTTTTTTTTTTTGTTCAAGTTGATTTTTATTAATCACACAAATGCAAATATTTTTATATAAAAGCAAAATTGAAGCGACAGACAGTATCAGTTAGTCACACTCACCGATTATTATTGTAGCATCTGAGATGTCTTCGAAAATTTTAATATTTTGTCTTGTCGCGATCGCTGTAAGCAGCGCTTTTGCCCAACGAACCTTGGAGTATCGACCAGGCAGGGATTCAGGCCGGACAAGGACTCTTGAATATCGCCCAGATCGTGATCGGGTCCGCCCTAGTCATCCCGTGTACCGTACAAACAACTTCAACCAACCTAGAACATATCGTATGCGACGTCAGTCTCCACAGAACCTAGATTCGTCAAACACACGTACTAACGAGTATCATCCGGATGCAAGAAACCAACCACAGCCATCCTATCCAGTCTACAAAACGGATAAAATCGATGAAGGACGTAGCTATCGTTTCAGACGCCAATACAACACAGATAATTTGGATTCTTCTAACACACGTACTAATGAGTATCATCCGGATGCAGCGAAACAGCCTCAACCTTCGTATCCTGTATACCGACACCACATTGATGATAGTATGACGTATACGTTTTAAGTTAAATTAATTACTAAAATGTTTTTTTTTTTATAATAATTTAAAAATAAATAAGGAATAAACCAATTTTTATAATCAAAATATACATATGTATATGACTATCTACATACATTCTTGTCAACAATCAATTAACGTTGTTTTAATGTCCTCTTATCGCTTAATGTGAAATTATTTCACATCAAACATTTTAAGAAATGTTTGCAGCATCTTATCTACCTAAAGTACGATGTAGATGCCTCGGGAGTACTTTTTAACACTCAAACTACTTACACTTATTTATAATTATTTTTCTTCTTTTATGAGTTCCTTCTATTTAATTGCATCTTTGTAGGGAAAATGCTGGGCATTGCTGAGTAGTTCCTCGCTACAACAAGAATGTATTTCGGTAAATGGATGGAGATTTTTGGAAGACACTTTCTTATGAAATCACAAATGGATTTCAGTGAAGCTAGGGCGAATAAATACATGTATGTAGAAAGCCTAGGCAAGGCGATTGGAATAAGAATGTAAGGCATTATCTAAAGAATAAGTAGGTAATTTGAAGGAGCTGCGATAAATGACGTTACAATAAATTTGGGATACAAGAATAGCCCCTCAAAAATGGGTCCAACAAGACTCAACCTACATGGCGCAACCAAGAGTTAAACACGGAAAGATAACATGTCAAGGATACAATAAAGCAAAATCTAGTTAAGTCCTTGTGGCAAAATAGACACAGCAACAGCCAACAGTCCAGCCAACTTCAATAGCAGAAACAGAAAGACCGATGCTGTGATGTGAATGAAACACATTAGCACAGTAAGAGAAACAGAACACAATGGGTTTTTCTGTGGAACAAAACCGACTGAGCACGATTCAACAGCAGATTTGGGACTTAGTTCTAACTTTGAAGTTGCTGTCGCTGTTGCTGTGGTCAATGTGTTTCTGCTATAGGGTATAGGTCTCATCACATTAAATAAAATCCTAAAATATGAGATTTTGTATCCTTCGTGTTCCGATTACCGGAAGCATTCCTTTAATTCAGTACTTTCTGGAGCGGCTTTAGTTGAAATCGCTGCTTACGCTCTCGGAGGAGAAGAATCTGTTGATGAAATATCCTTACCCTGAGCTTGTCTGTTATTTTGCAAATAATAGGTTGATTTTTCCCTTATGAAATTTCTTTTTCTTCTTGTATCTTTTTTAATTTTGTTTGAATCCGTCGACCTCTGTTGCCGCTTCGACATTAGCAATTAGTATAACTATTTATATGTACGTACCTTCAAAAGCATCATTAATAATGACTATCTTCCTTTGCTTCCTTTCTTAGTTATGCATCGTGCTGATTGGTAATTTTCCTCATGAAAACTGCATTTGAATATTAAAAGGACCTATCAGATGGTCGGGTTTATGTTCTAGTATCTATGCTAAGATCACCCATCATAGCTCCTTTCTGCATTCAGAAGTGCGATGACAGTGGGAGGCTAAGCATTGCTTCCAGTGTTACCCTCGGGCAGGTTTTCATTAACTAGTCAAAACAGACTGTTCAGCTGCTCCGTAATTAGATAGGCGATAGATGAACTTTGGTTTGATAGTGCTGGGCGGTTAATATTTTTTACTGAATTAAGGTTGACACTGTTGAGATGAGAGTTAAAATTAACCCTTTTTTTTTAAACAAAAATATTTTACTTTTCCTGAAATCTGGATAGGAGTGTTTCTTAGGACTCTTGATCGTAACCAATTTTAAAGTCAAAGTACCTTCCATATTTGGGAGTTTCTTCCCGACAGTTATACCTACTCTTCGATGTTTGTCAGGCGTTCGCAAGAAATTGAGTCGTATCAAAAAACTGTTGGCTTTTATCCGGAGCTAAAGTTTAAGTTAACAATAACACCAATATTCATAAAATATTCCCCTATATTCCTACATTATGTACTTACGTTAAAAAAATAAATTGTCTTCAACATTTTTAAATCAATTTTATTGTGTGTTTCTGATAAACAAAATTCAAAACTCTTACGTTTTATATACTTTGTCTAATATATATATAAATATAAAAGATGTGTTGCCAGTTATACAACTTAAATTTCTTTAGTGCAACATCAAAATATTTTTAATAAAAAATTATTTTCACCATATATTCATCAAATGCATTAAATACTCGCAAATCTTTTAGTTTCTCTCGAATTTTTTTTTTTTAAATATTCAAAACATGTAAAAATTAATAAAACAACAAAGTGGTACACATTGGAATTATAAACAATTTTCAAAACGTGTATCAAAAGTATTTCAATATTCATGTAAATATGCATTATATTATATATTCGAAAACATCTATACACTTGGTGCATAATTGATAATCGAAATCATTTATAATTATTTGTCCATAATTTTCCTTGGAAGGGTGTATATATTTTTTATATCCTTATTATATGCAATTGTCAGTGTTCACTAATAGTTCAACTACATTTCATTATATTCGGTTTGTTGGCTTTTTGTTTTAACCTTAACAATTGTTCTACATTACATATTGTATATTAATCTAAGAGTAAGTATATAACGATTTATATGTTGTAAGGCATTTGGAAAGTGCATACATGGTATCAGACATTGTTGTGTATTGACTTTTAAAGTTGTGTATATATATCTAGAATAATATATTTATATACTGTAGTTATTGTTGCGGGTATAATTAGAACTAGATTCCCAGGAGTATAATTATCTAAATTTACTTTTATTTCTTGTGCTTATTTTATTTAAGTCTTTTTTTTTATAGTATTTTATATAATTATTTTATTCTGTGTAAAATAATTAGCATGCATAAGTTGTGTGTTTTTTTTAATTGTTGATAAATAAAAAAAGAATATTGAAAGTGATATGAATTTGAAATACTAAAACATTGGAATATTTGTGCAATACCAGATTATACATACATATAAGAGCTTAAATAGGTATGATATGGTTATTGGGTACTAAGCATTATTATCTTAAACGATAGTTTAATATATGGTAAGGCTTCTCAATCTGAAAATTTCATATCAAAATAATGTAAAACGATTAGAATATAATACATATTTCATCCTAGTGGGCACCTTCAGCTAGCTCTGGGGCCTAGTTTTTAGAGTATTTTTGTGAGACATAAACGAAAATGAATGAATATTTTACAAATTCTCTGGAGAAAAACTCTTGTGAGATTTAATTTTTAAGTTGGTGAAACAACAACCAACAAAGAACTTCAAGATTTTACAGCAAGGTAGATCTCTAAGCGAATAGGATATAGAATATTTCAATGACAAAATATAAAAAAAATTAGACGACAAGCAGCCCATAGAGAGCCCAGCCATAATTCTACATATACCTACTGCATATACTACAATTTTATCCCGTATCCGGAGGGAAAAGTGGTTTTTAAGAAACTTCCTCAAGTGCTATGAAATAAAATCCTATGCAAAAAGGTCTAAAATTACGGCAGACACGGGCTTCTCTATTACCGTGACCAGAGAACAGGTCAGTAACCAATAAGCATCTATGCGCGTTGATGGCGTAGGGTTTGATTAACTAAGACTGAAAAATATGTAGTCGATCCAGATTTACATGGCTTAATACCGCGGAAGAGAGTTCTCGGAAGATGGAGAAAAGTTGAAGGAGTTGCTGATAACCCTGTCTACTTTCAGTCGAGCAGTTTTAAAACTTTTGCATGTTGTACAGCCACCTGCTATTGCTTTTATCAAACAATGCATCTTTATACCCAAAAACCATACCATACCATACTTATTTACTTTTTTTAATTTGTTAAAGTTTGGAAGACATTTAATAGATACGATATTCAAATACCATTTTAGTATTTTACCGATTTCGATAAACTTCAAAACTATGAAACAATCGAATAGTGTTGTTATAAATTTGAAGTATTTTTATTTTATTTTCCTTATTGTGTATGTAAAAAGATTAAAAGTATTGTGCCTAGATAAATATGTGTAACATATGTTATTAATTCATCAATGTTATGGAATCCGATTTTTGTCGTGAATACGCTTTCTTAAATATTTAATTGAAATAAGGCTTCAAACAATTTTCGAATTTTCTTTTGCGATTTTTAATATTAATATATAGATTAGAGAAATATTAAAAATGTATTCGTTACGTATATTTGCTCTTTCAGAGGCTTTGATGGGTCCTTTCTGGAATTATTACTGGTGATGTCTTGTTGTCCAACTACGAAAGCCTAGTCCTGTTTAATATCGTACATAAAATTCTATCCGACGTATTGTGCATCTAAAAGTTTTCGGAAAATCTGAAATATACTAATCGCCAATCGTTATCTTTTAAAAACCTTGGGCAGAACGCCATGTTGAGAACTAGAACTTCGAGATAGTTAAGGAGGTTCACATACCTCAGAGCATATATCAAACACACAAATGACACCTTCTGGGATATCCGGCAAAGAATACATAAGCCCAGCAAATTAATACTCTATTGAATGCTCATCTTACCAGTTCGGCTTTATGGCATCCAGACCTGGAAGAGTAGGAAAAAAGGAGACCTTTGACCGGGAAAATACTTCAATAGTAGTTGGATCCCATATGCAAGGAGGGCAAATGAATACACAATCTACAACTGCGAACTGTATGAACTGTATCAGAATATGCATGTAGTCCAAAGACTAGTCAGCTGCATGGACTCGACGATATCTTTGGTACCCACATTGGAGACCGAACTTCTCGCTATAAAGAACAATCTGCAAGGCACAAGGACTTTTTTCTTGCCAGAAACTTTTATAAGTCTCTGTATGTTTGAAATTGTAAAGCGATCGAAATCACATAAAAAAGAGTTCAATTGGTAAGGTTCTTCAAATTATTTTGTGCAACATAGTTATTTCGTGTAGCCCGAAGTCGAGGAGAAGTGAAGTGAAGGCTACTTAAGCCCTTGAAACTTAAAATTTTATTCTAGAAATCGCTCGTATATCCAATAGTGAAAATTAGGTTTATATTTTCCGCATTTCACACGATTCCATAACATAACATGAATTAACCACATAAAATAAAAAACATTTTGAAATTAAAAAATTAAGTACGTGATAACTATTTTCTTAAATAATGTTTCGGGGCACTTCTTTTTTTTTTTTTTTGCTTAAGTATACAACTTTAATACCTACATTCTTAAAGTAGTTCTAAATGGCTTGAGAATTATTGTTATTGTTTCTCTGCTCTCATCTTAACGTGCTTGGTACAATATATGTATTTAATTGTGAAAAGGGAACATGTAAGATTAATTAACGAAACTAAATACAAATATATGTATGGTTTTCTTTAGAGTGATCACTTGCATAATCTTATACTTCGGTTGGGTAGTTATCTCTCTCTTTGCATTCTTTGAACATAAAAACCTTAAACTAAGTCATAAAAAACTTGCAGTATAAGTACACTACTATCAAACTTGCGTTCACTAAAATAATAGGGCATACCAATGAAAACCAATTAAAACATATGCACTCAAGATTTACGCACAAAACCACAAGGAAGAAAATTAAAATGTAGGTAGCATTTCTATGATAAAGAGAATCTTCTCAATTTTGTGAGGTCCTTAACTCGATTCGCTTCTTAAGCATTTTAAAGGTTTGATGCATGGTACGCATTTGAAAGCGAATGGAAGTGGTAACATCCTTCTGCAGTTGTTGTACCTCTTGGATGTCTTTGCGTAAGTTCTGATACTCATTCTTCACTTCAGTCATGGATTCAAGGAGTTCCATGACACAAACGTCGTCTAATTCATCGGCACTTGTGTTGTCCAAACTGCGTTCCACCTCGCTTAACTTTGTCGCAACCGTGTATAATTGTGTACCTGCATTTGCAACCTTTTTCGGACAATGATTGATTAACAATACATAATTTGATTCCTACATCCTGTATCTTACCGATTTCTCGAGCTGCGTTAATTCCTGAGTAGTCATTGTAGTCGTTGATAATATTGACACTCGTTATTTTCTATTTTTATATCACAAAATTATAATGCTTTCCTTAATTTACACATGGATGAACTCCATATCTGTGGCTTATTCACGTCACATTGAAATTTAATTATAAAAATATAAAAACTAAGTATACTGTCGCACATGTATCAATAATATTATTAATAAACACCCAAGGAGTTCTTTTTTACGATATAACAAGTAAAATGGTCACAAAGCACATCCGTCGAGGGTATAAATACATCCAATATACTCTGATTATTTTGAGGATGATCCTAGGGAGGATGAATCGATATTAAAGTGTATTTTTTTTTCCCCACTCTGGAAGGATGTGATATCCTTCCTCCTCTGCATGTAGTCGTGCCTGTGACTGAATTGAAAACGGGAGCGAAAAGGGCAGCCACTAGTCCCATCGACATATTTCCGTTTGCGTACTGTATATGTGCGAAAGAATGGAAGAGATAGGTACTGAAAGTGGAGAAAGGAATGAGGAGCAGGGTTAAGGATGCAAAGGGCAATATCAGCTGTTCCGGTACGATGGGATGCTGTATGAACGGGTGGGTGTCATCAGCTGGAACACGTTGCCTGGGCGACGCATTCGAATTTGTCCTCTTCACCATCACCTTCACAATGGTATTTGTATTCTCATCTCTCTGGGTTTAGAGTTTTACTCCTCGAACTTCTATAGGTCAGTGTTACTGCGCAGTGGCATCCTTCGCATTTGGTTCTTTTACACAGATTCCGGGTTTTTGTATACTGTGTATGCATGTGACTTATTCATAAAATTAATGCCTGAGGGATGGGAAATGAGATGTTCTGACATTTCCCTTTATTTCCCGAATGAGGAAGTTGTGGCGGATTCTCTTTTGTTTGTAGCGTTTGTTTATTTTGATTTTCGTTCATCGTCCTTTTCGGCTTTGTGTACAATCGTATATGTACATCATAAACCTATATTTTATGGTTAATCATGAAGCCACGTGGGTGATGAAAGACTTTCACCTTTGCCGTTCTGAATGGAAGCCAATAAGGAAGTCTTGAATGGCTATAAAAGTATCTGGAAATATGATTTCAAAGGGTTGTGCCCTATCAAAAGAACGATTTTGTAAAAAACTTTTATTAAATATATACGTATATATGTTACGCGATGACATAATTTTTTTTTAGTTGCAAGATTGAAATCTTTATATTCTATTCTTAAGAAGAGTGTAATTCAAAAGTAGGGAACCCGTCGTGCAAGTTAGGCATTTACATAATAATATGCCTGCTTTAATAATCCTATCTGTTTAAGCTTTGGGATTAGAACTAACTTTTAAAATACGTCTTGTACTTGAAGTTAACACTAATTAACATGTACATACATATGTATATATATGGTTTTGTGCACAAGAAACGGAGGAATTCAATAAACCCTTACATCCAAGCTCAATACGCTGACATAGTATGACTTCTACAACATAGAACAAAGAACATTCGTCAAATGACATAAAATGTAGAGAAGGGGAGTTGGGCTGAAAATTAGCTAAAAAAAAGAAAAGGTCAGCCTGAGACCGAACTTATCAACGCACCCTAGATAGCAATATAAATCTCATAACGTCTCTCAACTCAACATCACTGATTTTAGTTTCGAGAAGAAGTAGTTCTCAGTAGTTCTCATTTTCTGACATCTGTCCATATCTGCAATTTCTGTCGTTTATTATGACAACTAACATTCATTCGACCTAAGCGTTCTGATCATTACACATGTGTTTAAACATTCCCAACCTTTCTTGCAAATTCAATAGCCCTTTCGTTCTCTGCAACATCCATATGTATCGGCAGAGCCAATATAGTTTAACCCAAAGCATCCCATACATTGCAAAGGCTTAGGTTTTTACACATTTACATGTTGTTCGTGATATACATACATTTCTGAACCTAGTGAAAGGATCGACAATTTTTTGGCCTCTCCGGAGAGAAAAATTTTTTAGAAACTTTCTTAAGACAGTAATACTTTTGGATGTTTATCAGACAGAAGTTGCTCAGAATGTTCCATTAAGGAAAAAAACCCAATATGACTGCAGTGGATTATATTGAACATCGAATACCGAATACCACTTGATATTTTATCGAGTTCCGAATATCAATGAGCTTCTTAGTAACGTTCTTCTATTGCCGCATTTACTAGCTGCTTCGTCAGGTGTTCATGCTAGAGTAACAATATGTCGGCGTCTAATTGTTGTCCACGCTGTTTTTGTGGCAAGTAGGCGATTGGAATTGGAGAAATTTAAAAATCGCTCACCGTTGTCCTTCTGGTATTGAAGCCCTTGAATTTCGATCAGCTGATTAAGCTGCATTGAATTCTCGATTTTTGGAATATTTTACACCTAAAATGCTGCGATCGAGAATCAGTGAGTGTAATAACAGTACACCTAAAAAAAAGTATTTTCGTGAAAAACACATATAACTATTTCACAGAAAATAAATGATTCAATAAAGGAATAGTTCACAAAATTTTACATCAAAAGTAAGTATTTAGACAAGAAGTCAAATGATAGTTTTAATGTTATTACATTCACGGTTTTAATTGTTCAGTTACAAAAAGAAAATATATATGAGCCCACAATTTAAAAAACACAAACAGTCAATATTTACATACGTGATTCGCTCCTATCCAATGGGGCTGCCAATTCCGCTCTAATACAAAAAACACTGCCTAAATTAAATTAAATTAAATCTTGTTTATGAAAACAAGAGAAAAAGCAACTAAACTAAATATGTATGTACGCGAGATACATATTTTTCATAGCTTATGTGCCCTGCTTAATGCGGGTCGATATTTTACGTTAATCGTTTCCTCCCAATATCTTCATCCTTTAAGAAAGCATCGTAAGTCAAATAGACATTTAAAAGTACGATTTATCAAGTCAGAGCCAATTAAGCTAAAATATTTTTAAAGAGGAATAAATTATATAGAGCTTAGAAAAAAAAACAAATCTCTAATTGTAACGTCATTTTAAAAGTCTCAGTTGATTTAACTATAGTAACAGAATGTCCTGAGTTTTGAGCATTAATTAATTTTAACCATACACGGATGCCACCGTACCTTAAGAAAGTGTTGCCTTCTTACGATGCCAGCGCCAAAGATTTCATTTTGCGAAACAGCTGTAGTTCACCCGGCGACCACAGACAACTTGGTACAACAACGGCGGCTCATTTTCGTAGTTTTACGTTGCGTTTGGAGTTTGTTGCAAGTTGGTCGAACCGCGGCAGAATCTTCGCACATTTTTCATTTCCACCTAAAGCCAAAAAAACCACCAGAAAACCAAGAAAAACTAATTCGGCGACAAGAAAAAACTCCACAAAACACGCATTTCGTATTTTTGTGATCTTTACATCAGCTCTTTGGGTCCGTATACGCATATCAAATGCTCAACATGGAAAATGCCGAGGAAGTGATGCAAATCCTCGAAAGATTCACACGGCTCAAGCAAAAAGAAATTCCAAAGGAGCTGGACGACTACATGCACTACGTTGCAAAAACCGGTGATACTGTATTCAAGTGGTCCAGCTTAAAGTACTTGTTCCGCGAGAAACTATTGAATGTGATCAAGAATTTCCACGACACATCACCACGGGTCGACGGTAAGTTTCCCCCCATTATTTCATACTCCCATACCCATTCCCAGAGTCGCAGCCGCAGACATGTTCGTTTAAACTCAGCCAGCAGCCGGCCGGCTATTGTCGGCGGAGACGGGTGGGTACACAGAACTTGTTTCATCATAAAATAACGACGACGAGTGCGTGATACACAGCAGCAAAAGAAAAAGGGGTTGTGCGAGACGAAGTAAAATGCAAAAAAAAAAAAAGGAGGAATACCAGAGGAGAAGGAAAACGTTCCAAAAATTCACATTTCATTTCGCATTTTGGGTGATGTGTATGTGTTAATTTTTTTTCAAATTTTCAGATCTGCCCCAGTATCCGAATGTGGACCCTTTTAACTATGAGAGTATGAAGTCGTCGCTCCTGGAGCGTCTGGAGCTATTTAATGCGGCTCCATTCACCGTGCAGCGATTGTGCGAGCTTCTGACCGAACCTCGTAAGCAGTACAGTCGCATCGATAAGTTCATGCGGGCGTTGGAGAAGAACATTTTGGGTAAGTACACTCTCCGTGTCTTTGGTATCCTATATTTTTGCTATAAGCCACGAGTGGAGAAACGAAAAAAAAAGTGAAAAAACATTTTAAAATGGAGGGAAGAGTATAAAGGTGGTAGTTGCTAGTGGCGCTAAGGAAAAAGAGGACAAAGAGTGTCGTACTCGTGACAAACAGCTGAAGCGAAAATTTCTTCTTCAGATGCAAACCATTTTCTTTTTTTTTTTTTTTCGTTTCACCCGTTTTCTTTACTCTTATGTTCGTTGCTGGCACTGGTTTTGTGTGCCTAATTCCTCTCCTTTTTGGATCGGTTTTTACACAAACCGTAGTTATTAGGTACATGTCTTCGTCGCACCGCAATACACGTTTGCGATTCGCGAATTTTTGTGCGAATTTCACATCTTTGGCGCACAGAGACAAAAACAGCAAACGATCTTTGTAGTTCTTTGACCTATTTAGAAAATGGTTGGCTGGAATGGTCCACACGTTTCTTTCCTAAGCTTTCCAATAAGGTAGGGTGATGTTTGTAGAAAGAATTTTGTGTACTGTTATGATTGTGGGAAAAGTTATGTGAAGTACATTTTTAGATTTACATACATGAACAGGTTGGGGGCAAGGAATTATTCTTAATTTTTTGGTACTAATGGAACCAGTTAGTCGTCATGACGATATGATTTATGGACATACATTATAGGATTATGGACATTCCACTGTCAACCGAAAATAAGCATTGTTTCTATTATATAAACACAACTGTCAACAATGCCTTGTATTGATTGTCTGCTTTTTCAAATGGTTTCGCCTTTTATAACGCGATTTTCAAAGGACATACAATTCAAAATAGGTTTAGTATGATCATGTATTTACTGTAGTCCTTTTTCGGTCTTCCGTCGAGCTTAGTTCTTTCAAATGCCGGTTTGCCACTGTGCTTCATGGCAACCTACAAATTCGCGATTCTCGTATAAATACGAAAGTAAAGGCTTGGTACCTATCTATAGTGTGATTTGGGTCCCATTTTCTGTTTATAATCTTTTTGCTTTGGACGGTGGCTTCTTTTTCTTGTCGTTTTCCATTTTACTTAGGGAACAACCAATTATTCTGAATTTTTCACCCACTGCAAATATGTAGACTTTGCCGCTTATAGTTCCTTGAGATAAGCTGCCTACTGCCGTCTTGTCTGATGACGAAAATTTCGTTCATAACATAATAAAATACACATCTGGCTTGTTGAGAGATTCAACAACAACATTTTGGTGCCAATTTCGCAAGCAGAGGTTACTACAGGTCGTATAACACGTTTATTTGGATTGGAATTAATTTTAATTTAATTGTGTTTGCGAATTATATAAAGCGATTTCCTTCCCATGTTTGCAAAAATCTTATGTAGTGCAATTGGTACGTTAAGTCAATTATCACTATAATTTATTGACAGATATGATTCTCTATCTCTCTCTTTTAAAAGAGAAAGCAAAAACAATGATCTATATTTAGCATGTAGAGCATATGTAAATTAAGATCATTTGACGGCTTATTTCCTTTACGAGTGAACCATTGCGTTGAAAGTGAGAACTTCTTTCATCGTGGACAGTAAGGTCTGTCATCATACTTGCCTGGTATGGACGAATGCGTCCATTACCTATTAGCGTTCAGCGCGAACGTAGGGACCTAACCTAACTTCGCTTCTTTCAATTAGCTTGCCAGACACGACGAGTACAATGTCTCCGGCGAAACCGATAATTTTTGTCTCCTTGGCTATTGGAAAGCATAAGATCTTGTCGTATATTTAAAACAAGGGAACTACAATATTAATATTGTATTCTTTGGATCTGTTGTTCGTGTAGATTACAACTGTCCTACTTTTCTATCATTGATGACTTATTATTATTTAAAAAAAATTTACAAAGTTATCTATTCATCAAGACTAAACCCATGTTCTATTTGCTCTCCCTTTTTTTCCGTTTAGTAGTGAGCACCATTGAACCCGGCCGTAAACGTACTGAAAGCGAAAATGGTGATTCTCTCGATTCTGTCGTAAATGGCGACGTATCGCTTGATGTCAACGTTGATATTGATATGGAGAACGAGACCATATTCGTTGCAGAAACGCAAAGTAATGCTACATCATCCTCAACTCCATCGTCGCAACCTTCTTCCAATCTAACCCACAAGTCTGATGATGACATCCTACCAAATCCCAAAAAGCCGAAATTAGACCTCGATGAGACAAACGACGCTGAAACTGAAGCAGCTACAAAAAGTATTACTAACATTAAAGCCGATTCAGCTGAACCGTCTGCAGAAAAAAGCATCGCTGACGAAGCAACCGACATTACTGATAATAAGAAAAATGAAGAGCGTGTGGCCGAAGAAGTTACTACTTCTGATGACAAACCGGTCGCTGCAGCAGTTCAAGCCGATTCCAGCAAAGACAATAAAGACTCTGAACCTGAGAAAATGGAGGAAGAAACATCGGTTGTTTCCACAGTTAAGAACAACGACATTAATAAAATCAAAGCTGAGGAGCTCGAAAAGAAAACCGAGGAGAAAGAAGAAGCAACCATCACATCTACATCTGAAGAAATTGCTGACGTGTCAGAGCCAATTGCTGAACCTAAAACAACTGCTGCTGTTGCTGAGGTCAGTGATATAACTGATAAAACCGAAAAGGTTGACGATGAACCAGAGGGAAAGAAAAAAGACTGCACTGAAGAAGTTTCCGAAAAGCAAGACACTAAACAAGAGATTGAAACAGAAAAGGTAATCAAAGAAAAGATTGACGACGAAGAGACCAGGAACGGCAACTTGAAGGAAATCGAAAAAAAGACTGAAACTATTATCACTACCACAAACTCTGAAAAGACTAATATCGAAAAGGAACCTACACCCGACGATGCTCTTGCTGCGAGCAATCAAGAAAAGCTTGAAGAAGTAGAGAAGGCAAAAGCTGAGGAAATCGTTGTTGTCCCGGTTTCAGCTGTCGAAGAATCTAAAGTTGAGATTGGGGTTGAGACTGCAAAAAATAAAGTCGAAATAAGTGCAGTTCCAGAAGAAGCCCCAAAACCCTTAGAAATAAAACCTGCAGACGAAACAGTTGCAACCATTCAAGCTGTATCAGCCCCATCAGAAGAAATTAAAGAAACCTGCACTGAAAATACCGCTGAGTTGGCTAAAAAAGTTGACGCTGCCGATCAACCTCCACCTGTAATTGAATCTCCACAAAAAGAATCCCTCGAAATTCCAGCAGAAATCGCATCAACAGAGTTGAAGGAGAAGGAGACTGAAAAGCCTGCCGAAGTAGCAACCCCAAGCAAAGATGCTGCTATTCCCGTCGTCGCTGTAGAAGAACCAGCTGTCACCGCCGATCAGCCAATGGACGAAAATCCAGAATCAATTGCCGAAGCTGAGCCCGTCGTTCCAACGATCGTCGTAGAGGCTGCCGCTAACGTCGAAGAAGTTGTTATGGGTGACAGTGTTGAAATGGCAACAGATGCCATAGAACCAGCTAAGGATGAACCAGCTGGCATGGAAGTCGACGACACCAGTCAGGAAGCAATGGACCAATAAGCTTCAGCAAATATTATTTCCTTAGAAGAGCGATATCAATTAGGAATCTGACAGCAGTTCAGGAGCTATCGTTTTCCACTCAAAAACAAAAAAAAAACAACATTCGCTTCGGTATGCTCCAAATCTGCGCTGGCTTTCGGTCTGATGCTCTTACATACATATTTATAACGTATTAACTTATATTCGAAACCTTAAACGACATACATATATAAAACTATTCTAGTATTAATCAGTAATGTAGTTTTTTTTATAATTTTGATTTTCTTTTAAAAAAAAATTGGAAGAATGTTGTCTTTTTCAATTCGTTTTTTGTTTCTGGCATTACAACAATATCTGTGAATTTTCGTACACAAAAAAAAAGATTTAATTCAATAAACGTGCATGTATTTGTAAAACATATGAACGTACTTTTTTAATCGAATTTCAGTCGTTGCAAGGCTGCACTGGCGAAGGAAGTCAATTCGATCCGCAGTAATGCACTGCGCGAGTTCATCGTGAAATCCGATGGATGAGGTGCATTACCAAACCAATATCTAACGATGTTCCATCTTTAATTCGCCATTAAAAAACGGTAACCTCCACCGTGCGATAGGGTTTACACACCAACTGCATAGCCCCAAACGGCGAAATCGCTTTATGGTGTAGTACATAGTAGACTCAAGTTGTCTGCAATCTTTTTTTGAGAGAGAATGCCATTTGATTTCCTCTTAACATCAGAAACCAGCCGTTTCGGCAGCCTGCATTCAGAGAATTACTCCGCATAAAGTCGTGTCCGTAAGAAAACCAATCGCCAATGGATGTAAGGATGTAGAAAACACTTATCTATGCAATTTAAATAAAAAAAGGATTCCAGATGCGTTTATTTTACATTTATTGAAAACTTAGAACTAACCTTTTGCTTCTACGAGAAGCACATTATACGTAATTGTATCTGCTTTTAAAATACTTTTAACCGCTTTTTTAGTTCGAAAGGTTTCCTTAAATTTATTAATTGACTTACAGCTTTAGATCTTAAAAAAGAAACAGCAATGATGTATAATACAAAACAAGTAAAACAAATAGTAGGTTTGTCATTTAAAAAAAGAAAAGGAACTCATCGCGGTTGACTACCGCGTCCATAACTTCTTCGTGGTTCTTGCATTGAATCTGGCGGATACTCAGTACTCCGATAGGAAGGCAACGGGTGTCTAGGAAACTGCGTTGTTGGTTGTTGGTGAGAAGGCACTTGCATTGTAGGCGGTTGGTGCATGGGTATCTGCATTTGAGAAGGTTGATATCTAGACCTCTGCATTCCAGGTAATTGTTGGTTAGGCACTTGCATGGGATGCTGCTGTTGATAACTATTAAACTGTTGTCCATGGCCCTGAATCACCGATGGCGGCGAGTGATTGGGCACAGACGGGACATTCCTCGAGTCGAAATTCGAACGGGCATCAGTTCTTGGATCTCTTGTAGAAACATGATTTGGTATAGGTAAAGAACGGGGCGAATAGTCGCCTATTGACGCATTTGGTATTGGTCCTTTATGCGATCGTTGGGAAAGGTTATATATATCCATTAAATTTTCTCGTAGCCTGTACATTTCAACTGTTGTATTTTTTGACGGTTCTCGGATCAAACTTGAAAATTCATACAACGCCTTCAATTGATTTGCATTTAGACCCGCCGCTAACCGCCCACTGTCATCAGCTTCAGGAATTGTCTGTGTTGCAATAGTGCCAGAATATACAACCGTTTGAACTCCTATATTATGGCCAACTATTCTCTTTCTTGCTACACACTCTTTACAAATTAAGGCATCAGTTTGTGTCATTGAATTTTTAAGAAACGATGACAAGGTCGGCTCTTCTTCCTCCATTTTCATTTCATCTTTATTTTCATCAACCTTATCATCTTCTACTTTAATTAATTTTCTTACAATAGTATTTGCCTTTTCTTTTATTTTCGTAAAGTATACATCGGCACTGATGGCAATCTTCTTAGCAATGTCTGCATTCCGACTGCCGATTTCTTTTAAGCCCCAATCTGTGACATTTAGCTTTGGGCCAATAGAATGAAACTCATAGCTGACGTTTGTTATTTTTTGTACTACCGAATTCGAATCACCGTTTGTATCGAGTTTTGCTACTGTTGGTGTGAAAGTAAATTTTCCCGTCTGTTCAGCAAATTCCAGTTTTTCTAATAAGCCGATGCACTTTTCAAACACTAAAAGCAAAATGAGAAAAACGATATGAATCAATTGTTAATGTTAAACAGTAATAAGTAATTTATCAACCGCACAAAGATAGAGATCGAACTTAATACAGTAACTTATTGCTTAAGCAGAAGGTATACCACTAACCGTAGCTCCATTTAAATAAGTATTGCTTACCAAGTTTCCTTTTTTCTTCAGCTGAAATTTCAGCACTTTCTGTCTTTTCTTCGCTGTTTTCGGATTTCTTTTCCACTAAAATAAAAACAGGTAAAATAAACTGCTTCAAAGAATGAACAATTACTCACACTTTATCCGCTTGAATGTAGGCATTCCCGTGAATCCTGTATTGTTGACCACTGGAAGACATTCCACCTCATTTTGGTCAGTTGGAATGTTCATCATTTGTGGATACCCAAAACCCATCATTGGCATGTTTCCCATATTCGTACCGTAAAACTGGGGTTGAAGTCCAATGTTGTACATGGGGGGGTAACCATTTGGAGGCATATTGCCCATCATATTGAATGCTGGATCGTATATTGGCCCAGCCATTGGAAATCCATTTGGGAACCCATAGACCTGAGGAGGACCACTTGTTGAAGGAATTCCTTGGTTCGAACTTGATGGTTCGTCGTCTGAATTATAGTCCTCCTCTTTGAGTAAATTTTGGATGATTAATTCTGCATCTGGCGCTCCACTGATTGATGCTGGGTTGTTATCAATAAGTGATGGCTCTTGCTGAGTGGTACTACTATTACCAGTTGTACTTACAGGTGTGTCAGCTGGTGCTTGAAGTGTTCGAGTTGGTGATACATTGTTATCTCCTTCATTATGGCTGGGACTACGTCGTTTAGATTGGGAAGGTTCGGTAGCGCTTTGACGCACACGTTTTGATCCACTATCGCTGTTTTCATTTTCACTCCGTTCATGGACGCGTACTTTTCGCTTCCGGTCATTACTGCTAACTGGACTACGGCTGCGGCTACCATGAACGGTGTCCTGCGTATTTTTATCACTTGTGTTGATTTCATTTTTACTTTTAGCAATGAGTTCTTCCAACTTTATTAGGTCGGCATCTTCATCGGAACTTGTACATGGCTTCACATCCCGGCTTTTTAAGTTATCGTCAGCAAAATTCTCTTCATCAGATGATAATTGTTCTTCCCTCTTAAGGGCTGCCACAACTGCCACAAGTTGCTCAGGATCATTTGTATGAAGATGCTCTTCATCTTTTTCCTTTTTAATCTCAACGTCAGTCATATTTAGGGCAGCAAATAAAAAGATTATCAACACAGACACATGTCGAAGAATTGCAAATCAACGAGTTTGTTTTCATTTCAGTTTATACTTTTACGGTGACAGATTGCAAAACTAGACAGCGCCGCCTATATTTCAGATGTATGTTGGCGGAGTATGTTCGTTAAATTCATTTGTTTAAGATGTTTTTAAACTTTAGTGTTCAATCAACAAAATATAGGATTACATGCTTATTACCTGATGGAGAAGAAGAAAAGTTAATAAAAGTGAAATTCTGTTTGTCTGTCCACGTATATTGGACTACAGGCTAAATAGCTGGACAAATGTACTTCAATCTTTATATCTGTTGCGTGAAAACTTTACACGGTAGCAAAATAGGTATATGGTTCGCAAAGCTGGAAAACTTGCAAAAATATGGATAACGAGAGCTGAGATGAAGATGCTTTCCATAACAATAAAAACAATTTGTCACAAATCCTACAAATCGAAAAAGAGGTATAATTAATCCACTATCTATACGCTTTTTTCATTGTATAATTTCAAGTTGGAATTTTTTTGACGTCGCAAACGCTGTAACATCAGCAGACCATGT
Source organism: Chalcosyrphus nemorum (assembly GCA_949716465.1). Lineage (NCBI taxonomy): Eukaryota > Metazoa > Arthropoda > Insecta > Diptera > Syrphidae > Chalcosyrphus > Chalcosyrphus nemorum. The sequence goes on from OX454332.1 coordinate 37,787,274, forward strand.
TATAACCTTGCAAGACTCTTTAGGAAGAAACTAAAAAAAAAACTACCATGCATACTGATTCCACAAAATAAAATAAACAGATATACAAATCGTTTTAATATTCAAAGTATCTAACTCATTCATTACAATTTATCAATGCACACAAATAAAAGTATTTTCTTCACTCATCATCCAAGCAGTACTTTTCGCATTAAATACCCACTAGGACCAGGCTCGGGCCTTTGTTCCGATTCAGGCTGGATGCACTTTGATGAACATAGATATTGCAACAGCGGTACACGATACTTTCCACAAAAGTCCACAAACTTTATATGCTCTACTCGGTTGTCGAAAAAAACACCTTTGCAATTCGGATTAACACAACAGTTAGCACTGCTTAGGTAATCCAAAAGAGTGTGTGGTAAATCCTCAGGTCCATATTTAATGCTTGTTGATTTTACTGCTCTAGCTGCCAATTCCATCAAAGAAGGCGGACTAAGTGCCATATCTTGGACAAATCGCACGACCAAAGGGTTATCCCGAAGACTTAGCTATAAAACATACAAATAAATTATTGCAATGACATTTTTTTTTTAATACACGATACCTCTGTTAAATTTTTTAGTGCCACAATGTCCTTTGGTAAATGCCGAAGTCGATTCTTGTGAAGCAGTAAAGATTTAAGATTCTTCAAGCGAGCAATACTTGTGGGGAGATTTTCAATTTGGTTATCACATAATACCAAAGCCTGAAGTTGGCTAAGACAACCAACAGTATCTGGCACATCATTGATCAGGTTACCTCCAAGTGATAGGATCTGTAAGCTATATAATAAAAATTTACTAAGTAAAAAAGTATATTCATATAATAGGTATCATTAAGGGTTATGTCATACAAATAGGGATTAATCATACACTCAAGAAGTACTTAACTGAGTTTGATGAAATTTGATTAATTTTTCGCTAGGTGCATCAAGTGTCAAATTCTAAACGACTCGAAAGAACAAGAGTACTGCGTAGCAGTTTACCAAGCCTTCAGTAGTAGTAGTTAAATCGGACAACCGACACCTCTATGTGCAATACAATGATGAACATTAAAATGTGTAGACGTGAAATCGACACAGGTCTGGACAGTGTACCAGATGCTATTCTTTATTCACTCTTTACTGCGGACATGGGCATCTAAGTCAGACACAAATGATTCCATGCAACATTCGCAGATGATACTATATAATTGAGCTACACAATTTTCTACCAGCTTACAAATCATAACAAACGCTGGACAAAACATTTGATTGGTTCCATAATTAATGAAACAAAAACCTGTTCAAATTGCATGTACAAAACGTGGAAGCCACACATGATTCAAAAAGGCAACCAAATCAAAAGTAAATTCAGACGATTGAAATGTCTTCTAAAAACCAACTTTAAACTTACTATGGTAGATAAAAGTGGTGGTCTCCCAAAAACATAGGGAAACCTCAATTAGCATCGAGGTGTTTACATACAGCATTCTTGTTTACTTGTTATAGCTTGTTCACATCTTGGGATGACGCAGTTCAATAGCGAAGTCCATCTGAGATTGATTTTTTTTTTTAAAGAATTGAGGAGACATTTGCCTTAATCACCACCGAGATCTTCGAACCTTAAACCTCATGTACAATGTACTCACCACTGAGCCATGATAACCACCCGAACCTTAAAATAATAGAGGCTTCACTTACTTGGTCAATGCAGTGGTGCCGTGGCGCATTGGTAGTGCGTTGGACTACTGTGCAAAGGGTTCCAAGTTCGAATCCAGAAAAGTACCATCAAAAGTTTTTTTTTCACAGCCCCACCTCTTTCGAGTGTCTGACAAATATTCAAGAGTATTACTGTCATGAGAAAGCTTCTCAAAACCCCTCTGCCCATCGGATACGGCATAAAACTGTAGGGCCCTTCTGTACATGCAGAAATATGTACCACGCACAACATGAACAGTTGTGAGAAGCTAGGTCTTGGCCATCTAGTGGCTGCTTACGGCCTAATATTTATTTTTTTCTTACTTGGTCAGTGAGTAAATTTGACAGGTTCATGTGACCAGTTCTTGACATTGATGCTAAAGCATTTTATGACAAAAATATTCATGTAGATCTCTTTGGGCCCATATTTCTTTAATCTTAGCGAACTTCTTTTTATTTCACACTGACTTAATACAATTGCTGATAAGTATCACAACGAATTTGTAAATATGTAAATACATTTTATTCCATATACAAAAATTATCAATTAAACTAAAAACAGTTGGCCTTTCAATCGCACATACTTATGTATAGGTATGTAGCTTGATAAAGTAATCTATCTTTTAAATATGCCGCAGATGTATTGGAGCACTTTCAGTGAATCGAAAAACATAGTTCTCTTTATGACGATCTACAGAAATTTTCTTTTAAATGCATATTTACATGATAAATCTGTATTTATCACTTTTCTAGCGAGTATAAAATATATACATAAGTAAAGTTAATAACATTAAAGTCAGTTAAACATAGAATCAAAAATCTTTCCATCGTTTCAGAAACAAAATTAAACAGATGAATCAAATTTAAAGTTTGTATGCTGTTTAAATTTTAACCACGCTTTTCTAATTTTCAATGTGATAAAGAGCTTATCTATCCTGGGAAGTCAATACTAGATTTTAACCAGACTCAAAATTGTGTAGCTTTAGAACCGAATGAATTTAGCAAATCAAATGGACAATGTTAACCCTGTAGTTTAAGTAGGTACTTTTTGCCCAATTCATACGCGACCAGAACTGGATAATTAGTTTTTCATTCAAGTTGATAGATGCCCACTGTATTCGGTATTTGAATCATAGGTTTGAGGTTCAAAAAGTGCATTTCATCGCAAATGTGGAAAAAATTTTGTGAATTAGGAACGAATAGAAATTCACATATAACTCTCCCATACAACTCAATTGGACATTACCCATGGACAATTAATATTGAAACCTAAAACCACCTATTTCACCAACTATAACTTACAACTACAAATTTGTGATCTGATGCCTAGTTTTAGACAGTATTTTTGTAAAACTTACACATGGTGAAATGAAATTGACTGACTATTCTACAAATTTTGTTAAAAAATGATTGTAAATACAAATTTGTAAGTTGGTGAAATAGGCCACTGAAATTAAAATACCATAATTTGTAAAAACGTTTTCCTCTAATTTGACCAATAAAATGTATGTCAATAAAAGGGTGTTCGTGTTCATATCCACTTTGGTATACACTGAATCCGAAAAAAAATTATGAACAAAAGAATTGCGTGCGGAATGTCACCAAAATGTACATTGAATTTTGAACTCGTGGCATTATAATAATCAACTCGTTATTGACCCAAGAGGTCATTATGACATTAAATATAAGGACATCATATTACAAGTAGAAAATATTTTTTTTTTTAAATTCACCTATGCATCTTCCAAATATCCTTCGAAATGCTCGAGATCTTATTGCCACCAACGTAGAGGTATCGCAAATGTCGTAGCTCTAAAATTTGATCTGGAAAATAAGTCAGCAAATTCCCACTCAGGTTTAATTCCTTTAAAGATGAACTTTTCGACACCAAGGACTTGGGCAACGACTTATTTGTGAGTAGATTATTTTTGGCTATTAATGTAACTAATGGTAGGCTGCTCAATGCCTCAGGTAATTCAGTCAAGGTATTCGAACTCAAGTCAAGAACTTTTAAATTGCTGAACTGCTTGATCGCAGGTGGAATCACCCTCAGTCGATTGTGATTAAGAAGCATGATCTCGATATCCCTTTGACGTTTTAACTTGGTTTTGGTTTCCGAGTGAAGGTCATCTTCCAGAGTGATCTCGCTTAAATTCATTCGACCGTAATCCAAAGTTTTTTGTTCCCGTGAATCGGTATCGCTGCTATCGGACGTGTATACTTCCATTGTGTGTTCGATTGATTTTATTCACTTTTTTTTTTGTCTTTAATTAAACACCCGACAACGCAAATGAATTTTTTATTGTGAAATACTATTCTATCATGATTTAATATAAAATAATGAAATTCACATAGCGATTATCACTTCGGGGTGTACGAGCGCGAACTGAGACTGGTTCAGTCGTCTGTTCTCATCATTGCAGTGATTGGTTATCATTTTAGTGTAGAGCAACAACTCATACGAAATATTACACAAACAAGCTTGGACGATAAAGAAACCAGTCTGATAACTTGATGATGACAAAAATAAAAAATAAAATAAGTCAAACAGACGCAGCTTCCTTATCAATTGTTATTGAAGCGGATTATTAAATGTGCTTAGCTGCTGTATTTTCCAAGAGTCATTCTGATTCGATGTTTATTTTTTAAACATACCTACGTTCGTAACGTTTTAATGGGTTATTTCAATTTATAATCTCTATATATCGTAATGTGCATTTTAGATTCTGCTGTGGTACAGATTATTTTTGCGTTTTCTGTATATATGTATGTATGTATAGTACAATCTACTAGCTGTTTTGCATGCATTTTACTTGAGTATGCATTTCAAATAATGGGAGATCAATAACTCTATAATAACGCATATTCGAATGCTGTTGTTCAGAGCTTTTTGAGATTAAACTCCAACCCCCATCAATCCAGTCGCCATTTCGATCTGCAATAAAACTTATTACACATATGTATGTAGCTAGATTGTAGATACTTCTCTATCTATTGCAGACTCGAAACTGGAATGTCAAAGATAGTATGACTGCAGACATAGTCATGGATTATATATTTAAATACGTAGTTATTGACATACAATTTAAGAAACCCCCTTTTTTAATTACTAAGCGATGGTAAGTAAAGAGACAAATAAATATCTCTATCTTAAGTTGTGAATTCATTATTTTTGTTAACTCCTGCCTAAGACTAAAACATCTTAGTTCAATTCTTCCAAAGTTCAAAAGCGCGGACAGTGGCAAGTGATGCTAACCTCAAAGCGACTGATCTGATCTTCACCTACAATCTATCCGAAGAGAGTTTTATGACCGCCAAAATCAGCCAATATCAAACAGCTTAACTTAGTTGTTGCATTCTGTTGGCAAATGTGTATAACAAAGAATGTTGAGAAGATCTTTCAGTATGAACACAGCTAAGACTTAGCAGACACAATTTCTAATTATAACTTGAAGAAACTGTTCTACCCAATTTTGCTTCTTTTAAACATTATAGTATTAGAGAAACTCTTCTCACGAAGAATCAGAGAGATTTGTAAATCACGCCACACTAGAGAATTTGACACTGTCTTATAGAATTAAATTTTCCCTTACAATTAATGAAAACGATTACCAGCTTTCTTCACTATACATACATATGTCCTTCTGCGTGCAAGTAAAGAAAGATACACTATGTACCTACTCTCAGAAAAATTTGCGCAGGAGTTCCACAGCGTTGAAAACTTACAGAAACAAATAATGCCGCTGAATTGGTTCCCTCTCCCCAGTATTTGGTTTACTATTTGATACACAGAATTCACTGCAAAAATCGAACATGTTTGTCGGCAAATCGTTTGACCCTTATGTTTCAAGATTGGAAATAACAAAACAATCGATATTCCAACTACATAAGTAAGGTAAATTAAGGAGTTTACCTTGAATTTTAGGATTTTTTCGTCATGGACCGAAAAATTACCCATACAATTTCATACAAGAAAAGGGGTTATGAAGTTGAAAAAAAAGTTCTAATACTGTAAAAAAGATTATTATGCATTCTGAGATTCAAATGCTTAGATTTTGACACAGAGACATGCCATTTAGTAAACTCTAAACTTTTTATTTCTGGCAGATTCTTAAAAAAGGTAACTTTTATAATTTGTTTATGTTTTCATTATAAATATTAAAAGTAAAAAAAAAAACCTTAAAATTCAATTTAATAGATTCCTCCAGAAATTCCAGGTCCGTATTGGTAGCCGCCACCTCCAACCACGGGAACTGGAGCGGGTACACCTCCTAGTCCAAGACCCCCTCCCACAATGCTGCTACCGAGATTCGTGTTATAATAGCTTGATGGATAGGAGTTGTAATATCCTTGACGAGAATATGGATAGCCTAATCTCGAATTAGTGTATCCACTCGGATATCCACCACTGTAGCCAGCATATCCATTGTAACCATTGTATCCGGCATTATATCCACTATTATAATACCCAGGTGTATTATAGCCCGAGATGCCTAAAAATACATTTTCATGGAGAATTGTGCAAATAATTAACCCTCAGCCATTACTCACTACCAAGACCAGCTACTCTAGGAGGTGTGTACGGACTATAATAGCCAGAATTGTAACCACCGACACCGCTGTTGTAGCCTAAACCTCCATTATATCCTGAAACTCCCGTGTATCCAACACCACTATTATATCCCAGAGTTCCATCTGCGCCCAATCCACTAGCATAGCCGCCGAGGGCATTGTAACCGATTCCACGCTTTTCCTGTTTTTTTTCCCCATTTGAAACTATTTCCAGCTCAGAGGCAGATGATTCGGAATCTTTAACTAAATCCTCAGCGTTCACCACTACGGCCACAATAATGGCGGCGTATATTATCTTCACAAAAAAAAAAAAAAAAAAAAAAAAAAATAATTTCACTATAAAATTATATATAAAGGATTTCTTAACTCACAAAACACTTCATTTCTTTGCTAAGCTTTGAGTGAAAATTAATGAAACAATGAACACTAAAGTTCTAAGAATAAATGTGTATCCAAGAGATTCGAATCGTTAACTGATGCTGTGGACAGGTAACTAGCGTGCTTTTATATGACTACCCTAAAGCGAACTAAAAATTATTACTAAGCTTATTGCAAAGAATCATTCCCTCTAACACGGGAGAAAATTGCGTACGTAAAGTATCTTGAAGACACATGAGAGCTAACTAACATATACTTTGGCGGTCACTACATACATCGATTACGCAAGGTAACAATGCTGCTCATTCAGTATGGGAACTTTTTGGTTAGCTGCGGGTGTTGTTTTATTTACAATGATTTCATTTGATGGCAAGTAGACATTGCAAAATGTTCGAAAGGTATTTCGAGTCAATACAAGAAAAAATGTTCAATCTATAAGGGTATTGTAGAAAGAAACTGAATCTCTTTAAATATACTCGTACAGGTACACAATAAGAACTTTGTTAATCTACTTTAGTAGTACATTTCACTTTTGTACTTATGTATATGAAGCCTATATATGTAGGCTTCGAACATTTAAACAAAAATAGTCGAAAGCTTACCACAAATATTTTCTATTTAGAATTATGTACATATATAATTGTTATATGGAGACTCACGAAACACTCTTGGCCGATATACATATATTGTCGGCCAAAAATCACAACTCTCTAAGTATGTAACTAGTTTCAGTGACTTATTTACTTAGAACTGTAGATGCAGTCATCTACGCCGACAGTCTATGAAACAAAACTTGAGTCCCCAATAAGAAGGTCTAAATTTGTAAAGCAATGTCTTGCAACCTTGAATGTGATATCGGAAGGCTGCAATTTAACTCTGTGCTGGTTTTCAGCGTCTGAAGTTCTAGGTGGCTGTCTATAAGGCAGATTTTGATGAGCTCTTCATCAGTTGTCCAGAATCCTTTACGAAAAACCAATTCCTAGGTGAATGGTAGGTAGGTACCTCAGCCGACAAATAATTAGCACAAGGGCGACACTTTATTACCACAGTTTGCCCAGAGTATGCGCTGCCTAGAGCCGGACATTTGCAAAGGAGGTGTATAATTTTTTTTTTCCTCGTTGGCGATATTGCAGTGAGCATAAAACCTAATGTCTACTATGGCGATTACCAGTACTGTCGCAAGAATTCTTACAATATCAACGAGGTTCTCTTCAATTGAGCCATCAAAAGGCAGAATCCTTTCTGGCTATCTCGTCCGCTCGCTCACTACCCTGCTATGACCCACATAAGGAAATGACCATTTTCAAAAATAAAATCTTGCCTAATTAGTTAAATTTCAAATCTAATTCAATTACATCAACATACAAGTAGGTACGTGCATCTCGTTCATTTTATTTCTTACTATGAATTACCTGTTGTCTCTATAACAGATGAATGACTATTTTCAAGATCAGAAAACAAAATATTTAAGTGCCTAGACATGTTACGCCATTAGGGCTAATTTGACATACGTATGATCAACACGTAAATATACTTAACTATAAAATTTTACTCAAAATGCTGATTTAAGCAAATTATTTATATTTTGTAAGTTTTACCTCTAAATAGACTTATCCCAATTTATAAAGTGGTAATGTACGTATGAAGGTTTTTAGAAGAGATGTAGGTCGTGAACCAAGTTTCTTATAACTACAAAGGTACACATGTATATACTCTGAAACTTTAGCCAGCATATCACGTAACTCGCATCACAATACACACATTGTTCTAAACAAAACAAGCGGCAACTGCTGTCGATAGAATCCTTTTAGTAGTCTCAAGTAAAGCCTCTTTTCATATGTATGTATATTAGCAAGGGTATAGTCCAACCTTCTAGCCATCTTGGCCATGAGTTGGCTTACATGCTTATGCTTCGCTCTCTCTCGTGTGTACGTATGCATATAGGAAACAGATGGCAACTAGACCCTTCACATGAAAGTAATAACCTTGTGGTCCAGCCTGCGTAATGTATACTTTGAAACCTACATATCCTCAAGAATTGATTGGGTGGGTGATAAAGGACCTGAAGGAGAATCGGTTGAATGTGCCCCTTTCTAAGACTTAATCATAAACATCTCCTTCCATCTCAACAACTACTTTGATAGATTAGACGTTTAATAAGGACCTACCATAACTAAAGTCGGCGCTGCAGGCACACAAAACAAGTAATCGATTAGATGGGTCATTTGGTTTAGACAATGCTTCTAGACCGTTTAAATTGGAGGATCAATAGTTTCTAAAGTATGTTTCTGCATGTATGAGCACAAACATTAAATAAATTAAATTTGCCACGAGTGGAGATGTGCCGGTGCATTTAAATATGATATTTATAATTTCAGTGCCTGGTACCAAGACCCAAAAAAAAACACCCCGGTTAACTACAATAGTTGCTTTCCCCTTCAATATTACAAGTGTTGATTGCTAATCAGAAAATTGAGAGAGAAATATTAAGGTTTCTCCTCGAACAAAAGTGACTAAGTTTGATGTGTTCAACCCAGAAAGCTAAGGCAAAGTTTGATATGCTTTCAATAATAATCTGGAGAGGCAGTTTGATTAACTTACACACTAAGGCTCATTCTCCACTAAAATTGCATAGCATCGGTGCAAGAGTCAAACTGTTAAGAAACTAAAGTCATGTATCACCAGGAACCTTGCTTTTTTTCTTACATAAAAATTATAATTAAAATAATATCTCCAAAAAGAAACTGCAGACATTCTATTAGTCACTCTTTCACACATTCAGAGTACTAAGTGAGCTGTAGTCACATTAGAAAAGCAAAAACAAACTCGTCTTTCTTTGCTGAGATACATTTTTACTACCGTGATATTATTGGCTCTTTTAGCTTTAGTCATTAAATAAACCTCGTGTTAAACCTCTCTACGACCCGCCATTTGAAATCAACCAATCTCTTAAGCTTAGAACAATAGTTCTTTTCTGATAAAGTTCACTGAGCTGTGGATACAAAAAAAAAATAAGAAAAAAATATTCTGGCGTGCATGTACTTGCCATTGACCCCAAACGAATTTTTCACACAATTAATTTCTAGTAGTAAAACAATAAATGTGGTAAATTCTATTAAGTTATCCTCCCCTTTCAGGTTCAAATAAAATCTTGTGTCCGCCTACAAGATGTCAACGTCAGCAATCGTAATCTTAAGCCACAAAAACTGATGTAATCTTTGAAGTTGCAATTTGTTGTTTTGAACTTGTCCCGCATAACTCTCCTGCGGTCGTACTTAGATGAAGCACGGGGTACAGATCAATGAGGTGGAGAGTAACATAAAATTGCATTGTTAACTTCTAAAAGGCCCATGTATGTTTATCTACGTCATTATGGTTAACATGTAACCATTGTTTATGATGCATTGTCTTTGAAAGGTTTGAGTTCCTGATGCTGAGAAGATTTCAAATTAAACATAAGAGATAGATTTATTTCATTATTACGTGTGTTTATTGATGTGCTCTAAAAGAGTTCGATTGTTGCTTCAGTATATTTCACAGCAACGTGACGCATCTTGTTCTGAAGGTTTTAAATGTAAGCGTGTAATTCATTGGCACAACCTTCAGAGAGACCACAGATATTTCTTAGGCTAATATATTTTGAAGTGAAATTATTTTGAAAAAAGTAATCAATTCTATAGCAGTAGCAAATTGTTCAATCTGATTTTATAATAGATCACAATTTATATGATAATTGGGCTGTTACGTGTCTACTCGTCATAATTTCTATCGCAGGTTGCTGCTCGAACACGATTTAGATTTACGAGTACAATGGGTCGTTTGAGTCATAGATAGATCATACCTACTCAGGTATAATTATATTAACTTGTGGCGAAATATGCTGCACGTTTTTCAGTATTTAAAAGCGTTGTAATAACTAGACAGTCTGCACACACCCTTTTTTGAGTTCATTAAAGGTAAATAGGTTATTTTAATTAGTTGTGTTGTATTTTATTAACGCCTAATAGAAATACAGAAGCAAGTTTTAGATACTGAAGTGCAGATGTACATATTTTAAGGGCGAATCATCAACATATGGGAGAGTGATGGGAAATTTAGTTCAAAATAAAAGGCGCGTCGCAACATATTGACGCGCGGCGATACTCAATGAGAATGCAAACGCTTGTTCATAGAAATAATACAATTAAACCGTGCTGAGGGATATTGCGTTGTACCCGTAAGCTGATTCAGAAGAAAAACAGCAGAGAGCAGGTCATAAAGGGCCGACTACACGCGTGCTTCACTTTTTTTGACGAATAGAAACGACTTTCAGCTAAATGCCGTATCTGAGGGACAAAGGGCAATTTGCATGACAGTGATACTCTCCAATGTTTGTCTGACTTTTGCGAAGGTGGGGCTGTGAAAAATCAAAATTTTGGTGTTATCCAAGACACGTTAGAGCCAGAGTATATCTACTTACAGTGAGTAGGGACACTCTCCGCACACATGTAAATGCTACTACTACACGAAAAACACCTAAAAAAACGTACAATAAGCGAAAAGAGGTAAAAAGTATTGATTTCAACCCTTATGTGCGATCTCTTATAATGAAAAGAGAACACAACATAATTTGCCAGCACGATCACATACGGCTCTATGTGTAAGATACATAAATGAGATTTTCCCATAATGCTTTTTTAAACCGCGGTCTGGAGTTACTGTCAGAGTGGTAGTGTTTTTCCTCTCCATACTAGTATGAGTTTATTCTAAACATTTTTGAGTGCTGAATCCTGTAGCAAACGGTCACACTAATGATGAAGTCAAACTAAAGGGAGGGTTGCGTACATTTTTTTCGCATATAGTTTTAAAGGCGATCTGGAGATGAATTGTTATCAGTTTTTGGATAACTTAAATCGGAAAAATAACGGGTGTCACGTGTGTAAGGCATAATGAAGTATGCAGACCGATATAATTCATCGTACGATAGACAAAGTTCTAATATGCTTATAATAAATGATAATGAAAATAATGATTAACTTCTATTATGTTTTTTTTTTTTCAAATATGTTATGCCATTTTTATACCCTATCCTAAGGGTATATTAAGTTTGATACATAGTTTGTAACATAGAGAAATATTAAAGATAGACCCAACAAAGTATATATATAAATGATCAGCATCAGTAGCCGAGTCGATAAAGCCATGTCCGTCCGTCCGTCCGTCCGTCCGTCTGTCCGTCCGTGTGTCACCAGTTTTTGGGCCTTAAATTTTGAGCTAGGTTGATGAAATTTTGTATACGAGGTCCTTGGAAAAGTAAGCAATACAAGTGTAAAAATTTTTAAAATCTGCCCACTGACACGCCCACTTTTCAAAAAAAATTACTTTTTTCACTATTTTCATATGAAACTCGAAAAAACTTCCTTAAGCAAATATGTATATATCCACTTAATCTACAAATTGTCTATACATTGTATATGGCCACGCCCACTTTTTAGGGGCGTTTACTTCAAAAATTAATTTTCGAGTAAAAATATTAGTCTATAGGGCAAAATAGAAAATTGTGTGAATACATACATACGACCAAATAAGATAGGGATAGGGTATCATACGATCCGCTCCAGGCGGATTGCAGCACTTTTTCACTGGTTTTACTTAAATTTCGTCTTATATTGCACCCTTTTACTCAACTTTTTAAAATAAGCAATAAAATGTATTGCAGTACAAACGACGTAATTCTTAAGATGAGAAAATCCTATTGTTTTATTCCTTTTTATTACGAGGTCAAAATGTATGTAATTTTGTTTTCAATGCTCCGTTAGAGTGGGTTCATGTTAAAAAACAAATGACAGTGTCAAGTGAACAGCGGAAGATTTCCGCCAAGTGTTTATAAATTTGTAAACGAAGACAAATCGTTAGCGGATATTGTCCTTGGAAAAGGCTGTGGGAAAGCATAAAAAAAAACAGAAATCGTCGATTATCTGTGGAGATCAGGCCATCCACGCTAATTAAATAAAAGGGATGAAGATCCATTCATGACACTGTCCGGAAAATTAACACAGCCGCTTCTAAAATTGTATATCCGAGCACGAGTTTGACATATTGTTAAACAATTTAATAAAGACAGTAAAAAAACTAGCAACAAACATAAATATTTGACTGATTGGAAATTTTTTTTTTTTTTTTTTTTTGAGTCATCCTGTGCCAAATTCCGAACCAGTTTTTCGTTTCTTTTATCCCTTTTTCACTACAGCACTCATATTGCCGTCTATTTCTCGTGTCTGTGAGAGTATAATTGTGAACTGATAAGAAACACGTGGAGAGTGTCCCTATACTCATTATGAATATACTCTGGTTAGAGCTTGCTAAAGTCTGTGAGTCCATTGTGGGTTAGTCATGAATTAACCGCAAAGTTGATGAACGAGGATAATAGCTATGATCATAATATGATACAAAAGCAAATGCATGGTGGTCATAAGTAATGTCAACATTATATTCTAAGAATGGACTTTCGGTGAATATGCAATGAAATCTGTTCTTGATACGAGAAGGTGCAGGCCAATCAAAGAAAATATCTTGGAGTGACAACGAATAGTTTGCTGTTCTATTCAAAGTATGAATAAAAGAACTCCCAGTTTTCTGTGATCATAAGAGTGCTCTTGGAAAGGCACCAGGCTTATTACCAGAAAAGGCTGTTTGAACCTCAATCTATGATTAAACTATTTCTGGGTTAAAAGTCGATTGTTTAGTATGATATTTTCTCGTAAATGCGAGACGTCTTGAACAAAACTAAGAGAAAAATGGTCTCAGGTTCACGGGAGTTTTTCCAAGCAAGCCGGGGTCTATTGATGCTATGAATTCATTTTTTGGTGCTAGGACATCAAAGTTCGAGCACTATTACGAGGACCACTCGCTGGTACGCAGTTAGCTCCAAAAAAGGTTAAGAGTTTTTTATGGAATATAACGCCTGTACTCATTCAACATTGCTAGGACACCGTAGACATTCAAGCCTGATGCCTTGCTCAACTTGTAACCACTACCAAAGTAAGTGAATGAAGTAAATACTGCTGCGCAAGATGCCATTAACTAACTCTCTTCCAGTTACCTAAGAAAGTGATGTTTCGGACGAAGTTCAGGGAACATTTTTCAGGCTGTGAACCTATCAATGTTCTGTCAATTTTGTCATAATAGTAATATATAATACTGTGATAGTGACTCAAATTATGTTGCTAAAATTTCTAGTTATCCATATTTCCCTATGTTTGAATGGCTAACAGCTGATAAAAATTGTTGCTGGATACAAATAAAATACCACAATGGACTAAACGCTCATAATCAATTGATACGCTCGATTATTTGATGAGCTTACACAATTATAAGGATATTGACTGTAATTTTGATTGAAATTAAGTAGTTAGCATTAGCTAGTAGCTATTCGGAGTATTGCACTGAGGAAATAGAAAATTAAACCAGACCTTATGCAGTTTCTACAACAGCTTGCTGAATCTGCAACAACTAAAAAGACAGCAAAACACACAAGTAAGAAATAAGTACTGGAAGGATTAAATCTTGTTTTTAGAAATAAATATTGCACATTGTTAAATAAAATTTGTTAACCTTCTCCAAGAATTCAAATAAACAACGGCCTTATGACGTAATAAGATTGTATAATAAATGTGGAACGTATTCGCTCAAATCTTCCACAATTTACTAGTCACTGTCAGCTGTCAAAAAATCGTAAATATTACAGGTTATGTGATCACAATTACCAAGTAAAAAGTACTCAGGCTAAATAAACTTTTTATTAAAAGATATTTAATAAGATTTCTTCCAGAAGCTGTTCATAAATGAGTTTCCCAACCAAAGACGAACGTGCCAAATGCTGGGGAACGCGTGACGAATTCTGGGCCTGCCTTGACACTCATGCTCCCACCTACCAGATTACCAGCGGCCAAGATGTGCCCAAACAGTGCGCTGCCCTCCGAAAACTATACGAACAATCTTGTCCCAGCCAATGGGTTAAACATTTCGACCGCAAGAGAACCTACGAACAATTCAAAGAGAAAATGGTTCAAGGTTACGACCCCTTGGAACAGAAGGCTAAAGCCAACTGATACTTTCGGTAGCACAGTCATTAGGTTTAGGTATTGAAAATGCGTAAAATCAATGTAAAATACTTTTAATAAATTAGATAAAAAGAAATCCGATTGCTGGTTTATTTTCAGTTGTTTATGAGTCAATGTGTTAAGTCTTTGGTTGTCATTGGTGTTTCAAATGGCATGTCCACAGATATCGAGACAATATGCTTCCCTGGAATCATAACGTTGCCCAGAACTCGAGCGTCTCTTCCCTCCTCTAGGTATTCAGCGCACATGGACAAAACCACATTCGCGTCCTTATCAGTGCAATTGAAGAAACCAATTAGAACACGTCCGTCGGTGATTACTACTCGGAAAGTTTTCCCCAGCCACTTGCGAAGGTTCGCCCTGCCTTCTGTGAGAATTTCTGGGGGTGCAGGTTGAATAATTTGCTACAAATAAGAATCTTTAGAAATGGCGAGTATGGATCATATTTTTAAACGCACTTCTCTTTGGAGTGGTTCTGCAGTATATTCCGAACCGGTACTACTCATTTTCCAATTGAATATCAAAATCTAATATTGTATAAAAATGAATTTAATAGTTTTGCAACATTCTTAAGTCAGAAATGTGTAAAATATGTCCTAAAATATAAACTAATGCACAGAATTTTGTTTCACAATTTGTGTGTATGTGCACAAGTGTCAAATTGGTCTTTCACTATGACAATCAGGTGGCGCTAGTATCATTAGAGGAAATCTGTCACAAATCAGCTGATAGGGAGTAGTTAGGGGGTTCATTCAAATTTTACCTGTTCATTCGTTTTTATTGCCTGCGCCCGTTCGTAAAGTGTGGAAACATGGATCAACAAGTGTTTGTTGTTTTAACAAGTAAATATTCCAAGATTTATTTAATTTCTATTTTTAATTACACTTGTTTTCTTCGCCCAGTAAGTGACTCGTGTCATCAGCGTAGTGCTACTGATAAGAGCGGCCCACGTTTAGTGGAACTGGTCAAGGACACCTTCGGTGAATGTCAGGTGCTCACTGAAATTCTCCCCGATGATCGTAATGTCATTAGTAGTAAGTTAAGGGGATATGCCCTAAAATCGGTTCGAGCCATATTTACAACCGGTGGCACAGGTTTTGCTCCACGCGATGTTACTCCGGAGGCGACCAAGGACGTAATTACAAAAGATTGTCCACAGCTGGTACTGGCGATGGCTCTGGAAAGCTTCAAAAAAACTCAATTTGCTGCATTATCTCGAGCTGTGGCGGGTATTTACGAAAACACACTGATAGTGAACTTACCCGGCAGTGAGAAAGCCGTAGTCGAGTGTTTTACCTCTATACGTTCGGTACTGCCTCATGCCTTACAACTGATAACAAATGATCTAAAGTTAGTGAAGCAAACTCACAGTAAAGTTCAAGGCTCGACGACGACGACGTCAAAAATGAACGCAGAACACGTATGTCCGCATAAAACCGCAAGCGGCGATCGAGATGATCGTAATTCCCCATTTCCAATGCTTCCAGTTCACGAGGCTTTGGGAATTATATTTCAAACTGTAATCGCACAGAGAACTACTCCGATTTTCTTATCGCAATTTGTTGCTCCTGTTGATATTCCACCATTTAGGGCATCCATTAAAGATGGTTATGCAATGAAGTCGACTGGTTTCTCAGGGACAAAGAAGGTGATCGGTTACATCGCTGCTGGAGATGAGGTATGTATGTAATTGATTTATTGTCGCTCGGTATTTTAATAACCGACACAATCAGTATGACGTGTGATTGACTAGTCAATCAGCATTTAATAGATATGTTATAAATTTTAAATTGATTGGGGGAGATAACTAGCTCTGAGCGGTTGACTTTATTATTTGTTGAACCTGGTCGTTAAAAGTGGTTGCGGAGATAACGTGTCGTTAGAATTTAGTTTGATATTCTTAAATCGTCTGTGGTGGTACAATATCTTTGAAAGTAAATAAGACATCATGAATTACTATTCCTACGCGGTATTTCTTTGCACGCAAACAAACTTTGCATTGACATTTTAACCTGATTTCAAGGATAAATTTGCATAGCTAATGGAGTTTTTGAATCTTAAATGTACCATGGAATAGGCGTGACTTATTTTCTCCTTGCTTTACAATGCAAGTGAAAGAAATGCTATAAATCTTGACACGCTTTCAATTTTAAGTACTTCTTTGTTATGCGGTGCTCTTGGTTCTTATTTTAAGTAAGTTATCAAGCAATTCGGCTTTTCACATCAAACTCTCCATATTACTTTATTAATTAGCCTTTTTTATAATTAATTTTGGTACTTCATAGGCACCTCTTTTGTACATGTATTTTAAAGTTGGTTTCAATAATAAAAACTTTACTTTCCTTAAATCAGATATCAGATTATGAACTTCAAGAAGACGAATGCTTTAAAATCAACACCGGCGCTCCACTTCCGAATCATGCGGATTGCATTATTCAAGTGGAGGACACAAAACTCTTGCGTACTACGAAATTCGGCACAGAAGACTTGGTCGAAATCCTTGTAGAACCAAAAGCCAATCTTGATATCAGGTTACTTGCATGTGTTTTTACTTTTTCTTATTTTTCATTCTTTTTTTCTTATTCGTTCTTAGACCAATAGGATGCGATTTAAAAAAGGGCACACACCTCTTTCCAAGCTCCGATCACTCTGAAGTTGTTATCAAATCCATTTTGGCATCTGTTGGCAAAACAATTCAATTTAAAAAGCCAAAAGTAGCTGTAATCTCTACAGGCAGTGAGTTGCTCGGAATAAACGATTTGGACTCTTCAGGCAAAATTTACGATTCAAATACAACAATGCTTGAAGAGCTATTGCAGTATTTTGGGTTCGAGTGTATGATGAAACGAGTTCTAAAAGATGAGTAAGTTTAGGCTGATATTACTAAGCCATACCATAACTGTGACGCAATTCTTTTACAATATGTAGTTTTGAATCTTTAAAAACGGCCGTTGGAGATCTTTACCAATCTGTTGATTTTGTTATATGCAGTGGAGGTGTTTCAATGGGTGACAAGGATTATATCAAGCCAGTTCTAGAGAAACTAGGATTCAAAATCAACTTTGGTCGAGTGAATATGAAACCTGGGTAGGATATTGTAGAAGCATAAACAAAATGTTATAACACATTATTTTAATTTTAGAAAGCCGATGACATTCGCATCAAACGAAAATAAGAAAAAGTACTTTTTCGGTTTGCCTGGAAATCCTGTGTCAGCGTTTGTAACTTTTCATCTATTTGCACTGCCTGCTATTCGTTGGGCGTCCGGTTGGGAGAGGGATAAATGTGAGCTAGCGACAATTCAAGTTACTGTAAGTATTTGTATTATAGAATTATACTAATTGTGCATCTTGTACAGAAGTAAAGGCTTCTTAAAGAACAAGAATCACTCAAATATTTTCGTTATTATAAAAATCCTAAGCAAAAACACACTCATAGAATCACAAACTATTGCGTCTTCAGTGTTATTATTTAGTACAGTGTGTAATTATTTATTTTTTTATGATTTCAGCTTCAAAATGATAATATTGGCCTCGACCCAAGGCCAGAATATGTGCGTGCTTCTGTTACCAGTAAGAACGGTCGTCTCTATGCCTCAGTCAATGGCAATCAAGTATAATTATTATTACTTTTATTTGCGATGTAAGTTTGTACATTCTATATAAATTTACAGATAAGTAGTCGATTACAAAGTATTGTTGGCGCTGATGTGCTGGTACATTTGCCTGGTAAGACTGCAGACAAACCATTTGCTTCCGCTGGTGATGTCTTAAGAGCATCGGTGCTGCGCTATGACTTTATATCAAAGTATGAGTAGACTGTATAGCTTTAAGCTGTTAACAAACATAATTATTCTTCCACTTTTGCTTTATTGTTTCTGAAATGAAATTGTTATCCCAGTCCTTGTTGTTATTCAAAAATGCACTTTACACATTTTTTCACACGAGTTAAAATTTGTTACACATTTTCGCACTAAAAATAAATATTTAATCATTATGTCATATCGCATCATTTAAGGAAGAAATTTAATATTTCTATATATTTTTGTAATAAAGGTTAAGAGCCAATAGATATAAAAAGAATTAATATGTTGTTTATTTTAAAGATTTTGTATCAGTAGATTCCATTCTCACCACGTTTGCGTCTTTGCCGACTTTGCTGTAATACTGACGCAGAAGTAGGGACCAATTCATTTGCCTTTGGACTATCAAAAAGACCTAAGCGATCTGTCCGTAAATCCAACAATCCTGAGATTATAATGTTTCTTAAAATGGCTTTAACACAGAAGCTGAACCACTGAGTGATTACAGCTAGAAACATGTCTATTTCTCTGGAAATGGAAAGGGACGGTGTAGGCGTGGTGTATGCAAGTTAAGATCCTGAGTGGTCTTTCTCTAAAGCTTGTCTAGCTAGCAAAACGGCAATTTCGTTTTCCGAGATCCCAGTATGACCTTGCACGCAGCCAAAAGTCAAAGAGTTCAATGATGTGGATAATTGACTATGCATTGTTTTAAGTGCATTATTCCTTCGAACGTAATCCATAGTCATTAGGCTAGCATATGACTCCTCTTTGAAAACGGATGCACTACATTTTACGTTTAGCCAGACGTGCGTAAATGTACTCCAATTCTAACTCTGATCCTGGCCGAAGCTAGTCCAGATTTCTTGGAAAGTCGACTTTATATTTACGCTGCAGCTGAAAGTCTGGTATCATTGCTTCCGAGGGCTTATCTATGAGACATTAGTCGTAAGATACATCTACTAAGTTCATTAAAACCTCACAGTGTACACTAGAAAGCTCCTGGGAATCTGAAACACGCGTTCTTTAAAGTTTTGCCCAAAGAGCAATTACCTATGTACTTAAGTGAAAGCCTTTTCCATTAAAAAATTCATGCATTAGCTTGAAATCATCATAGCAGTAAAGATTCTAAACTAGTTTTAAAAAATAAAAGGTATGAGGTTCAGTCAAGACAATTTTATCAAGGTATCGGAAACTCTCTACTCTCTCGACTATGCCCAGCAATTTACGTATGTAAGTATGTACATTTGACCTGGTGAGTTGAATTCCTGGTTGATCATTCTTATTGTTTCACTGAGTTAATTTTCAGCCCAACGACTGCTTCTCCCTTTACATTCGCGGTGGGTGTGTAGGTGCATACATATGTATGTACGTCGACAACCTAGTCGAGGTATTTCAATTCTGACGTTAGAGTCCAACGAATTCCTTCATTTCTTGCTGACAAAGCAACATTCAGCATATCTATAATCACCAATAAAAAAGTATTGGTGAATGAATGCAGACTTGTTGAACCCCACTTTAAACCTCAAGTACCTTATGCAAGCATCCTCTGTGCGAAAACGTGTTGATTCTGTTGCATTCTTTTTTAAAACCAGGATATTGCTGCCTTAGACTTCAAATACATTTCTAAATGCCACTCTAACCTTTCCGATCCTGCTAAACACATCTAGTGGCATTATTCGCCCCATATCGCTGCTGTGATCCTGCTACTGATGTCAAATCGGTTCTAACACTTCTTCAGCCAGAAACCTTTAAACAGAATCTTAAGTTTATTCTCTCATCAAAGTCTAAGGAATGAATCTAACTGACTCTACATGGTTATTGGGTCGGACTACTGCGCATGGAGTTCGAGGATCGGATCCAAGATAATCCCAACATTTTTAATGCCTCCACTTCTAGGGAGAGTCTGACAAACATCCAAATGTATTAATATCAAAAGTCTTCTCTGTTCTTCGCCAACTGCATTGACCTGTTCAATGTAAACATGTAGAAAGGTAAACCGCTTACAAAAGGGTATACATATATATCTATGAGGAGCTAGGCCTTTCGCCTCGAATATCCCAAATATTTCTAGGTTATATATGTCTTGTAGATAAATATTGCAGATTTCGAATATATGTCTTGAAACCAAGGAAGCTATCTCCTACTTTAAAGTCTTTACTTTGAGACTTCCTTAAAATCTAACTTAATTCAGACCCCTTGCAAGGAGTACAAAAATCCCACTTAAAAATCTTAAAACCACATATTTTGTAAGAGTGTGTGACACGTAGATGATATTAGTTGTTTTATTTATCTTTCAATAGTTTTACAAAAAAGCGATCAAATTTATTATTAAGATTAATTTATATAATAAAATATATTTACAAATAATTTTTGGCGATAATATATACAAATCCAACAGATAATATTTAAATAAAAAAAAAATCGAAAAACCAATTCGGCTGAGAAAATTGTTCCAATTTTGTCGCAATCAATTTGTGTGATTGTCCACCAGATGGCACAATATCCCCGCCAAATTCTGTGTTTCCCTCAACAAGAAAAAGTCTAAATTCGTTTAGACTTTCTGTACGGCCCCCATGTCCATTCTCAGACGAAATGATGACCTGCATGGCAACGTTATGTTATACTTGTTTTGTGGCACCGCTAATTGATATCGCTCCTGTGGCCTTATGTCCCAGAGAGCGTGTTCGATGGCTGTTAAGGCACTGGGTGTAAGCACTTCGGCTGAATACTGAGTAGGAGCACCCTCGCAATCCGATATGACTTGGAAAATGAAACAAAATTTAAGTTTTTGTACGAAATTATTAAACAAAAAATGTATATAACTACCATGCGGTATAGGTGCCCGGAATAAGGATTCAGATGGGACACCATTCGTATCTAGAGCAACCACATTAATGCCATACGGTTGCAGCTCCTTTCGTAGCTCCTCTGCACATTTTTCCACGGCCACTCGAGATGCATTGAATGCTACAAGTTCTTCACCGCCATTGCCAGCACCTAAGTAAATAAGACGACCCCGAGTTGGTCGCAAGAGGCCAACAAAAGCTTTGGCTACTCTCAGCGATCCAAGAATGTTAGTCTTCAGCATCGTTTCCCATTGTTGGACGTCTTGGCTTTCAATTCTTCCACGGAAAATGCATCCACTAGTATTGATTACAGCACTGATGCCACGTTCACCAGCGTTCAGATGTGAACCCATTGCATCGGTAGCTTCACGGAGAATATCTTCACGGGTTACATCTAATTGCATTGGAATGATCGATCCTTGGGTCGGTTCAGAGCTTCCTTCCTTCATTTTTATCCAATTTTTTAAAAGCTTGGCCGGAATTGAATCAACAGAGTCTTTCATTCCGGCAAACACTCGACAACCTCTGTTGGCCAAATGAGTGCATAACTGAAGGCCCAAAGCGCTATCAGCGCTAGTTACTAAAACAGTTCCACTCTGTTGTTCAGACAAATTGACTTGAGTGCTGCGTACTTTACATAGCAAGTATAACAGCAAGGCTCCCGCTATTGAGAACAATGCAAGGAGCTGGAAAGCTAAAACTAAAGCTGTCATCGGTTCCATTATGGCATGTCTGTAAACAAAAACAAAAAGAACATTTAGTATTTTTTTTTTTACTAAAAACTTGTTTGAGGTAAATTTAAGAAAAAGATTTTTAGACAACCCATATGTCTGAGCTCTTAAACAGATAACGGGAACTTAGTTACAGAATCTTCTACAAGTTTTTTTTCTATCAGGAAACCAGGAGACAGCTCCTCTACAGGATTCATGGATGTAACATTAAAGAGCAACTAAAATACAAGTACAAACCAGGTGAACTTGTTTAGGACACAAAAATAAATGCTTAAGTATCAATCCCTCTAATCCGGAATCGACCAATCTTCAAATTAAGATGTGGATCATCTCTTACGAGTTTAGAGGTGAAATTTATGAGCCATCTGAACCCGTATCTCATCTTTCCAAAATTCATAGCGCTACTTGTGGGGCTAAAATGCTTTTTCTTTTCGAAGGTTTTGGCTTCTTCGACTGTTTTGTCAAGTACTTCTTCAGCAGGTCGCAATACTGCCGTCACCTGTGGAAAATTTCGTCCTCGTCCAAAAGGAGTTGACATGATTATCTTTTGATCAACAACCTGTCACCAAATCGATCACATTTCGATCGACATATGCTCCAGTATTCTAGGTATTCTACCTTTCAGAGGAGCCAACGTGAACTTGGTTCACTACCTAGTTATAGCCAAGGTACAGATGCGGAGAGAGAAATTCTTCTTTATCTTTGGTCCAGTCTGCACAGACGGTGAGAAGATATAATGCCGAACTATAGGGCCTTTACAAGGACATCGACTTGGCCAGAAAAGTCCGCAAATAGCCCAACATTATAGCTTCGAATCCACCCCGGATGAACTGTGCAGTAAAAGACGACCTCGCGCTAGATGGCGAAAACAAGTGAAGGGGAATTGCGATCCACCAGATTCCAATTCGATGGGAGCTTAATGATTTCTATTAATAGAGAGGCACATTAACCAATTTACTTTTCTGCAATTTTAGCTTCCATTGTCCACCGCCATGTTCCTTTGTCTCCTAAATGAATCATCCATTGCATAATATATTCGCCACATTCAATAGTTTTATTCATACAACAGTAGACTTGTGCTCCAGGTGTTGGTGTCGACAATTTGAGTTTCCCCTTTGTACAGAGCCAAACAAGGTGTAACTACGCATTACCATCAATTCTTTTAAAGTCTCCTCATATGAAAAATTAAGGAATAATTAGCATTCCAGAAGCGTACAATCAGACGATCAATTAAATGAGGCAATAGATTTATCTTCAAATTGATTAAATTTTTAAATAGCTCCTAAAACAAATAAAATCTGAGAAAGCTATTTTATGCACAAACTGCAATAACAATTCAACATTGTCTAACGCCATGGCATGCTTAATCGTTTGTAATTTAATTTAATTCAATGCAAACATTAAGTTCAATAAACAAACCCGTTGGATAGTGCGACGATCGAACGGAAGTCGATAACCATTTCATGTTTGTACTTCCTGTTATATGAAATTCAATTGGAAGACAGGTTCAGTTATTGAGCAGCCGGCTATGGAAAACACCTCCCAACATTGAGTGCAACTAAACCGACAGTAATATTTCTTGTAATACAGGAGCTCGTGCTGTTAAGAAACGCGTTGAATTTCACTTTCATGCTAAGTAAGCTCGTGACCGCCCAACAACGAGTCAGTGCAGCTATTCATTTGATTCTCTTTTCATTTCTTCTGCAAACATTAACATTGAAAATACCACGGTGAAATATCTTTACTCTGTAGGTAAAGACCTTGCATCTCATGTGGGAATCTCGTTTAGCCATATCTGATTTTCCCATGGCGCTGCCGGTGCATTGTTCGATCTTTTGTTTGAGCAGGGTAATGCACTTGGATGCGCTTCCAAATCATGCCTATGTATAATGAATTAATTTTTGATCTGATACGAGATAGCGGATGAATGACATATTGCTTGGTTTAAAAGTTGACGCCCTTTTTAACGAGGCAAAGATGATAAGCATGTGTAAATCTTGCAGTTTGACATTGAATTTAAAGCAGGTTATTTAATTTGTGGGAAAATGTTTGTTCATGAATTGAGCTGCTCAATGTGGTACTAAAATTTTAGGTACCACCATCTTGCCTTTGAAGTAGAAGCACGACAATGCAGGAGAGCATGGATGCTGTGAAAAATGGGGGCAGGAGAGTCTACAATAAAATTCACTCCATCTTATGTGAGAAATTTATCCACTTTTTGAATGTGAAGTAATATCCTACTGGAAGTAATAGTATCACTACCTTGTGAGAAATAATTAGCTTCATTTGTTATATATACCCTCTGTAACGAAGGTGGGTTAGCGCCAGACGCCTCACCGACGGTATGTCAGCCACTTATAGGCAGGATGAGTGGATGCCTTTGTCCGCTAATAGGATTTCGCCCCTTTTTTCCAGCAGAGTTTAGCCGATCATGTGACTTCGTCATTCTGCTAAAGGATATCAATACCATTTACCTCAGCTGACCCTAGCAGAGAAGAGTGGAAAGACAGCCACATACCAAATGCCGAATCCATAGCTATTTACACTGATGGATAAAAATGGACACCGGTGTAGGATCCGGAATCTTCTCCGAATTACTGGGTATATCCAGATCTGTACGACTCCCAGACCACAGCAGTGTTTTCCAAGCGGAGGTCCTGGCAGTGAAAACAGCGGCCCGTGTGTCTGCCGTAAGAACAATACCGCCAGAAGGTATCACTTTCTTTATCGACAGCCAGGCAGTTATCAAAGCAATTACCGCCATAGAAATAAAATCCAAACTTGTGAATTGCTGTCGCGAAGAGCTTAAGGTTCTTGGAACACAGCACAAGTTTCTATTCTGCTGGGTCCCTGGGCACGAGGGCGTCCCGGGAAATAAAAGGCAGATGATTTAGCAATTAAAGCTTCATCGGACCCACTTGAACTGACCGACCTCTCCATAAGCATCCCGCCCTGCGCTCTCAGGCTTAAAGCAGGGA
Source organism: Chalcosyrphus nemorum (assembly GCA_949716465.1). Taxonomy (NCBI): domain Eukaryota; kingdom Metazoa; phylum Arthropoda; class Insecta; order Diptera; family Syrphidae; genus Chalcosyrphus; species Chalcosyrphus nemorum. Next base: position 37,812,382 of record OX454332.1, read on the forward strand.
AACTGGCTATGAGAGAGGCGAACTTGAGATGGAAGTCCCTAGATACTTGCAAAACTGCAAAACAACTATGGCCAACTTTTGACAAAGAAAGGTCCGAGAGAATTATCCTCAAGGACCGACGTTCATGTCCATTCTCGTGGGGATACTCACGGGTCACAACACTCCGCGGTACCACCTAAAGAAACTACGTCGGACGGAAGAAGAACTCTGCAGAGGATGCGGCGTTGAGGATGTTATAGAGGACACTACTTTTTCTAAGCCCCCCTATGGGTAACATAGGCGGCTATAAGCGAGTCTAGTGTTAATAAATTTAGGGAATGTGACTCGCTTCGCTCGCTAACAGGATTTCACCTTTTTCTCCGTAGCGCTTAGGTACTTATCCGACTTCATTATTGCGCTAAGGTATGTGAACAAGTGTCATGCAAGCATCCAGAGTCGAAATCTCTTTCTATTGATATTGTACAATAGGTAAGTGCAGTATGAATAATGTGTACATATTTCTTAGTGGAATTTGGAGATTTATTGCACAGAAACTTAGTTGCATACAGGCAAAATTGCTATAATTGAGGATAATTCGTCAAATGCTACTTGGCACTATAGGTGGAGTAAATTCTCTTAGAGTAATTTCCTTGCATCGAAAAATATTTTATCAACTATTCCACTTACCTATGGCCGTAAGAGACAAAAAAGCTACCGCACATGGCTATCGGCAAACATCTGGTAATAGACCGATGAATGTACAGCAATAAGGCTTGGATTTCAGCGACCTCAGAATTAAAAAAAACGAAAAAATGTTGCTAAAAAGTAGGAAGTGTAGTGTAGTGTTAAACATGATAAATGTTAGCATGTCAACAAACTGACTTCAAGGGCTGAAGAAGCAATAAACAGGAGCAAGTCTATCTCTAAGGATTGCTAGTCACCCAGTGATCAACTCACTAGACGGTGATAACACATCAGAGGGTGCTTATATCCAACCCAAACATCTCGACCAGGCAGTAGATATGGACCTTAAAATAAACATTGCCAAAATAATACTCCTCAGCACTCCTAAAGCCCGTTATCAATTCATCGTTACCCATCATTAAGTCGAGACAATACACAAGGGGTCGTTAAAGGCGGTGGTAGCGATCTGAGTGTGGGGACCAGAATCAAAGAAGGCCTTGGCCCTTCATGTGCTACTATAAGAGAGAGAGTTTGCAATACCTTGGGAGTATTGTATCAACCTATTGGCGAAGTACTCCAATTAGCTTAATCACCAAGCTACGACTGTTCCGTTCCAACGTTGTATCCGTGCTGCTATATGGATGTGGTACCTGCAGAGTGACCGTCACTATCACGAGGAAGCTGCAAACGTTTGTCAATAAGTCCCTATGCTACTTCTTAAGGATATTCTGGCCAAACAGTATCTCTAACGAACAGCTTTATCAAAAAACCTGCCATGAACCTAAAGGCTCAACCATACGACGACGAAAGTGGCAGGGGATCTCTCACACACACTCTCCGAAAGGGTGACAGATCCATAGCTAACCAAGCAAAGCAATGGCCCAGGAGTACGTGGCGCAGAACAGTGGAGAAGGAAGCACGGCAACTGGGAAAGAGTTGGGGAGAGCTGAGGCACATTTCCCGAAATCGCACACGATGGCGCGTAGGTGTTGTAGAGGCTCTAGGACCCTCAACGGATTACAGGACAAAAGTAAGTAAGTTTTCTATTTCCTAATAAAGAATACCAGCAAAGCTGTTACTTAGCACTCCAAATCCTGTGAGATTTGAGTTCCACAAAAATTGTTTATTTATTGCTTTTTGTGCGTGATCAAGTGGAGAGGTAGTATATTTATACATGCACAAGCTAGACAATATTTCATTTTGTTCGCAGCTTCCAAATTATACACTTTATTGATAATTCATTGTTTCGTGATTTCTGCTATTTAAACATCCATTATCAGTGTATAGCTATAGCTACTTGTGCCAAAATCAAACGTGCAAAACTAATTGCTAACCAGTGAAATCGGTCAATGAAAATAGAAGAAGACTGTACATTCGAATTGTTCGGCTTTTTATACTTCTTCTTCGTATTTGGTTATTGCTTTTCAATTGGAAACTATAGAAATAGTTTCTAAATTATTATTATTTTTTTATTTAGTACCTAGATTGCACACTTTCGGTTTTCCGGCGACTGCTCACCGCCTACGTAAGTAAACATTTCGAACAGTTTAGCTCATTGAAACTACTGCAGACATATGCATGTGTATCTAACACTTCTGTACATGTATATCGTTTCGAGTATCAAGGAGTTGCATTATTAATAACACGTTTAATTATTATTTGACTTTGGTAAGACTAATTAAGGCGAAGCTTAAGCCACAACAACAAACAATAATTATTGAGGTTTTTATATTGCAATCACGTGCGATGAAGCAATCGAGTTAGGCTTGACTTGGTGGTCTCTATTGTATATTCTGCTTGGTCTTCATTTTGCATTTTACTCACTTTTTGCTTACTTTTTGTGGCGTCAAGTGTTTTATGTATGTGGCTTGACTTCGATTCAACTGAGCTCTTTGAGAAATGAAATTGTTCTATTTGGAGTACTTAGTCATTTAATGGGCAATCAAAATGCGTTGTGGGGCACTTTCGATTGGCATCTGGTTTGCAATTAGCCCAAAAGGTAATTCTTTGACCTTCGCAATATACATCTGTACATACAATTTTTTTTTATTTTATTCACTTTATTTCATCTTCATCGTTCTATAGCTTTTTGTTTATTGCTTCGTTAACGCTTGGCTATTTTTTACCGGAACATGGACTCTTACTTTGTTATGATCTATGGTCACACGTAGTGGCCACAAATTATGCGTTGAGGGAACCAACGCATTGGGTAACAGTTGATATGTTATATATGTGCATACAACAGCCAGCGGTAACAAGTGCAACAATCGTTTATGCAATGGTGTAAAGAAAATTTCATAGTCTTGTATTTCAGGAAGTGCACTGGAAAGAAACACTTGTATTATGTAACATCGCCCAAATTTAAACAGTATGAAGCATGAGGTACTTCAGTAAATGATTTCATCATAGAAGTTTAACTTTGACTGTAATTCATGGTGAATTGTTTAATTCATCTGTCAGTTAGTTTGACATACATACATTTTTTTAGGATCGTGGAGCACTAGCACATGCTTATTGAAACAACTGATATGTTTCCTAGAGCGAGAGCAACTTTATTCTAGTAGTCGATCCTGCTGCCCCATTTTGGTGGGTCCTGGGGCATAAAGGAACTACAGGGAGCGAAAAGCAAATGAACACTGAATGATGTTGCCATCAATCCGTATCTCTAGAAAGAAGACAAAATCCATCCTCACTAAAACCAAATGAAACTTAGCGCTCGGCGATCTACAGAAGAAGAATGCGATTAAGCACATATGCCATATCCAGACCTTGTGGCAACGTAGACACACAGAAAGGCACGGAACACTTAGTTCTTACCATTTTTCCAAATTCCCCCTGCAGGAACTCCCACATGGAAAAGCCATTGATCTTTTTGAGATCTGAGTGCAGGCTGGATCTCCACGTTTCAGCTTATTGAATATTGATCCCATCTCAGATAGTTCAGTCGCTTCGAGCAAAGCTATGACCTCTGTCTGGAATACAATGCATAAATTATAAAGTCCCACAGGCACCTGTAGGTTCATATCTTTTGAATATGTACAGAGTTAGCCATGCCGTGTTAATTTTAAACTCATCTATCTTTCCAAAGATAAACTACATTACTTCACAAAGTTTCCTCTGATTCCTCGGTGGAAAGAAAGAAAGGAAATACTGAAATACACTTTTTCTCTCCTGTAATTGTATTTGTAAGTCAAGTGGTAGAAGCTACAAGAATCTGTGAACATGGGTTTGACTCTCATTCAATGGTCGGCAAAGCGCTAATTTTCTTGCCAGAATTGATACTAAAATTAGCCATTATTCGTTCAAATTTAATCATATTATAATAAATTCTTCATTTAAACTTATGAGTCATCATCCTCGAGTATACATACATATACACAAGTGTTGTCATTAAATTTCAGCATCAATTTTCACTGCAAGCGTGCCTCGAAGCCCCAGCTTAGTCTGCAGTTCTAGTGTCTTACTAAATTATATGTCAGATCAAAAATTAACTTAACAAGAATGATAAATACACTCGCACTATTCTTTTAGATTTTTTTTCTGACTCTGACCTCAAATATTTGTCATTAGACTGTCAAGTTGCATGTACATACATATGTATATTAGTCATATAATTGCTCAAAGTTCAGAAACACTTCTATGTTGTCAGAAACAATTGCAAAGTTTCCCATGTATGATTTGCACAATGGATGTTGAAACTATAAGTAGCTGCTCCAAATAGGCACAGAAAACAATGAATCCATTTACCAATTAGAACTAAACGCAACAGACGTCCCTTGCACCTGACTTTTAAAAGTATAAAAAAACAGCACACAAAAAGCCATTATTTAATAAAAACTTAGACCAGGAAATAAACTAGGAACAATTTGCAGCCTTAGTTCATAACCGCACAGTGCTGGTCGTAAGCATTAAGACACTTTCATTTTGAAGTTAATATCCATGATAATCGATCTTAAGGATCATTTTCACTAACCACCGTGTTAAATGCTGCTCTCCAAGCTGACATACGAGTACTAATTTGATTTCTCAATGGCGCCTGCATCCTCAGTATCAGCAATGTTCTTTACTTATGGCCAATACTGTAAGAGTTAATGGGTTTCCCTTGAATTCATCAGGGACTACATTATGCCTTGGCACACGTATAATCTTTTGTACACAAAAAAAATGCACTTACAACAATATGCTCACCTCTAAGCATAACCAGAAAGTGGAAGCGGCCAACATTTTCATCAAAAAGTTGATTGCGGTTTTAATTTATAAGAGAGAAACCGCATCGGGGTTGTACACGTTTGTTCGCCCATATGCGGTTGAACCAAGTGGCCATTACGAATGACACGGTGCAGGAAAACGTATCCATATCCGCCATTTGTGAGATATGAAAGTGCAACGTCTATTCGTTGAGGAACTCATGAACGAATGAGTTAGAGGAAAAAAGCACAATAAGATTCGCTGTACCCATTACGTTGGTTTATTTTATGTGTTTCTGTGTTTTTTTTTTTTGCAAATTACTTTTTTTTTTATTTACGTTGTTAACTTTGACAACAAATTATGGAGGCTGAGCTAAATGATCTTTAGCACAACACATATGTATGTACATGTAAATGTATTGCCCAACTGACTTTTAGTATGATGAACTAGAAAACGCGAATATTGCAGTCAAATTCTGTAGGAAATTAGTTTCTTAACTAACTTGGTATTGAAAGCTGCAAGCGTTTAGGCTGGAAAGTTGATAGAGTATTTCACTTAGGCCATAATTGGTCTATTTTGATGACTACAGAGATTCATTTATTAGCCGAACGACACGCATGTGGAATGAACTCCTAGGCTCTGTGTTCCCTCATCACTACAGCCTTCAAACATTTAAAGCCAACGTGCATAGGTACCTCCTCTGTTCCTCTTCCCCCATTTCGTTCTGTGTATTTCTCTAGACAACCCGTTGAACCAGCCAGATCTTATTATAAAACGCTGGAGTTGACCTGTGCTACTACAGTTAATTTGTCGAGGTTATCAGAGAAGTAAACATCTAGACGCAGTATATTTTTGAGCCGGACATTTGCATAGAAGGTAGAGTGTAGTCTCTTTTTCCCCTCCTCATGTAGTCTTGCTGAAGTCGTTAGAGAGGAGGCGTAGCCTGATGGCGTGTCGTATACACCTTCACCCTGGTTCTTTTTTAGAACCATCTATGTAGAAGCAGTCAGATCTGTTTTGAGACCCTCACGTTACACAAATAGTTTGTCTGCCACATAAATGCGAAAGAGTGAAGTCAGCGTCTTTAAGAAGGAAGTCTAGTTTCTCTAGAATGGATGAGGGTCCAAAGCGCGTAAACTCGTCAATACATCTTCCCTTGCAAAGGCAGTCCATATTGAGGTGTCTTGAGAGAAGAAGAAGACTAATAGGACCGTGTGCCTGTGATCGCAAAGAAAGGAACTCCTCAAAGGTGGGGGAAATAAAATTCAAGGAATTTCAAATCCCACAGTAATCAGACTTAACTGCTACATCTTACTACCTACCAGACAGAAACCTTTATTAGGAGAATTGGTAAAAAACGTTGGCGTTATGATTGGGTGACTGTGTTGCTGTTCTCCGCTTTCAAACGAATAATTTAGTATACAAAGGCTGAAACAGTAGGTTTTATATGTTTTCAAACACGATCCTAAGAAGCCCAACTGTCCATTCTATAAGTGCATTGAATTAAAAAGCTATTTTAAGTGCATCGCATGGTTGTCAAAATATCGCATTGCTATTCGAAAAAAAAAAACTCTTTTTTACGTCTGTTGAAGGATTAAAAATATCATCGACATGGTTTTCTCACATAAATGAAAAAATAATATATCTTACAATTTAATACATGTCAGACAATGAATTTCATTTAAATGCATTTAACATGCTAATCTCAAAACGTTGTCAAACATATTCAAGCGAATGCCATGAGTATCGACATTTAAAGGAATAATTTTGTCATAAAACGTGGAAAAATATGTTCACATCCCTAGATTAAAAGCATTTCGGATGCAAAAAAAGAAATATCAGTTAAATGAGCTTACGACTAAGTATTTGCATAATTTGTTTACCATTTTTAACTTCCGTAGATGTATCTATATGTTTACATATGCACTTGGTTTATTATCATAACCGGTGTTTAATATAATTTCAGATGACCTCAGTAATGTCAAGCTATCGATAAGAAATATGTAAAATTTGACAAGGGAAATGTTATCAGAGGTTAGGTATCTAGTTGTCAGTGATTAATTCCGTGTAAACAACCATAATGTATTCATCATTTGACCTTAAAACTACTGAAGATAAATCTAGCGACCTAATTAAAAGTTACAGTTCATATTTTTAGTACTAGAACTCTTTTTCTACTTGAGAACTATAATGAGATAGAAAATTTGTAAGGTCATTGTGTTGTAAAGAAATTTCTTTTCTAGTACTGACATAAACTGACTGACAATTTCTATTCTAGTACTGACATATTTCATTGTCACCACAGTTGGATCCGTGGATTATTTGCACGGGTTTGCCTATGAAACCAAACAGTCAAACTAAAAACACAGATTTATAGATTCCACAAGCGGATAGACGGAATTTAAATTTCATTTACCGATATGTGGTCGCATATTTTTGCTATTTGTTTGCGAAAGACTCTGCGCCTACAGGCGTACACAGCAAACTTCAGCACTTAACTAGGGTAACAGCCGTACCTATTTGGCTGTGACAAAAATACAAAACAAACCGAAGGCAAAGTAAACAGTCAAACGAATAAGTAAACGTTGTCGTCGTCGTGAAAGCCATTGGTAAAACATAGGTACTGAAGGTTTAAACTCGATAATATTGGGCAAAGTAGCAATTTACTCGACATTGGTCGAATGGACAAAGTGTCTTCGGCTTGCATGCGTAAATACTCTGACGAAGCAAAAGTGAAATCTTATTTATTTAGTAAAGTGTAGCCAGGTACAAGTGTAGCTGAAGTATGATTGAAATGCAAATTGTTGGCGATTCATTTTGTCTCAAAGTAAAAAAAAATTAAAAGAAGCTAAACGTACCTGCTTATGCATTAAGTAATGCAAAATGAGGCAAGCACTTCGATCATTGAAGCTGGACTTTGGGTGAAGAGGAGGAGAGCTAGGAGATCTACCTACATATATTCATAGGTGATTAGTTAATTTCTCTCGACGTTAGTATTGCTTTATACATATGTATGTACTTACAAAACACATACATAAGGCGGCATACACTCATTAGTTAACGTCCGACTACCACCATCAACTTGTTTAGCGAAATTAATTGAATAGATACCTGAATTTCTTGCAAATTCAAATTATTGGCTTGCAAAAATAAACAGACTAAACTTTTGGAAAGTCACAACTCTAATATGGATTTGATTTTATGTCCAAATTCAAACACGTTTATTGCATTTCAACGTCTTTTGAACACATTTTGTACAGACTATCGAAAAAGCCTTTAGTACAGACTTCAGTCAAGTCGAAGGCAGTGAAATAAAATGCAGTATTTTCATAAGTGGAACGAAAAACACTCTAATCTCAGCAAACTGATTTTCAAATGTAAATACCGTCAGCATTATAGAGACTGCCTCAAAATATACAAACAACCTATCAGAGTGACCATTAGACCGTCAGCCAGACATCAAATATTACCCAATTACAATTCCTACCCATCTCTTTTGATAAAATTGGCTGGAGATCGGGCTTAGTCTTATAAAAAGTTTCGTTCCTTATAAATCGTCAGACCTAGACTACACTGCTGGAAAGTTAACCAATTAACGCGAAAGATGCAGGTCTGTCTTAATAAATGTTTAAGAATCAATTTGAGCATTTCGTTTGTATCTCTAACGAACAACTTTATATGAGAAGGAGTCAAGAACTAAACAGACGAGATGAACGTTTTAGATGAACGTTAGAGGAAGCTCAAATGCGTAGCAGAGCAGCGAATAACTTGGCGCACAGACGTGGTAGACGTTCCATTAACCCTCGAGGGGTTAAAAGACCCATACAAGTAAAGTAAGTACGTGATATTTTTACTTAGCGATTGCTTAACAATCATACGACGTGAATATAGAATAAGAGCGCATGAATAAATTCAAACAAAAAAATCTTTAAGTCAATCGCACAGAAAGGAACCATTTAATTTTTGACACAAGACATTTATACATACTGCTCAACAGAACAAACGTTTTCTTCTTCTTTTGCCAATTAACTCATTCAAATATGAACTTAACTCTACATACGTCTTTTGAACAAACAAATTCCGTGTTACTCATTTTATACAGTCGACAACGATGAAAGATACAAAAAAAATCATTATCTGAGAATTATTTCTTGTTAATTTTGAGTTCCTTTTGAAAACAGCTATTTAGTGATTTCATACAAGAATTTCAGTTTTGAACTATTACCCTTTTTGAGTGCTGATTCATCAACATGATTTGAACTGATTAATAAAAATGTCTGAGGGTTGCCCTCATAACAGTGCCCACTAGAAGGAGTATGAAGCGAAATTTGGTTTCTCGGAAAAAATACACTATCGCCGTTGAAATAAATTTGATTTCATTGTTAAGAGTTTTTAAAAAAAACCTTAACTTCAAAGGTGCCTGACTGAACTTTCTGCTGAAGCCACAGCATCAAATTACAAAACACGGGATGTACAGCCTAGAGCAGAATTCCTATCGAAAAGTGCACAGATTTCAGACTTATGCTTTATACTTTTCCAGGGAAAGGTTCTAGCTGTGCACAAAGCGACGGATATATTTGAGAGAGGATCAATATCTAACAAGGATATCACCATATTCAGCTGTGTTCACGGTGTAAGAGTCATCCGTTGCCATATCTCAGCTATATTTATGAATTGCCGGACAATGCTCAAGGCATTATGTGAACCAATTATGCTGTGTGCTTGGGTACTGTGATAGAAATGGATGGCAATGCGCGGATAGTATACATTAGCAGCAAAAGCAAGGCGTTGCACTTTCATGTGGGAATATCTTTAGCAACCTTACTATGAAAGACGTTCTTAATAAAATTATCAACATAACTAGCCATAGATGGACAGATCTGGAAAGACACAAGGTGTTCAGTTAGACCGTAGAAAATCGGGAAAAATTTGTAAACTACATATTCATATACCATATTAGAACTACTTTTTGGTCTTGGTCTTCTGAGGAAGCACGCATAGGTACATTAACCTAGCTATTTCTTTATTAATCAAGAGGAGGTTGATTCACAAAACCATTTTCAAACTCTGCAGGCCAAGGATCGAAATGGCTCACTATGGTGCCTAGTGTTTTATAATGATCACATAACCACAGCCAAGGTACCTTTTTCTTGGTCTTCCGTATTGGTACATAAACTGCCATTGAAATAAAAAAAAAAAAAGAAAAATACAAAAGGACTGACAATACAGCTTTATTGCTGATGTTTCTAAATAACTTAATTCTGGTGTTTTTCTTATTTACGCAGAGATCTACTATAGTTCGATCCTTAAGCCATGTAGTCCTTGAGATATTGTTGACTACACTTTAGACATCAAACACTACTTTTTTGCTGAATATCTATTAGTCGACACACTTAAACCCATGTTATATATATTTAGTACTCATTACTCGAAACTTATTCATTCCAGGAAACTAGACATTATTTCACCATAATGAATGTCAAAAGCAAATCACATTAATCAAATCAGTTGTTAATTATTCATACTCAAGCACAAAATCAATAATAATTATAATAATGTGGGAACTTTCTTTCCGTTTCAAGTCAAAAACCATCCACGCTCTGACAACGTAGTTCCATCGCATAATCCATTCATCTAGATCATCTTCTCCGGCATAATGGGATGCTCTCATCTTTAGGTTTGAATTATTTCTATCTCATTCGTCATGTGTGATTTAATTTCACCGGTAGGAATTACGAGCATATTCTGTGCCGGGTTATGTCACACCAGCCAAGTGTGTTAACCGCAATTATTGTACTTTTGCTATTTCAGCTGAAACAAAAATCAGTAAAAACTACTTCAATAATTCGCTATGCACTCCTCACGTAGCAATAGCGACTTATATTACAGGTTATTGAGTTCATGTGGCGAGGATGACGGATGATTAGTTGAGAGTGAACGTCGGTTGTCAGTGTCTGCTTATGTAAATGAGAAATGTAGAAAAAATACGAGTATTTTATAGTTGAATGTCTGAAAGTTTACACTCGTATGCTTCTGTGGTTTAGCTGTTTTAGACGGCACGGCATTGTCAGGTACACAGTAAAGAATGTGCAACAATCGGAGATAGCAAATGATTATACGCGATGGAATGCAATGACTCAATATGCAGCCTGTCGATGCTATCGATAGCATCTTTGAATGATTGGAAAAGTAGCAAAGATTCACAAACATAAGGGTTAAGGCATTGATCATACAATAATCAGTAGAAACGATGAGGCCTCAGGCACAAAACTATTAAGTTATATTACAATAATGCAATAAAACCAGAGATAATGTTGCAAATAATATATTTGAACATATTGCATACATACATATGTTAATACAACTGCAGGGGCAATATTTGAAATGTGACAGTTATAGTATTCACGTCGGGATACAATTTATAACAACTCAATGATTTGCTGATTTACGAACTTTGATTTAAATAAAGCAAAGCTGTGACAGATTTCACAATCATAAGCAATTTGTTCCCATTAAGCATCAATCATTAGCTTAAACAACGCTTGCAGTGACTTTAAAAAAAAAGAGAATCAAATTAGAGAAAGTGCACGGCGGTGTTGTACTAACCTGCACGGAAATGCTAGTCATTTGCAATTAAAGTGGCAAATGGAAAAAGGGCTCTTATATAACATTTCGATTTGTTTTATGTTACACATGGGCTCTCTAAGAAATAGAGTGACTCCTCAAGCTATCGAGCGGATAGTTTGGAAATTGGAAAGGTACAGAAAGCATATATAATGGCACATAAGTGCGGATGTCCAGCCATAGCACAGCTGAAAGTAAGTACTTTAAGAAATTACCCTCTGATGTCTCCTCTGCTTTAGCTCAAAGTATCTTTAGCATAAGTGATCCAGATTTCAGCTAGTTGGCACAACAGTTAATCTTGTTACACACAATTAGAGAAAAACACAAATGATATACCTAGGTCGTAGTGTTGTTTAGGTTTGGCACTTTTTTGTCCATTGACACCCTTAAAAAAATCATAACACAGACGTTTGGTCGTGTTTTTTTCCGAGCTTAATCCAAGCATCTCTTGCCGGCTGATCACTGCAGCATATACTCACAGTAACATATGTATGGAGGAAATATTAAGACAGGTCTGTAAGGGGTAATAGCATTTTCATGTGTAAAATTATTTCTGAAATCACGTATCACATTTCATCAAAGATTGCGGTCGTCTCTCAGGAAGTTGTCGGGACAATTCAACATTCACCTGTGCTTTCTTCTCCAAGAGAATTTATAAGTTAGAGAGATTGATAAACTGAGCAGAATCCTCAAAATAAAAGCTTTTAGAAGAATCTACAATCTTTACGAAAATAATATAGCGAGCTAGAAGTCCTACTCCTCAAAAAATCTAGAAGAACTCTCTACTTCAAATATCGACAAGTTGCTGAACTTCACCAGATCATCAGGATGGTTTGTAAACTCTGAAAATAAATTAATACCCCTGAAATAGTTTTTAGGTATTGTATGGGTTAAATGGGCTAGAGAACAACTTTCTTCCCCGTATGGGTTCCACAAGAAGTCAGCTCTGAAAGCGGCGAAAGTCTTTTTCTTCTGTCAATCCGCATACTTAACCTAACCTAAGCCCATACAAATCCACACAGTTTATTCGTAAACACACGAAATCTGCATAACAGTTCTTTGAAATCAGGATAGAGTGCTGCCGAAAAAAAAAACCCTCCCCTCGAAAGATCCACTCGGAAATATTTCCCCCAGTGCTAAGGCTAAAAAAAAAAAAGAAAAATCAAAAGTAACTAAATCATGGAACGTTAGAAGAGATCTCATTTTATAGGTATTGACCTCGAATGCGCCGTTCCCGAAGTATGAGTTGACAAAACCTTGTAAACGTTTGTGGGAGCCACATTTTTCAGGTTCAATTATTTCTTTAAAAAATCGAGGCTTTGTATAATTCTTGGCAAAAGTTTCAGCTCTCAACGTCAAAAAGTTCAAAAGTTACAAGACTATGACATACCAACCATACCATATAGACACCGTATCAAGTCCATAAATATTTCACCTTTCAGATCCCGAGCACTAAAAATAGTGACATACGTATGAAAATATTTACATATACATTCATATCAAAAGGTGTCATAAAGCTTTGAATTTATTTCAATGAACAGATAAGAAAAAAATCTTAAAAATCGCTTATATATGTAAATTCAAAACAAGTTCATGTTTATTAGTTAGAATATACAAAAAAAAATCAAACCCCCATTCATTAGATATAACTCAGCGAAAATAATTTCAAGATTAAATACGGGCACACCAGAGTGCCCCACCAATATTTGTATACTCGAACTTGAATGCCAAAATCTGGAAACCGCTTTGCGATGCAAAATCATACAAAGGTCGAATCTTACCGTGCTCATGTTTGCTCCCAACTCACGTTCGGAATGCAGAAGATACAAAACCAGTTAGCCAATGGTTCTCTCTCTCTAAGGTATTTTGTTGTTGGCTTAGAAAATGGGTGTGTGGGTTTAAAGTTTCACTTTACCCCAATGAAAGACTGTTACACAGAGTCTATCATTCGCTGCGGGCTGTTCATGTTTAAGTTTAACACTTACTGGATAATGGTCCTCGCCGGTTAACAATTTTAAAAGCAAACAAATTAATTGAATAAAAAGTATTTTCGGCGAGGAAAATTAGTTTTATTTGCTCATTTCTAGGTGAGCAGCACAACAAATTGCTTACCATCAGATATAATGGCTTGTTGTTGAGGTTCTGTTTTACGATCATGACGAAAACCGCAAACATTTAGCAGATTTCTGGAGAATTCTTCCATTTTAAACATGTGAACCACAATTTGGTCAATCGCGTTCTTCTGGGAGTGACTGACCCAAATGTGGGTCACTGAAGAGCAAACATGCTAAAGATGTTTACGGTTGCATAATTAAATAATGTATCTATATAGAAATACATATTGTTTTGATGAAATTAATTCCACATGGCCTTAAGTTATACACAATCGGACACATGCATGAATTTATTTTTTTCAAAAATGTATTCTTTTGGTCACTAAAGTCGTTTGTTTGTGTCATTTATTTCGGGTCATCTCATTCTAATTGATGTGCTGTAAATTTTTGTTTTCTGTAGGCGGTTTTGTTCCAGCCTCTCTGCTGGACGCGCAACAATAGACAAGATCGTTAACAACAAATGAGAACATTGCCCTCTTCGGATTTACCAAGTTTTTGTTGGAACAGAACATATTTTAGGTCAAATACAAAAATTTGCTCAAATATATTTTCGGATGTACAGTAGGTACTCAAAAGCAAGCACAACATTTAAGTAATTGATAGTAGTATTTGGCGATCAGCAAGTGCTGCCACGTCGATTATGTTTTATGGCTCCCAAATGTTGGTAATGAATAAGAAATCAAACAGTAGAAAAACAGAGCCAGTTTACAGATTTAATGTAATGAGAGTGTTCAGCGCCTTCTGAACTCAACATATGACGCGACATTCGTAGTGGCTGGAATGGTGCCAATAGACCTTGTTGTTAACTAAGCCGAATGAAAATATCGTGCCAGCGCGACAACACAAAGAGTCGAAATGATAATGAAGTACCACAAAGAATAAACCTGAATATTTCACTGTCCGCGATATCATAACGGCAGTGAACTGCAGGCAAACAGGAATTTCCGCCAGAAAATATCATCAGACAGATGCTGGACACACTTAGAAAGCAGTCAGCAAAATCGTGGCTGCCATTATTAAGGAACAACGAAAACAAGGCAGCTGAAAACTACTACGTTATTTTTTTCGGAAAACCACTCAGAACTCCTCATGGATATGAGTTACATATGTAGGACCGCTATGAACTCCACAGTGGCCTAAGTTCCTCCCAGTTGTATAGTGATATGATTCCGACAGCCAAATTCCGAGCCATAGTACAATGCATCACCATTATGCTATCTTATGCCTCATGGTTTGTTCAAATAAGAAAAGCAGATCTTTTCAAGGTTGTTATACATATATCGCTAGGTAGTATAATATCGCTTAGATGCATCAGACAAGCAAAGTGAACCTAGTAAGTCGAAAGTTTTAAGGATGAATAAAAGGAGGGAATATTCATAACTTAAAACGATTGTTAAAAAAGGAAACCCAATGAATTACAAAAACTGGAGAGGTATTCAGCGACTAAAATATAGTAAACAGTTGCTTAAATTATATTGAAAAGAATCGAAAAATTTCTCAATGCGCAACGAGAATGTTTCTGCTCTGGGTCCTCCTTTTTCGCCCGTCATTAAGTACTACTTCAACCGCTGCTCAAATGTGCAAATCGTGGACCTAGGTAGAATGCCTTGCGCTAGAGATATTCTCCTATGCATCTCATATTTAGCTCAGAAAAAGGATAGCCGTGGAATTGAAAGATCAAACTGGGTCTTAGAAATTCTGCAATGTATTCAATCCGACTTTTTCGACAGGAAACGAAAGAAAGAGCCTAATTTCGCTCTCACAGTGCATCTTCACAAAATGGTAGCGAATATGGAGAAAAAGACAAACGTAGCCAGACTGAAAATCTGAGATCGGACTTAAAACTAATATAAACAATGGAACCCCTAGCTCAAGATGGCAGGATATGCGAAGGCACAGAATAATCGAGAAGGAACAACGACAATTGGACAACGATTAAAGAAGGTAGAAGCTCATTGCCAAAACCAATACGTGATGGCTCATATGCGTTGAAGAAATAAATTTAAGCACAACACGACTTAGTACACTTACTTCTAACGATGCCTATTACCAATCCAAGCTCTACTTTAGTAAGTACAACTTTCTATTTCAATAATTTTAGACAAATAATCCCTTGATCGCCAAGCTCAAGCATACATTCACTCAATCATCTGCAAGTGTTGCACATTCAAATTTCGATTTAAGCTAATTTATTAACTTCCCCAAAGCGATTTCTTCTCATTAATCTCTAATTTTTAAGATTGATGACCTTAAATCTTACAACTTTTATTATAATCCGGAAATTTATTAAACATTATGACCACATATTAGAATATTTTTGAAACCAAAGCTGCTCACATACAATAAGTTAACCAAAACCTTGAAATGCTTACCGCTATATAAAAAGTGTACAGATACATAGGCACATGATAATCGTGTGAACCTGCCAATGA
The DNA here is from genome assembly GCA_949716465.1 of Chalcosyrphus nemorum. Lineage (NCBI taxonomy): Eukaryota > Metazoa > Arthropoda > Insecta > Diptera > Syrphidae > Chalcosyrphus > Chalcosyrphus nemorum. Next base: position 37,828,403 of record OX454332.1, read on the forward strand.
AAAGTGCGCACTAAAATTATTAATTTGAAAACATTATTGAGTAGAGAGCTGGTTAAATCTAACCCAATTCCTAATGAAAAACCACGTCGATTTATTCATATTTGTATTCAATGGTCACCAAGCGTTTGCGATTAATGGACGCAATTTGTTGAGTTTTATTACTTCATTTCATTTACATATTGATTAATTTTTCAGAGACATTCAAGCGATGTATTGAAGTGCTTGCGCCTCATGGGTGTGATAGCCTTCTGTTGAGTATTATGATAACATTAATCGGATAAGAGAGTGGCGTTTAAGGCCTTAAGGCATTTGAAGAAAAATACGATAATCACTAAAACAGTGTCTATAATCAGACCCGCTTCAAGCTGATATGAAGGCGAAAAGGCAGTTCATTTAAATACACGAGATTGAATGTATTCGCAGCCCAAAAAGTTTATGTGAGTTTCTCCTAATAAATCGAAAAGATTTTTTATATTTAACAAACTTTTTTTTACAGTAAACATGCCATAGCTAACGTCACACTTGAACAAAAATTCTGCTCACGCGCTGTCAAACCAAAACGCACCTGTCAAAATCGAAGCCTCAATGATTTCTCTCGAAACGCAGCCACAATGGCATTAAAGAGACGATGCCGTATGCTATATCCTTTCTGCCTGACTATCAAATGATGTTAGTCACCTTTTGCTTTCCATATTTATGTTACATGACTGTGTCCGGGGCCTAAATTCAATTATGGTTGACTCTTTAGACTTTTAAGAGAATAATAGTCGGACGAAAGAAGGTCTGTATGGAAGAAACATCAAAACCTGTCAGCCATATTTGCTCCCATACATATATGGCACCCCGGTTGGAAGATAACTTGAGTAATCAAGAATCTTAAATTGAGTTGCCATATTTTTCAGAGAGACGTCGTTTTGGTCAACGGTGATGTTTATAATAAATAAAGTAATATAGTGCCACAGTAGTTAGTACGCTGGCTATTGCGCGAAAAGTTCGCTGTTCAATCCAGATCGTGGTTCAAATTGCGGGCTCCCTCTCCCACTATCGTCTAAAAAATAAATAAATATCAGGCCGTAAGCAGCCCATAGAGGGCACAGACCTAGCTTCTCACATCTGTACATTTTGTGCGTGATATACATTTTTGCACATACATAAGGGACCTACAGTTTTATGCCGTATCCGCAGGGAAGACGGGTTTCGAGAAGCTCTCTCATGATGGTAATACTCTTGAATGTTTGTCAGACACTCGAAAGAGGTGGGGCCGTGAAAAAACTTATGATGGTATTTTTCTGGATTCGAACTTGGAACCCCTTGCGCAGTAGTCCAACGCACTAACCACTGTGCCACGGCACCCACTAGTCTCACTATCGTCTAGCTAAGTATTTATTCTTAAAAGAACTCTCAGAATACTCTCAGAAAAAATCTCTAAATAGCGCTAATGCTCGGTTGTAACAGAATTAAATCCTAAGGATGGAAAAGATGAATTAGCAGGAAACTGATTCGATCAAGACTTGTTAGTGCCCCAAAACTCTGTTCTACTACTCTTAGAGCTTGCTAAATCTAAAAAAGCACTCCAATCATGCCGTGACTTCATCAAGATCTGGACAGACCTCGACAAGATCAAAGCCAAATTTATCCTCGCTTTGAACAGACAAATTGGTCTTAAATTCTTATTACCCGTTGCAAACTTTTAGCAACACTTCCTCTCGCAATGCCCTACTCTGCACTTTTCTAGAAAGAAAGTCGTCAGAAAGTATTCATGATTTCAGCAAGGGCTCACAAATTGAACTAAAGCTTAACCTTTGTTGTTCTTTTTTTCAGGCGTCTTTCAAACAAATACTACCACATAAGGGGAGCACAATAGATACTTTGTTGAATCCAACTCTAGGCTGTATTTATTGGCTCCAGTGACACCCTCCGATCTAACCTAATCATACATACATAGCAACCAATCGTCGAGCTTCTTTAAACAGTCCCAAACTGTTTGTTTATCTCCTTAGCGATGTTGATAGAATGGAATACTGAACATAAACAGTATAACAACAAAACCAAAATGGGCGTATGTGTCTTCTTCTCAATAGGATACACATTCCTCTGTAAATTACAGAAAAACATGTCAAAGGCGATTAGTATCTCAAGCTTATATAACTTAACCAACCCACGCATTGAATGACTTTATCATCAATAATAATAAAAGCAACCTTACAAAATCTCTCAATCTAATTTTACGTATCTATACCTTGAAATTCCGCTCCAAATTGGTGATTGTAATCTCAAGCTTATGTATTAGCACCGTATCTCTGCGTGAACCTTCGAATTACGTGCGATACTCATGCACTTAATGCTGGTAATATTCACACCTCTTTGCACCTGATTATGGATAAAAAAAAAAAACTTCTCGTTTGTTGGATTGCAGCGTCATTTACGTTTTTTTTTCTCTCTTAACGCTAAGATATTATCTAGACAGCTTATGTTATGTAACAAAGATATGAGTATATTATCTCTTCTGGCGATACATGCAAGGCAATTGTAGAAAAGAAAGTAAGGTGGAGGTGAAATTAAAGCCATCAATATTGAATATCAGGTTTTTTTTCCCGGAGAATGGAGGACAACGAAGTTGAAGCTAGGAAAAGTAAGCTTTTGTGATTGGTTCTTCATGTCTAAGCAGCGGAGTACTTGTGCGCTTTTGAAGCGGTCATTGATACTTAAAGGGAATGCGACCATTTGATGATTACATACCTGCAGTTGAAAGGGATATATTGTCGCGCTGAAGGGCTATTTCAATGGATTTGTCCCTTTGAGGGAAAGGCATTAAGTTACGTTTTTACTTGTTATCGATTGAATAATCTTTTTTAGTTTCGCTTTTCACAGATATTGCGTTCCAACGTCGCTTGATGTGAGCATTGCATGCTATCAAATGTTAGACAATTCATACTGAAATGATATCCACAGAATTGTTGCATGCAACAGTAAACCGTTTCGAAAGTGGAAAATTAAGGAGACTGTAGACATAGTGTGGCGATAAAAAAAAATATAAACTCTGGAGAAATGTAAAAGTAAATGTCTTTATTTTCTAAGGTGGGGAAGTGACGAAATCTCACTGACTTCATCCAGACCCAATAATTCAGACAAAATTTCTATGATTAACATTACTTAAAATGATAGGTCAGGTAGACAAGCAGACAAAGCGCTTTTTCAATTGACAATTTGTATCCAAGAAGCACTGAAGAAACAGAAAGGTCTCCGAGAATACCTCAGATCATTCTATTGAAAAAAGAACCGAAAGGAAAAGACATGGACAGGAAAGATCCAACTAATGAGAAGTTAGACTGTTAAGTGGGGTCCAAAACCATCCCTAGAAAAACTACCAGGAGCTGCCCTTAAGAAGGAGTTTTCTCAACACAAATTTTAATGAAAGACTTTTAAAGAAAAGACTTCAATTGGATGATCTCGTACATCGCTTTGACCACTATCCGCTGCAAAAAGTTAGCTCGCCACTGATAGAAAGCCTATTCAAAGATGATTTACTGCAGGAGACATATTTGAAAAATCTTTCAAAGAGAATTAAGAGTCATACAAATTTGAGGACAAATTTGGTAATGGCAAATCTGCCTAATTTACTGTAAATGCCTCTGAAATGTGGGATTCACCTCGTGTTCTACAGTTGGCATGGCCATTAACCAATAGTACTGACCAGTGATTCGCGCCAAATTAGCTGATGTTCCTTTCTAATTGTTCACGCTATACCATAAGTGAGACCTCTCTCTACTCTACTCTACTGTCCGAAGGAAAAGCTTTTAAAGACTTTTCGAATTGGAGCACTGATATCCATCGCCTATACCTAAACATGTGTTAGTAAACATAGGAGCTATTTGCGTAGTCTTTTAACGGACTTAAAGTTAGTATGGCCTAGGCCTAGGCCACTTTGTCTAAACAGTCACTTTAACAAACCCCTCGAAGATGAATTCCTCTCTCCTAAGACATACCAAAAATTATCTTTGTATTTATTATATTGTATTAAGGCAACGATTTCTAGTGTTATTTCATATTTGTGTGTCTTACGACAAACAAGCTTCATAATTTTTGTATCATTGCAATTTCCCAGTTACTATGCGTAAGACTGCAACCAAATTCATTCATATTCACATAACTCCTTCAGCCAGTGAAATTAACAAAATATCTCCCTATCATCTCATAATCCTACGAATAATAACTAAACCATAACAGTAATAAATAGGCCAATACACCCACGTCACGTTTTATGACCTATTCGGCTCGTAAATCATATGACTTTCTCTTTTAAGAACATAAATAAAATATGTCAACAAATTGTCAACTAAAAATAAGGTCGTCCTCAAAAAAACTGTTGAAGTCTTTTAATTTCTTTTTCACCTTATTATGTGAAGAAACATTTAATTTTGAGAAAATAGATGACAGTTTCAACCCATCCAATAATAAAAACAAAATCTTACCAATCTCCGACTTGGTCATCAAATAAATGAAGTTCAGATCGTGCAAGTGCACTTAGTAATGAGAGTTAGATGTGTAGGATAAATCCACTGTTTATTGATAAATCCACTAGCCGCCCAATTAAAATATCAAAACATTAACCACTTCGAATCAATTAAAACTGAACTGTGTTTTCACTAGCTCTCACTACAAGTACATTAGCTATAAAAATCGAATAAATAAAGTGATACGAGGCGTTTTGTAAAGCCTCTCAAGCCTGATTAACCTAGTTTCCACGTTTCAATCGAAAATCGAAAGCGAAATAATTGCAATACATTTTGTATCTTTTTTTTAGCACTTTACCACGCCAATCATACAAAATAAATATCTACCATTAAAAAGAGTTCAGTTGCAGTTGAAGTGCTTCGAAAGAATCCACTGCAGCATGACCAAATGTGCAAGCACTTTGGAGCCTTCTTCTTCTTAAGAAAGAAATTTAGCATCTAAACGGTGGTGTGTGTGCATTCGAAAGTGGAACAATTCATGATTATTCCGTCTAAAATCTTCGTATGCTTAGAGAGTGCTTGCGCTGCGCGCATACAGAAATTGAATTACATATTTCGTGGCGGCCAGAAGGAAAAGCGTTCCACAAACCCAAGCATACGTTCAGTAAACACCAAGCGCGCACATTCTAGCACAGCCCACACGTAAATTTTATTTGAAAATAATGAAATCGAATTCCTCTCTTTCGGCCTACACAACCGTTATTGGTAGAGCATCCGATTAAGTGTAATTAAAGTATCTATCGATGTGTATCTTTAATCTTTTTCTTTCTTTTTTTTAATTTGTGGAGCATTCTTTAAACGGCTTCTGTTTATAAAAGAAGGGCTTGAATGGAGCGCCAAAACCTGTTTTGATTACTCATTTTCGCTGAATGTATTCATTTTTGCGATTAAGAATTTCGTTGAATGTGTGTAGGCCTGAGTGGCATACCCGCAGGAGACGTCTGACCTGTTTAACGCTGAACAACCTTGCACTCGTGTGCTTATTGACCTCAAAGTCTAAGTTTCCTTTCGAAAAACAATTATTTACAACTTTAAGCTGAGTGTGTGCACTCGTATGCCTAATAAAAAATTCATTGGTAGTGGAGTGTTAATTACTTCGTCTCAACTTCCGATATACAAATATTGCGTTCAGGTTTACTTGTCATTGAGTTGAGCAAGTAAAAAAAAAAACGGCATTAAATTAGAGCAATGAAATTTAATAAATTTAATGCATTTGTACTTTGTTTTTGTACGAATTTTTTTCGTACTTTGGAATATGAGTTATTTTTACCCGTAAAAAAAGTACAAACTTATGTACGTACCTGTTTTGAGAATATTCAATCTTATCATGTCTTACAACCTAACTGAATGGGCAGATCATATCTAAAATTTACAGTTTGTCTATTCGGGGCGAAATTATTTTACGATCGGCCTTTAGATACATAGATAAAAATCAATTTTACAAATTTGTATAAGCCGTTGCTTAGTGGTTAGTGGGAGACTAATCCTTTCAATGGGGTTTCAAATTCGAACCCAAGAAAATACCATCGAACAAGGCAGTTGTTCTTGCAAGCGTCTGGCAAACATCCAAGAGTATTACTATCATGAATCCATGAATCCCTTTGCCCTATGGCATAAAACGCACAACACGTAAAGACTACAGTTGTAATAAGCTAGGGTTTTGCCCTTTATGGGCTGCTTATTGCTATTCCACAAAAACTCAATTTCCTCGAAAATAACTCTTAAAGTGCGGGTCTATTCTGTGGTGTAAAATTGCTGTATCGTGAGTAATTTTGTAAGAGGACATAAGAGCATAAAAAATCTAACGCAGAGTTAGTCAGAGTAGTCTTCTTTTTCTGTACATATGAAATGTAGTCTCTATCTCACTCCAGCATCCTGCAGAAAAGGTTTGCATAGGTCTGATGGTGTGCTTTCTAATGATACAGCATCCTCTGATGACACTTTTTTATTGTGCTGATGCGTTGGTTAGAACAATTGTGATCTAGAATACTTAAGTCGAATCTGTTAAGCGGTAAGGAAAGAGGAGCACACTGAAAATTAGCTGTTACTGATGCTGATGGCATTGAGTTTCATTAGAATTTAAGATATAACGCCGTATGCCTGGCAAATAAATTGGCCATGCATTTGTCAGGCATGTTTGTATTCCCCAGCACCCAAATGTACTGTACTGGCGTTTGAATTGCTCGTCATCTCGTGAGAGACAAGGAGCAATAAAGAGCGATTTTGGTATTAAAACTGACAGATTCTTGCTTTAATCGCAGGTTGACTGTCAAAAAATGGGGATAACCTGCGTAGGGAACATATTCAACATTAACAACGTCAAGGGCTCCTTAATCGGTGCCAGAACATATTTCCGATTGAGTGGGACATTAGTTCATAATTAATAATGAACCACTGCATTGCGACAAAATTTCACAATTATTTTTATCCAAGATCGGACATAATACCAGAATTTTATAAATGCTCTAGGAGATAGCCTGACCATTGTAAAGACATTGCCGGTGAAGCACGCTTCCTGTCTAAAATTAAAATACACTCGTCTTCATGGATCCGGTAGGGCTGTGAAGCGCGAGTTATTTTATGCAGTTTGGCTTACTTTTATGCATTTATGCCCCCGTTGATGTCCCTACATCTCCTCTAATGCCATAAACTCCGCCTCAAAATTGCTATAAGCAAAAAATATTAGGCCATGAGTAGTCCACAAAGTGCCAAGGCCTACCTTCTAACAGTTATGTATGTTATGTGCGGTTTATAAATATTACTACACGCATAGAAGGAATCTACAATTTTCTGTCGTATTGAGAATATTTATCATAACAGGGATACTCTTGAATGTTTGTCAAAATCTCGCAAAAACTGAAATCGTAAAAATCTGGTTGATGTTTTTAAAGATTCGAATATTGAACCCCATGCATAGTAGTCCATCATACTAACCACTAAATGGCGGTTAGTAATTTAAAAGAAAGCAGTACAAGATTTTTGAAGAAGACACTTCAACCATTTTAGTATTAGATCCAGCTGTATAGAAACTCATTGACCCTTTTCTCTCTATAATTCTCCTGCAGTTAGCTATAGAGGAAAAGTGGGTGTCAAGGAAAGGTGCAGTCAGTGTTCTTCGGACGCAAGATTGGTCATAATTAATGAGTGTCTAGTTCACAGGCTATAGCACAATACCTCCACTAGCTATCATCTGATAGCGTTGCATATATACATATGTACATGTATGATGTACATAATTCGTCGCAATTCAATGAGTCCCAAGTCACACAGGGATTGTGCAAAACCGTATTTTATCACGATTTTGCAACAAAAGGGCTTAGAAAAAAATGTCTCAAGGTCTTCCTGCATCCTTGGCTTTCATTAGTGATTAGGTTTCTTATGAAAACAATTGTGTGCAGGATGTCCAGGACCTGGGGGCAGGTTTATAAAATCTCTGCTACTAGATAGAAATAAGAAAGCTGCGGTATACTTAGAAGTAAAGACTGCAGATAATTTATTGAAGTTCTTCCGATGGATTTGACTTCTCCAAAATATATATAATATGTACATAGATATCCACGACTTAAGCTTTCAGCGAAAAGTGTACGTATCGCCTATGGTGAGCACGATGCTCACTTCTCCTGTGATTGCTCTACCTTTGCTCGTTTCAGGCTGCAAATTTCAGATGCTGATTTGGTGTAACTGGAACTTCAAACTCCTCATGAACGGCATTCTCGAGTTCCTTCCGAAAATAAGAAAATGTCGCTGAAACTAGGATTTAAAAAGCATCTTCCCTGGCAATTCAATGGACTAGTTGCGAGGAAATACTTCAGTATATCACTTATAATTCCAGAAAACTATCAACGTACCGAATCTTGGAATATTATAAAAATATTTGCCAAATGTCCCAACTGTACACTTTATTTTATTGGGAAGAATACGCATGAATGCACATTTTTTTAACTTTCTCCTCAATTTTGTTTGCTGACCAATCACAATTTTATAGCCAGTAGGTACAGATTTCTTGTTTATATTATTTGAAAGCCTAGAAAAAATCTTAATTTAAGCATAACTTCAATTAACAGAGACACATTAATTGACATTTCACGAAAATGTCTGTATGGTAACAGACGTGTAACATAACCTAAGTTCCATAACGCACACAGCAAATATATTTTAACTTTACTATAAGCATATCTAGGTATACAAAATTTCAGTCGCATATTTTAAGAATACATATTTTGCAATAGTCGTCATTCAAGCAAAATGGCAGTTAAGCCCCCAAGTTTTTCCTTAAAAAAAAAGATGGGTGCGGCGACGTGATCAACTTAACATCTTTCTACGTCGTGGATATCCAAAAGGTGTTTGAGTTTGGCCAACTTGACAGGATATACCTAAATTGTATGTATATATATGTATGCGTGTTTATTTCAATATCCAAGTGAATTTAAAAATACGTAGGTAGCAACATTTACAAAACGCCTCAAGCATGACACCGCAAATTGCGGTGACCTCACTTGATGATCCATCATTTACGATCTTACACCGACCGATCTGAATGATGCTTTTGACAAACAAATTACTCCATGGACATTATGCCAATTGACTTTGTTTACAGCAAGCAAGGAATAGTATATCTCACCTTTTTTGTTCTGCGTCGGTTCTAGTTAAATCCAAATATGCGACGTTCGTCTATGCGTAATCCCAGAAAGGAGTTAATTAGTCGAATTTAATCTTATAATTAAAATAAATTAGATTGTCACTTTGTAAGCAATATAACAAATGACTTCTTACTTCAAATAAAAAAAAAATAATAATAACAACAATCACTGCCTGCACCGGTCTGGTGCAATTACAAATTCTAAAAACTAAAGCAACAACAACAACAAAACACAAAACGCTCTGTGAATCTTGACTCGGCACAGGAAAACCCTATTTATCAGTAAGCGGTAGCGAGTAATTACAATTATTACGACAATTGTCGGTATATCATCGGAGATACTTTTTTTTATGTTCTTCTTTCAATCGTCGAGGGCAACCCGCACAATGAAGTGTGAATGGATGGATAGATGTAATGTAAAGTGAATCAAATGAGAAAACGACAGGTGAAACACTCAGATGCAAGTAAAAATGTATATTAATGTTGGTATCGCGGACCGCAGTGATTTAACCGCGCGTTATGCTTGCTGGTCGTTTGAATTCAACACGAAGACTGGTTGGCTAGATGTTGAATCGACGGAGTCAGTCAGTGTTGTCTTACCAGTTTCTTAGAGTAACAGAAAAAAAAACACGTACAAATGTATCTGAGTGTAAGTGCAGACAGTGAAGGTGTAAATTATTTGTTAGGAGAGTGATTTGTCTCCCCAGTAAATTTTTGTTACCAAAATTTTTTTTTTCAGATCTTACAAAAAGTGCTATCATTTTTGACAGATCTTTGACTTTTTTTTCCAGATATTCCAGATATTTTTGATTGCCAAACAATTTTGATATTTTGCTTTTGGTAAATAATGCAAATAATGAAAACTAAAAAAATAGTAGCACTTTTCGTGTAGGAATAATCTTGGTTCTGACAATCTATCAGAAAATACTGTATGCCTTCATTTTTTCTTTCGTGGCTTGCCAGAATATGGAGAACTTTTATTGACATTTATTAATTATGAATTATATGTTGAAAAAGGTTTCCACATCATTTAAAATTATTTTGAAAATCGGTCTTTACATGTATAGAACGATTCGCTATTTGTCACTGTATGCCATACTGTCCAATGATTAAATGCAACGACAACATTATACCGCGAAATGAAAAAGTGTATTGGGCAATGCGATCGTTCGATTTGACGCCACTCGATTATTTCTTGTGAATCCCAATTAGACCGATATGCTGTTTCGTCAAAAACAGCCGACGGAGCCATATGGCAAAAGACACTTGGTGTCTTTCTTCTCAGAACCTGGGCCGCAACTAACAAGTAGCCTACTTCACGTAGCTCAGTCTTTAGGTAATTGCCTCCACCAACATACTCCATGTTGGTTGGGTTCCCTTTAATTTGTACGCGCCACCAAGCAGATTGGTCGGTGTTGATGAATTTGACAAAATGTCACATTGGGCAGCTACAGTTTACCTTCCTGTTGACAGCATGTACCTACTTAGTTTGGCCATCGTTTATCGCTAAACACATTTTGACCGCTTCTGTTTCAATGCTTGCTTGATGTTATTAAACATTATTTTGGATCCAAACTGAATTGTTGTCGGTGTTGTTCAAAATCCATTTATAACTGAGTAGATAATTTGTATTGTGTTAGAAATTTACAAGAGTTATTCTTAGTTTATTACCACAATATCATCGATAGATATCCTCAATCCTTCATGCAAATTTCATTAATCCCCATTGTCAACAAATTTGTTAAGAGATTTCAAAGGTAAAAAGTTGCTAAAGTGTATTTTTTGAGAGAATTCCAAAAATAAAAAATAAATATTTTCACATGTGAGCCCTTTGATACACACGTATCTAATATAAACTAAACTAATCTAAACGATTTTTCAAACTACAAAATCATTTGCATTTCAATCGCTACATGACCTATACTTTTAATAACTGATTAGCAATCACATTTAATTATTATTGCTTGTACAATTAACCTTTTTTTAAGATCAATCAGTAAGTGTTCAGTCAATAAAACAATTATTATAATGCTTTCAATTTAACTGGTTGATCTTTGAATTAGTAGATTGATGTCTAATTGTTAAAATTATGTGGGACAGGTTTTCCACCTTTGCTTACGGTTTGTCTCCGAAGACATTGATGAGGCTTTAGTGGAATTAAAGTTGTTACTTAAAATTATTACTCTTAAATATAACATTTTAAAATCACCTAACTTCTTCATTTGAAACCACCCCCGAAATAAATCCAACCGTACGCCACTGCATTCATCGTTATAAAGAACTTGTCAATACAAGTATCTTATACGTATCTAAAGGTATATCCTCACCTTACTTTGTGTAATTTAATTCCCGTGGCGTTGTGCTAATAGTTCGATCGTGAAGAGTCACACGAAAATGGAACCAAAGAACGGATGAAACGGGTATCAAAATAATAATAATAATAATTCTTTATCGTCACCGGTCCGGCGATGTGTTTTTTGTTTTTCTTTTTTTCTCGATGCTGTCGTTTCTCTCGGTGACTTTGCCTGCTACTACCAATGTAGCGCATATTTCCAGTTCCACATTCCGATCATATCCAGAATTATTGACCTGGCTGCTAGCCCGATTGGATAGCAATTTCTGTTCTACACAGTGAACGTAAAAAAATTCAGCTGTCTGTAAGAAGTTGTCTCCAACCAAATGCACATGAACGATGGGGAATTTGTAGAAAACGAAAAGTACACGACATGAGTCGTATTTACTTGCTCATTACGCGTTGTTTGTTGTTGAATATTAATAAATATCTACAAGACTTGCCTACATCATATGTATGTTTGTAGATATGTAAATCTTCTTTTTTTCTTTTTTAAATTTGTAAATAAAATTTTATTCAATAAATAAAAAAATAACACCTGAGCAAAATTGGAAATAACAAGGGAAAATTGTAATTGACATAGTATAGTCCATCAGTGGACCGGAACAGGTCCTAAAATGTTATATTTAATGATCAAACTATATACTAGTCCAAAAATATATACTAGGCCAAAAATATTTCAAAAAGGGTAGGTATCTTACTTTCGAAATTTTGTCTCTCAAGTTTTAAGATATATTTGACTACACATTGGACATAGTGTCATAGTTCGATGGTTGTAAGTAGGTATCCGGCGTCGGGATATACATCAGAAATTTGGAACTCTGCCGAATCTGAGCCGAGCGCTTTAGAGGCTATTCTGAATCTCTGCATTACGAATCTCAACTGAAAACTTATTATGTAGTGTAATAGATGAGACACAAACCCCTGCGTACGCATTTCCGTAAATGTGTATTGTGTAAAGTAACTATGTATTGAATTTTATTGTACTGAAACTACTTACTTTGCGCCGTCACGTAAATCAAATAAGGATGTAGTCACCAAAAGTACTCTTTTCTGTACTTCAAATCGACTGTCACCACATTAAATATTTACAACTTAGAACTTCGGTAAACTTAGAAAAAACTCAGCCAAAGCATCTTGTCAAGCATTACTGTTAAAAAAGGAAATCGTTAATTTAGATAAGGAAACAATCAGGAAGCTGGCCAGTTTCTTCATAGACCTGAGGTATCACCTTGACAAATTGAAATTGTGTCCGGAGACCGTGTATGTCGATTCTGTTTGAATGAATATGAATCATCCAAACACATTCTTTGTAAATGCCTGGCATTAGATTTGTTAAGGTAATGTGTCACTTTCATAAAGTTTTATGTTCTTACACAGCAGACGTTTGATATGGTGAACTAATAACAAGACTGGTGCGTTTATTGAAAAACGGTGCCGAAATTACAGACAAACGCCTTGTCGAATAGTTGTTCCATCTATCTATCATTTTATTGCCGGAAACAGCTTGTACTCTTTCGGTTTAACACGGTTGCTACAGAACTAAAAGACCCATCCGTAAATATCCCAGGAAAAAAGCCAAACCAATGGACACATAACTGTGTAAGAACATATAGAAATTATGACTCAAGTTTGATAAAGCAAGAACCTAGGAAGTTGTTCGAAAAATCGAAAGTCCATTTCATTTTGAACAGGAGCTTGTAGGGCAGGAATTTGAATATTTATTTTCCGTGGATATTTTCCTGCTACTAGAGAGAATATACATATGTTTTTTGCATTCGTTTGTACTTCACAGTATTTTTGTACATTCGTGTTAGAATAGTGTGCTTTGTTAGCGAATTATTTAATTTTAATACAGAACTTGGCTTAGACCAAAGCTATCATTCTATGACCCTACATTACAACAACATCGTAATGTTTTTAACATCAGCATGTAGCTTCATCAGCTTATTTTTTTTAAGTACGATATTCCTATTCCTTATTAGATTAATTAATGCAAAATCAATTTGTTGTCTCATGTCTCTGCTCTTTAAGTCAGGCAAATATCTTAAAGCGATGATAAATTATCATTAAATATGAATACGAAATGCAAATGGAACTGCTCCAATAGAGAAAATGCATTCATTAACCATTGTCGTTGGTCACTGAACCTAATATTGTGAACCAAATAGCCATTTGTTGTATTATAATTCAACATTTTGTATCGGCATAAAATTTAAATTTATTTCCTATAATTGGCAATCGCTTTTACAGACAGAAGGAATACATATGTACATACACATTAGTAAAGTTTTATCTATGGTGAGAGTCACGCCCAAAATACTAATATTAGTCTATTTTTTTTTTCGCTCATCTTAAGTATATGCATAGACATATCTTAATTAGCGTAGTAAAAATGTATGTAGATTTGCCAAAATAGTGACTTATGACCCAATAAATATTTACTACCAAATAGGTTTTGCTTTTAAAAGCCGATAAAGACTGAAATTTGTGGTGTTAATTTTTTTTTAATTAACTAAAGGCGCTTTAGTTACGAGACCACAAAGCTTAAGTAACAAACTGAATGATATTTTGGCGACATAAGCAGATCCGGACGTATTTATTAAATTAATTTCAAATTTACAACATGCACATGCAGCATGGCAGAGAATAAATTACATAGCCATTTACAATGAGTGCCGTGACTCAGTGGTTAGTGCATTGGAATACTGTGTTCTAGGTTCGAATCTCAGAAAATACCATCAACGTTTTTTCAGAACCTCTTGCGAGCATCTTACAAGAGTATTACTGTCATAGAAAGATTCTTTAAAATCATTTTGCCCTTTGGACAGAGCATCCAGGAAGTTCTGTGGGATAGACTGGATAAAAGAGAGGTAAAAAATCGCCGCCTCATGACAATGATGCATTTGGAGGTTTTCAAACCTCTATACCTAAGACCATTGACAGGAACTGTGTCTTCTTCCTTATTCTAAAAGAAATAAGGTCCGATGATGCCGCCTTGCTATGCAACGCACCTTACAGTCAAACTTTGGGGATGCATTGATGATTTTGATGATTGGACTAATACTTGGGATTAGGAATGTCAGACGTCCCGCCAGCCGCAGGACTGTCCCGCGAAACGTGTTTCGTTCCGCAGTGTCCCGCAATTGTCCCGCAAAATGTCCCGCCATTCCCCTTTTATGTTCCGCCTGTCCCGCCAAATGCCATGTCGGTTCTTCTGTCCATCCGTGTGTCACCAGTTTTGGGCCTTAAATTTTGAGCAAAATCGATAAAATTTTGTATACGAGGTCCTCGGAAAAGTAAGCAAAACAAATGTGAAAATTTTTAATCCACCTATTGACACGCCCACATTTCAATCTATGTCAAAAATCATGGCTGAAAAACTGATGACAGACAGACAGATACACGGACGGACTCGGCGAGTGATGCTGATCATTTATACAAATACTCGTATGTATATTGTATATACTTTATTGGGTTTTGATCAAAAGAGGGCTTCAAAGGCTTAAAAACTTGATGTTTTATTGTGAGTATGGAAAGTGTCCCGCAGAGAATTTTTTCAAATCTGGCATCCCTACTTATGATTGTGTTCGCTACAATAAAATATTTTGCTTGTTGAATTAGCCGCGGAACCAAATATCATTCCGCACCAATCTCTGTCTTCATGCTCAATCTTTTCCACTGTGCTACAAATTGCCTGCACGCTTAAGCCATGATGACGAACGACCCCATGACGAAGTACACGTTGCGTATTTATAACTAAGCCAGAACTGCGATTACGAGTATGTTAGATATTTTTTTTGTAATTTTCGCACGTTCGACAAACGTGAAGCGATGAATGATAAGATCGCAAACCCTACTGAATATTTATATACCTAGATGTCATTGATGGCTTTGACAGCTGCTGAAATATAACAATTGGAAAAAGTATCATTGCTGTATAATAGTCCAAATACTGGCCCACGGCATGCACCAATATTAGGGGTATTAAAAATAATCAGTAACATAACTTTGACAACAACCAGAAAGGAAAACATACATTTCAACCAATTTTAGCTTAAACTAGAGCAAATGATCATCGCCATCCTAACCATACAATCATGACAGCATGCATTTTCAATGAAGCGCACTCAAAGAAGCCAACCTAAAGAATCCAATTAAATCTGGCCGCCATGCCAGGCAAGTACCCCGCCAAAGTCACTTAACGAGATTTGCTATTGAATGCCCTGCAGTCGCTTGTGTCTGCATTAGGAATAGATCGGCTCTCTAGTTGCGAATAGCGTAAAGTATGTCATTCGTGCATTTGCAACAATGACACCGGTCGGCGGACAGTGTGCGATTGTTAAATGCTAACAAGGTTTTTCTTTTTAACATATACTTTCATATGCACATGAATAAATACGAATTAGCATCAACAACTGCCGGTGATGTTCAACCATTAGTTGGAAGCTCAATTTAACCGGAATGATGCACGAGTATGAATCTGCCGCATCATCGCCAGATTAAGATAAATTAATACTCGGAGAATATTATTTGCATCTTGCATGCATTCGCGTCTGCATTTTTTTTTTATTCTCAAGATACTTGATCTGGAATTTATGTTGCGTGTCAGAATGTGGAACGGTCTTTAGTGGGTTATAACCTAGATCACGGCTTTTTAAAACGCGAATATTATTGCTTCACTGCGAGTGAATTTATGTACACCTTTAATTTGTAAGCAAATTCTTTCTAAGTGTGCATGATTAGTTGGATGAGAAATGTTTTATAAACATACTTTGAACCGTCTTCACAGGGCTGAAGCCTGCAAATGATGTGAGGACAATTTTTGCCTGTTCTGTCTAACAGCTTCGTTACTATTATTTATACCTTGGATATCTGTTCTTTAAAAAAAAAAAAAGGAAATAGGTTAAGTCGACCTGGATATCCTCTTGTCATCCTCCACCTGCTCACGGTCATAGTCTTATTTCATCTATAACCAAATCTCATTTTACAACCATAGACGTTTTAAATCGCTCCCGATGTCTGCAACAGCAATTAGTCATTGGCGATGATAAAAGATATCTTATTGGCAAATTGATGCATGCTCTACTAGAACAGCTTAGTTGACATAAAACAGCTAGGATCTTAGTTCATAGTTAATTTTCAAAATTGTGATTGCTTAAATGCCTGTTGGAACAGATAGAGCAAGGATCAGGTGTAAGTAATAGTCTCTACAACTATTGCGATAAACGGGATTGAAACAAACGGGAAAGATGTATTTTAGAGATAAGTGAGAACTGTACCTACTACTGAGAAGTATAGAAAACCTTCCAGTGTAAGGACCAAGTGAGATCCATTGTGTTACAGTATGAGTAAGTGATCTTCTTGGAAACAATTTAATTTTTCGATAATTTTTTCCGGTACAGATAAATTATTCCACATGGGTGTCCTCCGTACATAATTCCTGATTATGACTTTCCGCTAAGACTAATTTGTATCGTTTGATACCTTTTTTGTCACAAATAAAAATATCTATTATAGCTTCATTCGTAAACTAAGCCTGAAACCCAACATTTTGTTGACGCTATAACTTTTTACTGATGTTTGAAAGTATAAGGAAGTCAGCGGGGGCTTCAGCCACGAATTATATATAGACTGATGCGTGATTTTGCATTCGATATTAGGTCCTTGATCTCAATCGTGGGTGAGTCCCTAGGCTCAGTCATTGGTAGACCTTCGCGGTGTAGAGATAGGTTTAGTGGTTGGGTCCTTGGCTATAATCTGTGGTGGACCTTCGTGGGGTAGGAATCGATTTAGTGGTTGGGCTCTTGGCCTCAGTTTTTGGTACAACTTCGTGGGGTGGTGATCGGTTTAGTGGCTCTGCCCTTAGCCTCAATCATTGGTGGACCTTCGTGGGGTAGGGATCGGTTTAGTGGTTGGGTCCTTGGCCTCGGTCTTGGGTGGACCTTCGTGGAGTGGTGATCGGTTTAGTGGTTAGGTGCTTGATCTCAACCGTGGGTGAACCTTCGTGGAGTGGGGAATGGTTTGGTGGTAGGGTCCTTGGCATCAGTCGCTTGTGAATTTTCGTTGACTGGTAATCGACTTCATGGGGTAAGTATGGCCTCGGCTGTAGCCAACTCCAATCCACATTGGTTTGGGCATTGATGAGTGTATTTGCTAAAATGAGTGGAATCGATTGAATTGACTATTGACATGAATAGGATTACTTCTATTCCAAGGTTTTATGTATTTCATAATCTGTGACTGTCTATCTGCATGTACCCCGGACTCCAGCCCCTCCCATATTGAAGTGTATCAACATAATAACCACTGAAATAAACAATACACACTATATTTTTTTCTAAATTTAAACATTGATAAAAATACATCTGCACAAATTTAGTTATATCTCAAGTACATGAATGGATTCATTAAACAAAATCATTTCAGTCGTCGTTCTAATAACGAAAATATTTTGTTTCTAACAAATGTAGCACAACACGTACCATCGACGTGAATAACTTTTATTTTACACGTTTTTAAGTACTTATACAATTCGCATAGATTTTCATCGAACTGAGCATGCTATAAAGTACAAAAAAAAACACATGTTAATCGAGAAGGAAACCCTAAAAATAATGTATAATACCTCTATATCCAATTGTCGGCAAGTATTAAGTTTATGTCTAGTCTCATGTAGCTGCCTTTCCCAACATTTAACCATCCTCTGCATAGCAAGATTTTTACCACAGTGAATTACAACTATTGCATTAGGGGGAGTTTGAAACTTATCTATTATAGTTTCTAGTTCAGATACGCAATTCGGAAAGCCCACAATGACCCATCCTTTGGTCAGAGTGTCATTCTGCAAGAGTCGTTTCCAAAGCACAGCTAAAACGGCAGAGCTTGAGAACTTTTTTTCCTTCTTGTAAGAAAGGCATAACACTCTAGACATGTTTTTCTTGGATTGTAATGTTTGTTGTATGAGTGATTCAATATTAACTAAATAAAAGGGAAATATGTATATTAAAATGATATTAAAGAAATACTTCATCCGTACTGTAAACTAAATTGTATCTTCCGGCTAGCCATTTAGCCTGCGTTCCTCGTCCTGAGCCTCGTCGGCCTATTATAATTATTCTATTGGCAACATGATCATCAATGTCGTAAGGCTTGTTCACCGGAGAGTTTCTGATTTTGTACATTACTTCAGGCAAAACCAATTCCTCCACATATTCGTTGGTATCTGCACTAGTGTCATCAACTTTTTTGACGGTACAATTATAGAAATCTAAAACTTCCTGGAAATTGAATCCAACTGGGTCCGTCGGAGTCGCAGTAACATGAATAAAATTCGTTGGAGGTGATTTGCAATTTTCAATTTCAATGACTTGATGGAAATTTTTTGGGAAATCTTTCAAAAACAAAGGAAAAAGGAGACTATTTAACAAAATTAATCAGGAAAAGTTTTGTTGTCTTTAAATTTAGTTTTTTATTCGATTGTAATGAATGTCACCCAGCGGATAGATGGTCAGTGCTTTGAGAAGATGCCGATACATCGCTACTATTCCAGTGCTGCTCCTTCCTTTATTTGGGTTTTCTCAGTAAGACATGTAACTCGTAGGCTTTTTATTTTCTAGACTTGAGTTAAACTTCTTGGCCAAAGAGATTACTACCGAGGGGGATATTTAGTGCACAATGTATGACTGGATTGTATGCTCCATGTAGAGAACATCGACTTTTTACAAGCATAGGTAGATACATAGATACCTAAGAGTTTAGACAGTCAATAGAGCTTGCAATCAAGCCTTAGACTTAAATAATCACGCTGTTTGGAGATTTAAGAACTGATCAGGGAATGAAGTCAATGCTTTTATGTTTTCTAGTAAACCGGAATAGCTCGGTGTTGTTCGAGTTGACGAGAAGACCGCAGTTATTAAGCTCATTAGGTAGTTTACGAGAGGAGTAGTTTACATGACATAAACCAGGGCAAAAAGGTATTTGCACGAGAGATGTACTTGAGAGCAATAGGTTTAAAAAAATTACAATCGACACATTGACGATTCAGGGAATACGTCTTTTAGAAACTGGTTTTAAAAGTAAAAGATGTGTGCAGAAGACTCTGGTAAATGCGCAGATCTGAGTAAATGGTAAATAAGACTATACTCAGAGAGATCGCGTGAGTTATTCCTTGTGGCCTGACCACCGAATTATTTTATGTACTCACTTAGATATATTTTATTCTTATCTTGTATTCCATTTTTTCGGCAAAATTTATCAAACTTCTGTAGTATTTCTTTAAGTTTAGCTGCAGTGATTTTTTTCCCACCTGTATTGTACTCAATTATCGGAATATTGTAGTTCTTAGAGCATGCATTTGCAAATCTTTTTGTATCTAAAACAAGTATAACAGAATCTAGTAATTAAGTAATAAATAAATTTCTTTCAAACCGAAATGTACAGGCAAGTGAATAATTGTATTTTTTGTCAATACAGTGTTTGCAATTTGGCGTAGATACCTTCGTAGATAGTGTTTCAAGCATAAAGGCCTATCAATACCACATCTGACGATAAGGACCTGTAATAATTTACTCAATTAGCTTTCCTTTAAATAAAGTGAAAACAACAAACAACGTACCCTTATTATTTCTAAGAAATGGTGTTTCTCGAAATAGACCATCAATTCGGCGGAATAATATTTTGGTTCAGCCATTTTAGATTTAATTTTTTTAATTCAGCTTTCAATGAAAATTAAAATCAAATTTCAATAGACGTACGTCACTTTTTTAAGTTAGTTAAAAGTTTTCACAAAAAAACTTGTGCTTGTTGAATATAGGTACATAAGATACATACATGATGTCGGTTAAGTGGCTACCTCTAGCCGTGACGTAAGACCAGCTTCTTTGAGCACATTTTGTATAATAATTTTTCAGATTTCTGGTGTTATTTCAGAAATTTAAGCATCAAGGTTGTGATTAATTTATTGGTGTACATCTTTTCCTTCAAATTCTTCCATAGGAAGAAATCCGGAGAGATCAATGATTGCGGACAGTGCTGCCACTAGCGCATTGCATATTATAGCAGAGCGCTAAAAAAGGTAGTCGATTTTAACAAAAGGTAGAAAATCAAGGATCTTAACACTAAATAACTAAAGATCGTTTGACAGTTTTACTCCAGAAAGCTAAAAACCAACCAAAATGTATGAAAATATTTGTATTTTTACGTTTCAGCAAAAGGAATTTCGCAAAAACTTGCAGTTGTTAAGTTGCAGTTTTTGGGGTATTTGGTTGACAACACAAGGGTCCGGCATTTTGTGTAAGCTGTGTGTTGTTAATGGTATCACAACATAAATACAAATGGAAACAGCACGACACATTTATAGTTACATAAGTATTGATCACAAGCAAGTTCACATGTATTCGCAGATAAGACAGTTAAGGCTCCCATTATTTTAGGAATTGAGAGTTCAGGGGAAATCCAACTACACAGTAGAAAAACATTCGGAACTCAAGATTTTTTGGCATTCGAAAGCCGCGGAACAGACGTATAGAAAATGGAGCAACCCATCCGATAATAAAACAATTTTAGCGGTGCCAAATAACTCAAAACATTACAATTTCATACGTGAACGAGTACTTGAAGATAAGGTAAAAAGCTGGCAAATATTTAGAGGAAGCATGTAGATAATAAAAAATCTTAAAGGCTAATAGATAAATAATTTAGCTTTGACAAGCTCTCTCAGAATTGATCTAGCTCGATCAATTCTACATACATATGTAATTATTCAGCTATACTCCATCCATAACTCGTGAAGGAGGTTCTTATACACCCATTTATCTCTTATCTATCTCAGTTTGTCTATGATTTGGGTTATGATGCAAATTTTTAGAGCATTTTTTCGCTGATAATGGCAAGACGTGGTGATATCGACTGGCATCCAAGACAGCGCTGCCACTTTTATATCTTAATTTAAATTTAATTAAAAATTGTTTCACAGTTATACTCATGCTTCAGTTTAAAAACTCAAAATGCTGACGACTTGGACCTTAGCATTGCCACTTCGCCTTTTAGAAAACCTCTACAAAAAAAAAAAAAAAAAACTTTAGGTGTTTCTCATATATTATTATTGAGTCTGTTTTAAAAATTGATTTTATAAATTTAAGGCGCTTGATTTTAGCAAGATCATTTACGTTTCGTTAATACATTTATTTGTTTGTTTTCCTAGAAAAGCACACTAATGTCACAGTTTTTTTTTTTTTATTTCTTCAACATATCCAAGTCACTCTTACAAAAGTAGTATTAGCTGCCAATAAGCTGCGACTCTGACGAAGAACACATTATATTGTGAAAAGGCTGCCTGAATTATGTAATCTTTGTTCTCAATCTCAATAGTCATACACTTCTTTAAAAGTTGAATGCATTTTCTAGAGTAGGTACTCATCAAGCAAAGTCTTGGATATTTCTGCATACACTTGTCTGTGCGCTATTATATATATATGTAAATTTAAAATACTTTTGCAATGCTCAACTTAATCAATACGTTTTACAAATTTAGTTCGTTTTTATATTTACAGTACATTTGAGAGAGGAGTAAACAACATTCTTTTTCGAGGTGTGATCGTGCTGCTAGGTTTGAAAACAGAACCACAGCTAACACTTTATTACATACATTTGTTTATAGTTTTAATTGTTTTTTTTTTTAAATGTTAACCACAGAGGCACTTTAGACTTTCACTGTGTGAATAGTTTTATCAGCCATTTGCTTTTGCAATAAGAAAGCATGATTTATTTTGTTTTGTTTTTTCTTCTTCTATCGTCTAATTGCATTTTTAGTTTAGGTTCGCAATTGTTTTAATGATTATTTTGTTTTTACTTTGAACTCTTGAACTTGAATTGTAAGTCTCTAATCTAATGAATAATAAATATTTCTTACGTATATCAACACAAATTACATCTTGTGATAATAGAATAGATTACTGAACAAAAAAAAAAAAATAATAATAATAATAATTAATTTAAGTTAAGTTTAAAATTAAAATGATTTTTTATATAAGTATATATAATATCTTCAATAAATAGTAAAGTATTTAAAAAAACATGTTTATCGCTTAAAAGTGCTTGTCATTGGGAGTGTGTAGTGGTGGTGCGGTCCAAAAGGCCTTTTCTCGGGCTTCATCATTCCATCGACGACGTCCATTCCACAATCGGATGATTCAAGCCTACGGGCTTTTTGTTTTTGCTGGCATCGCATGTACCACGTAAGGCATAGAATTAGCACAAAAATTAAGGCAAGTGTGGCTCCACTTGCGATGCTGGCCTTTTCCAACATAGCTCTTGGACGGGTTGCTATAAAAAAATACATAAAATGTTGATGTATTATAGTTTAGAACAAGGTAATAAAGATGTCTTACGTAAATATGAACCATCGATTTCCTTGTATTCACATCGAGGACCCATGTAGCCTTCAGCACACCTATAAACAAAGTTTTTATTAATTTTTTGATATTTGAATGTCGAAAAAGATTGGAATTTTGAGGCAAAACTACGAATACTGGTGAAATACGTATGCATATCAGGGATTATCTGTTTTATTTTGGTGGCCTATAAAAGTGTATATATCTTTATTCCTTATGGCGAAGTTATAATTCGAAGTAGAACGATAATAATCTTCCCATCTTCTCATCTGCCTGGGGTTTGCTTTTCTGGCCTCAGGAAGTACCAACAGGCTTCCCCGTTTGGGATCCCTTCTTCATTGATACCAATCAAATGCTGGTGTTTTGCATTTGTGTGACTTAGTTGCTTGACATTTTTCGCGATTGTTTAGTGAAAATAATACCTCATTACCGCCAATTGACACATAAAACCTAAGGACTATCCTTTCACACAATGCGTGCTGTTTGTACGATTTATTTCCCAAGGAAACGGGAGAATGTAATGCCGAACAGAGCCCGTGAAATAACTCGTTTTAGGGAATTGAACAGCAGGCAGTTGGCGCAGTAATATGTACAACACACACTAGTCACGACGCAGAGCTGAAAAACGCAACAGATGACATCCAGACGGACTGTTAAAACTCGTCATTTGTTTATACACTGAGGTATAATATTCATCTGGTTAAAACTACACATGTCAAAGACTGAGCAGATCAGATCCACTTAAGTTTCTTCTAAATCAATCGATTAATGCGGATGGAAAATTTGCCATTCATCCGAAATTTCAGAAGTGTAAACTCAACGCGTAAAATTAAAAAAAAAAAAACTGATGAGTTCTGACAACTAATCTTCCAAGCAAACAATTTTGTATCTGATCAAAAGACTACGATACGCTGATAGAAAAAAAAAATATAGGAAAGTTCTAATCTTGTGAATATCATGAGCTCATACCCGTAAAATGCAAAGAACCTACATTCTTCGCTACGGCTCTTCATATGTTATTACATTCCAAGAAATTAGTTGCTTTTCCGTGTAAACATTGAAGGCAGTGAAATCTTAATGTGTATATCAGTATTGAATCACAATCTTTGGACGGAGTGGTGCAATAAACTAACCAATACAGTGTTCATAGCTACGGCTTCGATATATACGTACATACCTTACTCATATTAATGATAACAAATTAAAGTAAACAAATAAATTCGAAAAAGCTGTGGGAATTTTGACGAATAACCAGACATTCCCAAAGAATTCGCGACTGTTATCTTGTGTAAATATCAATTGATATTATAATGACAAACAAAAAATAAGTTGCGCCATCTTAACAGGTGATAATGATAAGTGAAACTGGAAAATAGAATGATATCCACTTATATCATCAAAAGAAAGGTAAACAAAATTCCCAAAGTACATACATGAAAGGAAAACTAATTTTTATTTTCAAAGGCGAATAATTACATCCGTGTGACTGTGATACCAAAAAGACATACTACTTGAGTAATCAATTGCTTAATAAGCTCAGCGACTTAATTTCAGACCAAGTGATACTCCATCTTGGCTTATTACATTTTATTAGCCATTTTTAAAATTGAGTATTTAAAAATCTAAAGGATCTTATAAATGAGACAGAGACAAACTACCTTAGCAATTTCAATATTAGGTATCATTTACTTACTCGCAATTGTATAGGATTTCATCGCCAATTTTTACAGAAAAACATGTTGCTGAATTAAGGCAATACCAAGCTGCGTATGTGGGTGGGCATGAATATGTGTGGAATGTGATATTTGGCCGAGGTGTCGGACTTGGCGGTGGTGGTCTTGGCTTTGGTACTGTGCGGCTAGAACAGGCTTCTAAAAATAAAATCACATTTCAATTGATACATTTAAACATATTTCATTTTTTTAACAAAACTCACCTGACGTTGAAAATAATGATATAATGACTAATAATACAACTGCTTGAAGATAAATTCCCAGACTCCGCCGGCGACCTAAAACAAATTAAAAAAAATATATCATATATATTGGTCATATTCGTTGTAATGTATGCAATCAGTATTATATTGTATTTTATTACAAATAAAAATATAGCACGTGCTTCCAACTATAGCAAGTCAGAAAGGAATTTAGCCATAAGTATATCTCGCAGGTGTTTGAATAAGTTTAAGAAAAAACGAATTACGCTACTGAATTTCTTTATTAATTGACACTTGAGTATTCGATTGGGTTCTAATTAATTCTAGTATTCCGGGGAAGTTGAAACGAGGGCCTTTTTTCCTTTAAATTAAACAAAACTTAATTTACAGCGATTGAAGTCATCGCTTACTTCTTCAGTACTGAGTGGAGGTATTAGTTCTTGATCGCCTAAAAAGTTTTTCTCAACA
The DNA here is from genome assembly GCA_949716465.1 of Chalcosyrphus nemorum. NCBI lineage: Eukaryota > Metazoa > Arthropoda > Insecta > Diptera > Syrphidae > Chalcosyrphus > Chalcosyrphus nemorum. The sequence continues at coordinate 37,853,706 of OX454332.1, forward strand.
TATTAATCAACACGTATCAGTGTGTTTTCCGGCCCGGCAAACTGACAACAGACCTAATTTTCACACTACGACAAACGCTTGAAAATCCAGTCAAAGTTCAACACCTATCGATCGACTTTAATGTCGCTTATGGCATCATCTCGAGCTCTATCAAACGAGATACCGTCAAAACTTATCCACATGTATCACGAAATGGCTGAAAACACGCGACACTTGGCAACAACTCATTTGAACTTTTTCAAGCATGCACTGGATTTCGGCAAGGAGATGCATTGTTTTGTGACTTTTTAAATATACTCTTGGAGCAGATAGTACACAGGACAGGCGTGGACACGAAAGACATTATCATTCACAAATCTATGCAACTACTGGGATAAGCAGACAATAGTAACATCATTGAAAAATCCCCGATAGCCTTCGTATAGGCGTTAACGGCAATTGAATAGCTAGCGAAACTTCTTTGTCTTGAAGTGAAGGGCACGACGAGAATACATTATCAACAAACCAAAAATTATGTGTCCAGGACCTTGGATAAAGTGGAACTGATAACTACAACTTAAGGTGTCCACCTACCTCGGAAAAAACATACGAAATCTGGCGAAAATTAACCCTGGCACAACGTTCCTTTTTTCGTTAAATAAACTGGGTTTAGAACTCCTAAATCGACGGACAAAACTATATTGCTAATTTTGCTCTAAGCTTCTCCATTCCATTGCATTAGATATAATACATTCTACACTAATAGCTTCTCAAAATTGGGCTTAAAGACTCGTCTCTGTTGTCTAGCCATTCATCAATTCTGTATGACTAAAGCATCAAAATTCATATTTGGCAGCCCCCATAGCCATTACCCTCGGCAAACCACTGCGTCAATGTGGAGTAGGTGTACAAATACTAGTATTTGCACGGATAACCAAGCGGCACTAAAGTTCCTATAAACGTCTTTACACATCCAAAATCGTCACTGAGTTTCGCTCTTTTTCGATAAAGATTGTGTATTGATTTCATCAAAAAAGATTCACAAAAACCTTCCGGGTAATTACAAGACTGACGAGTCTTTAAATCACGACGTAGAAAGGCTCTTTGGTATCGCTCTCACCAAATGTCAACCCCTACCAACATTTTCTGTGAGAATGATTCAGCATACCAAACCTCAAGGCAGATCTAGTGCCAATAGATGGTCTCTGTTTGACTAAAGCGATCCCACATCAGCACCATAAGCGTTATCCTATCAGGACACTGCCCAATAACGTCCTTACTGGACACGTAAAAGTTTATGTCTCATCTCAAACGATTTCTACAAGATTTGCAAAGATATGGAGAAGAAGGAAACTATTCCTTTGCAAAAAAGGTTGCTTTGATCACAATCTCTCGTTTTACGATCTAAACTTTTTGACTAACACTAAAGTCAGTTCCATATCACGTTAGTATCAAATGTGTTATTAAACGTCTGAGTCCAAGCAATGAAAACCTTTGAACATTAGTACTGAAGCTCATAAGCGACTACAAACTCTTCTACTGCTCAAAGCACTTTTCATAAGAAGCATTCACAAGATCTGTGTATTCATTGACCACTTAACCTAATGACGGGTTCAATTGCGAGTTGATCAAATCAACAAGCACTTTAATTACACTTTAAGTGTTTGATTTTGCATACACACATATCTAGATACATAAGCAAACAAACGTTGAACAACAGCGTAATCGTGGAGACAATCATAATTTAATTAAAATTTAACTCAATTTATTTCTAAATTCCTTTAGAAGATGTCAACGTTGGCCAGACACCAGTTCATTCTATGAACTTAAATCACGCTTTGTGTCACCAGTTTTTTATTACTTTTTCTTTCACATGAATACATACAACTTTGTGTACACACGCAGAGTACTGTTATTAATCAGTTGGTATCTAAATTCATATGTACTTACATATTTCTATGATAATACGGAATTTGTTTGAATTTTAAAAACAAATAGTAATATTGCTAGGTGAAGTTTAGTGTTAGAGATCTCCATTAGGTACCGGTCTTCACCTCCCTCTAGATATCGTGAGCAGACAAATGGCTGTTTCAACAGCGATCCGTCTGACTGCGTCTTCACTGTGGCTATGCGTCGACTTTAGCAATTCCTCTAATGTTAATCTATGTAATTTTTTTTAATGAGCCTACTGTTTACACCCCACCCAACTTCATATCATTCCTTGCTCGCGACCTTTGGACCAACCATGAGCAAGTGAGTTTCGGGCCGATACTGAGAGATCAAATACCTTTCACGGAGTGTGTTGTGCCGTTTACTCATCCCAAATACTGGCAATCAAAGAAGCCCTGCCATGGGTTTAGCATTTTCACAGACAGTCAGGCAGCCATTGTGCCTCCGCAACCACATCAAACATCGAGCAGAAGGGCTCAAACCAACTTATAGTTCGGATCTGAGTATCATCATCGGTGTCCTTAACTGCCCTCTAACTGCCCCGCTCTATCTTCTTTCCTGACCTTGGTGATCTGATTCTAGTACTCTATGCCGCCTTCTAGTAGTGCACTTTGTAGTTTTCGATCATCTCAGTGTTTCTATTTTTCGTCTCCCTTCCTAGTCCTAGAAAAAGTTTAGATCCGGTGGTACCACAATGGCTCTTGTAGGCCTAAATGTGCCTGTGCTCAACTGTATCTAACCTAATCTAACCTTAGAGAAAACATTTGAATTTGAAAACAATTTCTTTAAGTAATTTAGAGTTCTTAAAACTTTGAAGGCACTAATCCGATAGATCCCATTTATTTGGTCAGTCACCTGGCAAAAGAAGCTTCCCAAAATTAAACGGGGTTTTCGCAGTTGCTTTGCTCCTATTCTAACTTAAAATGTATGTTTTATGGTAATCTTTCATCCAGAAACTGAGGAAGAAGATGATTCAGGAGATGACGCTATTTAAGCAATTTAATGTGCTGATAAACATTATGCACACACATAGGTAAAAACATATGAAACATGCGATATGTACCTATGCACCTTGGCGCTCTATCGTAAACATTTAATATTTCTCTTAAGTTCCTTCCCTCGAAAGTAAAATCACAAGCATTTCTTCATTTTAATTTTCCGAATTTTTAATTCACGTAAGTTAAACCTTATTCCAACGTCCGCTGAACCAAATAAATACATAGAATTGTGCAGCTTTAAAGGCTATTATCTGGAGTGATTAGCAATCTTTTTCTTTCCCTTTGCTCTACTACATCTGAGTGCCTTACACGAAACACGTACATTTGAAGGCAACGAGTTGTGTGTTCTTTATGTTAAATCGATTAAGTTTACGAACTCTAATTTTGTTGATTCACGCTAGAAACTCTAGTAGGGTCTATAAATAAGATTTGATGTTTCTTTTTAGTTAATTAAACGAATTCTGTTACACGAAGTTATATACACCTCAATTAAGATGTTAGATATTGGTTAAGGGTACATATTCGATTTTTATTTGCTGAGAGGGACCGTCCAGGTAAGAGGTTGTGTCTTCGGTAACTAAGTTGCCACATAAAAAAATAATGTTACGAGGACAACACCAGCTTCATATATTCATAACAATGATGCCCTAAGGCAAGGAATTTCCACAGAATTATGTAGATTGTACAAACTCTATAAACTCTGTGTGTCACCTTAAATGGATAGCATGAGGTATGCAGAAAAGACCAAGCTGCGACATTTATTCCCCCTACATATAACAAAAGACTACATGTTGGGATATCATTCTTGATAATTAATTGCTTAGCTGTTATCCGTATCAAGCACACACCCCCATCGAAGACGCTAAAGATCCTGTCAAGGAGGAATTCCATGACCTTTTACACAGAACCTACGATGACATTAAGGAAAATAACATTACGGACAGCATCTGCTGCAGCACCCAACAACAGAGAACTGAGTTTTTGCTTTCTTTCAAAAGAAGATTGCAGCAACTGACAATACTATGAAGTAGCACTAGCTTTTTAGGATGACGCCTTAGCAGCCACAGCCTATAAAGAGCACCTGACCTTAAAACTCTCTGAAGTATTATCAACCTCAAATGCCAACAACCAGAAGACCAAACACTATATATCATCAAGGATTGACTACCAAGGCCCCACCTAAAAGGAGACCAGAATGCAAAATTCTTCGTAAAAGCAGCTTTACAGCTCAAGAGTATCGAAGACTCTCGCGACTGTAAATCGATGAAACTTCTTATGTAATTACCCGCACCACAAAAAGTGCCATTTTTCGCTCTTTTCCAGGAAAAGTATTTACGGAACGCTCCAATGTTAGCAATTAAGTTAACTGATTTCTCAGATTACTAAAAGGAAGGAAATAGGTTAATGTTATGAATATTTGAATTTTAATTAAATTCTCTATAACGCCACAGTGCAACGCACCCTTTTCAGTGTTTACTTAGGGTTACGATTTCTGCTGATTAAACACACCCAACTTGGAGAGGTAACTCACCTAGTTCTGGTGTAATATTGATTGAACGATTGAGTTTATTTTAAAGTCATGTTTACGCAACTTTATTAGTTAATATTTTCAACGAGTACACAAATGTTGTCTGATTAAGTAAGCTTAAGAGATAAAACGTAAAAGAAAACACATGTGCTATTCAGTTCAATGTTGTTAGCATATTAGTGCGAATTGTTTCACAGAGGAGTTATACCTCTGTAAAGAGGAATTGAAAGTATTTTTCTTTGAAGAAACTTGTGTTCTAAATAAAGTAGAAACTTATTATGTGAATAGTACAATGCAAAAAAAGAAACAATAAGATAAGAATAAAATTCCATGACAAATAATAATCGCAGTGATAAAGGGGATGTCACGGTAGTTTAAACAAGATATCTCAGGTGAGAGGGTTCAAAGAGAAAAGATCTTCTTTCGCAGTACCGGCATCTGGTCAATCAATTTTCTAATCCGCGCTGTAAGTTTGAAATCGTCCCAATTAGTAATTATTTAACAAGTATCCGGTTTAGAGAAGCATAGAAGCTCTCAAAAAATCGATTGCGGCACATTGTTGATAGTATTTCGGTCTTTCTTCGTATCCAGTACAAAATCATCTACATTTTCTTGAACGTGAAATGATAAAACACAATTACGTCCCCACAGATGCTTGCACTTCTACCAGAGAGTGGAAACTTCAACAGTTCCATTTGAACCACAGTTTTTCGTTCTAAATTCTGAATATTTTCAAAAGAGACACTTATCGCAACATTTTTTATTGACTATTGACTGTCACAAAAAATTTGAATGCTTGTATGCACAGAAAAATTCACAACCAAATATTTCCTGCTCTTCCGGTGCTTGCTAACCATCCGGTAAGACATGTTTACTTCCACAGTTGCATGATGATGACTCAAATTTCCGCAAAAAAATTCACCTTTTTTTTCATTTGTCACCAACGGAAAATGGAAATCCCTTTAAGAGTATTATTCGCCCCGTAATTTTATCTTAAACAAATAGGAAGTCAATCGTATTAAATAAAAATGAGATTACGAATTTTCTACATAGATACATTTGAGTATTTTCATTTTGTATTTCTTCGATCTAACCCATCCAAACTCGAAAACTTCCATCAAATAAAATAGATCATTAATCGTAGGAAACGTCAGGGAATGGTGACTTTAAATTTTTATACTCTTAACAACACCTGACGCCCACAAATTAGAGAAAACTTCAAGGCTGTGTACGCACGCTCCAAGACTGTTAAATCCATACATGGCAAGATATATAAATTAACAAAATTGATACCTACATATATGACAAAATAAAAATAGGAGAAAATCTCACACAATAATTACGCCGATGACATTGACATAGGCGGAACCAATCAACGAGGTATCACGGCAGTTCCCGTACTGACTAAAACTACGATAATCTACAAGATTTTACGAAAAATTATGAAATCCTGTTCCCGAACGTTAAATTTTCCTAGTTTATCACAAAAGAAAAAGCTCATGAAATATAAGAAATTTCCCCTTCGTGTTCCTAGTCCAAGGAATTTCTTTGGATAATCTTACGAGTATGAGAACTGTCACTTGGATAGTGTTTGTTGTGGTTTTGTGGTTGAGACATAAATTAGAAGCAGAACTATAGAAAACGTGTGACGTTTAAAACATGAGAAATTTGTAATTAATTTTGAGAATGGATTTATTAAAATCAGACGAGGATGCCTCAGTTACTTTGAGAGAAAAGTTCTTTGAGACACTGTTGGTCCTGACTGCATAGACAGTGAATGGAGGAGAAGGTACACTGTGAACTAATACGGCCTATACATAGATTCGATTTAGCCCACAATGACTCTAGAGGATTCACACTCAAGTTCACAATTCCGTAAGCGTCTCTCCTCGCAATCGAGAATTTACAATATTTGCAGACAGCTTATCTTTTCAGTCCCTTTATTACGTGGCTCGGGTGTTCTAGGTCTAGGTAATAGGGAGCTCGACATTCGCAATACTATGTTATGTTTGGTTATCCTGTAACGAAATCCATACCTTACAAATAGGTGGAGATTCACCCGTTTTGGGTTTCGCAGTCGTACTAGATATAACTTCCATCCCTATGAAGATCGTACTAACCCCTTAGACGAATGTGCCTACACTCAGATTATAAGCTACAGCTACATTATAAGTAGCCACTCGTCAGCTATCAAAGGGGAACATTGATTGTTGTGCGCTACTGGATATGATTTCCTCAAATACAAACACCTCTGTACCTATCTTCCGCTCCAATTCGCCCGGGTACCATAAACCAATGTTGAGAATATTGCACAAAGCTTGGGCTTTCATTGTCAGTATACCCCATTTTCATCTATCAACAACCTTTAGTTTGTAATTAATTTAGACTTTATCTTCTTAGAATTAAAGCAAAATAGATCTGTCCTAAGTTGACCCAAGCCAAATAAAATCCAATAAAATTTAAAAATCTTAAAGAAGCAGCAAAAAATTATCCTTTAAGATCGTGCGTACAACCCACTGTGCACAGCGGTCAAAGCCCTGAAATGTGGTCAAATATACATACATATCTACTTGGAAATTTCGGCTATGAGAGTTTGCTGGTTAATTTTTACACTTGTATCCCAACTTACAGCAGAGCTACGAATAAGATAAAACACTTGTGTGTTGACCTTCTCATTGATAAAGTAAATTGTTATGTAAATTTGTTGGCTTGTTATTATTCACTGTTGCTTTGCTCTCAAAACCAAGTTGATTCAAAGGAAAGCTACAGGCGATAATAAAGAAATAATTATCATAATTTCCCGTAATACATACATATGTATAAAGTACGTACATAGTACTGCAAAAAAAAGAAAATTTGAAATGCGCAAAAGTCTTCCGTAACAGCAACAATCCATCAATTCATTTCACGATACATACATCGATAGAAGACTACATTTAACCAGATGTTGATTCAATCGAATGTACATTTTCTGGTTGTTCAAATGTTCATATGTACGATACATGACAGTATACATATTTTTAAAAATTCATTGATTTTTCAAAATGTTTGCGAAACACGCGCCAAATAACGCACAGTAACTAAAATATTTGCAAACATATGAGCATATTGGACATACATATGTACTACAAGCGAAAGATCCCACGATTTTTTATGAGTTTCACCTTCAATACCTTTTTTTCTTATTATAAACTTTACTTAATTTGGTAAACAAACTATGAATATGCTCATAGTGGGCGGCTGACATCATAACTAATGTGTTATCTCATCTCTCCATATACGAGCAATTTTTATAGCTAACTTAAGTAATAAGCTCTGGCGGATGTTATCAAAGGCTGGAACAGATCTATAGCACAATGGACATTATTACACAGTGTCTTTGACAAAAACACATTTTTCACATTCATAAACTGCTTAATCAGTTCAAATAAATTATTGGGATATTTGTTGAAACGTTACTTTGCAATCACACAAAGTGGCATGGTAGAACATTCATAGTTCAAAGACAAAACAGATCTCTGTCCAAAATAAATCCTCACCAGAACCAAGTTTCACAAACTCAATATTTCTCTATCTCTCTAATTTTGAGCGTAGTTGAGTTAAATTGATTGGGATTTAGTTTCAACTGACAGGAATGCACAGCTTAAGTACTAGACCTGTAGACGAATGCAATCATTTTGACATGTAATTCGTTTGACTTCACATAGATATTTTTCAATAAATCATTGACTTCAATAAATCACCATTCATGAAGTCATGATTTAGCAATCATTTTCTGCAATCATAAATTTGACGCCAATATGAATGCAATCATTTTGAAGTCGCCTTGCAGATACGAGCGTTCTTTGCATTCCCTTGAAGTCTTTGAAATCAATGAAGTCATTAGAGTCTTTGAAGTCGTCAGTCAATGTTTCGTTACACAAAATTAGTGATTGATGAATATAATATTTTTGATTGATGAGTTATGGAATGTAGTTTCCATTTAGGAAGTAACAGCAAAGAGTACATATTAACTTCAGAACATTGGCATTACCGAAGAAAACCATCTTAGTTCAAAGTCAAACCAATGATAGGCAGTAGATTCAATGAAAATATATATTAGATTCGTTGAAAATGTGAAGTTGAAGTTCGTTAGGCCATAAGCAGCAGGAACATGACAGTAACACGAGGATTAGTCCCTGAAAAAATAAATAAAGAACGCTCTTTTCGGCATAAAAATACTTTATTTTTGAACATAATCTGTTTTCTGGCTCGATACACTTCATCCAATGTTTCTCCAATTTTTGATGCCCTCCAAATAATACGATTTCTCGAGCCCTTTAAACCCCTTAAAATAATCGTTTTTTTCAGCGATGACCTCTTCATTCGACCAAAATGGGTATGCTGTATGATGAAGGATTTCGTAACCTAACTCATGCATACATATTTGCCATTGCGGCTGCGGACTAGCGAAAAGAACTTGTTTTCCATTTTGAAGAAAATGCTCGTAGGCGTCTATATAAAATGGATGTCACAACAAAACTATTTGACAGTTCTGTCTGAGAGCGTTCTTTTGAAAGATGATTCTTGACAAAAAAAAAATTATATTTAAGGTAACGACACAATTTGCGTTAATTTTCAAGGACTTATTGACCCACCCTTGAATTCTTGGATGCTTGTTAGACGTTCGCAAGAGGTGGGGCTGGTTATGAAAACATTATTGGTACCTACGTATTAAACTTAAGTTTCTATTAATATTTAAGTCAACACCTTTTCAAGCCATGTCTATTGATTGGTTGTTGGTAAAACCCATTCAAAAATTAATCGGAAAAATCCAATCAAGCGTTCATCAAATGTGTAGCACGTAAAACCAAGAGACGTACCCAATCGTATGAGTTAATCTAATATTCGGACACTATTGTAGTGAGTCATATCTTAAGAATGTTTATACTATTATAAGGTAAAATAAATAATTGACGTAAATAAATAATCCTACAAATCACATCTTGCGTATGCCATTAATTGTTTGTATGTTTATTTACTGCTGTTCAGCTAGATCAGCTATGGATAGATCCTTTCACATATAAGCTAAAACTGCTAGAGCGGGATTGTCTGGTTCCAATCTCGGATGAGCTTTCCGCGGTGCTAAATAAACCAGTGCTACTCATAAAACGCTTCTTAACAGAGTAAATGACCCAGAACGCCGGGTACCCTCATTAGATATAAGCTGAACATTTTGGAAGTTTTATAAAAGACCCTCTCTCTCTCGAAAGTAAAGATAGGCTTTGAGCCCCGAAAATTCGAAATTAGATTAAGACTGTATTGTAATCAGTGTTGCCACAATGATACCAAAGTATCAAAAGTGATACTTTTTAATCTTAATTTCGACGTGATACTTCGATTTCTGTAAAATGCCTATTTTGATACGTTTTAATACTATACTCTTATTCACTGAACTGTGAGTTATTATTCCATAATTTTTTTGATAATTTATTAAAATATTCTTGTTGTTGACTTGGCACCCTTTTGGATGGGCAGATTTTTTGTAAGAGACTTTAGAATATTTATGTTATTTTAGGCATTATAGCTTGTCTTCACTTTTTTAATATTAACAAAATAATAATAATGGCAGTTTTACTCATAATTCCTATTATGATACCTTTTGATACTTTTCTTCTGTCTGCGGAGATACTTTTTTCCAAACTCTTGCGGCAACACTGATTGTAATTCGCAAGGCAGGGTCGGTGAAACATTGTAGGAGAGAAGCAGGAATAGAAGAAACTGGTATAGTGGTCTTTTGGTATTTCTATTTTTTTTAGACCTTTTAGGCTTTTCGAATGAATTGAAAGCAACAACACTTTCTCAAATGCAGTGCGAAAGCTGGGGTGGTATCTATGTGTTACCTACAGATCAGGTTTCCGATTTGAGCCATCCTATGTAGACTACATCAACAACTTGCGGATAGTCACTTATTAGTGCGTTAAATACACATTGATTTTAAAAAGGGGTTCAATAGTATCTTGGATGGGTGTACTTGATGTACTTAAAGCTGCTTCGTCGGCGAGTAACGACTATACTGACAATCTCTTCACAATTTCACTCATGACTACGACTCACTACGACTGTTCGGTCGAAACGTTGCGAGTTTGTCTGTTGTTATATCACAAGAAAGCTGAAACGTTGGTAACCAAGCGCACGCGCAATTTAGTTCTAGCCAAACCGTATCTCAAAAAAATAGCTCTACCAGAAATATGCCATGCATCAAAAGGCCTAGCCATTCAAAGATGGAAGAGGCAATAGGAGAATCCTAATGAAATTCTAATGAAAAACTCAGACTACCTATTACGTGTTACTGTTTTTCTCACATTTTGACAGCATTCGACGCAGACCGCACAATTCGGTTTGGTTCTTGAGCCCAGATTATAGCAACTAACACATCTTATAGCATGAATGCAAGGATACAACACAACAAGAGGTTAAAACGAAAAATTCTTGAATAAGGCACAAATTCTCTCAGCTTGTGTGCATGCTGATGACAGAGAAAATTTATTTCATTTAAAAGGAAAATGTCCTGTGGATCAGATAATCGCAAACAGTGGAATATTGCACTCACACACTTAAATAAATTCTTTTAATGTTGGGTCACGTTCCTGTAAGAAATTACCAGCATAATAAAACGTATTGAGTGAAGAGCATTAGACCACCCGGATTGTTGGTAAAGGGTTGGTAAAAATGCAATTTATCTTCTGGAAAATTTAATTGAAATAAATACATTACATTTTTCATTCGCAAAAATCAATATATTTTCCTTAAATAAAGGTTACCATCCTAGAATGAGTACATAAGTACATGTATGTAGTTTTTCTTAACAAGATTTCATTCTAAGAATTTTTGAAAGAATTTGCGACATCGTGACGGGTACAATAAGAACATCGTCTGGAAGATGTAGGAAATACCCTGACCTGAAAGTAATTTTTACCAGGAATCAGTGCTCAAGGAATGCCATAATTATTTAGCCTGCGGAACGTGGGAAACATGCGACGCCTTATGGTCAAAGCGACCTTGCCCTTAATTAATGTATTACATTATTATACCGGGACGGCTTAGTGATATGAGAAATACCAGACGAATTCCTTGGAGCGTCGCTGGTGGCCAGAATTGCGATATTACACGAAGTGCTATTTTCCCAAAAGTTATTTTATTTATCATCAGCTGTCAGTATATTTCTTCAATACGCTGCAGCGTTCAGGAAAGAGGAAGGATATGATTTCGTCAAGCTTTGCAATTAACCATGTGGAAACAGACTGAGCTCATTTACCTGGTCAAAGTCGTTCCAGCGGTGTCTAAGAGGAATAGATGTACGCAAATTGTGTCCGATTTTAAGTTAACATTGATAAGTTCACATGAATACATTGAAGGTCAAGAAAGGGTCTAACGTAGCCACTGTGATGAGGCAAATAAATGAAAAAATTATAATAAATTCGAATGGGGACCAATTCTTCTAGAAAAAAAGAAGGTACCTAAACCTTACTACTGGCCAACTCTTTACATATAAAATGTATTTATAGCAAGTGCTGAATATTGTGTATACGTTTCTGCACCAACAGAAGGGAAGTTTTGTGCCGTATTTCAAGGCAGAGAGTTTTTGAGAAACGTTGTCAGGACAGTAATATTCTTGAATGTTTATCAGACCTTCGAAAGGCCTGTGGGGGTGAACATAATTCTTTGGTATTTTCTAAGAATTCGAATCATAAGTAATAGCACAATAGTGCAACGCAGTAATTGTATGTAGTACATAGTGCAAAGCGCCAAGGCCTAGCTTTCCACGACTGTAAGTGGTATACATTTCTGCATGTATAGAAGGGCAAAGAGATTTTTTGAGAAGCTTTCTGATCACAGTTATACTCTTGGATGTTTGTCAGACGCTTGCAAGAGGTGGGGTCGTGAAAAAACTTTGATGCGCACTAACCACTGAGCCACGGCACCCAAAGTACATACAGCAGTCCCATGAAATAGGGAACTAATAAAAACTGAGCGTGTTTATTGGATTGTTATATAATATATATTATTATTGAAAACGATTAATACATTTTTCAAAACAACAGCTTCTCCTGATTGACGGACAGGCCGGTCATAACACCATTGTGGCCCTTACGTCTTCCTCTAAGTGAACAGACAATGCAAGGAACTCACCGCGTTTATCGATTCAAGATTAGTCTCCTTCTTAAGGTGAAGGAGGAGAATGAGATTTTTGATGAACTAATAAGCTGTGTCCTTGAGAAATTTCTTGCTTCCTTACATGTATCGCTGGGGGCAAGGGTAATACCGTCGCACATTTCCTTTCAAATGTCAATAACCCATAGCATCAATTGCCGAATGGCGTCATAGCTAGATCAGCGTGGCGTAACTACAACTGCCATAGAACACAATACCTGAAAAGGAAAATGTGCAGATATTCAGGATTATCAGCAATTCCGACGGAATTATTTCCCTCGGAATTCTACGCGTTGTTGATAGGACTGATTGCCAGAATGATGGCGATTAATACAGACTACTTGCAGATGAGTTTAACAACTGACAGACTTAAGGTTCAACCACATTTTGATTAAGGCTCTGAACGCTGTCAAACGTAGTTACGCGAATACACATAATAGGTCTGTTACCGCTCTGACTAAAAGTACGAAAAGCTACGAATTTTAACGAAAAATAGCGAATTTCTATTCCCGCAAGTCAAAATTTCGTAGTTTTTCACAGAAGAGAGAGGAAGAAATTTCCCCATGCAGCGAATTTTAGACCAAGAAATTTCTGTGGGCAAAAATATGAGTTCTGTCAAATGGTTGTGTTGTTGTTGGCTGGCAAAATAATTTGAAGTTAACCCATAAAAAAAAAGTGACGTCTAAAAAGTGGGCAGCTTTTTTGTTTAACTCGTTCTCGCAAATTTGTGTACATTTGTCTATCCACTCTTTGCAATTTGACAAGCTGCGAATTTTAGTGCACAAAGTGCCGGAACAGAGCTAATTTGTGTACTGCACTCTTAATGACTTTTCGTTCAGTTTCGTTGTTCACATTCACGGGGCGCTGAAGGTGACTGCATCTGCAAGGTATCCTTAATGAGTGCGGTCCGATTTGGCAGAATTTTCAAACAAAAATGACATAGCTATAACACGCCTATATTTTCATTCATAAGTACCTACCTACAAACATACATTGTACAAGTTTTGAGTTGGTAATGTTTAAAGAAGAAGAAAAAATATTGTTCGCTTGTAGGTAGGCCACTCATACCAATTACAAGGAATCAATAAAGATCTCATTTGTGTTGATAAGTAGCTAGGTATTTATATTTTCTGACCCTAATAGATGCCAGGTAAAATAAGTAACTCACAGACCAATGTCAAGGACATTATTTAAGCAATGCTGAAAATATTTGCTAGCTAATATGCGATAATAAATTTGCTTCAGAAATTTGTGTGCGAATAATCATAAATAACACGCCCACCATCTTATACAAGTACGGTATGTAGGTATACTGAATAGAGAAAGCATGTTTTCTTTTTGCACAGCAGACATTTCCAAAGTGAATGAAATACAATGAATTTCGCAATGCTCAAGTTAAAAAAAGGAACGAGTACCAGTACCAATCATATGATTAAAATTGAAGCAATATCAAAATCAATATTACCCAACAAACATGACATCATACAAATTGTTTACGTGCCACCACCACCACCACTTGTCACCGTTACGAATTATAATTTTCACGGAACAAATCAAGTTATCATCCCAAAAATGTGTTTGCCTTTGCCCACGAGTTGCCCATGAAACCTCTTCCCAAAGCGATAAACTTGGAAAAACCTTCTTTAGTGGCTGTTGTTTCTGTTTTTCTAATACAAGGTGTATACCTACAAGGAAGTCGACTCAGACAACGATGGCGACGTAGCAGATGGTAGGCATAGGTTCAAAAGGGAACATCTGTTCTTCTTCTTTACTTCCCTCAATCGACCCACAACACTATGGTCGTCGTCTCGAAGAAAGATGAATGCAAAGAATGGTGTTGGCATATCTCCAACCAATACATATAGGAGGTGGATGTGGTATTACACTCTTGCCTATAGTGCGCAAAGCATATTGCACTTTAATAGATTGTTTTTTTGTTTTCTTAACTCACTCACCTGAGAACCTCGCAATAAATTTAAAAAATTGATTCGATGCAGTATCCTGCCGCAGCCGACTGCTAAATTTTTCCCAAATGCACTGAACTGTCTCATCTTCTACAGCTGCTGCTACTTCATTGCTGTTGTAGATCATCTTGGTCGTCGTCGTCGTTTCCATTGCAGTATCCATTAATTCGTATCGAAATTCGTTGCTTTTCCTTTCTGTCGTTGTTGTGTGGTTTCCTTCCTTCCTTCCTTCCTATTCTTATTCCTATTCCTATTAGGTTTATTCCTTCGCTTGTTTTAAGCGGCGTCGACGTCGTCGTCTAAGTTTTCTTCGTTGGTTACGAATATATTCCACCGTGAGAGCCAATGGCCAATTTGCTGTTGCTATCTCCTCGCCTAGCTCTGCTGCTGTAACATAGTTTACGAATTCGAGCAGCTTTCTAAATCGACGCAGACGGCTGCTTCCATGGAAAGTCCACACATTTCTGAACTTTGCTAGTTTGTGGTCGTGCCCAGTGCGCGAGAGCTGCCTTTCATGTGCTAATTAATAAAAACACTGTTGTTTTTTTTTGTTATTATTTTATATCATTTTTTGTTGCTCAATCCCGTAACCGTAAGAAATGTACCGTGTATATTACCGCGACGGTGCTCTAGCTCTAGTATCTAGCATTACTCATTCAATCTCGCGGGAGCAGAAGACCACTAGACGCACACACAGAAGTATACAGTACACACGCTGTACGTGCACAAGTAGCAGGTTTGGTTGGGTCGATCGTCTCGAATAGTATTCGTACGTGGGACGACGAGACAGAAGCGCAATATATGAATGAATGAACACGGCTAGTATACAAGGAAAGGATGAAAAAAAAAAAAAAACTCCAAACGTAGTTCCTCTCTTGTGTATTATGTAAAGAGCGTGTCTGCAGCGAGCTATGTACTACTGCAATAGAAGAAACTGAACATGGAATGGACCCTTTTTTAATTTCAATTCTTTGCACAGCAATTGAATAATTATTTGCACTTTAATGGGTCTAATACAGCAAACAGTAAAATAAACAGGTGTAATTTGTTAATTGGAACACTTTTCACACAGTTTCGAGGAGGAATTTTGTAATATTTCAACAGAAAAACACGAAACTACTTCAACGATGGTGCTGCGAAGCAGACGGCCAATTACATACTGAAGTAAATGGTCGGGGTGGAGAGAGCATTAAAATTCTCCATGAAAGTGGTGCCAGATCATAGTTTGATGAACAATATATTTCCAATAAATTTAAATACGTCATTGCGTGAAAAATAGCCGCGTTCAACTTTAATTTTTGTTTTATTTCATTAAACTGAATTGGAGAAAATATTTATAAATATTTAAAACCTTTTTTTTTTATTATACTTTCGACGAAGAAGGACGTCAACTGTCAAAACCATATGTTTGCAATCTTGTTTTTTATATAGATGGAGGCGTATAGAGTGCCAAGGCCTAGCTTCTCACAACTGTACGTGTTATGCGTGGTATACATAACTGCACGTACAGGAGGGACCTACAGATTTATGCCGTATCCGAACGGCAGATGGGTTTTGAGAAGCCTTCTCATGACTGTTATGCTCTTGAATGTTTGTCAGACACTCGAAAGAATTGGGTCCGTGAAAAAAGGTTGATGGTATTTTCTGCATGTGAACTTGGAACCCCGTGCGCAGTAGTCCAACGCACTTACCACTGAGCCATTGCACCCAATAAAGTATATACGTGAGGTAAAGATTCAACTTTAAAACAAAATAAAAACACTCGTGCTTGTTTAGTATTTTTTAATTGTGTATCGACATAATGTGGTCTGCTTGATTCTACTTAAAACAAATTAGATTACTTTAAATTAAAAAAAATCCTTTTTGTTTGTCTTTTCGATGGTAGAAATTTAACAGCAAGTTTACCTTCGACCCAAAATGTCTCAAACGTTTAAGTCATAGGGAGTTTTGAAGAAAGATAGATCTCTACTCAAATAGTAGCATAAATATTTCAAATATAAATATTACAAATGTATCTCACCACTTTTTTCGGCCACTGGCAGCTTTTTCTTTGACATTTCTGCATTGAGCTTAGACTTTGTTGCTTTCCAGCCGAATTTGAAAATAAATTATGATAGTGCACAGTGGCTTCCAAAAGAATTGCTTTTTTTCTCGTTAAAATGATCTCTCTGTTTTTTTCACGCAAAGATGACACTTTACCATTATTAAGTATGTAAAAAATGCGAAAAAATATAGTAACGAACGAGCATAATTTAATGGTAACATAAATTACTACTGAAACGAACAGATCCCGCAGCCAAATTTCTAGCATATACACTCACCAACGTTAAGGAAATTCTTTAAAATTACCCTTCAAGAGCACTGTTCGACCCGTCAAAAAAATTCATTTATTGCCATCGTGTCAGTTGTTGGCTGCGAAATTCGTCGCTGAAAATATTTACTAGATTATATCCGTTTAAATTGTTTTATATATTGTTATTGTTTGTTTTATTCTTGTTAAGTATCTATAAGATATATAAATCATAAATATTCCAGAATGTTAGACCTATTTACGATATTCACAAAGGGAGGCATAGTTTTGTGGTGCTTCCGAGCCACAGACCAGATATTCACGTCTCCCATCAACAGTTTAATACGTGGAATTATTCTGCAAGTACGTGTACTAACTTATTTGCATATCATTATGCCCAAAAACACGTTTTCCCTCTCTTCAATTTACAGGAACGTACAATCGGATCAAAAGATTTCGAGCACAACAATCTAGCTCTGCGATACAAGTTGGACAATGAGCTGGACATTGTTTTGGTTGTGGCATTCCAAAAGATTGTCCAAATGTCATATTTGGATAAATTTCTAAACGATGCGCACTTAGAGTTCAGAGATAAATACAAAAATGAACTATCATCCGGAGTGAAACTAAACTTTGAATATGATTTCATGAGCGAATTTGAACGAATTCTAGCGGACTCTGAGACTTGGGGTAAGAAACAAGGAAAAGTACCAAAACTAATGCGTAGCTTTGATGAATCAGCAAAATCGAAGAAAACTGTTGCCTCAATGATCGAGTCTGGGCCTAATGCCAAGCAGCCAAGCAAAAAGGTACAAATTATGGAAAAGCAGCAGATGTCACCTCGGGGTAATCAGAAGTCACGTGAGGAGATAATTCAAGAGAATAGAAAGAAATTGATGGAGAAAATGGCTGGTAAAAAGAGTCCAACCGAGGAGAAGAAAAAGACACCCAAGGAGAACGAGAAGGCAGGAAAGAAACCAAGAATTTGGGAGCTCGGTGGGGATTCCAAGGATATGTCTAATCTAGACAGATCGAAAGATCGTCCCGACGAAAGAAAATTGGAATTGACACAGGAATCTGTTGAGGTGAGTTAATTTACATGTTTATGTGAAGCAAATGTTCTGGTGTAGTATTTCGAAAAGCAAGGAGGGGAATTTTTCTATAGGTCACTCGCATACAGTCTTTAGAAAGAAAGAAAGCAGCTTCTTATAGTGTCTCTCCTGTTAGGAGGTTGATTGTCATCTGCCTGACGTCATCTTGCGAGTTGGCGATACTTCAGATTCTTATACAGGTTTAGGAGGATGATCCCAACTGCTTGTTAAATCCCATTTTATAGATTAATTAAGAGGTAACCAAGCTCGTGTAGTTCCGTGACTCAGTGGTCAATGAAATCTTTAAAAAAAAACCTCTGCCCTCTACCTACGCATTTATTAAAACGTATTTTTTTTCCTTTTTAGATGATTGGCTCCATGAAAGGCGGCATCCAAGATCTGGAAGTCGAAAGTGAGGATGAAGATGAATACATCGATGAAACCTCCCCCTCTCCGGGTAAAGGAAGTAATAAAGCCAAGTCAGGAGTGTTTTCCATGTTCCGTAGTTTTGTTGGGTCTAAGAATCTATCCAGGGCTGATGTAGAGCCTGCATTAGAAAAGTTAAGAGATCATCTGATTACAAAGAACGTTGCCTCGGACATTGCACAAAAACTATGCGACTCAGTCGCATCGAAATTGGAAGGAAAAGTGTTGGGAACCTTTGAATCGGTTGCAACTTCTGTCAAAACCGCACTTACCCAATCCCTTGTACAGATTTTATCGCCAAAACGACGCGTTGATATCATAAGAGATGCTCTAGAAGCAAAACGCGCCAACAGACCCTTCGTTATGGCTTTCTGTGGTGTAAATGGTGTTGGCAAATCAACAAACTTGGCTAAGATATGTTTTTGGCTGATTGAAAATGATTTTAATGTATTGATTGCAGCTTGTGATACATTCCGAGCAGGAGCTGTAGAACAGTTAAGGACGCACACACGGCATTTAAATGCCCTTCATCCACCGCAGAAACACAACAATCGTACGATGGTTCAATTGTATGAGAAAGGTTATGGAAAGGATGCCGCTGGAATTGCAATGGAAGCAATTAAATATGCCACTGATACTGGAATAGATATAGTTCTTGTTGATACTGCTGGCAGGATGCAAGATAATGAACCTCTTATGCGAGCTTTAGCTAAATTAATAAAGGTAAACGATCCGGATCTTGTACTGTTCGTAGGTGAGGCATTAGTTGGAAACGAAGCCGTCGATCAGCTAGTCAAGTTCAATCAGGCCTTAGCCGATTATTCTTCGAACGAGAATCCACACATTATTGATGGGATAGTACTTACGAAATTTGACACGATTGATGATAAGGTGGGGGCTGCTATTTCAATGACGTACATAACAGGTCAACCTATTGTTTTTGTTGGCACTGGACAGACATACACCGATTTGAAGGCTATCAACGCAAAAGCTGTTGTGCATGCTTTGATGAAATAAATTGATTGAGTTTTCTATTAAATACTATTCAAGTTTTTTTTTCATTTAGCGAGTGAGTAGAATTGGTGAATCTTTGCAAGGTGTTGTAGGTAAGTCATTTCTGCTTGTTATTTTTCCCGGAATGTCTCTTGGTCGTATTCCCTAAACCTTAAGGGATGCACACAAGCCTGGGCTAGGCGATTAAATTCTTTGACATCATATTTGTTTAATAAGCCACCACAACGGAAATTCCTTTCTAAATCCTCCTATATTCTCTTATCGAACAATTAGGGTAACTTACCCAAACACTTCATTTCACCTGCAACACTTGTCCTTGTCCTTTCCTCATAGGAAACTGATATGTCGTCGAATTAAAGCAAACCCATTACATTTTTCGATACAAGTTCCATTTGGACTAAAGAAACGGATAGTTCATGCTCATAGTTTAAAAAAATCCAAGTAGAAACTTGAAATCTTTTACAGGTTGCACTGGCAGTTTATTAAAACGAACAGATCTTTGAATTAATTTACGAAATGTCAAATACCAGTATTCCTAGGTCGTGCGATTTCTACCTTTCTATTGGAGTTCTTGTGACTCTTCTATGATGAGATGGAAATATTAAACTCGAAATTATGATGAATGACAGGATACGCGGCGTTCCGAAAAGTAGGTACATGTCGCAAAATGGACAAGGAGGAAGCACAACCCATATAGGGATACAGGATACAAAATATGAATGAAGGCAAAATTGTAAAAATTGTGACAAATTAATCCGAAATATGGAAGCCTGGCGGTACTTCTTGTGTTTAAACCCCGCTTACTGGCGGACCACTACGGATGCACTGTAGAGAAAAGATTGTGATATTTGTACTAATTGTACTCATCATAACCTTGCCGCCTCGGAAAAGAAGAACCTTAAATTGGCCCAAAAGCATGGAAAAGTAATTAAATAATAAAGTACAAAGGAAAATTATTGCCACGATTCGACCAAATGAAAAAGTAGACTTAAATAGATATTCAATCAACGGAAAAAAGGGAGAATTTTCAGTCCTAGTAGAGTTCTATCTCGTATTCCTACTATAATTCGTTCCTAGAGAAGACACGAGTAGAAATTTAATCGGCTTTAAAATTCCATCTCTCAAAGTCGCAATCTAAATGGTAACTGCATCATCTGAACTCAGACCAGCAGACATCTGTTTCAAACGTCAACTTTGACAATCAAAAATCTGACAGTTTGACTTTCTTCAAAAACTGCAGACCAGCAAATGTATTATTTTTCCCTTGAATAAATCGAAAAGAATTAAATAAATTTAGTTAATTTAAGGCCTCAAAATGATTACAAGCTGTGCAACCAAGAGTCTGAATATACTCGTAAGTTCTAATCATGGATATCCACAATTTTATTTGCATCAATTCCGTGGGTTATGTAATTATACAGTCCACTCAGCCGCTTTTCAGGTCATCTGTAATAACAAACTTTAAGCAATATAAATTCTATCCTACAGCGCACTGGAATAAGGACTATCACATCTTCTGCTGTGAACAAGAGTGATCACTTGTTTGTCCACCGTGATACACCCGAGGATAATCCAGATATTGTATTCGAATTCACTGAAGACAACAAAAAGGTATACGTAGTTACCTATTAGAAAATGTTAAGTTCCATAACCAACAACTTGAATATTTTGTTAGCGAGTTAATGCTATTCTTAGCATTTATCCCGAGGGACACAAACGCGGAGCTATGATCCCTTTGCTTGACTTGGCGCAACGTCAACACGGTTGGTTGCCGATATCGGCGATGCACAAGGTTGCCGAAATTCTCGGATTACCCAATATGCGCGTCTATGAAGTGGCAACTTTTTACACTATGTTTTTAAGATTCCCAACTGGACAATACCACTTGCAAGTTTGTACTACTACACCATGCTGGTTGCGTGGTTCTGATGAAATTTTAAATGTCTGCAAGGTATTTGTTTCTTTCTGTGCGCTTATTGGGATTTGAAAATATACTTGAATTGATTTTTGTTCGCAGAATAAACTGGGAATCAAAGTAGGAGAAACTACAGCAGATAAAAAATTCACCCTTTCCGAAGTCGAATGCTTGGGAGCATGTGTCAATGCACCAATGGTTGCTGTTAATGATGATTACTATGTAAGTACATTTAAGAGAATATTCCTGTTTAACTTACAGCATTCTGTTAAGGGTCTCTCTTCAGTAAACCAGATCTAGCTCTTTTTTAAAAACACAGAAAATCTTGTTAAACATTAAAAAAAAACACAGCAGAGTATGTATCGAAAATGAGATATACATATGTAGGTTTATGCTTATGCCTTCATGACGTGGACACTACATGAACACTACTTTTAACTAAGTAATCAACTGATTGCCGTAATTTTCTCGATTGTCTTTTCATAGACAAGTTTGAAATAAATGATCATTTAAAAAAGTTAGGTTAACAAAATTAGGTTATAAACAAAATTCATATTAGAAGTAGTGGACATGATTTAAATTATCAAGTTTTGTTGGTAAGTCGAAAGGAATCGCAGTCGGCGGCCAATATAACGTGTGGATCTCCAAGAAGTTAGGCACAATAGCAGATAATCAACGTGCAGCTCTACATCTGCTTATTTTACAAAGATGTCATTCGTTTACTTCACACAATATGTAGGTCCATTCGCGTACCCTCAAATAACAGATAATTTTTAGGACATCTTACGAATTTTTACGGAAAGCTGATCGCTCACGAGAGATAGTAAATTTTCGCACGCTACGAATTTCAGTGCAAGAAATTTCCTTGTTAAAAATCAGTAAATACTTAGAAGGATCTGCTCATACATATCCGCATCGTAATTACAGAGAATTTATTCGTTTTGCCCCATTTGATGTCTCCGCATTTTCGGTGAATTCTCTTAAATACTTTTTTTTAGAGGAGACTTATTATGTACTTTATCGGAAATAGGTGGTAAGTTTAAAGGCCTCAAGATTACTTTTTTTCTAAACACTACTTATTGCTTTTGCCCAGGGTGATGGAAAAGCTAACGTTAAGGAGCAGTTCCGCTGTGCTTTTCCTATTTTCCCATCTTACTCACTAAAGAAAAATCTTTAAACCCTTTTCTACTTTACATTATCCACTCCTGTACTTTCGCATTACAGGGTGGTACCGCTTTTTTATGTTTAAGTCCTGCAGGAAATTCTCAGAGAACTTTTTTCTTCCCGGCAAGTTTTGTGAAAATTTCCATCGTAAAGAAGAAATTATTCCTTTCCTATATGAACCTTGGTTTCTCCATGAAAGTTTATTCATGATTCAGGGATTTTTTTCATGATGAGGCTGTGAGGCTGAATTCCAAATCGCAGTAACCCCGCAGTACTGCAACGTCAAGCGTTGCAAATCGCCAATATATAGCAGTGATGCGATGTATACCATCATGAAAGAAAATGAAAGTGTTTCTTTTTTATGCCGAAAACATTCTTAAGTATACTGCCATTATATGAGCCAAAATTATTTATTAAAACGTTTGAAAATATCACCGCCGCTAATTTCTTAGACAGTTAGTTTGCAAAAGCCGTTCCAAAACGTCAAAGATTTTAAAGCATCGTGATGCATCGCAAAATGAAAACTTCGTAGCAACGCATCACAAAGGCAGTGATGCGTTCACAATGCGCATTTTTTTTGACGTTTTGGAACTCAGCCTGAATTTGTTTTGCCGGTAAGGCTTTCAACTATTCATTACACTATTAGGGGCATATACTCTGATTAGGGGGACATCTTTTCTTCCTCTGAATTGATGAAAAAGATTTGGCTCCACTTATCGTTACTAAAGACATGGCATTTAAAAGTAATCAATTTCTATCGCCAGCCTGTTTCATTGCTGACCATCATCTACTACAGATGAAAAAGGTATGATAAACGTCCTCTTCTGGTGAGTCTATATTGGCAGGCTGCACTCTCTACTTTTCCCAGTTTGTAGCAATATTGTTTAAAGTAACCATGACCGGTTAGGAACTTAGGAATGTACGTAGTAGTTCACATCTTTCGGTTCACCTCGCTCCGATTTTGGCATAACACTTCCACTTCTATTCGTAAAGTATTTCGTCTGTACCGCTTTTGCTCTTGATTGCGTCTTCTATTCATGGTCGACGCACTTTTTTCCCCAGCTAATAAACCGACTTGTTCTGGCAATGAGGGCTTATGACGCTAAGAGATCCACGTCTTCGCTCTGCGGCCATTTGTTTCCTATATTTCTCTTGTCTAAGTGCGTCAATACGTTACATGAATTTCCAGTGTGTTATTGTTCTTTGGTAAACTTAAGTTCGACAAATCCACAATTAGAAAATATTTTTCGAGAAACATTTCTGACGACGTCAATGGAAATTAGAAAATAAAAGAACGAACAACTTGAATCGGGGAGCACTTTCTGTATTAAAAAGCTAATGCGAAATCTTTTACATCCAGACCTGTCGCTTTGATACTAAACTTTTAAGTGATAAATTCTTCACGGGCACTAATCTACTTCGTAAGTTCTAAATGGACCTTAATAAATAATCACACTATTTCCAGTTGGTATGCTCCATATCCTCTCTTTTTATATACACATAACAAAATGTTTATAAATAAAATCTGATGACCATTTACATCTTATATTTGCAGGAAGACTTAACGGCTAAAGACATGGAAAGTATCCTCGAGGATTGCAAAGCTGGCAGAGTTTCCAAACCAGGTCCCAGAAATGGACGTTTTGCTTCTGAACCGAAAGGCAATCCAACATCATTAACCGAAGAGCCAAAAGGTCCTGGATTTGGTCTACAAGCTGCTTTACAATAAACAACTTCTGGAACATCTTGTGTAATTATAACAAAAATAAAAAAACAGAAAAAAATTAATAAATGTTTGAACATCAATAGTTGTTCCCCATTTATATCTTCTTAACTGTACGTGTTTCAATACGACATAAAATTTTGTGAAAACTACAGAAAGTGTTAATTATTTTATATTTTGTCCAATACCATTGCATTTTAATTAAACTCTCAGCAATACTTAATTCTAAGTATAGCCCAAATAAAATTCAAATGCCAACTTAATCGCTATCCGCATACTGTATCCTAATTGGGAGAAGGGAAAACAAAATAAATTAGTATCGGTTATAGAATTGAGCTGATTGCAGTGACCTTTTTACCTCTGTTTTCCGGTGCCTCGTTTGGATTTTCGAGCGCCCTTTTCTGCTTTGAGGAATCCCTCCGATACCATACGCTTTGTTTTCTTGGGCTCTTCCCGTAACTCTTTAAAGGAAATATCTTTTTGGGAATCGACTTTCTTAAGGAATTTCTGGATAAGTTCATCGCAATTCAAGTGTTCCTCTGGTTCCCATGTATCGAATTTAGCAGAGTAGCCCTTCCAGCGAATGCGAAAGACACGGCCTTTCTTTTCATCAGAATAGTCAATTATTTTGTCTACTTCCCATTGCTTTTCTGGATCTTCACCATCTTTCTTTCCAGTTTTAGCTGCTGCCTTCTTGGATGCTGGCTTGGGCTTAGGTGATTTAGTAGCTTTATTCTAAATGAAATGTATTTTTAAATTTGTTTACAGCAGTGAATAAGTAAGGTTTACTTTTTTGTTGAATTTGTCAATTAAATCTTGGCATGATAATGTGCGCTCTTCTTCCCAAGTATCATCGTTAGGGCCATAACCTTTCCATCTGATCAAATAATAGGACACTCCTTTCTCGACTTTATGATCAACTACATCTTTAACCTGGAAGAATTTATTAAGAATTATTATTTAATTTAGCAGTGACATGGGAAGACATATACATATTTTGAACTTATAGTTTGTTGTAAGGCACCTAACTTATTTTTAATTTTTGATCAAAAGAAGTAGATAACAACAGGGACCTAATGGACATTTGAAATTCGCTCCATCGGATTCATATAGACATTTGAGAGTTTGGATTACAAATTGAAAATGAAAAATGTGATCAGAAAAAAAAAACACTCTTAAGCTTCCTATCGACCACAAGCTACATTTGTACAGAATTATTACAAATGTGCGTATGGACTATGGAGCAATAGGTTTTTTAGGGTGAGTAAAAGTGCGACTCGGCACTAGGATACAGTTGAATGCAGACTCATTTAGACCTTAAAGGTCCATTGTTTTCATGTTTCTATATGAAGACAAACATGTACACGGAGCAAACCTAACAAGCACACGGGAAACTAGCAATAGCATGAGCTTTTAACAAAGAGAAGTAAGTGTCTGTTAGTGATATTGGTCATATATGTAGCTGAGGTTATAAAAGAAGCAGAAGCCTTGCCTAAGTCGATTTTTCCTAAGATATAGGGCAGGGCAGATTGCGGAGGATGGGGCACTGTCAAGTTAGTCTACGCGCTAAGTCTCTAAGCTTGCAATCAAACAGGAACTGTAGAGATAAAGATGAGGGATAAATCACTCGCATTCTACGAATATGTGGTTCAAATTTAATCAGTGAGCAAGCTTACTCCGCTGAGTAAGCCATTAAGGGGGTTTATGTAGTGCATTTCTTCAATGTATGTATGTAACCATTTCAAATTTGATAAATGATACACTGTTCTAATCAGAATAAATATTTAATTGTGAGGACATGGTCAGGGCTGCATTAAAATATAACCCATCCTTGTAGAGATTGTACGGCAAATTCCACGTCAGTATACCCAGATCTCTGTGAATATTCCTAATTTATGTACAAACCATAGTAGTATTTACCACTTTATAACATTGTTGGAAAGATTAGTACATGAAAAGAACCTTTATATAACTACCTATAAATGCATTCCATTTCCTCTCTTCTCAGAGGAAAAAGCATGGCCCTATAATTAGTCACCTAAACTCGCAAATTCTGAAAAAGGTTTTTTTTTTTTTAATGGTCGATCGATCTATTGATTGCTCGCTGAGATGTTGAGCTAAGTCCTGTATCCAATTACCCACTTAAGTCTTCATATCTTGAAAAGGCTTAAGTTTTTTTTTAATACTCTTATGTAAGATCTTCTGCATTTAAGGGTGTGTCTATAAATAAATTCTTACGTCACCCGCTTAGTTTTGATCCTCCAGTGCAAAAAAAAAAGTATACGTCTTCACAAACAAAATTTCAAGCGGCCATTTTGTTCGCCAATAAAACGTAAACCCAGGAGCACATTTTTAAAACTAGGTGCTTTTATCGATAATCGGAAAAATCAGTGAAAAAAAGCTGGGGTCAAGCATAAGTGGCTTTCAAGTCATTTTTCTTCTTGGAATGTACTGCCATGCATGTTATCAATCTTTCGGTTGTGTAACACCGACTATAGGAATTTCAATAGATAGCTCAACAAATTTGCATAAAAGTTATCGCCAAACGGAGGGTTGTTTCGAACAAGGTATTTGTGGGAAAAAAAAAAATAAATAGAAATTGAATGCATACACACGAACACATTATTGTCGACCATTTTAAAATAATTACCACTGAAAAGAGCGCCAATTTTTTCACAAAAGCTTGTTTCTAGATTTCCGATTTAATAGATAAGTACCTCATATTCCTGTTCTTCCTCCTCATCGTCTTCATCTACATCTTCTTCCACCGGATCGGGCTCATCTTCTGATTCAACTTTTTGTTTTTTAGATTTCGGTTTGGCTTTTGCCTTTCTCCCGGCATTTTTCTTTGCTGGACTCTTTTTAGCTGGGGTGGCACCGTTTGCCTCGCCATCGTCCTCTTCCACATCATCGGCTTTGGAACGCGCCGCTGATTTTCTTTTTTGAGCTGATTTTTTTCCAACTGGCGTACTTTTGTTTACCTCTGGCTCTTCCTCATCCTCCTTTTCTTCGTCGGCACTATCGTCTTTCTTATCATTTCTTTCGATATCATCGATTTGTTCCTCATCGTCCTCAGCGGCTTTGTCCTCCACAACTGGGGTGCTTTTCGGGGTGCGCTTTTTCGATGAAGCGATCGATTCGTCGGCATCGGACTCAGCTCGGGAACGATCGCTAGATTTTTCATCGCCATTCGTGGAAGTATCAAGGGCTCCATCTTTGCCTTCGCCGTTCTCCTTGTTGTATTGTGCGATTTTCTTCTTGTGCACACGTCCCATAGTTTTTAATTCTATTTAATATTGTATTTAGTCAAACAATTCTTATTTATGTTTCAGAAAAAAAAAACACTTCCGCCCGCCAAGTTCTATCCAATCGATAATTTCTTTGAATTCACAAACGAGAGAGAGTGCAGAAAAATTTTGTTAAAGACGCCACAAGCACAGCAATGGCGAATTTTGGTATGTTTGTGAAGAAGTTTCTGTCGGTACACATGTTTATACCAATCCTGATACAGTATTTCCTTAAACGGCGTATTAACGTGTCAAGGATATTTAAATAATAATGGGCGTCTATATATTTTTTTAATTTTTGTTATTTATGGAGTTGAATTTTGAACTGTCTGATTAGAGGAATCTAATTTTGATGTTTTCTAAACGGCGAACAGAAGGCATCCGACTCGATTCGGAATATAATACAAAATGATAATTTGCTTATCCAGAAATTGCTGAATTTGCAAAGCCGAATAAATTTATTTAAAAAAAGTTAATATGCGAAAAGGTAAAACCGTTAACAAACGACAACGTAACAAATTCAAATTAATTTATTCAAATTTTTATAGAGTTTTTATTAAGTGTATGTAGGTAGCTAGTTTTACACAAAAATTATTTTGTAGTAAAAAAAAAATCTGACAATATGCCCTAATATGATCATATACAAATTTATGCTACATATATGTCAATTGGTATAGAATTTCCGAAGTAACTATAAAGGAAATCGTCGGTATTTATGTAACGTCAGATTGAAGAAGAAACTGGAAATCTAGGAATGTTTATCCAATGGTATAAATTACCGTTGTATGGTTGGAAGCAGACATGACTGAAAAATATTAGAACAGTATCGAAAAACAGTGATACAAAATGGAATACTAAGAAACTTTGCTCAATACCTTATTCCCATTGAAACGAGGACTGTATTTATTTATTTTTTAATGTCGTTTTCCAGTAGTTACACTCAAAAATTCCCTCCCTCTGTATTCCAATGGAACATTGAATTTGACCTCCGTTCAGCTGTTGATGAATGGCCACATTTTTTGTTTTAGTTTTAACAATAAAAAATCGCTGAACCATATGGCATAAGACTCGTATACTGAACATTTGATGCCACATCGCGTACCATTGCCAAACAGCAAGTTTAAACCTAATTTTACGAATTTTTGCGAGCACTTCTTCGTGTACGGAGAAATTTAACCTTTCACAGAAGGGAGTAAAGATATTTTTTTCCGAACAGCAGAGGTACTTTTAAGCTACGTGAGTCTTCATTATTGTCTTTTTGACATTCCTTTTTATTTCATTATCTCCTTTAAAATACACCTAACCAAATTGGCAACAAAGTAGGTTCAACTGAAAAAACATTATAAAAAAATCCAGATAAGCAAATTCTTATTCAAAGTAACGAGCATAAAATTGAAAGAAATTGACTGATAGATTTGCGACAACGAGACCCTGTTTCTATCTTCCCGGTCACCTCACATGTTTTCTCTTAGAATCTGTAATAAACGAGTGGCAAATAGATGAAGCTCAAATTAAAATTGTATCGCTCGAAAGCAATCTATGCTGTGAATTTTATTGCAAAGTATTTCTTTGAACTGGTTTGTTAAAGTTATCAAATCAGTGTATTTTAAACTTTTTCTTGTTCAACTCTTAATACTCTCACTCTTCGAAATTTAATAATTTACGAATTTTAGTTTTTAAAAGTACGCGATAGGACTTCATGAGTGTAAAAAGGAAAACATCAACAAAAATTATAAAAATATAAGAAACAAAATTGGATAAAGCATTTATAATTGAAATTTAATGATAAATTTCGCGGACGATTTTGATTACCCATTTATTTACTCTTAGTTTTAAACTGTCTCTATTTTGTTCTATGCAAAAGTAAATTCTGTAATGAAACGTAACTTATTTTCATTTATCTGGCAGTGCCTTGAAAGCCGGTGTCAATTTGACGTTTCGAAAATCTTAACGTCGCACGTGGTAATCAAAGATTGTTTTTAACCAGCGAGGAACATTAGTTTTTGCAAAATTAAAATATAAAATGATAAAAGGAAAGAAGCGTACTATATCAACAAGTGGAGATGGTCCTCCAAAACCGAAAACAACAAAGGTCGATCAAGCAGATACCAAGCCGAAGTCATTTAAACCAAAACCAAACTTTAAAGGCAAACCTACTGCCGATGGACCCGGAAAGTTTTCAAAACCGAATGGAAACAATTTCAAAAAGCCCCAAGTTCCAGAAGAGAAGACTGAGAAAACTGATTGGCGTAAATTTAAACAGGAAAAGAAGGAGCTTAAGCTGAAAAGGAAGAAGGCAAAAGATTCTTATGATGTGTCCATCGAAGCAAAACAAATCTACGAACAACTGAAATGGTAAGGCAATTTTAAGCCCTGATCCTTCAAATACATAGTCCTTCTCTTATAGTAAGAAAACCACAAATAAGGCTGAATTGGTGGCAACGTTACACGCTTTACTTAAAGGAGACCTGCTGAAGAAGGTCGTAATGGCGCACGATACAGCGAGGATAGTACAATGCATGTTGAAATGTGCTTCTCCTGCACTTCGTGAAACGATATCTGAGGTTTGTAGGAAATTTAAATAACCTTAAGTTTATTTACTAAACAATTTTGTAGGAACTACTCCCCGTTGCTGTCGATATGGCTGTTTCAAAGTATTCACACTTCTGTGTGTTGCGTATGTTCAAATATGGAAGCCCAGGAATTAAGAGCAAATTGGTGGACAGCTTTATGGGAAACATTGTGCGTCTAGCTTGTCATAATATATCAAGTAAAATTCTTGATCACGCTTACCTGACGGTGGCTACTCCAAAGCAGAAAATCTATATGCGCCAAGAGTTCTATGGAGATCTGTACAAAAAGGTATGTAAATATTATTAGATACAATTAAGTGTAGTTTTTGTAGCAATAAGAGATTGCGTTCGATTTTTTTTCATAAGATCGTCCGGCACACTGATTTAGGTTCTAAAAGTTCTTACCAAAGTGCATCGTCGCTTACATAAAACATTCCTTCTTTTTTTAGTCAAAAGATGATAACGTAAAGGAACTATCAGACACCTATAAAGACACAACACACATGAAGGCCGCAATTCTTGGATCTGTCAAATCTAATCTTGATCACGTTGCAAACAAAAAGCTAGTAGACAATTCATTAGTTCATGCTGTGATTTTGGAATACCTCAAGCAATGCGAGGAGGATAAAATGGAAGAAACTGTATCTATGTATTCTGGTCTGGTGCCTCTCATGTTAACAACAAAAGAAGGATGTCAAGCAGCAGTTATTTGCTTTTGGCAATCAACACCTAAGAACAGGCGTGTAAGTTAAACAAAAACTAATAAACGTGCAGCATTTTTAATTTATTGTCTCTTCTTTTTTCT
The DNA here is from genome assembly GCA_949716465.1 of Chalcosyrphus nemorum. Lineage (NCBI taxonomy): Eukaryota > Metazoa > Arthropoda > Insecta > Diptera > Syrphidae > Chalcosyrphus > Chalcosyrphus nemorum. Next base: position 37,884,606 of record OX454332.1, read on the forward strand.
TTAGGCCATCGTCAAAGCGATTAAGGAACATTTAGTGAAAATTTGTACCCATGAGCAGGGGTATGTGTTCGTTATCGCAGTGGTGAACGCATTGGATGATACTAAAGCTACGAAAAAAGCTATCTTTGATCCTATTCATGCAGAAATAAAGACAATTGCAGCAAATCAATGGGGCCGTCGCGTGATTGAGTGGTTTGTTTCACCTGCCGATAAAAACAGCTTCCATCCACAGTTTATAGCGTACATAGAAGAAGGTTTGAAATACGGTAAAAAAGATAAAGACGTTCGTCGAAAGGAGATCTTCGAACAGATTGAAGAGCCTATAGCGCAGGCGATAGCCGATGCTCCTGAGTTTTGGTTCGCTGATGGTCACATTGGCTTGGTGACATCAAATATTATCAACAAATGTAAGTATTATATTATGTACTACGTATATGATAGATACCGACTTACTGATATGAAGTGACCTTCGATTCGCTTGAACTCGACATGTACTTAAACGTATGCTTTTCTTGCTCTATACATGTGCTTTGTTCGCATTAATAGACATCTAGAGAACGATTTTTAAAATTCTAGTGACCTCTTTACTCTTTTATAAATTACAGTGAGTTCCACACACTTTACAAGTGCCTCGCAAGCGCTGGCCTCTCTCATATGCAAACCTGATTGGACTGTGACTTTGGCGGAAGAAACAAAAGATGCTGCAGAACCCACAGAGGTAAATTGTTGCACTTGTTGAATGGGAATCTTTTTTAATGAAATATCTCCTTTCTTTAGCCTAAAACTATTGCTGGAATAGAAGACGCTGGCTTGCACATTGCCTTAAAGAAAATAATCAAGCACGACTCCGAGAGAACCAAGCAAAGTGAGAAAACCTTTGGATCGATCTTAGCCACCATCATTACAGACGAAACTGTAAGATCATATAAAATATTAACAATCGAATGATCTGATTAATTGCAATTACTTTCAGGTAAAATATTGGTCGACAGTGAATCGCGGGTGCTTTATTCTACTAAATGTTATTGAAAACAACGGAGAAGAATCAATTCAACAACTGAAGGCCCTTTTAAAAGCACACAAATCAACCTTAAAGAAGCAAACGACAACTGGGGCAAAACTATTACTGAAAAAACTTGAAAATTAGTTCTTAGGTTTTATTTTTTTGTTGATATTCAGATGAAATTAAACAGTTTTTTTTTTAATCTACAAAACTTTACGAGTTTCTACTGCGTGCGAATGATTAAATGCAATCCTGAGTCAGTTTCAACAACTTTGGACAGTTTTCCCACTTTTAAACTAAAGGAAGCATCTTCGAATGGTTTTTGCATTTGTCCTGTAATAAAGGAAGTATTTATTTTTTTATTTTAATTATCACACAGGATAGGTATCTTACCTCTGCCGAACATTCCCAAGTCACCACCGCGCTTAGCAGAGCTACAGTCAGAGAACTTCTCAGCGAGTTCTTGTAGAGTAGCTTCACCAGATTCAATCTGAAAAATCAATTGGATTTGTTTTAAGATTGAGAAGAGATATACGAGTGTAGTATACCTGTTTCTTGTATTCATCAATAATAGTGCGTGCTTCTTCTTTAGTACGAGTGATGTTTTCCTCTCTCCAGGAGCTTGGCCGTCGGCTTTTGTTATGTTTTACCAATAAATGCGAGCAACGTACTTCATTGGGACCCTGTTTAAATAGAGAAGAATAACAATATGTCATTCAAAAAAGATTTTTCTGTAGGACATGAGTGGCAAGCAATTGGTGGTACATCTTGCATGATGATGTGAAAAAGTAAGTTTTGTTTGCATAATCTGTTTAAGTTGCTACGATTTTTGTACATCATATCTGATAATTCGAAAGGATCACGGACAAGCCGAGGGAATCCTACAGTCCATTTTTAAGATTGTGGTGCCTACATATTCGTTTATTATTAGCCGTACATTCAATATCTTTTGAAGTATATTTAGCTCGGAGTATTTCGGCTTCCGTCTCACCTCTTGTTTAGAACATACTTTTTATTTTTGACTATTACGCGCACAGCTAGAATTCCTTATTTCTTTCGGAATCTGTTAAGTTAAAGACAGGAAAACTCACATTGGAGCTTTTTCTTTATCCATTGCCGACTAACAGATTATCGTGCTCATAAAGAACAGATCTGAGTCGCGTGGAATCTTCTTCCTTTTCACCTATTCTTCAATTTTGCTCAACATCCTAACCACCTGGGCAATTAACAAATCTACGCACCAACCGTGTATGTATAAACAAATTGGACGCGTGCTTACCTGCTTTGCTGCAGGCTCAGTTGGCATATCCCATTGTGACTCCTTTGTGTAGATATTCAAGTAATATGTCATACCTAAAATTCATATTCATCTATTATTCAGGATCAGGAAAAGTATAAAATATAGAAAAATGCACGAAAAAAAACGCCGGTGAATCGGAAATCGATTGCGCCGCTCTACATTAAAAAAAATTCCTGTCAGTACCTGTGGATCGACTTGTGCGAACTTCCCACCCTTCGGGGACTGATTTTTCTGTAGTATCAGACATCGTTTAGACAAGTTCTTTATTTAATTGTGCGTTAATTTCGGAAGAAAATTGTAAGTCCACCAACGGAAAATTTGCAGCAAAAAACTCAACACAATTTTTTTGCGAAGCTACACAAGATTGACAGTTGTGAGTTGCACCAGTGAAGCCAGATCTGACGTGTATTGGTAATTTTAATTGTTCAAATAAAATCCAGTTGTGGAATTAGTAGGAGCATTCAGTGACTTAGGAAAAAAAAGAAAGATAAAAACAGAGGCGAACTACCTATTAAACTATTTGTAGAGCTGTCGACAAAATTGTTAAAGGTCAACCATAGTTGAATTAAGGCATTCAAATAGATATGATTTTTATACTGCACCCATAACAAATTTTTCCTCAGTCTCGTCGATTTTTCGTTCATTTTTGGCTCTATACGTAGAAAGCGATTGTGTTCGAACATATTGTACGGAGACTACATTATTAGGCCACGTTTCATCAATGCAATTATGGGTGCGCTTAGATTTTAACAGACCGCGAGTAGAATTTTCGTTCAGTTACATTATTTACTTTCGTATGGAATTCCGTCTACAAAATACGAATTTGTAGAGATGTCGACAAAAGTGTTAGAGTTTCCAGGGAATTTTGTGTACCGAATACGGCCTCGCAGCTGGAGTGGGAGAATTTTTTAACCGATGTTTCATTGTGTGTGTTGACTGTGTAATTTTCTTATACGGATTTCGATGCATTACTCTGCGACAAGTAGGATTTTTAAACCGGAAAGTGCTACGAATTCTGTGTTACAAAAAATAATTTTTCAATTCGATGCGGATACTTGTATGTAAACCTGAAAGTTTTGTGACCATTTTGTTCTTTTTGGGTATATATTTTACATCATGTCTAAATTTCGACGTATTTTGCATATAATTAACTGGTAATATAAGACTATAAAATGAGTAACAAAAATAAACTTTTTTTTCTGTTTGATCCATGATCCATTTTTGTTAAATGTTCAAATCCAATTGGCAATTGTTTCTTATAAGCTCCTTAAAACTTGCAACGGATTTGCACTGCCAGCAACTTCAACTTGTGAACACATTACAATGGAAAATATTGCGTGCACGCCTTCAACTCTGTACCCCTAATCTAGTACATTCCGCCCCTTTGTAAATAAAGAAAATACGCCATCCTCAGTTTGTGTTCGATTTTTGTGTACGTGTGTAGTGTGGAGTAAAACTGATTGCACTTGAGTGAACGCAGAACAATTTCCCAAAAAAAAAAAAAGAAAAGAAAATTTTCACAACTTTCCATCAGTTATCCAGTGTCGCAATCACAAAACTAAATCATTACGCTGCCATCAATGCAAAAAGGTGATCAAATTTATTCCAAAAATCCATTCAAAATCGGTAGTGAAACACAAAAAAGTGAATAAGTGACGTTTGCAATTACACTCCCATCCGCCCGTCTCTTCGTAGAAAATAGAAAAAAAAAGAAATAGAAATTCTCACAATTTTCCTCCCCTTCAGAGTGTTCTGCATAAATTATTCGCCACTGTGCGATTTGTTATTTATTATCAGCTAGGGAAATTGCAGAAGAAAAAGCATTGCTTCAGCTCTGGAGCTAGAGCAGCGCCTATCCCCCGCCCCGTTGTTCTCACGTTGATGATCGCTCAACCAGAAGCAGCAGTAGCAGCAACAGCAGCAAAAAAGTGAAACGAAATCTTGTGCGATTTCGAAACGACCCTCCTCGCGATAGAAGCACCACACATCCAAATCCAAAGAAGAGTAGGTGGCCGCGCCGTGCCGTGGTTGGTAGTAAGTACCTAGTTACGTAGGTAAGAGGGTACCTGTCATCCTTGAGGTGAATTGCACCTGAGAAAGCACATTTCACCTGTTTGGGAAGTTTGGCTCGCTCTCGCCGTATATTATTAATTATTTATTAGATTTCTTTTCGACTTTTTGGTGTATACTCTAGTCTCCATGGGCATACATGTATGTATCTATCTGTCTGTTGTGCAGCATCTCTCGCTTGATTGTGTGTTATTTCGGTCAATCGGCTAAAAATAATAATTTATTCCATTGCAACATGTTTTTTTGTATATATTTTGTGTCTGTTTTGCAAAGAAAGAGAAGGAGAGAACTCTCCTCGTTGATGATTAATCTCGTCAAGGTGATGTTCTTTGCAAATTGGAATTTTTTTTTACCTGCGGTTAAACTGGTATATTATTGCTCTTTCCCTACTCATCCTGGTGTGACGTCATGTAGGTATATTAGTTGCTTCCTGGGAGTATCCTTTTGTGTTGGCAGAATTTTAACGACTTTGTGTGCCTCTGTGGTAATTTACTGGTAGTTGTCACAGCAGCAGCAAAAAGGCAGACACTGCTCCTTAATTAGGTAATTGAATAGGCTAATTAGTGGCTGGGACAAGAGTGTGAATATGCGATGACGCTGCTGCTTCTGAATTGAAAACCATTAAGAGATAATCAGGCTAGAGTATTGTGTGCTGGAACTGGAACGAAAATCGCTCCAATATAGATAGAGCTGTAAGGTGCATTGACATCGGTATCAGTGTGTGGTAATGATTACAAAATAATTATATTCGAATGATTGATCAGAGAGTAGGTGAGGTAGGCGAGTAATGCTGACGCACAAATAATATTTCTATTAATGAGTTGCTGACACGTTGCATATGTGAATAATGTTGACCCATTTGTATAGCATCGATAAGGAAGCAAACCACAATTTTATTTGATTACAGTTTATAGTTTTCAGTACGTATACAGAAGAAGTTTATTTTCGCTTTTGTGTAAGGTCGACTGTTTTTAATACAATCTCGAGGCATCTACGTAATTGTATCTAGAGAAATTTAATTTTTACGATTTTCTTTCGTCATTTTACGAACAGTCACCGAGTAGTAGAAACTTCTGTGGTAGTCGATTTGTCAGACAGAAGTTGGCTCTGATTGCTTGTTAGTCTTTTCATCTCGATGACACTATAAAAGTGCTTACTAAGTTGAATAGGTAGGTATGAAGTCATTGGACTTGAGATTTCAGATTTCGAACTTCTTACTCTTTTGTGATCTGCTGACTGCATTTGTCAGTAGAGTTTATTAGCTGTAGACAACCTGCATCTATTCACATTACCGGAGTTTTATGTTACAGTCGCCAATGTTGGTACAAAATCATTCTATGCATAAATACATATATCACAATAACTTGTCACGCTTTATGGGCATGATGGGCATGACATCAATCATGATATTAAATAAGTATAAATTCGGGAAATGTATGTAATCATTAACTTTTTGTATTGGCGGTTTCGGAGAGCTAAGTTTTAAAATTTGAATAAAATAAACTGTGAATGAGATATCATTGAAATTTTTTTATTTATTTAAAAGGTACATGCATGCATGTATGGAATATAACATTATTTAAATGTGCGCCGCAGCTTGTTTGTGTGGCGCGCATCCGAAACCCCACAAAAAAGTCTCGCTTGCTGTTGACAACGATGGGCTGCCCTCGTCGTTCTCAAAGAGTCCGGGAGTCTTAAATCCACACCAGACTTTCTCTGGATGGATTGTAATTTAGTGGATCTCGTGAGGCTTGTCTTCGTCTTTACAATTTCTGCAATAGTCCGTAGTGGCAAAATCAAAAGAAATAACACCAGAAACGACCCGTGCGGTATAACGATTACGAGACAGATTGATCTCTTCTTGCTGAAGGTCGGTCATAGCACCCTGGCCATTACGCATGACTCTAGATAAACGTAGGTTTGCTCGATTGATGGCTTCATCTATTACTTTCCTCCGTGAGGAACTGATTGGTATGCTACAAAAGGGAGAGTCTGCAATGAGCGCAGCGAAGACCGCTTCCCAGCAAGTTCCTCAGCCCTTTCGTTTCCTTCGATATTCATCTGCTCTGGTATCCAACAGAAGGTAACCGCATTTGCTCTGATATCTCGTTTATTTGTGAGTTGCAGGTTCTCAAAAGCTTTGATCTAATTACAGCAGAGTTCAGGGTCTTAATGGCAGCCAGGCTGTCAGCATGGAATTAGGCTGTAATGGATAAATATGAGCATAGACCGTACGAAGATCACTGAAGGAAAACCACTTAAATGGACGAACTTATGCTTCCGAGAAATAAACCATGTTATTCGATAGTTGCAGCTCGCTAAAACGCGATGCAGAGGGGAGGGTCTCTCTGCCTGAGAGACGGCTGCCTTCCCTTCTTCGCGGTTCCGAGCACGCAGCTTCCAGTTTGTACCGGATCTTTGGTTTCCTTCGCCAAACGTGCGGGTGGCTATTTGAAGATCCTCTTGTCTGGAATATTTGCTCGATCTTCTCTTCCATTCTTTCGTATGTATCTTTCGCTCACAATATCTCCGCTATTTGCTTACCCTCCTTCAGACAGTGTCATGAAGCAGAACTGAGCGTTTTGAAGTCTTAAAAATTAGAGTGAAGGTGTTGAAAAGTCAAGAAATGATATGGCGAATTGTATTTGATTCCTTGATCTTTCTTCTTTCGCTTTGTATTTATGACCTTCCTTACTACCAACAAGCATAGCCGTTTCAATTGAACTGCGATACCCATCAATTGGTTAAATTGATTTGTTTCCGAAGATACAAACACACTTTCAGAAGATTTTTTCTTGGCACACCTTCGTACTTAGTTCGTTTAATATGTTGGCTTTAAAGTATAGACATTATCCTGGCGTTCAGCTCACTTTGTATTCATTTTTTTGCACGAATATATTTTGCGGTTTAAATTAACAATTTCTTAAGTAGAAACTGTCAAGAGAGACAAACTTTTCCATCCCATGAGACTGACACACCTTGTTCACGCCTAGGTCACGGGAACCTTTGTTCTTTTACATTTCTCTTAAAATAGAGACAAAATGGAAGTCATTTGTTTTAGTCAGGTAAAAAGATAATTCAATTTAACATCAGCGTGGATAGAATGGTATTTATTGAATGAAAATTACTTAAACATGGTATTTGTTACTTTAGAGTTGCATATCTTTTAGAATAAGAAGACCACTTTCCCCCTCCAAAAAAAAAACAACTTTTGTATGAAGATTTGTTCGTCTCATCGAAAGGCATAGATTGGGCCAAAGTTTGAACTAAAAATTCCTTCATATACCCTAGAAATCGAACCCGAAAAACTGTAACAAAAACCCTTTTATCCACTTGGGTTTTTGCCTCAGAATCCATCATATCCATTTACTTTTCCTTGACATCAAAATCCATTATATCCATTGAAAGGAACTCTACAAATTTCAAATATCAATTCAAAAAACCCTTTTATCCATATTATGAGATTTAAAAGGAATTTGCACGAATTTCGTGTTGTAAAATACTCTCTCATTTTTAACACAAAAGATGGTTGTGCATAGTTAGGCTAACTTTGGAGTTGTTGGGAGCTCAAAAAAAATTCCAAAAGGCTCTAATCAAATTGGTTCCGCTGTTTTTCAGAAATGGAGATCCTTAAGTGGTCCTTACACAGTCAATCGAATGAAGTCAATCATTTACATGCATTCGTTAAACTCATAGCCTCTGCTATCACTCTAACCTCGTTCTAGCAGTCGTTCAGTACAGTGGACATGCTCTATGTTATCAGTTTTTGGCCATACCCAATGCTTGTCACCTGCAAAGCTTGTTTGTCAAATGAGAGTCCACGTTAACAGCACCCAATTCGGTGTTAATTAGTGCAGGCGTATTAACTTTCGAATGCAAAAATTTAATCACGGCACGATATTCAATTTTTCTATTTAGCCAAATATATTAAAATCAACTGACACAAATTACTGACGTATAAAAAGTGTTTTTTTTTAACCTTTCCCGTCCTTTTTTGCACATTTTTCTTTCTCTGAGAAATTTGTCAAATTACGAATTTTAGTGCAGTAAGTACGGGAACAGACCTAAATTCCAATCATCCAAAATGGCTGACATTTTCTCCATCTCCCGTACAAGCATGCTCTTAACGAGTAAAGCCATCTTCTTTTCTATGTTCTAAACTATTGAGAACACGTTTGTGTATAATAAGCGATCACTTCCACGAAATGTGTTTTGTTTTCTTATGCTTGACTCTGAGAAATATGGGTCCGTCTTGTTTAGAAGGTCTGCATTCCACAAGCGATATCTCCGCATACTACATTTGGTACTTGTACTACAATTTGTGAACTGCTGGACTACGGGTTCTATAAAAACATATCCGTAATACTATGGTCCCGACCAATTTTTATCTTCTAAATATCGCTAGCAGGCACACTACAATATCCGTACCACTGTTCATCCGTGTGTTGTCCACCCAAGCATTAACACTTGTGGTATGTGTATCTGTCGCTTTAGTTTTCATACATTTCATTAAAATGTTCATTTTTGAATTATTGATAATGATAACAATTGATAATTTTGATAACAGTGATAATGTCGTATACAAAGTTATTTGACTACAAAATAATGTATTTCAATCGATAAATGCTTATGTGATTTCTTTATCTGAGAAAATCGTCAAGTGGATTTTCCCAGATTTTCTAATAGATTGACGAAACATTTTATAAATATTTTGAACGCACACAATTTGGCTATTTAAAAGATAAAATTTTACTGTAAACACATTGACTTGTGGCTTTGGATTTGGGCCAAATTATTATCTTTTATTTATCATTTGCATGTTTAACATAAATCACATTATCCTTACATTCCTTGTGATCCAGATGGTCTTAAAAAACGTATTCGGAAATTGACTAGAATTTGAAACATCCGGGAGAGTCTTGCCAAATAAATTAGAATTCGTAAAATGTTGGTCAAACATTTTACATTTAAAGTCAAAGTTCGTTTATTGCTACTTTGGCTTATTTGACGATGAGGATGTTGTGTTATGTCTAGATATGAGAAATTGAACAAAAGGTTCTTTCTTGTAAGTATGTTTTGTCTGCAACTATGAAAATTTGTGTTGTAGGGAATACCATTGCAGGCTCTACCCTTTGAGGCAATGCCAATCTGCTCCGTAAATTAGAAAATGAAGCCTCCAGCCAGGACTCATCTAGACACAGGGCACTATGCCCAGCCCTGAACGAGGAGAGATTTTATTACCTGGTGAAGCTCAGTCGTCATAGTATACTGATCCTCTCCACATAATTACTGAACAATGTGTAATTGATATTCATGCGGAACGTATTGGTGCATTGCATAAAGAGGAGAAAAAACTGAATCTTTCGGCAAGTCCCGTGTTACAGTCCTTGCAGAAGAATAAGGACTTCTATTATTATTGGATATGGAGCCAATTGGTCCTCCAATGGACCCGATGCTGTTGATCTAAGTGAGCAGCGAACTTACTTGTCCGCAAAGCACCCATAAACGTAACCTAAACCTTTAAACCTTAATAAGTCGAAGCAGATGTTTGACAATTTCTGCTCACTCGTTAGCGTTACTCTCCAAGTTATTGTGTCCTTGTCCTTTGCACAGAGGAGAGTATGTTTTTTTTATCTATGCTGTTATCATTCAGCAACCTATAGTTGCCATATCCTCTTCTACGCCAGAAAAGCCCAATGAATCCTTTTGGCATATGATTGTAGATTACAACCATTAGGATCCATTGCCATTTACCAATCAAGTATTTAGTATTCTTCTACGGTTTTTATGTTAATAACGATCAACAATTCTACATCTGTAGCGACATTTGTCACTTTCGATTTTTGCACCTTCACCTTTAGGTTTTAGTCCTAAAAAAGTCCCCCTCTGAGCCTTGTCTAACAATCTCATCGAAGATCTTATTACAAAGAATATTTTGCTTAAGTAACTATCAAGATGGACATACTGAAATGGTTCAGGAGAATCAAAGAAACCCTCAAATTGAGGGCACATTCTCGTGTCCTATGGCAAAAATTGATTAAATTACAAACAAAGACCTTGTCGACAATTGATATCTTGGTTTACGCCATTCAAACTGAATGGTCATCTATTTATCTTACATCTGTTCTAGTGGGCTATACTCGGTGTAAAACTAAATTCGGAGCAAAATAACGATGAGCGAGTGGTATGGCTTGTAATATGGGATCTTTGGCCAAGTCTGACCCTCTGTAAGTACAGTATATACGGCCTTTGTACAGTCTTTGTGGAACCGTCCGAAATAAAAGTAAACTTTCAATGAACTTAATAAAATGCTCTACTGTTGATGTCATAGGTACATTAAAACCCATCCAAAAGGGGCTCTAATCGTGATCTTAAACTTCATGCTTTATGCTGGACCATAACGCAATATAGCGAGGGTCGTAGTAAAGTTCTAAAGGCGGTAATAAACCAGTGATTACATACCGTACAGGTCCTGGCTCTGTTATTTCATGCAACATAATAGGGATTCTATTCCTATAACCGCCTGAGAAGCCGCCTCCAGATCTCGACTAAGACAATGTGTTTATTTCATGTGTACTTAATTTATTAGAGTGTGAAAAGTGGAGGGTCATAGCTAAAATAGTACAAGCTGATTTTCGCAGAGGGCTCTCTTTTTTTTTTGTCTGGTGTCCACCATATGAATGCGCTGGAGATTAAAATTGAGCACTGTGCACCCGCAAGGAGATATAAGTAAGTAAGTCGTATGTACTTTGATATGACGACTGTTCAGCCCGCTGGTTGCATTATCATGGAAATGCGCTCCAATGTTGTCCCAAAGACGACTGATAATTTCCTCGCTCTGAGTACACACACATTGTGGATTTTGAAATGGAACCAGAGGCAAATCAATCATCACGACTAGTTGAATTCAGAAATCTTCACCTTGAAATGCACATGTACAGACGGTTAGACATCTGCCACTTCGTCTTCGGCAAAACGATCGAGAGTATGGATTTGTCAAGAAGATTTGGTAAATCGGGCAAACAAAGCTGAAAATCGACTTATTAAAGACTAGTTGCAATTTCACAGAATAAAATGAAAAGAGAGATGAAATTAAAACATAAATTAATTGTAAACAACAATAGTTAGACGATCTGTTCTAAAATAATATCAAAGCAAGGCTAAGTAGAGGATTTTATTTGAATTTCTAGTCTGAATAAATTTCTAGCATTAGCTTAGTACCAGAGTATATCCATAATGAGTAGGGACACTCACGACCAGTGTTCGGACTTTACTGCAATTGCAGTAGATCTACTGCGATTTTGAAAAATATTTAAAATCTGCTGCGCCACTGCGATTGACTTGAAATCTACTGCGATTTTTAAATGTGAAAACGGTTGAAAATTTGATGTTTTCTAGATGAAAAACGTAACACAATCTAGAAAAAACGTAAATTTATCGATGGAAAATTTCTTTGAAGAACTGAATTTAACTGAAAATTAATCAGTTATTAAAAATTTTATAAAAAAATAATTTCGTGCAAAGATTTGTGATTAAATTTACTTTAAACTGTGCAATTTAAGTTTGTTTTAACCTTATTTTATGGTAAAAAATATATGTGTATAAATCTAAACCCCAGTATTGTTGTATTTTTTGCAACAAAAACAAATCTGCTACGGAAAATACGGATCTACTGCACTTTTTGTAAGAATCTACTGCTAAATTTTATTATTGAAGTCCGAACCCTGCTCACGACCGTTTTCGTTTTCTGTCCTTCTCACTAAATTACACAGATATGAGAAGAAGATGGATATAAGAAGCGTTGTAGGGAGAGAGAGATAGCGATATGACGCACAGCTGATAAGCGTCAGAGTCACACCGCCTTTAAAAATACATTGTCAAGAAAAAGAAAGCAATACCAACCACAGCCTCCAAAAAAAAAAATCAGTGTGACCTATTGCTAGAAAATTTTGAGTCAAATTAGTTTTATTGTTTTAAGGCCGAACATCTGGTTTTATTATTTTTATGCAGGCCAAAGGAAATAAGAAACACTTGTATATTTTAGATGTAAAAGGGTTCATATTTAGTTTTAATTAGCGGAAAAGCCAATCATAAAAAAAAGGTATAGAAAAATTGTCAATAAGGCGCAGCAGGTCACACTGACTAAAACGTAGAGATACACACAACGATGATCGGAGTCTTACCGCCTTTAAAAAAGCATTATGAAAAAATTCCTAACCATTCGTTTTACACAGTAAGCCGCATGTAGTGGTGCAGGTAAAATGTATTGTGTACTCTTTTTTTCACAAGGGGTCGTTGCATACGGGTTAAAGTGTATACTTTTGATCTACTTCCACTTATTGTACAATTTTTTTTATCTTTTGTCTTGTGGTAGTAGGAAATGCATATGTAGAGAGAGTGTCCCTACTCATTATAATGGATATACTCTGCTTAGTACTTGCATCCGCCCTGCGCCGGCTAAAAAGTACGCAATCAAATTTTATCTCATTTAGCGCGCTCATGCATCAGACTGCTGATTGCCATTTTGTCGCTTAATTGTGGAGTGGCGCCAATCTGGCTGATTGAAAACGCGATGTGACAGATTAGAAGGAATTTCAACTACCTACAAGGCAATGCACTAACTCGTAATTGCTGACAACGTGCAGCGATGGTGGGAATATTTATTGAGGTGAAAATATAACGAATAGTTTTTTACAAAATTCGAGTTTGATGCCATCTCTGTGGCGAAGAGATAAACGAGTAAACTTCGAAATGAGTATCGCCCGCTTTTACTTTTTTGTTTTTATCATTTCATGATACAACTAATGTGCGTATAGAGTTGAACGAACACTATGGAAACGTTAATGAATCGTCTCTGATTAACTGTGGATAGGATAATGGTCAATTTGGAGTTAGATTGTCACCTTTCTTTTTTTTTTGTTTTCAAGTGAGCGCAATTCGTAGTGAAAGTACTTTAAACTGAAATAAAATGATTGCATTAACTTAATTTCATTCTCCGCACAATTAACTAAGCAGTTTGATACATATAAAAATATTTTACGAATGTGTAGATTTAACTAGCTTAGAAACCAGTTGCATATGTTTGCATCTACTAAGGAATAGTCGTAGCACGAAATTGTGTCTACTTTCTAACAGGTAACTAGCCTTAGACTACATAGTACATATTAGTGTAACAATAAATGAAACCCTTACACTTTAAATAGGCATAGCCGGAGCAGAGGTCTTAACGATTGTAATTGTATTGTGGGGGTGCGGTTGAATCGTCTTTTTGGAACTAAATGTTCCTCAAACTCAAGTTGCATTGATCAAATTGCTAAGTCACTCACCATAGTGTTTCCAACTTACTAACTTACTTATGTCCTGTATCCACTTGTGGGTCCTAGAGCCTCTACAATGCCAGAGCACCATCGTGTGCGATTTCTGGAAATGTGACTCTTCTCAACTGTTTTGCGCCACATATACTCCTACGGCCGTCGGGTATCCTGCCATCCTGGGTAAGCGGGTTCCATTGCATCACTTGGTTAGCTATGGACCTGTCACCTTTTCGGAGAGTGTGACCAATCCACTACCACTTTCGTCTTCGTATGGTTGTACCTACAGTTTCATAGCCCATTCTTCTAAAAAGCTGTTCGTTAGAGGTACGGTTTGGCCAGAATAAGATGTAGCGCAGGCATCTATTGACAAAAGTTTGCAGCGTCCTTGTGATAGTGACGGTCACCCTCCAGGTACCATCCCCACCTAGCAGCACGGATTCCAACGTTGGGAACGCAACAGTCGTAGCTTGCTAATTGCATTACTTTGTCAAACTGTGGATAGCATTCCAAACGCAGATTTTACTTACTTTACTTTTCCTATTCGGCTGGCTATATCCAGTTCGGTTCCGCCATCGGTTGAGACAATACTCCGAACGTATTGGAAACTCTCTACTCTCTCAGCCTTTTGTCCAGCAATGCATAATATATGAGTCGGTCTTAGGCTGATCATTTTTGTTTTTGCCGAGTTAATTTTCAGCTTATATGCTTCCATCTCCACATTTGCTGTCATTTGGTCTAGGTCCATTATTCTGTAAGACAGTAGGCATACATCATCGGCGGAATCGAGGTGTTTGAGTTTAGATGTAAGATTCCATCGAATTCATTCATTTCCTGTTAATAATGCCGCATTCAGCTCATAACAGAATAAAAACAGCATTGGTGAAAGTATGCAGTCGTGCCGAACCCCACTTTGGACTTTGAATTTCTCGGACAGCCTTCCTCTGTGTAAGACGTGACATATGGACCCATCATATGTAGCCTGGTAATTGCTATTAATTTATCAGGAAAGCCTCTCTTGCGAAAGGCTAATCGCGGACGAGCTTGAGTCGATAAAGGTTTCCAGGCAATAATTCGCTCAAATCGAATGAAAAGACTCTTTGATTACTTTGTGAGAAAGATTTTTTAAGGTCTGTCTGAATGAACAAAGAGTGAAGGTTATATAGAGTTATAGAAGAGTATGACTGCGACGAAAAAGTCCCCAAATCCATTTCCGAGGGATGACACAAAGAGGAAGGACTCAATCCAAGTGACGGTGACTAATGAACGAGCTGAGAGGATTGTAGGTTGAGCCCCAGGTATAAATACCTCGATGGATTTGAAGAAGATCATAGCTATGGTACATTTCGAATGAATGACTTAATTTTTTCTAACAAAATTCAATTGAAATCTCAGCAAAATGTGTTCGTAAGTTTTTAAGTTTAATCTTATAGGGAGAACTATTAAAAACTCAACTCACACTCAGTCTTATTTTGGAGAGATCGCATCAACCAAGATACATTCCTATGTCTTGAACATATAATCCCTTGCTTTCTACAACATTGGAATAAAAGGCAATTACAAAAAGTCCAGAACCAAATTGCACCCTGAGGGTTCTTGTGAAGCTTTCATTTTTATTTGTACACAAACGGCAGACAAATTATGTGACGGGCACACAAAATGAGCCAATAAAATTTCACAGTGCAGTGTAATTGAAAAAGACATTAGTGCTTACATTAGGCGGAATAATTTAACGTAGCTTAATTCAAATAGAGACCGCTTAAAATAATTATCTATTCTTAAAGGGGCGTCTATTCTGAATTAAGATAATATTCGAGTGTGTAGATGTCATGCTTATCTATGTATAGTACGTGCATATGTATCGCAGAATGAAACAGATAGTAGAAAAATCCTTGATAGTTTTCGATTGGATTCCTTTTCAATATTGCATCGCCTTTCTTTTATTATAAAACTTTTTCGAGAGGAAGAAAAAAACTGTTTGTGTTTTTGTTTTCATTCTTAATCAAATTGAAGATGACCTCCGAAATTGTGCTGACCTATTGGTCGCGACCCATTAAATGGAAGATACATTGTAGTATTTATTCGGTTGGATCTTAAATTATTTCTCTTTTTGAGAACGACGCCAGATTGACAAGAGTGAATGAATTCATTCATGCTTTCCCACGTAATCTAATTGTAAATTCTATAAAAATTGTTTATGGTTTAACTACCTTCTACTTATTTGTTTAAAATGTGTTTTTGTTGAGAGGTAGGAACATAAGTTTTAGAAATAGTTGATGAAACATTTGCCAAAGTCTATTGTGTGGCTGTAATTATAAGTATCAAGAATTTTTATCTCTAACCATTCTTCGGGGTGTTCTTTATTTTTTTGTTTGTACTCGATCTAGGGATTAAAGAACTTTTAAAATTAAAGAAATTAAAGTTTGCTCTTGATAATAACATTGGGTGGATTTCAAATCTGTATTCTAAAACCGGCAAAATTAAGGATTGCTAATGTATTGATGTAGTTCTATCTATCATTTCAGCTTTAAGAGCTGAAAATGTAGGAGCATTAATAGCTTTGCTCAGTGACTCTATACTGCACAGTCCAGCACAGGAAATATCAGATTTTTGCGTTCAATGAGAACAAAATGTCGTCCAAAAGTGTTCTTCTTTTTGTTCAATGGGTCTGTACTGCACAGTCTACCACATGATTGGCTGTACCTACATACTTATGGGGTAGAACATATTCGTGAGAAGTGAAGTGTCATGAACGAAAATTGTTTCACAACTTGATATTTTTGAGTGCTAATAAGAAGAATGCTGGAATGTTCTGAGGAAGGCATGGAAGGTTGTAATCTTCTGTGCTAATCTGTGTTGATAGTTTCCACAAATTTGTGCTGTCACTAAACAAAGCTAATATGTCTCTCAGAAAGAAAGAAAAAATATTCTTGATTCGTGCATCGTTTCACTTGGGACTTAGTGTCTCAAAAAATCAAAATGCTTAATTTAGTAAAACTTTGCGATCAATTAGATATTCGCACCAGAAACACAAGGGTGATGAACATATGTATGTGTGTCTTCTTTGGCTATGGGCTATTGCCGGAAATTGCATTTCTTTTGAAGACACTCGTCTGCGTGCTTAGCATCAGACTCGTTGCTGTTGACGTCGTTGTCCTGCTGACACGATACTTCCATTGGGCTTCTTTAACGAGGAGGTCTATTGCTATCACTCCGCAGCCACTACGTTTGTATGTCGCATTGTATTTGGCAGTAAAGATGAAGGATTATAACCTGTATAGTTTTGAATTCGCCGAATAAAGCAAAAAAGAAGGAGTGGCTCTTTGTGCTGTGGGTGTTTATCGAGCCGCTTTAAATTTAAACGGTGTTATGTGGTGATGCACCACAATCTGGCCATTGATCAATGATGCTATCACGTAAGCGGTGTGAAAGGACCTCTATCTTGATCTCAGTTGGGATAAAGTTGATCTGGTTCGCCTGGGGAGACTTCTTCGCTTTGATGTATAGAAGGAGGGCGCACACAGAATTATATTGTTCTGGCGACAGTCCGATTGAAACTTAAATGAATCGCGTTAAGGACACTTTATAGCTTGCTGGGTCTAGAGGTGTGTGACAAAGCGATTTACTTCTTCGTGGTCTTTCAGTTCGCATTTGCTCGGAAGGGGGGTTGAGATTGAGCAGGTTACGGGTCGGGTGATCGGTTGGTTGCAAGTAAGCCGGTAGAAAGTGTTTGGCGAGAAGCTCGTTTCTTGGTGGAGATGGATCTGTAGAACAGCATTTTGACAATTCTAAAGCTTCTGCCATTGTGTGCAGGAAAGACAAGGTGTCTAACAGGGTGTGGCGGATAGTTAATGACCTATCTGCCAATCGCTTGATATGTAGGACGAAGAATTTCGTTTGTTGATGTTTCTCGAATGAGTGGAGAATGTCAACAGACTCCACACAAATGGGTCTTCGTCCAACCCAACTACAACATTCATACATAATTTTATCTTGGTACACTTCCACCACAGATATCCTTTGCTGTACTACAACGTGCAGTCACTTAAAATAAATAATTGTTTCACCCGGTTTATTATTAATTTGCATTCTTAAATGTATGTATACTCAACAACATATTTAAATTATTTACAGAGCGTGCATTTCCTAAGATGCTATAAGTGATAGTTAAACTGAAATAAGACGACTGCCCATTTTAATAATTCATTATCCGATCGATAAGGAGAACTAAAAAGGGGAAACATTCTTATCTTCAAATTAATTAAAGAGGCGATGACCTTAACAACTGCTACTCAGCAAGAAAGTAGCAAAAAAATGGAAGTCAAATGCCCCGAGAATCTACCCACCTCAGAAATGGATCTCCTTGCAAAACTAGAAGCTGCCAATAAGTTAATCGAGAGCGATGCCAAAAGTTTGAACTCTTTACATTCTACGCATAGTCGAAAGAATTCCGATACTAGTCAGATAAGTGTTAATTCCAGTAAGTATTTACTTATTTGCATCTAACTATCTAAAAGGTATTAAGGTACGTCTATTATTTGTTTAAATTTTAGGTGGTAACTCTGTAGCGGAAGAGGATATTTGGACAACTTGGGCTACTATCCTCAACGATTGGGAGGGAAGTTTAAAGAGGAAGAATCCCTGCGTTAGGGAACTGGTACGCCGAGGAATTCCTCATCATTTTAGGCCAATTGTTTGGCAGCTACTTTGTGGCGCAACCGATGCTGATAAAAAGCAATACGCTGAGTATATAAAAGCTACGTCAGCATGCGAGAAGGTCATAAGGCGGGATATTGCACGAACCTACCCGGAACATGACTTCTTCAAAGAGAAAGATGGCCTGGGACAGGAAGCATTGTTCAATGTTATGAAGGCATACTCGTTGCATGACCGTGAAGTAGGTTACTGTCAAGGATCTGGCTTCATCGTTGGATTGCTTCTAATGCAGGTAATTAAGCAACCAAAAGCTTTGCTTCCTCCTTACCTTATAATGACTATTTGTCTGAACTCCATCTAAAATTTCCATTTACAGATGCCCGAAGAAGAAGCATTTGCTGTTTTGGTTCAAATCATGCAGCAACATCGAATGCGCGATATGTTTAAGCCATCGATGTCTGAACTGGGACTATGCATGTATCAGTTAGAAAGTTTAGTTCAAGAGCAGCTTCCCGAAATGCATATTCATTTCCAGCAGCAAGCATTCCAAACCACAATGTACGCATCAAGTTGGTTCCTGACTCTCTATACAACAGCATTGAATTTGAATTTAAGTTGTCGCGTTATGGATGTATTTCTTAGTGAAGGAATGGAATTCATTTTTAAAGTTGCACTCGCATTGCTTACTCTCGGCAAAGAAACCTTACTTTGTCTAGATATGGAAGCAATGCTCAAAGTAATACTCTTAACTCTTATCAATACCATTCCATTGACTAATATCTTCTTTGTTTTTAGTTCTTCCAAAAAGAGCTTCCCGGTAAGGTAGAAAGTGATCCTGAAACCTTTTTCAACTTGGCGTATTCCATGAAAATTAACACTAAGCGAATGAAGAAAATGGAAAAAGAATATTCCGATTTAAAGAAGAAGGAACAAGAAGAGATGGTAGAGCTTCGCCGTTTGCGACGTGAGAATCGTTTATTAAAACAACGAAATGAGCTGCTAGAAGCAGAGAGTGCAGAATTGGCAGATAAACTTGTCCGTGGCCAAGTCTCTCGTGCTGAGGAGGAAGAAACAAGGTATTAAAGTCAATCAATTTTTTTTTTCTTTTAAGAAAATATTAGTGTATATATTTTTGTTTTTTAGTTTTGCTATTCAAACGGAACTCCTGCAGTTGCGTCGGAATTTCTTAGAAGTATCACATCAGTTAGAGAATGCAAATGAAGAAGTTCGGGGTCTGAGCCTGAGACTACAGGAAAACGTGAGCATAATTATATAAATTTCTAATGCTTCTGATTTGAAAATTTAAATTATTTCTCTTACATTTATTGTTTTTTAAATGTCTAAACAGAATGTCTCCATTGATAGCGTAAGTAACCACTAAAGGTGTTCTTAATAACGATGTGTGATTTCGCATGATAGTGTTGTGCCGTTTTAGTTGTATTTGTTTAAAAAAAAACAATATGCTTGCAGTTCTAAAGATAAACCTATTCATTGGAATATATTGCATTGCATTTTTTTAATTGAAAACATATTTTGTTTCATGAGTTTTATGTTACTGTCATATTAGTATAGATCGGGTTGAACTGATTGTTTTATAATCCTGCATTTATTCAACAATAGGTCTAGTAATATGCCGTTATAAACCGATTAAACTGCGATTGATCGTTGTGTGTTCTTTTTGCGCATTAGCGGAGATGAAGATTGAGAAGAAGGATCAGTTATTCAGTACCGAACGTTGTTGGCGATTTTCGTTAACGTTCGATGCACCAAACTTGCAGATGGAAGTGAACTTGTTCCTCGTAATTTTTATCTTTTGTGCCTACATTTTGAGCTCATAATCAGCGTATGTACAGCGTTGTTCCCAGTCACTCTACTGGAGCCAGCTAAATCGTCCGTATGCGTCTATTTCAATATGTTTATGCGCCCTCTCCAACAACCAACAAACCTCTCCAGCTAGCCCGGTTACGAGCCAGCTCTAGTTGGGACGTTCTTAGCTGGAAGGTTGGGCTCCATCCACTCGACATGTCCCTGCCACCTTAGTCGCTGTATGCGAAAACTTCTGGCCAATTCGACGTCCTTGTACAGGTCATATTGTTCGGCATGGTTGTGGCATTCTGTCCAAGATGCCGATGTTTAGGGTTTAGTTTTTTTTATAGTTTCTTGAGATTCTTCTATAGTTGTGTTTTTTCTTTTTTAAGAACGCGTCTTACATTTTTATCAAGCATTTCTTTCATAGTACACATATATGTAGGTATAAATATCAACATATATGAGCGCTCGAAAAGCACATTCACACATTTAGCCGCATGTTTTTTTTTTATTGACTGCAAGTTTGTTTAGCCTGAAACTAGAAATTTAGATGGATTGTGCATGAAGTCTAAAAAAAATCGTATTTCAGCACTAATATTTGGATATTTTGTTTACAGAACAATTCACGTCAAAGTTCTATTGACGAGCTTTGCATGAAAGAAGAGGCTCTTAAACAACGCGATGAAATGGTATCCTGCCTTTTAGAGGAACTAGTAAAGGTGCGTCAAAGTTTAGCTGAAAGCGAAGACACCATACGCAATTTGAAATGCAAAATCGAAGATCTAGCGGAAGATAATCAGAAATTACGTGAAATTACACCCGATAATTCGGTGGCACATTTACAAGATGAACTTATCGCTAGTAAATTACGTGAAGCAGAAGCCAGCTTATCGTTAAAAGATCTCAAACAGCGTGTACACGAACTGAGCACCCAATGGCAAAGACAATTGCAAGAACAAAAGGCTGAACATAGTACCGCTTCAGTAGATTCCACACCAAAGAAATTGCTTACCAACTTTTGGGATTCTACAACTAAATCTCATGAGATGCAGAAACTCGAAGAGGATCTAATGACAACCCGAATAAGAGAAATGGAAACTCTGACAGAACTCAAGGAGTTACGTTTAAAGGTGGTTGTCTTGAAGATCAAATGAAAACAAAAACAAATAATAATTTTCATTTCCTGAAGGTAATGGAGTTAGAGACTCAAGTTCAAGTATCAACAAATCAACTCCGGCGACAAGATGATGAGAAGAAGAAACTCAAAGAAGAACTAGAAATGTCACTTAATCGTGAAAAAGATATGGCCACTAAGGCTCGTGAGCAACAACATAGGTAAGGGCGTTATAAAATAAACAACAATGAGAATGAATAATAATAAAACCTTTTCCATAGATATTCCGACTTAGAATCTCGCATGAAGGATGAGCTCATGAATGTGAAAATTAAATTCACAGAACAAAGCCAGACTGTAGCTGAGCTTAAACAGGAGATTTCTCGTTTAGAGACAAAGGTATACCGCTTTAATCTTTGAGGCACGCACATTATGCTAACCATTTTGATTTTAGAATTCCGAAATGCTGGCTGAAGGGGAGCTCCGTTCCAATCTCGATGAATCGGATAAAGTTCGAGATCTGCAGGACAGATTAGCTGATCTAAAAGCAGAGGTAAGTACATATTTGTATTTCTAATTTCCTTTCCACCATTGTGTAAATAAGTTAATAAACCATTAACAATATTCATTAGAAAGGCACAACTTCACGTGAATAACGCCGCCGTGTTTTTCGCTGAAACTCTTCACTGTTGTAAAAAAAAAAAAATAAGAACAACATCAAACACTCTTTTCACACACTGTCCAAAACGATCCACGTTTTTGTTGACTCTATATTTATGATTATTTCCATTCACCTGACGGCTACAGCTAACATTGCTTTTCCTTATTATTTTTGTTTTGTTCTTTGCTTCAATTTTTTACATTAAACATAAAAAAAAAAATAATTCGTTTCGTTCTTTTGAAATTGAAATATTTTTTTTAGTATCCCACGCCAATAACAAGCCCAGATTCTGAACCATGGAAGTGGATAAGCTAAAAAGATCGCAGGTCATTACTAACAAAAAGACAAATCATTAAACATAAACATAAAGCCTATTTATTTGGCTATGCATGTGATATGAAGAGACAATTGGTTTTAATAATAATCTGAGAATCATTTATTGCATGTTAGATATTTATTAAAAAGTGAAAAATTTAAGAAACATTCAAAATTGGCGGAAATTACTTTACGGTTGTTATAAATAGAAGCGCATGTTTTTTTCTTTTCTAATTTTGGTTTTATTCATTTTGATGGCTTATATTCCTATTGAGTTTTAAATTAGTTTAACCGAGAGTCTGATAGAGTCCCGAAAGGCCATATTCCTGAAAGTGAAACTTCAAATTTTATTGTAACGACGGACACTGGTTGTTGAAATGTTGTGCTGGATTTGTCTTTTACGTACTCCGATCCTATAGACATGCATATGTACCTAGTTATAGCTTTCGAGGACGGTAACAGCTCGTGAGAATGATATGTGAGGAATTTTTTATAGGGACAATGCCTATACTTGTAGTTTTTGTTGAGGTTGTAAGTGGGCCGTCAATAAGCAGTTTCTCACGCGGTTTATTTATTTTTACAATGGACACGCTCACTTCAATTTTAAAATTTATTTATTTAAATACAAAATGTCACTGATAATTTAAAGCTATCAATTATAAGGGTATGATACTTGGTATCAAGATGATCACAGGCTAAATTCAAGTAACTACAACAAAACTCTAATTTACCAGCTATCACACTGAAGGAGAAGATCAGCGCAATTGAATGCACATTGAGAATTAAAAGACATTTCAGCACCAATACCAACGGGACTACAGAAAAACACATTAAAAACGAAACAACAGAACCCCATTCAACAGAAGGTTTCTTTACTAAATATATCCAGTTTCCTTCCCTCGAAACGTATCAGTTTCTTGAAAGCAAACATTCACTCTGTCAGTAAGAAAAAATAAAAATATTAAAAATTCTCGAGAATCCTTCGTCCGCATAAGTTTATTCCAAAAAGTTATGAGAATTAGACGAGCCAAAAATATTGAATTCTTCTGCTCAACTTCAGCCAAAAATTGCTATTAACCGAAATGTTTCCTGCTATGGAGGAAGTTGGGTTTATCTTAAATGTTTTTCTTATGTTAAGGACGGTCACAGACGACCACTCAGCCAGCCAGAATTGACAGACCCATTTTTTTAAATTTTCTATAATGGTAATGTCAAAATGCATCAAAATCTCGAGGTCAATTTTTTTATCGAATGGTGCAAGTAAAATTATCACACCATCCTCAGGAAGCGCCGACAGAGAACCCAGTTTCGGATCACTTCCTCTTTACTGCAGTCCTATTTGGTCCGTTTTCGCTTCACGTTGTTAGTATTGTTTGAGTTCTTTTCACTTGTTAAATACCAACAAAAATCGCTGAGAGTTCTATGTAATTCCTCAAATTTTCTCGGACAACTAGCAACTCCATTAGCCAAGCGAATTACAAGTATATAACATGCATTTGCATCAGTTCTCATTCATAAATATGAGAATATCGTTATAAAAAATAACTAATAGATCGCCTAGAGTGTTTAAATTATTGTCTGTTGCCTTAATTCGAACCAGCTCCTACAGTGGTTTTAAACAGTCCAACGTTAACGAGCCAAATTAAATTTTTGTAAATGTATTTGTCGATCTATCGGCACATTACAATATCTCTGCTGAGGAAGTAAAACCTCTAACGACGACTGAATACATTCATTTTTTTTAAAGTGTATCTGGCTGCCATTTTTGAGACACACAGTTGTATCCTACCACTGTCCTTTTTTTATAATTCCTTTCAATATTTATAACTAAAGAAAATTTGACAATAAGTCAGAAAATCATGAGGAGTTGTTACTAGTTTCTGAAAATGAACTATTTAAGCTTTTCAAGCTGATTCCAGAGGGGTCCTCGGGTTTATATAGTTTTAGCGCCAGCGACATCGAGGATCCCTTGTGGTAAGAACTTCATCAACGCCGTCGTGGTGAGTGAAATCAATCAACGATTGAATCAGTGTTAAGTCGCTAGGATGCTCTTTGCGACATTAAATAAAACTAGATCTACCGGGTGACGTGGCTTAGTGATTAGTGCCTCTTGCGAGCGTCTGACAAACATCCATGAGCATTATTGTGGGTGTCGTGGCGCAGTGGCTAGTGCGTTGGACTACTGCGCAAGGGGTTCCAAGTTCGATTCCAGAAAAATACCATTAAAAGTTTTTTCACGGCACCACCTTTTTCGAGTGTCTGAGAAACATTCAAGAGTATTTCTGTCAAGAGAAAGCTTCTCAAAACTCCTCTGCGCTTCGGATACGACATAAAACTGTAGGTCCCTTCTGTATGTGCAGAAATGTATACCACATAAAATTGTCGGTTCTGAAATGCATAATCACACACAACACATACAGTTATGGGAAGCTAGACCTTGCCTCTCTATGGAATAGGTATTTATTTATTTACTTATTAATATTTTCCTAAAACTGAAGAGAGTAACTTTCTTCGAGACATTAAGTATCCTCACCAGACACTATGCTTCAAAATTAGGCTTTCCTTGCAACGACCTCTGCAAAAGCTGTAGTAAAGAAGAGGAAGAAGAGACAATTAGACAATTATGTACGTGCACTGAGCCTTGACTGGAATGAAAATTCCATTTCTTCTTTGAATTCAATGACTTCTGAGCTTAGACAAAATGATTTAAACGAATGGGTTCACCCGTTTAGAATGCGATTCAGCCTATGTACATACACATCAGAGAACTGCATGAATCCATTCATTTGCCGTTGTGAATCATTCGTTAAAAAGCGAGCACTTTACAGTTTCACGCACACAGAAATCAAACGAGTATGAATCATGCAGGAAAAGATAAAGAAGTTCACTTTCCGAAACGAAATGAAAACGAATCATCATGGTGTTAGAGCCTGTGTTGATGATGACTCTCGACTACGTAGTAAAGAGTAATGTCGTGTCTACATGCAATAGTGCTCACTCCTGCACTACTTTGATAAAGTATAGGGGAGGGAATGAGTAAATTGAAACACTTCTGTATTTTTTGTGCGTTCTCTCGTCCAAGTACTCATTTTATGTGCGAACTACCCTCCTCAACGATCGAACTAGTAATGATAAAATGGAATAGGAACGGAACATTTCGGATGTAGAACGCGACTCCTCGATTTTTCTATTTTCTTCATGACTCTCCTCCTCTCTTTACCCCTCACTCTTCTTACCCACAAACTACCGACATAGCCGAGTTTTGAGTCAACATCTAAACAGGCTCTTAGCATTCATGAATCTTTGAGTGCGTACTACATTCCCATTCAAAGCATTCATTGATTCAAAATATTCACAAAGGCAGTGAAATGTACAACTGATTCACAAGCCTTTTTTAGGATTTAAGAAGTAGGTAGAAAACCGAGAACACTGCAAATACAAACAACAAATGCCACCTTTTTTTTAGGAAAGGAAAAAAGCAAAACAAAAAGCAGTGCACGCACCGAACGAAACATTCACAGGCAGCAAAGTGTTAGGAAAGATAATCATTTCTTGGAATGGCTCGTTGGAGATTCATTTTGAGAGGCAATAAAATGTGAACCCAGCGAATACTTCTTGTGAAGGAATACGAATGTGTGTGAATGTATGAAAAGCAGTGAATATTTCGAGTAGTTCAGAAAATCAGCTACTTGCTGCAGGTCTCTGATACACTTAGACAGGCATAAATTATTGGTAGCCTTATTTTTTCAAGCTTCTCTCCCGTAATGTTAGAAATGAGTGATATCTTCAATTTTTATTTTTACAGTACTTACGCTTGTTAGTTCTTTAGACTACTGCGCGTTGGGTCAAAGTTGTAATCTTCACATCTTGCAAGCGTCACATATTAAGAACTTACTCGACTGTATAAAGTTTTAGTATTTTACAAATGGTTGATCATTTTTTTTTAAGCTTTTAATGCACGTATTTGTATATAATTTTTATCCAATACTCTCCTAAATAATAAACATTTAATAGTAGAGATTTTATTTTTTTTTCACATGACTATGCTCATACATTTTTGGTTTTTGTTTTTAGTGTGGTGTGGTTTTGAAACTAACAAGTTTCCACGATTTTTATACTTATCATTCATTTAATCAGTATTACAGCATTAACATAAACAAACTACTGTGCATTTACTCTTTAACGCCAATCATTTTAGACGCATTTACTTCTATAGAGCTGTGACACCATATTGCATGTTTTTTGTGTGCGTTCTTCCTTATTTTATTTTTCAAATTTTAATATAAAACATAAAAGAAAAAACAAAATATCTATCTTAACATTTGCAGCTGACGGCGATTAAAAGTAGAGGAAAATTCCCAGCGGCCAAATTGAGGAGCTCTTCGATTCAATCAATCGAATCAACTGACATTGATTTTAACGAACTAAATATGCGAAGGGGAAGTACAGAATTTACGTCGTAATATTTAAAGTAAACATTTTTGTATTTATTTAATATTAATTTCTTAAAATTTCCTTTCTTTTAAGTACTACAAGTATTTGGTCGTTTATATATTTTTTTTTTATTTGATTTTTAAATAAGTTTCAACATAATTGCAGAAATAAAATATTTAAACAAATAACCAAACTCCTCAAAGAGGATCGATTGTGAGAACATGCAGCTGTTGAAATAGAATGTAGATTTTATATAGTATTTTATAAATTAGAAATATCGAATAAGAAATTTCAGACTTAGGGAAAATGTGGCAAATCGTTGGACATTGTTCAAAGTTAAAAAAAAAAAACAAAAGAAGAAACAAAAATAAATAGAAAACCATGAAATTTATATTCCAAGCTATAAATATTTAATTTGCAAATTTTAACTTTTGCTGTGCGGTCTTTGTAGCGCTTTATTTTTGATTCCATGTGTAGGTGTAGGACAGAATATAATGACTTTATCAAGCAACATACATAATTAAATAACCAAATTAGTGTAAGTGTGAAGTTATTTGAACGTAGGACTTAAAATAGAAGCGTTAAATATGCAGATATTATACTTAAAATTCTATATTAGTGGTAAAACATCAAAATTAGCCGTAGTAAATGGTGATGACACTAAAATTGGTGAAGTGTCAGTTAGAACAGATGAAAAATACTATCCATGAACTTTTCATTTTTACCCAAAAGTAGAACCTAAAAATAATTTTGTATAGAGATACCAAAGAAGTTAGATGCAAGTTGTACATTGGATCAGTTTCGTCGAGTTTTCGTTCACTTTAACTTCCATACATAGAGAGCAATTTTATTTGCAGATTCCGTACGGATTTCTGATCTTGTGAAACAAAAGCGATATGACATGAACATTTAGACAGCGCGAGAGCAGAATTTTTGTTCAATTATGACATTTGTCCGTTCCCGTACTTTTTGCAGTAAAATTCGTAGATTGTAAAATTTCAAAGAGAGAGAGCTAAAATAACGAAAAAGTAATCGAACGGGTTGAATAGGAAAAAATTTCGGAGTAAAATTCGTAAGGTAAAATTTCTTACTCTTTTGTGACCCTTTTTGTGGCTAACCTAGAAAATTTTCCGTACTAGAACAGGTTTTCGCAAGTCACATACATACATCCGTAAATTATTAAATTTCAAAGAGTGGATGTAAAATTCTCTCACAGAGAACTCCAATTACGAAAAAGTAACAAGATGAAGTTGAAACTGATTTGACAGGGTTGGGAGTTTTCACAATCCCCATCCATGACTCCCAAAAATTAATACACATCAACCTTTTCTTAGTCTCACCATTTACTATAATAAAATAGCAGCTTTCTGAGTAATAAATATTATTAATTAACATTATGTGCAATATAGGTATATTTATAATTTTATCTTTTCCGTTGGCAGCAGTGAATTATAATTTTTATTTTGTGTTGGACTTTTTCGTTACCATATTTTTTTATTCGAAATTATGCATAATTGTTTCTAAATTGATATATAGATAAAAATTTACATAAATATAGCAGTTATGAATACAATATTATACTAGGCTACTTGAAGACAAATATTTTTGCGAGTTTAATGATTAATATTTACCAATGCATTATAAATTAAAAAAAAAAAATAACAAGCACAATATGCCTCCGCACAAAATAAGGAAATACTTCCGTAGTTAAATATGTTACTAAAAATTTTATTTTGCATTTCTGTCCTTTTATCTCTATTTATTCGCATGCCTTGTACTTATGACGTCTTATTTAAATTATTTATTATGTAAACTCTTAAGAAATGAGTTAAATCATAGAAGCGCATGTCCAAAAATCGATAGATTTTGCGATAGAGATATGAATTTGATAAATTTTATTTAATATGTGACAAGTTGAAATAAGAGCGATATGAATTAGTTTTTGTCTGGAATTTTTTATCTGATTCGATACGTAGATTTTTGTAATAGAGAAAACTGGAAACTACGACAAAATTCCTTGATGGATTTAAGTAAATGCTCGCTTGAACATAAGTACATTATGTGCATTA
This sequence comes from Chalcosyrphus nemorum, assembly GCA_949716465.1. Lineage (NCBI taxonomy): Eukaryota > Metazoa > Arthropoda > Insecta > Diptera > Syrphidae > Chalcosyrphus > Chalcosyrphus nemorum. The sequence continues at coordinate 37,913,348 of OX454332.1, forward strand.
GAGACTAGATTTTCCTCTTTAAAGGCGCCTTACCATAGAATCCGTTGCATCAGTTACGTTGACGTATTTAGCTGACAGCTACAGTGCTTCTTATTGAAGATAGTTCAGAAGCTTTGAATTTTACAGATGTGATGGATTCAGATTAATCCGTTGTCAACCAATTCAAACGACAAAAAATATTCGATTCTATTTTTCTTTATTCGGGTGTGGAGACACAGAAACAAAGAACCACGAATTTTATGGGATCATTCCTTCTGTCAAATATGTAAATGTCAACATATTCGTTGACGTAAAGGATGCGTCAGATTTTATGGGAGGGCTAGAAGAATAAATTTGAATATGACGCAAATCTGCTAAAACGTCATGATTGTCGTTTGGTAACGACTCAGCACTGACATTTTTGAGTTGTGACGTTGTTATTATCGATTTGCAATATTTATTGATTTATTCAATTTTTAAGTGTAGGTACCATATTATGTATCATCATTCGGTTATGAGACAGACGTCGCAATTAACATATCTTGTTCTTTATTACACTTCTAAGCAATTTATACTTATTATTACTATACGCATTCCACTAATCAATAAAAAACGTCATAGTTTCACACTGATGATTTTGTCCAGTTTTGTTGTAGTGTGCATTTTTTAAGGACCTGAATCGTTCTTTTGTACTCTCTATTTAGAAGAACATGATTCCTTATTGAATATATGATATAAATTATTTGGTGCTTGACTTATTATTATCCAAGGCATTCCCATTTAGTCATTGCATCTATTTTGCAGTAATAATTTTATGTAAAGGGTATTTTAACTGAAGAGTAGTAGACCTCTGGAAAAATAAACTGTTTCTTATTCGATTGTTTTTTAAATGTCGGCAAACAAATTTCTTGAAAATACATACATACATCCACTCAATTTTTATATGACTACATTTAGATGGGATCAAAGTACCCAATCTCGCATTACATTAGTTCTGAATAACACTCTGTGTAATGCACGTTCCAATGTTTCCATGCATTCCTATATTTTATTGCTGACTCCTGTCCAATTCTATCTAGCCTTATATGTATTTATGTAACTGAGCTCTTAAAATTTCTGTCCAAACGAAGCAAAGCCTGAGTTGACATAAAGTCCGAGGTTTTACATAAACTTCCATCTCCACACCAAATACATTTGCCATCGAGCCAATCAGCTTCTAACTTTCTTGACATTCGTAAATGATGTTGCAGTCCAGTCAGAGCCACCACCATACTTTTTATTTACGGTGGACAAAAATGCAATTCATGTTCAAGATACCACAACTCACAAACGGTCGCCAAGTCGGATCCATTCACAAATAGTCACGTTTCACTGAATCACTTTGACTATGTAATCCAGACAAAATTTACGTCATTGGCAACTGCAAGGACTATGGCAGTGAAAATGTTTTCAAGTACCAAGTTTCAGTATTGTGTATGCGTGCTCTTTGCACTATCAAATCGATCTAGTTCACATTCAGCCATTTTGAAAAGGGGGACATTTAAAATTTATTGTTTGTGGAGACGTTGTGTAAGTCAATAGCATTTGTTGTTATTGTTTATTTCTAAAAAAGTTATTTGCATTTGACAGACAATACAATCGAATGACAAATGAATGCGTTTTGAAATTTCGATGTGAGGTTCTAAAGTTCCATCAGTCTGAAGCTGGTTACATTTCAAATAAAATATCCTGTATTTGTTGCCTTTTTAATCTTAAGGGCCGAACAGAATGTGCATCTGCGTCTGAGTCTTGCAGCGCTGTCAAAACTTTGCCGCGCGGCTTGCGGCTATAGAAAACACAATTTCTACAAATTTATCTATGTCCATTGTGGCAAAGAAGAATTGTTTCGTACAAATTCATAGCCGTCAAACTTGCGGCGCTGCGTAAAGTTGAAGAGAACTCAACTTCGCGATGCACGATTCAGATTCACATTGTGTGTTGCGGCTTACGGCTTTCCAAACATTTAATATTTTGACAGATTCCGACTCAGACTCAGACGCAGATGCACATTCTGTTCGGCTCTTTACTTCAGAAAGGTTTAGTAACAAGTGTTATAACATATTTGAAAGTGTAGCGTTCGTAGAAAAATATAGCAATCCAAATGAGAAAGGTCTAAGAAGTATCGGAGATGACAGAGTTTTAATTGCTCATTGTTTATTCGCTTTCTTGGCATTGCTTGTGCAGCCATTTTAAGTTGAAATTTCAAAAAGTTTAAGAAGTAATAAAAGTTGAAACGAAAAGTAGATGTTTGCTAAAAGTTTTAGACAATATTTTATTCTACGAAATCATACCGTCCTTTTTTTTAAATATCTTTATAATACTGTTTTTTTTATATATATATATATATATATTTCAGTATTATATTTTATTATGGTATACTCGTATACACCTAGAAAGGGTGTTTAATTTTTCTTAGAAATTTTGTTTTTTTGTCTCTTTTCTACATAAATATTTAATTCCCCCCTTGTTCAAGTATTCCTGGACTTAAATCATCAGTGCAAGCTAGACTTTAACTCATATAACAGTATTTAATATTAATTCCTTTTTTTTTTGTATTTTAATAAAAGATTAAGTTTCTGTACTCATTTAATCGTGCTGAGTTTTGTGTTAATATTTATAAAAGTAAAAGTTAATTAATAATAAAACTTAGCATAACCACCGTAAAGAGAAATATTTCTTTATTTTTGTTTTAACTATTAGTGTGATAGAACAGAAATCAAATAATCTATGAAACTCATTTAAAACCCATCACTAAGAGATATTATACTTAAATTGTGAAAATAAATGACAAACAAGTTTACTTTTTGTTTAATTTTTGAGTTAAAATTCAAAAAGTTAGCGTTTAACTTAAATAAAATTTATATGTGAACTTATATGATATTTAGTATTTGTATTTTAGATCTATGTATGTATTGTGATAGACCATACAATTTTAATTTATAAAACAAAGAAAATAATAATATATATACAATTATTCTTCGCATGATACGAAATCGAAGGCATACTGCAACTAACTTATTAAAGTATGCAATTCTAAATGTAAGCAATGTGTGACATTTCTGACGAATATTATTATACAATTATGTGAAATAAATGCATAAAAAAAGAACAATTTAAGTGTAACAGTTAATTGTAATAAATTTACTAGAACAGTTTAAAACAAAATGTTTTTTTTTTTACACAATCGGCTCTTTCTATTGGGTTCTTCTTTTCTTAATGGAGGCTTAAGTTTTGGTCTTTTGGAACGTTTGTCAACATGAACTGAAAGATTTCTGATGTGGCGACAGTAACCTGATGCGTTTCTAGTTTTATGAACAAATTAAGTTTTAGTCTGTTGATTTAAATGCGTCCTAGCACCATTTACCCTTTGGGCATCAAAATAAAAAAAATAATAATAAAAAATTTAAGCTGAAAAATATTTTAAAGTCAATTGCTCTGCGGGTAGCAAGAAAGTCAGATTCTTATATACTAAACCTTATCTCGACTATCTCTCAGGCGGGTTTCCCCATCTCCTTCTCCTTCTCTACGTTCTTCTTATAGTTTTTGCTTACTTTAGGTTCGTTTGAATTCGGGTTAATAATGCACTTACCGGCTTCTATTAGCATCTCTTCTATTATATTTCCAACGATTAGGTTAGGTTAGGTATGTGGGCTAGCAGAGGCTTTGATAGCTGCCTGGCTGTCGATAAAGAAAGTGATACCTTCTGGCGGTATTGTTCTTACTGCAGACTCACGGGCCGCTGTTGTCACTGCCAGGACCTCCGCTTGGAAAACACTGCTGTGGTCTGGGAGTCGTATAGATCTGGATATACCTACCCAGTGATTCGGAGAAGATTCCGGATCCTAAGCCGGTGTCCATTTTTGATCCATCAGTGTAAACAGCTATGAATTCGGCATTTGGTATGAGGCTGTCTTTCCATTCATCTCTGCTAGGGTAAGCTGAGGTAAATGGTGATTTGAAGTAAGGTAAGGCTGTTTTGGGTGTATGGCCGAAAAATCTGCCAAGGATGGTCGCGTGTCCTATCGTACTTCACTTCCAGCACGCAGTCTGACTTATTCTTAAGGCACTGATGGTTGCTGTTGATCTCATGTTTATGTCTAGCGGAGGCAGGTTGAGAATAGCCTCAAGACCTGCCGTTGGAGTGGTTCTCATCGCACGATTAGTTTTGTACTTCTCTCTTTTCAATGTGCGTCTCCTCTTAAGGAACTTTTGGGAGTAAAAGGTGCCAGGTCCTCTTCGCACACAGCCGTTATGGCGAGTAGTTGATTCTAAAGAGATGTTGTAAAGCAGCCTCGCCCCAAGCTCTGTGGAACACCAGCAGTTATAGAGCAGTCTCTTATTGATTATTGTTATACAAAAGCTGTACCTTTTTGGTGAAGATAGTTAAACACTATTCCTTCTGGCGTTCATATTTATTAATGTCAAATCTTTGTATCGAGCGTGTTCTTCACACAGAGTCTTCTTACACTGCAACATTTACGTCTTCGTGCCAAACTGGTACCTGAAACCAAGGAACTGGAACCTTATCTGACTATTGAAACCAGCTCACCAAAAGCGAGTCTAGTGTATTGCGCTCTACGGAATCTGAATTGTTGGTCTTCCGGGTCAGTGGTGTATTGTATGGACAATGGAAAAGTTGACAGAGCTGTACATGATGGTGCGTATTTGTATACCTCGAAACCCTTAAAGACCTCCCCCGGTTTGGGTGTCGTGGCTCAGTACTTAGTGCGTTGGACTACTGCACATGGGGTTCCCGGCTCGAATCCCAGAAAATACCATAAAGCTTTTGCTACTGCCGAAAATTATGTAGGAACAAATTCATAGACACAAAAAGGTTACGTATACGCCCTACAATTCCAATGAGTACAAATAAAAACAATTAACTTTTTAATACAACTTTAATGAATTATTTTTCTTTTAGTAATAATGGTTAAATATGCTAAACATAGGAATATAAATGTGAATAGATATTAATAATGAGAATAACAACTTCATAAATTCTAATGCTGAGTTATATACTACTCCCAAACGCGTTCGACACGCTTGGGTTTGATGTCTTCTTTTGCGGTGTACTTCACGGACAACACACTTATTCATTTAAACAAATTGTCCTTAAAATAGCCTCAACAACCGAGTACGGATCACAATTAGAGCTGGGACGTCTGTCCTCAAAGTAGCCCTTTCCATCATCGTTAACACCTCGTGGAATACGAATAGAACAACCGCGATTGGCAACGCCAGCACTGAAGTCGTTAATGGAACTTGTTTCATGTTGTCCTGTCAAACGCCTCTCGTTGTCCTTGCCTTGTTTTGGATCATAGGCCTTAATGTGGCGTTCATGGCATTTCGAGAGCTTTTGAACTGCACGCTCGATTTCTCTGTAAAAAAAAAGTATTTTTTTTAATAAATTTAAGATAGCTAATCTTTTTGGTGATCTTACTTGATTCCGCCATCTTCACGCATTGTTTTTGTGGAAACATTGGTGTGTGCACCAGCACCGTTCCAGTCACCTGGCATTGGCTTGGGGTCAAGAGTGGCAACAATCTATTGAAAAGAAAGAATATGATTAAAGAAAGTCTTTAGAACACACTCAATGTAATTAAACTTACACCAAACTCTTCAGCGATTCTGTGGAGCAAGAATCGTGACATCCACAAATCATCGCCAATGGAGATGCCTACGCATGGTCCTACTTGGTATTCCCACTAAAAAATAAAGAAAAGAAAAACTATGAAAATTTGAAAGGATATTGTGGCAGTTTTTTATTTTTACCTGAGCAGGCATAACTTCAGCGTTGGTGCCGGACACCTTGATTCCAGCATACAAACAGGCCCTATAATGCGCATCGACGACATCACGAGCATATACCTATAAACGATGAAATGGAATGATTAGAATTTTTCTAAGAAATTTGCCATGAATTGCATACCTTATTGGCACCAACACCACAATAGTAAGGTCCCTGGGGTCCGGGGAAACCATTCTTTGGCCAACCGAGTGGATGACCATCGAAATCAAGGAATGTGTATTCTTGTTCAATGCCAAACCATGGCTCTTCGTCCAAACACTTGTTGGTGACTTCCAAACACGATTTGCGCTTATTTGACTCCGTGGGAGTTCCGTCGAACTTGTATGTGTCACACAAGACTAGTATGTTATTGCCACGGCGGAATGGATCCTTGTAGATAGCCACTGGGTACAGATACGTATCCGAGTTTGAACCCTTGGCTTGATATGTAGAGCTGCCATCGTAGTTCCAGATTGGTAAATCTATAAATAAAAAGAAGAAGACACATAAGTCATTCTGTTATATAAAACGGGCTCATTATTATTAAAACACTTGGAATTGATTGATTGCTTGTTTGAAATTACTATACAAATAACTAGCTTACTCAGCAAAATATCTGTGATATAACACGCAGTAGTAATTTTCAGTCTATAATTACTTTGGTAATTAAAATTAATTAGACGTTTAAAAGTAGTTCTACCACACCGTGCAAATTTTTTATTCACAATTAAAAAAATAATGGTTGCACGGCTATATTATAGTAAATATTTATTTGTTAGTATTTAACGAAACAAACAAATTTTATTACCATATGATTGTGGTTATTTGAATATTTTATTTTTCCTTCAACTACGTTTGGGACGTAAAAATTTGTTTCCGATAATTAAAAAAACTATAGTTTTAGACACCAATTTTACAAATGGGGTAGGTTAGGTTAGGTTTGTGGCTCCCCTTATACTCTTACAGAGAAAAGTTTGGATTATATACCACGGTTACTAAAAGGTCAACGTTGATGAGCTTACGCCAGCTTAATCCCAGTACATAAAATGGTGTATCATACCCATAACGAAACTACGCTCATTTTTGACAAGTTTCGTTAACTTCTGTAGCCTCACGGAAGGTGTAAACGCAATGGATCATTCAGTACAAAAATTTGACAGCTGACACAAAAAAAGAAAAGAAAAATTGCGAAGGCAATAGAATTTAATTTTGAATACGACTATTTAAATATTTGAATCTCAAGATGCGAACAAGAAAATGTTCATTCCTCCCTTCCATTGGAGTAGGAAATAAATTTACTTTTTTTGGTTATTTTCCACTTCCCCTTCCGTTTTTTTTTTTACAGAATATGAAGTATGCTTAAGTGATTTATGGTTAACGGGCGAAGGGGATTCATTGGCTAAAGTCTTTTTTGCTTGCCTCTCAAATTTTCTTAGTTTCTTAGCAAATCAGTTTTGTTAAATGCTCTTTAATAAAATCTCGAACATACAAGCTTGGTGCATCTGCCTCTTCTATGCAGTGTCATATTATACGAGTATCAAGGTGTCTAGGTATTTCCCTCGTTCGTTCCACTGTCTAGTTCGTATCAAAGCGTTTAGCCGACAATTTGTTTCATATTTTATGAGTAACTCGATCTCTTTTTCTATATCTAGGAACGTTATAGATTACTGCTTTTGATCCTGTCCCATTCCACCTTTATTGTATTTTATTTCTACAAAAAAATTAACACGTGCCACATTACTTATGATATCACCCCATGAGAGGTTAAAGTTTAACAGATAAACGCAATATCAATAAACCGCAAAAAAAATCCATCGCATTTCCATACGAACTTATAAAAAAAAATAATTCCAAAGAATTTCTCGAGGTTGTACAACTTAAGTTGTTACTTCCCGTTTATAGTTGCCATATAGATACCACCTGCGATCAAAGAATAGATTCCGATTTATCAACCCGCTAATCAGCTTTCATTTCTTTTTCTAATCATTTACTTTCTGCGAGACGACTTTAACAACAGATCGTTTGGCCAAGATAACCCAAAATTTGCAATCAGCATCAATTACAATCAATCACAACTTGCAAAAATTGGCGATAGGAAAAAAACCAAACGCGCGCCTTGACGTAGCTTTGCTATCTTTACTTAGTCAAAAAAAAAAAAAAAAAAAATTCAAACTTTTATGACCGATAAATCGAGTTCCGTATGCGCGTGTTGGAACTAATCACAATCGAATTATGATAATGTGGGCGGCACACGTGATCCGCGGCCTGTATCAGCAAAGGAAACGGTGATCGCTGAGTTGTGTCGTCGCTTTTAATTTTTTTTTTCGTTGTCGTTTCACGCTTACGATGAATGAAACTTCTTGTCTAATAAAAAAAAAAATTTCAAGTATAGAACTTTTTGATGACGACAAGGAGAACGCGTCTTGCCATCGTAGATAGTATTTAAAGTGACAAACAAAAATAGCCAGCCGGCTGCAGATATGAATGTTTTGGCTCATGATATAATCAAGCAATTAATTATTCTGCTTATGCATTGATGGGGACGTGTAGTGTGAATGACATTTGGTCGGGATTTGTACCAGTAAAGACAATTTATTAAAATCTTTAGAGGTTGAGGTTACCATGGTGCCATTTTTGGGGTCGCGTTTTTTTTTTGTCTGTGGCTAGAAATTTTCCATGGAATTAGCCAGTATGGCACCTGAAAATAGATTCTGCGTCGCATGTTTTACGACCGAAGTGTCAGTAGGGATTTTTAAAAAGAAATAAGAATAGAAATTGGTAATAAAGTGATTTAATTTATTTCTAAGTTTTAAAAAAAAAACTATAAACTTTAATTGGGTGCTTAAATAAAACATTTCAAAAGTTTTTACGTATCTACTAATTCTGCTGTAGATTTGCGAATTATCTGATGTAACAGAACATTATTGATGTTGCATGGTCCATTGGAATCCAGAAGGAAAGAAATTTTGAGTAACAACAAGGTTATCGTACAAGATTGTGACAACAAAATGCAAATCCGCAACAAAACACTTCGCATCCTACTCCGTCAGTCATTTTTGTTCGAACAACTCGAGTGAACTTGGGAATCGAATGAATAAATGAACAAATAGTGAATGCCGACTAAGAGCGAAACCTGGAATATAATTTGCATAGATTCCAAAAAATCCAACAGAATAGGCATGATAATTTATCACAAAATTTGTGAATTAGAAAATTTAATGAAAACGCGAATCTCTTTATTTACAAACAACAACTGACCTATCCTAATTGGATTGTGAGTCATAAGCTAGACGATTTTTAGTGAATAGGCTCCGCCTCACAGTTCGCGTACTGCTTATCGATTTCGCGTCATTTGTTTTGGAAAATCACGAAAATTTCAAATCTCTCAGGTTGTTCGAGACCGAAAAACATGTTGTTTTGTTTACAAACGCCGAATGAGGCATTCTATTTTTCCTATTTCATTTTATTTCATTTTGTTGCTTTGATTTTCGTTTTGCTGTGGGGTTCTTTCTATTGCTCTACTCAATTTATTATACAATTTTTTTTGTTCTCTGAATATTTATTGTTGTTGGTTACATTTATTGGTACGATAACGTGTTTTTGGAGGAGGAATTTTACCAATCGATGGAAGGTAACGTATGTACATATAGGTATGGACTGCCGAATCCTTCAACGGATCATCATGAAATATTAGCCACGTATTTTTTACGTTAAAAGTGTTGTTTGGTTTCCAATAATTTCGACTTTAAGACTGTGTATTCGTTATACAAATGCATATGACTCGATACTTCTAGAAAAGATGGATAGCTTCGGGTACTACAAATTACGAGGTTAAACGAAAACCATGAGCGAATAGTAGCATTAAATATTCACAAGCAATAATTAATAATAATTCTAATATAGCCAGTGATGTAATATTACGCAGAAGTACGTATGTACATATGAGTGCCATAGTATGTACTTGAGAAGTTTTTAAAGAAAAATAGATACAAGTGCGAGTGTGTCTCTTGCAAATTTATTCACCTGCATACGATCGTTGTTTGTTTTATCGCGACTGAGCGAAGGCGTTTCTAAATACTTTCTCCTAGTACTCTCCGTTTTATTCTACTGCGAACATTTGATAACAAGACTCAGTATTACAACAAAATCTATTACTAGGTGTTTTACAAACAAAATCAGATTAAATTACAGTCGAACCGATAACACCCAGCAATGCAAAGCGTTGTATTACTTATCTCATTGCAATAAATTATAAATTAGAATTATAAAACAGTCAAAGCTCATCTGGCCTTAAAAACAATATGCCAACAGTTTCTCTGGCGTATCATCATTTCCTGGCATAGTACCCTATACACCCCTCTCGCCACCATTATTGAATGCACTTGTTGAATTTAAAATAAACCCCCTAGATAGCATAGAGTACCCCCTACCAACCATCCGGCTCAATTTAAATAAAAAAAAATTTGCTAATCTGTGAGCAAGTAAACAAAAACAAAACAAAGCTGCCGTTGTCAAGCGCTAGAAGTGCTCAATTATTTTGAACTTGACAAATGGCGAACTAAGCCAGGCGGCTTAACTATTTATTGTGTTTTAATTCGCGAATCTACATACTTGTGTCTGGACAAAGTAAATTTTGTATTTGAAAGATAATACCTACCACCCAATTGTTAATGATTCGTGTGCACATACTTACGCCAATTAGTTTATGTAACTTTATTACAGGGAAAACGTCTCAAGTGCAAGGTTAGAATGAAAAGAATGCGCTAGATTGAGATAAGCTTAGAGAACAGGTTCGTTATTCTAATGATTAATTGCACGTGCTTTGCAAGTTATTTGCACAGATCGAAGCTAGTAGTAGTAAATAAAAACAAAGTTTCAGCCCCTATTCAATGAATGAATTTGTATCTGTCAAATGGTTAACGCGGCGGAATCTATCTGATATTTGGTATAGATTTCATGCATTCCTTCATTTTAGTTATGCATTTAGTTGTTATGTGACAGATGTAGGTATTGGATTGCAATTCTTGGTGAGTGTTTTGTGGTTTTGTTATGATATACGTGCATTGAGTGAATTTACAGATACTCCAAAGACACACCTCGAAATGTGACACGTTGTCGGTGATAACTTATTTTGAATCACAAAACCGCTGCAAGGTGTGTCAAGAGTAAACTCGAGTAATTTTGCCTCCCAACACTGACCTTGAATGTAAATCATCAATTGATTATCATGTTACATTGTCACTTAAAAGTCTTAAATGCTTCAACTAGACAGTTTTTAACTATTTAGTTTCTAAATGAGATAAGAAGGTTTTCTAAGTTGCTTTTAGATTGATGTGATTGCCAATCGAGAGTAATCTAAAGTGTTTGATAAGTATAAGAACTATTTCAAGAATCGCAAACGCGTGGAGGTGGGAAAACCAGTGCGTCTTTCGATAAAGAATCGAATGATTTGAATTGATTGTCGGAATGGACACAAGATCTAGAACAAAATCCATATGTACGTTGTAATGGAATGCACTATCAATATAACAAGAATACGACGATAGTTTCTTCTTATAAAGGTTGATCAGATAGCTTTTTTTTACTTTTTTCAGTATCGAAGAAGACCCAAAAATGTCGATTCGACGCCGATCATATGAATTGGGCATCGCCAGAGAGTCAAGCCGGCCTATTTGTGGTTGACCTACATCCGTATGAGATTGTTCTGACGCAAAATTTGCAGACGACCATAGACTCTGAGTTGGGCGTTGGAAATGTTGGCCGGAGCTCCGGTTGGGATTCGTAGTATTTTCTTTCATAAGCTCTCCGAGCGAATCCTCATTTAATACTTTCAATACTCTGACAATTGAATGTAAACAGAGGGAGCTAGGGCAGCGAATGTTCACTCAAATACCCATCACGATAGCTTCCCATTTCAAATACTGGACTGTTATGGAAAATAGCTTCAAATATTGTCTGCCTACCTTAATCATTCTTCCATCTTATTTCCCCAATCGTATAAATCTGCATTAATTTTAAAGACTACCTTAAAATTAAGGAAATAATTTGCTTCAGGCATTTGTCATCTGTTTATGCCTTATCTGCTACTAAATTGTTTTGAATTTGACACTACTGGAACCATTTGACTGATTAATGAAACGATGGTATTTCTTTTCTTGTCTGGCTTACAAATTAAAATGCATTCTGTATAATTTAACAAAGAAACAAGTTGGACTACTTCATAGATTATACAGATTTTTATGTAAGCAGACCTGCTTCTGAATTTCCATATCAATAAAAACCTACGTCCAACTTGATGAGGGAAATCAAGTTTTAATTGATAATGGCGCATAATGCATGTAGACATTATGCAAATTGTTATTTTGATAATCAAAATTTGTATAAATGACCAAAGTTCGAACAGAGGTTTTGAAAATATTTTGTACTTTAGTGGAGACATTTTACATTTATTTTTACGTTACACTGATAGGGTATACCTGCTTTGAGCAGAACCATTGTACATTTTTGTGTTTTTGAGAATTTTTGGTTCTACTGTTGCCGCAATATTTAATTTGGCAAGAGTCCAACCGATTAACAGGTAGTGAAGAGTTTGGCACTAATCTGCGCGGAAATAAGTTCACTGCACCGAAACACGTGGAGTGACGAGAGTATGCCATTCATATCATATAAATAATTGTAAATTGCATTTTTATAGAACAATAAACTTTTCATACGTATTTAATTTAAATAAAAATGTCTATAAAAGGGGAAGACAATTTCTACTGTAAATAAGCCATAACGATTGTGGATGTTTTTTCACCCGCTATGTCGGGTTCGTGTGCAAGTAATAGGGGTGCTCTACGTCCACAAGATTAAGTAAAATGACTCATCTCTTGCCCTGGACATCTAAGCAAACAGTAAGCAGAGTTATACTGATTTCTTACTATAAAAGTTGAACCTAATCCCAGAGCAATTATTCTTTCGTTTTGCTACCAGGTAGACACCTTTCTTTCGTGCATTAGTTATATATTACCAGTTAAACTTGGCGAACTTGCCTCATCATTACCTCCCACTCAACTTCAACAAAATATATGATTCATCACTCAAATTTGTATTCACTTTATTAAGAATAAACATCTCATCTTCTACCAGACGAAGTTATTTTTATATTTTGAGTTGCGATTGAAAACTTTTGTCCCTGACTGTAGAAGTTTATTCAAAACATCAAATTTCCGGAATTTAACATCTATTTTTTTTATAGTTATTTTACTAAATTAAGGGTATTTCGGATAGAGACCTCGTAAACGTAATAAAATTGCAATTAAAATGTCGTATATGCATAAAATGCCTTTGATGATTTGACTGTTGCTTGTCTGTGGGCGTAATTGACATGAAATAATTTTTTTTTTCTTGCAAAATACTGAAGGTCAAGTGAAATATATTTTGTATTCTAATTGGGCATGGCAGTTACGTGTGATAAATTTAAATAAACCAGTATGTTATAAAATAGATTTAGAGATATTTCTACTCATAAGGAAATCGCTATACTGATACTTAGAATGTGTTGTGATCGTGAAACGAGGACATTGATTTGACTGATTGTCACTGATTATAGTGATCTTTTTTATCCAAAATAAAGATGCACGCAAACAAAATATTCACTATATCAGATTGAACTATGTACAGGGACTTGCTCTTAAAAAAAATCTATAAAAAGTGAGCTTGAAAAACATTGTGATTTGAATTGATAAACACGACACTGATACCATCTGTTTTTCAATGTCAGTTGATTCAATTAAGACTCTGGGTATAACAATCAAAACAATTCACATTCTGTCAATGAATACATTGTTTAATATCGGAATTAAGATCGAATTCCATTTACGTGTTGATTATTGCAGTCGATTTAAATAATCTAAAATTTACGCCAAAATATAATCGAAAATCGATTGATGTTCAAAACTATTAATTGTGGCAAGATTTGAAATTGATTACGGAAACGCGGAAGACGGATTATTTTTCTTTCAAAGCAGATCACTGAACTGTGCTTGCGCACGTCGAACATACTCCGAGCCGAGTGTGCTCAGAGCCCATTGTCATATTATGAGCAATCAAATAGTTCGCTTTCAATCAAAATATGCAAATATATTAATTTAAATAAAATATATTCATAAATAAAATGTCTATTAATAGTTTATTAAATGCTGCACGTTTCATATTTTTTTTCTTTAAATTTGCTCCTGTCAAACGTGAAATTCACTCAGACACCAGGTGTCAGTAAATTCAGCAGGTGAAACGTCAAAGTGATGTGAACAAATGAAAGAGAAACCGCTTGTACCAGATGCTAGATTATTGGCCAAATATATTACTATTAAAAAAATTGACTGTCAGTAGTTCTGAACCAACACTGTTTAAATATCAGAACTTGTTCACCACAAAATGTTCCTAAAAGGTTGTGTAGTAGAACTTTTCGAGTTTGAGTGTAATCACTTAACGATCATCTGCAGAATACAAATGATAGTCTTTGTTTAAAGAAGCGAGTGGTGAACCACAAAATACTCTCAGATCTTTCTAAAAGAATCCTTTGCAATCTATTTGCTTTCAGTTATCTCTCATCAAGTCTACAATTCAATTACGAACAGCCAAAGAGAGATAATAGTTTCAATTAAAACGACCATGTCATTGTTGACATCAAGTATGTACCCTGACCTTTTATGCGCAATAACACAAGATCCGTTATAACTAATTAGATAAACTCATCCATAACACATCACGTGCTATAAGCTACTCGCGTTTATTTCCATTGACAGATCATGAGTCGGATATGACTAAATTTTGTATATTTAGCACATATGCAGATCTTTATCGCCTATCCACTTCTATCCGGATTTGGACTGTCCGCTCAAACTAATTGGCTATAAATAAACCATAATAGGAGCACTAATAAGCGTTCGCGAATTGATTATAATTCGCAGTCGACAAAAAAAAAAAAAAACTCTTATCAAATTCGAGCCTGGACCTTTGGAATTTGGGTTTATTTGACAAAAAAATTTCACGCAAGCTATTTATTTTAAAAATTATCGATATTTTTTATACGACAAATTAACAGATAAGTGCCAGACGTGGTTGATAAATGAATAATTTAATCTGACTTTTTTTTTCAAAAAAAAGTGTGACGGTCCTCAACGTTTCTTATCTAACGGTCTAATCAAGCTTCAATTATTTTTTTTTTTTTTTCAAAACAATGTTAAGTGCTTTGAATATTAGTTTTTTTTTGTGTTTAATTAGTTTTATGTATGTTTTATGGTTATAACACGAAAGACTAGTTAACACATGTCGATTTTTTGTAGACAAATTTAAATTATTATTCTATTGCGTAGATGTTGCATATTTCAAATTTGGAAGAAAGAAAAAAAACCCCAGTGGGTATAAAAGATAACCTATTACGTGATAAGTAGAATTTTGTAGCTTTAGCTTTGGATGATACAATTTGTTTATATTTAGTTTAGACAAATCAGAAAATAGGTCAACAAAGTCGGCACGGGGTTTTTGACCTCGTTAATAAATCTGTCAAAAATGCGTTAGATTGAAAGGGAGATTAAGCATAGCTGATGATGAATGAGTTCATTTGCGTAGTGAGGTTAAGGCTAGGGTTAAATTGAGGCTTTCAGACGTCATTCTCCTGTTTCTCGGTGGTCCTATGAACATGTTTTAGTGGAAGTTGGGAACACGAGGAACGCACAAACGTGTCAAGCAATAAGTGATAAAAGGCTAAAGGTTACTCTTTGACACCGCTATGACAGATTTCGCCTTAGTAGGAACTTTGCGGTGATGTTCGAAAGTTCGAAAGTGCTATCATGTTTTGAATTTCGAAATTCGTAGTAGGTGATATTGCAGAATTCGAATGAATCGGATTTTTGACAATTGTCAAATTGTCAATTGGTTCCTTGACATGAAAAAAAGCAACAACGCAGAAAGTGTAGGGAGGTATTACTTTTTATAAAATTCCGAAAATCTCAAAGAACAGAGCTCAATACGAATGACTCTTTGCATTATTGATGGCGTAGTCTGAACTCGTTTAAGGTTTTACAAAGACAAGAAGAACTAAAATTAAATTGACAAATATGCAGTTTGGAAAATGACACCTCTTTTGGAAAAAATAAACTCAGCTAGAACTGTCATTTTGCCTTAATGCAATAACTAAAGGAACACGTCTCACTGCATTATTTTAATTATTATCCTTTTGTCGGACGCATCAGGAATATATTTTACTTCGACAAAACCCAGCTTTCTGTTTTTATTATATTTTATAGCACTCTATTTTTTCTTGTTTAAACAAAAATAAATCCATGCACTTAATGTTCATAATATTAATCAGTGTGAACAAAATATCAGGTGCCTATGTAAATAGGAATGTATACATATATTTGTCCTCCTCTATACACTTGCCTTTGAATACATAAATAATGATGGAAGTGTGAAAATGAAAAAAAAAAAAATATTCTCTGAGGTACTCGATCAAAACAAACGAACAAAAACACAATGACGACAGTAAGACGCTGGGTGTGTTTTCATGTTTCCTTGAACTTGTGGGCTATTGCCTTCATTATTATTTTTTTTTTACAAATGAATTTGAATCATCGTTTTACAAGCGAATGGTTATATTTATGTTGTTTTCTTTTGATATTTTTTTCTTTTAAATGCGATTTTCAACCCGCTTTGTGCTAGAGTTTTGAAGTTGATAAACAAAGGCATAAATGTTTTTCTTCCGGTAATTGTCATTACCTTACATGTATTTTGTACCGATTAAAAACTCAGTGAATACAATTTTTTTCTAATAGAAAATACACCATATTATGGAGTTTCCAGCCATATAATCAAGAATAGGGTGGCGTGCAAACAACTTGGGAAATTAAGCTAAATTAACATGTATTAACCTCAATAAAATAAAAATAATTCATATAATAGAAGGCTTTCCTATTGTGTGAACTTAGCCCCTAGTGACACTGCTGCAAGCAGCGCCAATGGGTTGTGAGAACCACAGTATATGTCAAACAAGTGCCTTAATTAAAAATTATTATAAGTACAATGTTATTATTAGAATTGTGGGAATCACTTGTTGAAAATTGTTACATTTTTTTACTATCGATAAAATTCTTTCAGGGATCACAATGAATGGGCTTCCATATACTTCGAATGGATATTTCGTGACTCAATTATATCATCGTAAATTAATATAAAGCCAGTGCAGTGGATCAATTATCTGTATAACAACTTTGTATGTATGTTTATACGTTCTAACCTCAGTGGGGAAACACCGACGCAGCCACTCATT
Organism: Chalcosyrphus nemorum; assembly: GCA_949716465.1. Classification (NCBI taxonomy): domain Eukaryota; kingdom Metazoa; phylum Arthropoda; class Insecta; order Diptera; family Syrphidae; genus Chalcosyrphus; species Chalcosyrphus nemorum. The sequence goes on from OX454332.1 coordinate 37,930,468, forward strand.
CTCCCCGCTAAAAAAGAAAAGCCTTCTGTCTGAAGTAAAATGCATCAGTTTATTCTGATTGGACTAGAACTTGAATTTCCGTTTTACTAAACAAAACTACATAAATTGTTTTGTTCCCTTTGGAATTATCATGGGCTTGCAACCAGATATTATTTACGCCGGTAACTTCAACTTTTGCATTAAGACGTAGTAATGTGCGCTTTTTATTCGCTACAACTAAATAATGACAATTTATTCTCGACTAAAAATATTTAATTGTTAGTTAATACATAAGTACATATATGCAGAAGTTTGCAGAATATTAATCTGTTCAACATGCACAAGTTTCAATACGGCTAGGTCTGGTGACATAAGCTTGTTTTGTTTCATGTGATTGTTCTAAAAAGCATTGGCCTCACAAAACTCAAAAGCTATATTTACATGAGTGACATATTCGTTAAAATATTGAATGTCAAACAATATCGGCAACGAGTAACGAAAAAAAGTGACATTCGTTAGAATTTACGTCATTAAATGTCAATATGAGGTCCATTCGCTTACTTTTTGCACTAAAATTGTCAATGGACCTATAGTGTTAACCATCTTACATATGTCAGAAAAAAAGTTCAGTATTCTGACAAACCAAAAAAAAAATTGTTAAATGCATTCATTCTTTCCAATATGAAAGATAGAAATGTCAGTGAAAGATCACTTAAAGAAGTTATGAGTTCAGTAATCAACTGCTATTAGTTGCTTAGTCCTGGAGAAAATGCGTAAAAGATAAGAAGGTGATAAGTCAAGTACCTAGATACAAAGAAAAATATTCTTAATGGAGATACTCTAAGAAGGATTACATGGACTTACAAAATATTCTTCATAATCGTTCCTCGTAATAATAAAACTATTTTTAGCCATCCCTTTATCAATTGGTTTGAATGCCTATTTGCAATAAAAACTTAACTTGATATGCATTTTATCAGATATTCTGCTTTGAGTTTATTTGCCCTCATCTAATCTTAAGCAAGCAATCGGTAAGTACATTCTTAATCCGACTGCAAGCCACTTGAAATAACCACATATACACATAACGTATAGTATGTATATATTTGCTTGCAAAAAAAACTTCGACAGTTTTCGTTCAAATAAAAAAACCAGATAATGACTGTAGATATACTTAATCGCAAGACCCACTTTTCAAGTCCTACGACCCATTAAAAACTGAGATCCGTCATAATCTCGAGGTCGAATATTTCCACGATCGTTTTATTCTTTCGATAAGAAACGAGAAATTCGACCAAATCGAAAGGTATTCATCGACTTAATTATATAAGCATCTGCTTTTTATGTAATCACAAGCAACCAAAATATATATGTATAAATATCTTACCTTTGGGACTGCTTGGAATAAAGTCCAATGTTCGGTCCTTACACCGAAGATCCTCGCCAGTACCATCGATCCAGATGTATGTCGCTTGGACGATGTTTTCCTCTAGCGGAAGGTCAATGTAACGTTTCAAGATATTCTTATTGATATGGGCATTGGGTGAATCTTCCAAAATCTTGGCCATCTGCAAATAACCAAGAAAGAAGAATTCCTTACTCAAGACTCATATGTATAAGGCAACAAAAATAGAAAATGGTCACAAAGAAAAAAAAAATTAATATAATATGTAAATCAAAATCAGCTACATTGAGCTAAAAATGTTTTTATTATCACTTTTAATGATCATTTTTTTTTATTTTATAATTTTTTTGTTCAAAAGCGACACTATGTCGCAATCGCAACACTACAAACATGTTTTGTTTGATATTGAAAATAAAAGGGAAATATGTATAGCAACAAATTAACACTCTCACTCTTCGCTAGAGATAGACGAGACTCTCTGTATGCAACAAAGGAACAAAAACCATGAAATCAAAACATTTGTGGGCATGTTCCGTAACATTTTCTGGATTTTTATTTTTATTTTTTCACAACTGACCTTTAGCTTTCTTTGTTTAAAACAATCAAAATATCACTGATCGTGTAAAACGAAAAACGAAGGATTATTTAAAAAATAAAATAAACAGAACTTAATATTTAAAATATTATAAAATTTATATGCACAGCAAACGACTAAATCGCAACTAACTAAGAGCGACCGATTCCAGCCCCATTTATAACAACAACAGATTTGAACTGTCGTTCTTACACTTGCCACACACTTGAATCTACGTTACTTACATGCTTCTTGATCGTGAGCGAGCTGTACGAGGGTGGGGAGGGTCGTCGTCGTCACGTCACACATAGAAGACGAGAGTGTATTCACACAGCAAGCGGCAGCGGCAGCAGATACTATAGTATCTAACACAAATTTGTGTGTCATTCGCACGCCACCCGCTGCGTTGGGGGATGATGGAGTTTGCAAAATGTTGAGCGCGCTGCTTACGAAATAATTGTAGAATTAAATTTTATTGAAATTGAGCTTTACATTTTTGAAATAATAAATAATCTAGGTACTTGTCCCCATGGTGTATGACGAGTTCGTTTCCTCGTAATTGGATTGCGTGCATTTATATGAAGTAGAAGCAATTTGGTGAAATGGAGGGATAGTTTACCTAGTTAGCTTTATTAGATCCAACTGGACGTTTATGATTGGTGGTCTCGAGGGAGGCGTTTTTCGAGTGACCTTTTATAATGACGCTGGTCGTTGCGGGTGACACCGAGGCTGTTTGGGTTTAATTGAATGATTATCCTATGATTTAATAATTTCAAATAATTTTTTATTCTTCGCTTCGCAATTGTTTTATTATTTGTTTTCGGTTTAGTTCTTTTGGGGGGAGAGTTCTCTGACGACTTAACCTTGGTTAGAGGTGGTAGCTCATAACTTATGATACGTTTCTATGCGATTATGAATATTAAATTAGAGAATTAACTCAGCATTTGGAGTTTGTATTTTTTAGTCACGAGATTTTTAATCATTGAGTTGATTTTCATAATTTGGAGCAATTTGGACAGTTGGGAGAGTTACTCCCAACAAGATTTTGATAAGAGTTAAGTGGGTTGTTTGGAAAGAAGTTTTCATGTCCATTTAACGATCCGTTCAAGCATTTTAGAAAATGACTCCTATCTATATAGGGGATTTACAAAAGCAAGGAAGTCCTTCTGCCACTATAATCATGTCAAGGGTACCTTTGCAGAAAATCCATCTGATATTGGTACTGCGACTCATGTGTGTCCAGCCTTAAAGGGAAGTTCTTCATTGATGCTGTCACACATCATACTATGTATACTATGCCTAATTTGTTTCTGCGGTCAATTTGAGATAATGTTTGAGTAGAACTCAAAAGGAAACCATCTTCTGGTTAATATATTACCGTATCGGGTAATCTTTAGCAATTTTAGCTAATCTGTGTTAAGACAAAAAGGAAGGAGGCAATCTTCTGTATAGGAGAAGAGAAATTTGCGAAAACCTACCAGGAGGCTTTGTCAAAATCAAAATTTGCGTCTAGGTTCCGAACAAAAGAAAAGGTCTAGTTCTTTGAGACCTGGCTTGCAACCATATCAGATGTTTTGTATGACATGCCTAGTGTCAGGAACCCTCTGTAGATCCTACTCATGCCGATCGATATTGATCGAGATGAATCGAATAGGGTCGCAAACTCTTGAAATTGAATCAACAGGATTAACTATCCATAATTTTCGATATACTCGCTTCCGTTTGAAGCTTTTCGAGGAAAAAGGTATCAACTCAATTTTGATTAATTTTCAGGACACGAACTTGACACATTTTTACTATTCCTAATAAGTAGCCATGTTTCTGAGTTAGATTTCTGTTTTATTATGAGATTTTAACCAACCTTCTAGTAGTCTATTTGCATTTTTGTGCTCTAAATCGAAATTATGGACTAATAAACTCAATGTCGACAAAAAATACATTGACAAAGTACATGTCGACTTGTTTTTACGATTGCATGGAGTTGACGCATTTTGCATAGAATAAAACATTCTTAACTAAAAAACATTCTGTCAGTGATTGACATAACTTAAGATAAGTCATTTGTTATTTAAAAAGTAAATGACGTTCAAGTAGTTTTGCTGTCAAAGAATGTACTATCACAATTTGATAATAAAAAAAAAAATCCAGAAGCTGTATGTTTCTGATAACAACATCTAGATACATAAAAATCACCTTATTATTGGCATCATCTTTCTTTAAATCAATATAAATGCTATCAGCTATTAGACATTTATTTTTCTGTTTTACACGTCACTTGGTAACATAAAATACGATCAATCATTGTTTTCAATTACAAAATAGGATTAGGTCACTCATTACAATTTTGTTTGCTAAGAGATAAGATTGATTTTGTATGATTCTTTAGGTCACGGTCAATGGTACTTATTGACTTGTTATTTTCTTTTGCTATAGATAAAGATTAATTGATAGATTGTCGGTTTAGGTAAAATCTCGTCACCTTATCACTCTATATACCAATTGACCCTGTTGGGGATTCTTTATACCCTACCCTAAGGGTAGGGTAGGTAGCACATATGTATGTGTGTATGTCTTCTGGGTTAAGCTGTAATTTTACCCAAGTAATGAGAATATGTTCTCGTTAGATAGTCACAGTGAATCAGAAATACACTACTAAGACTCTCTTGGATGTTAAACCGATTGATGAACTGAGTCGTAGTAGGAGTTCACTATACGCTCGTTGAATCAGGTTTCGAATTAAAAAAAAAAAAAAAAAAAAATGTCTCTGTATTAACACCATAAATTGCAGAACTAACTCGTTCATCTGCTTCGATTCATCAGTGCAAGTTTGTCCTGTTTCTAGTTATTGCCATTTGGGATTGTCACCTTGAAGTTGTGTCTGAATTCAAATTTTGGCAGACTTGTTTATGCTTGTACATATTTAATGTGTTCCTAGTTCTTATGCAGTTTGGATCTAGTTTGTTCTATGCAGCAATATAAGTTTGCTTGTTTGTTTCACTCTTTGTATTAAGATGAAGGGCTGGCAAGTCTAGAATAATCTTAAGAGCTGCAGTGAAAACAGTGTTAACTGCATCCGTTGTGCGAACACAAGCTAGTCTTCTAAAGTTGAAAGTCTGCCTTTCCCCTGTTTCCTTCTTTTGGTTTTCACCCTGCTGCATAGAAGGTCAACAGAACTTCTCCGGAACCAGTAGCATTGCCAGAACAGCTAGCTTGGGTTCCAAACGAAAGTATAAAGAAAATCCTTTTAAGAGAAATGAATAGTGACAGCTGAAGTGTATTGCCGAATGATGGATGATTTTTTGTTGCAGCTTTTTCCTGGGTACAACAACAAAACGTGGTTTTATAAAGACAATAACACTTAGCACATTGCTCAAGCTTTGGTGTAGGAAGTGAGGGCCATTTGGAGTGATCTGCGAATGAGTGAACTCCAAAGCATTTTTGGCTTTTAAAAGTACCAACATGTTGGTGAAAAAATAAAGAATTTACTATATGTCAGAATGTATTCACATTTCTCAAATGTGGAATGTGGAACTTAATGTATGTACGATCAAAAATTCGTCCGTGTTTAACCTCACAATACCCTCATTCTCTTTTGAATGACTAGTAAAATTCGCAGATTACTGCGACTAGATTAAAAAAGTAGCTGTGAATGAAAGTCTTAATTTGCGAATATTTCTTCGTTCATATTCGCATATCATTGGGCAGTGAATAGACTTTAAGAGCCTAGTTGTCCCTGCCTTTAAAGAAACAGACACTAGAAGCTTACATTTTTTAAAAACCTAAATTATTTTTTTTATTAAAGTGTAAAAAGTTTTTTTTTTTCTGTGTAATAATTTGCAATAGTACCTACGCGCTGGCGGTTTCATTGTTCGGCGTAAGCAATTTATAATCGACTTTTGCCGCTTTTATTAAACACTTTTTTGTTATACACAATATAAAGATAAAGTCCAATAAACTTGTCTACGTAGTCAACGTTGTGTGTCTCATAAATTTATAATCAGAAGGAGAAATATTTTGCTAAATTTTTATTTATAGATTTTCATAAAGAAAATTTAGTCACATATTGGTAGGCGCATTGTGCGATTAAGTGTTACATATGTACATATGAATTAGTTTGATCCGAGAGAACTAATTTTCAGTAAGCTAAATATTGTGTTTGTGTTATTTCTGACACTTTAGGTACCTGTAAAAAGGGTTGCTTTAGGTATTTGGATGGCATTGTTGATGAGAATTGTCAAAAGTTTCCCTTAGACCACATTGTGCCTATAAATTTAAGAACTCTGGGGAAATTTTGGCATCTAATTTTCGACCACTAAACCAAAACATGTATTTAGGTATATATGTATGTATACAAATTTAACTACCTTCCCCAACTTCAAATAAAATTGAATTCTAATGATCGATATGGTAATACATTTAAAGTCTTTTATCTCACGACATCCCATAAGCCTGCAGGTTTCACATCATCAGTCAAAAGTTAAGAATATTTTTGTTCATGTATTTGTAGTTCCAACTTTTAAATATCTAGATAAACACACTCTCTATGGAAAAGGAGAAAAAAAAATTCCGACTAGCTAATTACATTAATTACTGCAACGTAAGTGGATTTGATTACACTTATCGATGTTGGCGACATGTTGACTGTGTTATCAACGAGTGTTGACATTGAAAACAGGTTGACCAACTCATACTCTTTACTTTGTTGATACCCATATCAACGTACACGTACACAACTTTTGATTTATAATTTTAAAATTTATGTCATATCTGAGGAAAAAGTAATTAAGAATTTTATGACCAGCAATTTCTTATTGTTAAAAAAGCACATGAGTTTATTGTGCTTTAGCGCCTTGATTATAAATAATTAGTCCTATCGAGAGAGATAAATCTTTTGTGTTTAACAATCCTGAAGTTTGTGTTTTTGTAGTTAAAAGTTAATTGAAAATAGAATAGTAATTTTCAGCCATGAAAGAATTGCAAACTTAAATAATTAATAATAATAAATCAATGCTCACAGTTTTACGCAGAAAACATATGAAGACAAAGTGTTAGACTAATAAAGTGAGACAAAGGCCAATTCACAAAAGTTCTGTGGCTATTCAAGATCGTCAAAAATCCCTCAGATTGTAAAGTATGGACTATTCTCTGTTTTCAAACCCACTCTCGATTTTGGCATTGACAGCTAATAAAATTGACAGAAGGCTTGTCACATTTTTCGCTGTAACAAATAAATCAAGTTACGTTTGATCTACGTTGGGAAGTACTAGAAAGGTGATTTCTGTGTTGTCGAAACAGTGGAATTTCGATCGAAATAATATACCCATCGCGCCTACTGTATGAAAGCTTTTGAAGAAGATTGCCAAAAAAGAGTATCACTGGCGAGTATCAATACACTACTCGCACACACAAATAGATCAACGGATGAATCAACTTTATAATATCTAGAACTATTAATTTTATCTAGAATGGAAATTCTGATATGAAGTAACTTAAAGGACTTTGATCGAAGTGATCATAATTAATGGCTATTTAATGTTTCCGCCTGCGTCATGCGAAATGTTTGATGACATTTTGATTGGCTTGACTATCAGTATGGAAATCCTAATTTTTAAATGGCAATTTTAACGAATTCCGATTGAAAGATAATGGACTAGAAAGAGACCGTTTGTTTATCCAAAATTGAACTAATATCATAGCTTTGAAACTGCTTATCAAATTGCGATTAAATTCTCAGCGAAGGGAGAAATATTTCTACTGGAAGTGTATGTACTTTCTATGTGATGTGAATCATCAGGTGTAACGTGAACGCGACCATAAACGTGGTATACATGCATACCTTAAGTATTCAATATAACTAAGCTCTTTTGTATGTATGTATGCATGCATGTATAAGAATCATTGGCGATAGAAAACCAAAGTTGTGGGCGCCGTGGGTCAGTGGTCAGTGCGTACGACTGTATTATATTTATTGACAATCAGGTCTTAAGGCTGCTGTAATTAGATCGAAAATCTACAAAATACTTTTAAATTAGATATACAGAAACAATATAAAAAAAACATCCAAATCATACGAATATCGCAGCAAGCGAAAGGACTGAAGTCGCGGAATGATTTTTACCAGAACAGAATAAATCCTATCTTATTCTTTACTACAGTTGATTTGTCTTCGCTGCAAAGAATAAATTTGTTCATATTTAAAATGTATCTCATGTTTGTTATTTATGTAGTTTGTTGACCTCAATGCAATCCGCTGATGTAACTTTAAGTAGTTTTGAGTCACCTCCATCTACCAGCTGATTAATAGTATAGGAGTTTATTGAAGACATGTCAACTTATTTGGCTGAGACGAACAAAAGTAAAAATAATAAAAATTATAATCTGGTTTACGTTTGGAAATAATCCAATAATAAGACAGCGCAATAAAGACAGCGTTCAATCCATTTTTTGAAAATATAAGCCAGATTCAGGCATCCCTTACTGAGAGTATCCAACCAAAGTAATATGAAATTTGAATTTGAATTTCTTCAGGAATGATGCAGTAAGGAACAGATGATTTAAGGCCTCGATGACAGCTCAGAGAAGCTAGTGATAGTATCGAAATTGCTTGCAAAGAAGCACTGAAATAAGCTCCTTAAATTTAGACATAGTACAGGATGGACATTCACTGCAGATTGGACATGAATTTCTTAGAAACACCAAGGCACCTTTTCACTGAATGCAATCATTTAAAAAAGGCCTGTGAGCCTATATTTGCCATATAATAATCTACCATCGCTCGATAAAGTCATTGGCCTGGACCAGATCATCTATTTTTAAGTACCACTTATCATCCTTTAACTATCATTCTATGAGGACATTTTGATAATATATTTGAACGATTTATCACCTGCTTTGTTTAGTTTTTGTTCAATTTGAGCTTCTAAATATTTAAACTTAATTTAATCTAGTTTGTCGGTTAGAAAAGTGAAAATTTCACATTCCTTTGAATTCATTCAAGTGTTTCAACTTGCACAACTACTACGTTCTTCAAGTGTTATATCACTTCTAAATTTTGAGTCATCTAAGATCCTAAATTAAATAATGAAAGTATTTTCAAACTCATTTAATGGACTATCACGAATTTTTTTGTTGCAAAAATTTCATTAAGAATATAATTTAGTTTCATTTATTTTATTGTGTCACAGGATAGCCCTGACGAATTTTATTTCACACTTCTGAAGATCTTAAGATCACATGAATGACTACGTACCCACATCATGTCGCCGTTAAAGATACACAGAAATAGAACAAAAAAAAAAAAACACAACAATGTCCTCTCAATTAAAACAAAAAAAAAAAACTCAGTTCAGGTGATATTGGCGTGATCACTAGCAACAAATGGACAAAGCAAATAATTAAACACACGCGGAAATAAATGCCACTTGTACCAAAAATGTATGCGCATGCGGTTTCAGAAAGAATATGACGCAGTTCTAAGCTGGACTACGGGTGGTCTAAATAGCTGCGGCCTTTTAAGATGAAGATTCCAGACAGATTTGAGGAAAAATTTGTTTACCAAAGCTTTTAGATGCCTTAAAGTGTGGTGACTATTAGAAAATCAATTAGAGCCTTAAAACGTGGCCATGGCTTTTAGGTGGGAAACGCAAATGATCGAGTATAGAATGCTGTTGGCACTAAGGTGCTAATAAAAGAATGAAAAACGAAAGAAGACAAAGACAAATGCGCAGAGACCTAAAGTGGGAGTTCAAATGACGTAATTTCCAAGGTCAGATTGGGGTCGAAGCCTCAATTTATGTAGGTCACAAATAAACATATCTAGATGTAGGTAGCTGCAGTGCATCTTTAAAGTGATCCTGGCTCGTTTCAATAGAAGGCTTTCAAAGGAGTGCAGAAGGTCTTTAACCCAGAGTGAGTCATGAAAAAATTGATATCTCGTTAAACGCTATTGTTGCAGGCGATAATTAAATAATAAACGAGTTGCGAAATGCTACTACGCCTCAAGCCTTGACCGAGTCTAGAAATTCGGCAGTTAGTCACGGAATTTAACTATTTAACTGATCAATTTGACTTAGTTTGCCATTTAATAAGAATGCAATTTAAATATTTGCATTAAATATGCGTGATTTTCCGCATTTTAAATTGTGAATGGCAAGGTAATTGCTCATTAGCAAGTCTGAACAGATCATGTCGGAGTGTTAAGTGTTAAGAGTCGTGCACTCAAATTTGAAGTAAGTGCATTCTGGCCTTTCTCTTTCGATTTTTGAATCTCCTATTGTGAGTAGTTTAGGGTTTACTTGGAGTTTTTCCCTAATAATTTTGAAAATACAGTCATGTTTAGATGTACGAGTATTTGCTGTCTTAAAAGCTATGTATATAGTTCCAATTCTGCTGTCTAATTCTATCGTCTGTGAAGCCTGGCTAGGAAATATTGTTCAATATCTGTAGAAAGTAAACACAAGATATACGAAAGATTTTCTAATATTATTAGAATATTAATAGTATTTCCCATGTGTGTATGTCCTCGAAGCATAAATAATCCTAATCTAATGCCATGGTTCCTCAGAAGAAAGTGTCCAGAGAGTATTCCAATCATGGCTCTGATTGGTGGTTTACTTAGCTTCTTAATTTTTCTTTGGCTACACATTTAGATACCCTGTGTCCTTCCAGATTAGCCTATGTGTGGTTAACCATGTTGTATACTTCTCCTGACGACACACATCGGTGCCTTGATGCTGTCGATAAAGTTTCCTGATAGAAGTTCCGCAACTTTTTTTGGCCAATGGACACATTCGTGGCCCACTATATTGCAGTATTCAGGTACATAGCATAGACTAACTCGGTGCATAATGCCTTGAGCATTGAGTGACAGTCCTTTGTAACGATTTGTAACGATAGACTCTAGTGCCTTGAGCGCAGACTGAGTGTGAATGAAGACGGCCATATTCTTATATTGCATATCGATCCTATCTCAAATTGTTTCGCAGCCTTGAGCAGGGCTAGAACCTCGGCCTGAAAAAAATTCCGTAGGGTCGTGGGTCGTACAGACATTTTTATTATCAAGTCTTTTGAATAAATAGGTACCTTACCCTGTTCTCTCATTGGTTGGGCAATCTCATTCTGAAGGTAAACTTCATCATTTAGCCAATCCTTTCTGATGGGATAAGTTACTTCGCGCGGTGCGTCAAAGTCGAGAAAGCCAAATATATCATCCGATATTCCTTGAGTCTCATGGAAAGTGTTCAGTGTAACAATACTTGAATTCAAATGGTACACTGATGGATGAAGAATGTGAAGTGATCTTTGATCTTGACTCCTACTCCATCCACTGCAACTTTCCACTTCTTTATTCCAAGTTAAGGTCCATGCTATCGAGGTAAAGAATGCCTCAGAGGAAACCTGAAGAGGTAAGCTCTCAAGTCTTGCAACTTTGAGTCCAAACTAGTATGGAATTGTCTCTCTTAAAGCTCGATGCACAAAATAGAACAACTCTATCATGGGTCAGTGGATATAGAGAATAACGCAAGATTTTGTTGATTACTAAAGGATAACCAGATAGCAATGATACTTTTTCGAATTATTATGTGTCTACAGGTGTCAAACTTACCAATGACATATAGCTGTCAAAATATTCAGTAAGAATTGCCATTTCATCAGGGAAGTATTAAAAAGAAACTATCGAAGTTTGGACTCATTTGTCAATACTTAACGTGAATTTCGTCATGGTGTCGTTCCTCCTCATGGCTTCAGTGTGCATGCAATTTGTAGCACTGTGGGAAAGTTTGAGAGTAATTATTACAGTCTTTTGGCCGTTAAACCACCAATTAGACACGGATTTGTGTGAAATGAAGAAAACATAGGCACCGTAGCAGCTAGTATGGAAGAAAACTCAGATATATCAATTCGGTGCCGTTTAGCTGAATTAGGTATCCAGACCGAGTCAACACGGCTTATTTCGTGGTTGGATTTAGGCATACATCCCTCTAAGATAGTGCTGACAAAAGAATTGAAACCGGACGACCATAGACAACGCCGTAAATTCGCTATTTAGGCGATGGTAACGTTGGCTGGGAATTTGGATTTAGGCCAAACAAAAATCATCTTCTTGGGCGAGGCCAGCGACTATGTCAACTCGCAAAATTGCCATCTCTAGAGCGAACAGAATCCATAAGTGCATCAATGTATCCACAAAGATTGACTATCTGGTGCGGTTTATAGCATGGCATCATCATCGTTCCTTACTTCTTTCGAAATATGGAATGGGACACCGTTACCGTCAATGGTCTCAGGTATGTATAGCGCGACTTTCTGTGGCCAAAGCTCGACAACATCAGACGTACAGACGACGCAACGATCGAAGTTGTAAAGGAGAAATTTGGCGACAGCGTAATCTCACGAGCGTTCATCAATTGGCCGCCGCGATCATGCGACTTGACACCAATCGATTATTTTCTCTAGGGCTTCGTTAAATCCTTAGTCTACACTAACAAGCCAACAACCTTTGGTGGAGCTCAAGGCAGACATTCGAGACCCTTACATTCACCCTCACATTCGATTGCCCTAAAAGCAATATTAAAATGAGCTATCAAAAATTGAGCCAACTGCTAGGGGAGCCGAGGTGGTCATTTGAACAATGTGCTTTTCCACACATAATGACATAAATGTGGCTATAAAATTAAGCCAGAATCAATTTTATATCTCACAGTGTTGCTGTTTTATTTAAATTTTGTTTTCCTGTCGTTCTTATCTGGTCACCTTTTATAAACCAAGGAGGAGAAGGAGAAATAACTCCTCTCTTTAAGTTCCTCTTACTTAGTGAGTTTGTTTTTCTTATTCAAATGTATGGATAAATCAATTCAATGATTACCATTAATTTAGTTTTCTCACCTCTAATCTACCGAGCTGAACAAAATCAATTCTGATTGGTTCAGATTAAGTGGAATTTTTCGTTTTTAATTTTCTACTAATTATTAAATAATTTCAATAACTTCTTGCTACACCATTTGTCTTTGATTAACAATCGTGTGCCAAGAACAGCGGAGTACCAAAACCAGCTTACTAAAAATATTCTTTTTTTATTCACCCTCACTCAAAATAGAAACCATAAAAATCTTAAGGCTAATTCTAAAAAAAAAGAAAATAAACAAATAAACAAAAATACAATTTTATTGTAGACAATAAAACAGTAGCTACTGTCCGTGTATTCTCATTCGTCACTGTTAGGCACTGCCTCGAACAATAATGAGATATAATTGGTAAGACACACATTCTTCTTCGAAGTTCTATCTGCATCATGATCATTGAGCGTGGTCAAGTGTGACTTTAAAGCCGAATAACGAGTTTGAAAATGGGAAAGCCTCACTTGCTTCATTGTTTTATGACTAATGTCAGCTGATCTTTTGAACAAAAAAAAAATTAACAATCTGCGCAGTGCAACCTGGAATACCAAAACTTGTTAATTTGAAGTTAGATTCACCTGCTATAAGATAAAAACGTTAGAGGATATTTCGGGCGTCACATGTTATTGTTGTTTATTTTTCTTTTTTTTTCGCCACCTTGACTAAATGACGACCAAAATCTATTACTACAAGGAATTAGGGTTTTCAATTATCACGTTTACAACACACTTAAGCTTACACATGTAGGTATAAACTAAGTTAATTATTATTGTTGTTTGGGTCCGAGTAGATGACCTTTTAATTCACGTTTTTATAGTTAATTTGTGACTGAAACACATAACCAGTCAAAACAAGATGTTTTTGGGTTATTGTTGGTCGGTATCTTTTTAAGATGACTTGTATTCAGTTGTTTTGTATTCTGGCGATCATTCAAGTACGAAGTTTGATATTGTTCGCAATTGATAACCCATTAGTGCGCTGCTTCTTTACGGCATCAATTTTTGTACATAAATTAGCTTATCTGTTATTGAAAATAGAAGGAAGTAGAATAGAATAATCACGAGTTTTTTTTTCTACAGATTAACCGACGTCATACCTGGTAAAGAACTTTATGTGGTATCTCAACCAATTAATCAGTTTGGAAAGACAGTAAATTACTATTCTTATCTTGTCGGACACTTGTTTAATTGCAGAGTTTTGCTAAACTGGATCTGGATAATTTTTAATAATGTTTACCATCATTTAATCTTTAATGAGGGCTACAAAGTCTCTATGCTCCAAGTAATGAACAAAGTATGGGTGGAGGATCGCATGCCCGATGGCGTATCAGCTCTATATGCCCCATATTCAAAAAAAGCGATCCTATGTCTTGTAAAATGTCGCAAATAAGATTCTATCTAACGAATTATGCGAACGTCTAAAACCTTTCCTCAACACACTAATCGGCAAGTATCAGTGTGGCTTCCGGCCCGGCAGATCGATAATAGACCACTCAGATATATCCTGGAAAAGACCAACGAATTTCAAGTCGAAACCCATCACCTTTTCATCGACTTTAAAGCCGCCTATGACAGCACTCATCGCCTTGAGCTTTACCAGGCTGGTCCAATTGGGGATACCGTCAAAACTTATCCAGATGAGTCGCGTAATGCTGGAAAACACGCGATGCTCTGTGCAAATTTGAAACAACTCTTCGGAGCTCTTTCAAACGTTTACCAGATTCAGGCAAGGAGATGCGCTTTTAGGTGATTTCTTAAATATCGTGTTGGAGCAGATAATGCGCAGGGCATGGGGTCAATTGCTGGGATGGTCGGTTGAAACCGGCCCTCGGTGAGGATGTGCTTAGACCAGGAGTTGGTCCATTGTGCTGCCGATGTGTAAAGGTGGGTGGGTCACCCTCTTACTCAGGGAACCATTTACTCCTTAGTATGAAGGAGCCAATCTTAGCCGCACATACATTGTTGAGATCACTTAGATCACTTCTCAGCTTGTTGGACTGCTGGGATACGCAGATGATATATATCATCGAAAGATGCCGATAAGCCGTCGTAGAGGGAATCGATGAGCAGGCGAAACGAGTTGGTCTTGATGTGAACGAGCAGATGACAAGACGAAGTATATACATGTTATCAACAAACAAAAATTTATTTGTCCAAGATATTTGACAGAACCTCATTGTTGATAACAATAATTTCGAGGCAGTAAAGGAGTTCACCTACCACGAAAAAAAATTATAAATCCTACAAACAACACCTTTGTAAAGATCTGACGAAGAATAAACCTAGAAAACCGCTGTATATACAGGCCTGCTGTATGGAGCCGAGGTAAGTCAGAAGCTGAGCAAATATTGGACACCTTCGATCGAAAAATACAACCAGGAGGAGAAGATACAATCGCGAATCTATGAAGATGTGGATGTAGTCCAAAAAGCCAAGATACGCAGACTACTTTGGCTCGGCCACATCGAGCGAATGGACAACAATGCTCCAGCCAAGAGGATCTTCGAATCCCAGCCCCCAGGTTCGAGGCGGCGAAGAAGACCGAACCTCTAATACAAAGACCAAGTTATCGCGGATGCCAGGAAACTTTGTCTTCCTAACTGTAGTCTGCAGAGGATGGAAGGCAGCAATGTCTCAGGCAGAGTCTTTACAGGGGCCGGGAGTCCTTTAAGAAAGTAAGTAAGTAAATGGTCTCTGTATGTATGTTTATTTTGACTTGCCTCCTACTTAATGACCAATTGACAATTCGCATTTCAAAACGTTTTCGAAGCGCTGAATTGATGCCAATTTTGATAAGAAGGCGAATGCAATATAGCGATTTGAAGTTTCAGTTTCGAGGCTTCCACCATCTCTTCCAGTGGTTCCCGAGACATCCAACTTTTACCAGATCGCGTTTCCGGCTACCTTATCTTGTAGATCATCCGATTTGAGTCTTGAAGTCTCTTATTAAAACAAGCGTTTTCAGCTGAAATGACGTGTTTAAAGTGAGATTTTGCGGTTTGAAGTGTCGGATTGGTGAATCTAGTGTTTGAATAGGGTGTTCTTATTTAAAATAAAAATAAATAAGACTGTGTCTAGCCATCATAAAGATGTATTTTCTTTAAAAGAAACTAAAACTTTTTATATGATTTATTTCAAAACTGTAACAAAATTTACAATAATGTATATCTCTGACGAATACCCGAAAATTGTATCACCCATCCAGTTCCATCAAAGTTCACTGTCTTACGGAAACGTATTGATAAAACATTTCGGCGTCCTATATATGTTGTTGGAGTGTCCTGAAACGACAATACTATTAATATACAAATTTAACTAACAACAATTAAATTGTTTACCTCTCCGCAATATTGTCGTGTTATTTCATCTGTTTTGCCATCAGAAGTAGGTTCCTGTTCCAATATTTGGAGATAATCTGAATGGCAGGTTACTTTGGATCCCAAATCAAAAACTAGAAAAAAATTTTAAATTTTACTTATTAGGGCCTTATTGGAGATTGCACAAAAATTAAATAAGAGGCTAAAATGGTCCAAGGCATTGGATAGAGTATCTACTCATCAAAACCTGGAATCTGACTCAACCGTGGTATTATCTTCCAGGCGAAAATCCTAGCGCTAGCAGAGCGATGCGGGAAAGCACGAAACTAACTTATTAGGAGGAAATTGAGATACCTACCCGGGACATAAAGAAGTCCCTGGGAAAGAAATTATGTTGAATTGGCAAGAATGGAGTGATGATGAGTTTTAAGGCTAAATGTCATGTCCTACAGATAGTCTCTTAGACTCCCACTTAGAGCAGAAATTTAATTCTCTTAAGATGTATGAACTTATACCTTCAATGCACATACCTTTAAATTCCAACTGGACAGCCAAGTTATTGGGAACTCGTATATTCCATCGACAATCTGAGTTATTCCTTACATTGCCCGGATAAAAGGGGCTTGTAAAAAGTCCATTAGTATTGTAAAGATCTCCTCCACAGCCTGGCCCTTTGTCACTCGCCAAAAATGTGAAATCGTAATTAGTCATATAACCGCCGTTCGAAAGCAGAATTCTCAATTTGTTCGACTCTGAATATACACTATGGGAAGGATCCAATGAACCACAAATCTTCCGAATAGTTGTGTTATCACGATTATCGAAAATCTGGAATACACAAGAAATAACATCGTTTTATCGATATGGTTTTTAATTACAAAAGCCTTAACGGTATTACCTGTATAAAATCAGATGTACAATCGGTCTTGGTACTGTAGAAGAAGTATAAATATGTGAAATAAACGCTAACAGAGTAGTTTTGAGGCGCGTCAATATAAATGTTACAATTGGCTTCGTTTTCCATGTAAACTCTCCCTTGGGTGCTGGTAAAGTTCTTAAAGCATTCTGAAAAGAAATATGTATATTAATAGAGGTGAAAATTTTTCCAGAACACATTGTAGTCGTTATTCCTAGAATAATCTAACTCATAAACACATGAAGTATTGAACGCAGCCATTTCATGTTGATTGCTATTTGACATGTGACATTGCGCGTTATACATTTTTTTTAGTTTCAATGCTCGATGACAATGATGTGGCTGTGGCGATAGTACGCGCTGTCAAAGTACATACACAAAGTCAATGATCCGAATACTATGGTTATTGGTGCGTAGCTGTGGTTGCAGTATGAGTTGGACAACTTTTAATTTCTGTGGCGTGACCAGTTTCAAACTTAATATAAATTATAGCAAACATACCATTTGCAGTTGTCACAATAATTTTGAATCCAGTTCTCTCTATGCTGCTATCGGAGAAGAATTTAATATACACATCCTTGTTATTGGTGTAATATCCCTCAGGAGTGTGTTGTCCACAAAATACGTGTTCAGCGTTCGCATTGTCATATCTTGATGGATTCCAGATACCATTAAATACCACGTCATTAGAAGTACTGTCTTCAAATACAGAAACCGGCTAAAATCGAAAAAAATAATACTCGTACATTAGCTTTTGATATAGAGTCCACACGTTTTTTGAATTTAAAATACCTGACCATTGTACACCTTTAAGTAATCTGTTGTGCAAGTACCATTCTCATTTGGGCCCTGTATATCGAGCCTTCTAAAATCTAAACGTATGTTGTGCTCACTGCGTATATGCCAGACACAGTTCATGTTCGGCAAATAGTTTGTGCCTTCTTCGCCAATCGAAATAGGGACGCTCTGAAAGTAATAGCAAATACTTGAAGCAAAAATCGCACTAATTTACCTTCCAAGTAATTTACCTGATTGCTATGGACAGTGATTTCACTTGCACCGCATACAAGGGGGAGAACCTTAATTGTCGCCGAAAAACCCGAACTATTATCTGACGAATCAGACACGAAACGGATATATATAGCCGATCGCGAGGACATCACTGGATTTGGTATAACATGGCCACAGTACTTGCCAATCTCATCGGCAAATGCTCCTCCTCCGTCGCGGATTTGTACAAAATCATTTGTGCAGTCAGCAGAGTCCTCAATGTGGAAACTAGAGAACTCCAACAGCAAATGATTTCCTGGCGGTGCTTTGAACAAAAATCCACAGTCTAAATTGTCATCGTATCCTTTAGCGAAATTGTCAAGTGAATAGCTTCCTCTCTCATACAGATCGATAGTACTGTCACAGTTTTTGGTGATTGTTATGATCGCTGTGAAGCCCACGGAAGGCTCACTGGGATCCGAAATACTTTGAATAAGGCCCAAGTTGGATTTGATAGTAAATGGCGGAAGTTTTCCTGTAAAGTTGCCACAAAGGCGAGCAACTAATTGATCGTCGGTGGGTAATTTGCCGGAGAATATTTGCACATAATCGTAGCTGCATGCGTGAGATCCCTCAAAGTCGAATTCTTCAAATTTAATTATAATTTTAGAATCTTCTGGAGCGATTATATTCCAGACACAAATCGTATTCGGTGGGTACTTGCTATTGGACCTCTGCTTCGGTGTCGCGATGGTTGTAGAGGCTGTTACATTACCGCCACACATTTCGTCGCCATATTGAAGGAGGAAACCCTTTCGGCTGTATGAACCGTCAGTTTTAAAAACAAACGAAATGGGTTGTGTCGATCGGAACTCTTCCTCGTGGTTTGTGCCACAGATTACAAGCGGATCTTCAGAATCAACATAGATGGTTAAGTTATCGAAATTACATTTATCCGTTGGTGAGTCCTCAAGCTGGAATTCTTTGATTTGTACCAAAACACTTCGTTTAGGATCTGATGGTATCACCGTGTAGTTGCAGGTCAAATTGAAATCATACGCTGAGGGATAGTTCGGACTAGAGAGTAATTGCATTTCGTTGGTGGCATAGAATATACCGCCACAATTGCGTTCGAAATTTGCCGTGAATCCATCACCCGTTCCGCTTTCATCCGAGCGGAATATAAAACGCATTACATTGCTCGTTGTATTGACTAACGCTGGAGGCTCACGGCCACATATCCGTTGAATGTCTTTCCATTCATCTTGGGCGCCAGAACCTACTTGCTCCTGAATTAAAATGTAGTCCTTTGTGCAATTGGGACTTGATTCAATGAAAAATCGTCCACTGAAACGCAATCCAATGTGGTACTCCTTACGCGCCCGAATCGTCCAAATACACTCGACATTATTCTGATACTGCTTGCGGAAGTCAATCAAACGGAATGGGTACAATAAATCTCCGCCACAACCAGTGCCAACTGTTATGCTCAAATTGAAGGTTGAACTCCTCTCATAATTCGAAGTATGGTATTCGATTAAGAGTTCTTTCTGCGAAATAAGGTTGCTCACAGTTGCTTGATTACAAAATCTACCCAAATGTGGAGAATTCATCGACCTTGAGTCGGAGTACACAACCAAGTATTGCTCGTCGCATTTAAGTTTAAAGTCAACACTCAGAGTTAAATCGAATTGATTCAAATCACCGGGATTCGGTAGTACTCTCCACACACAATCCATTGCCCCATAGTCTGGTTTTAGAACTTGAGGTTGCGAAATGTTTAGCTCATTTCCTATGGTAAATACACCGCCGCAATTATGTCGCTGGAATTTCAGATCCAGTGATGTGAGGTTATTATGAATGTTGCTAAGGATGTCAAACATCACTGGGTATGATACTCGGATAGTGGTCTCGTTTCTATTTCCACAAAACCAGCGCAAGCGGATCTGTGTGGACATATCCTGCAGAGAAAGTGGTCCATGGCGCACACAGAAATGGTAATCGCGGAAAATTGCTGACACAACTTCAATCTTATCAACACTAAAAGCAATTGTTTCATTTTGTAAAACATTGATGTCGTAACGACAGTACGCGGATGTATTTTTCGGCGGCTCAAAGTGCACATCACCTATAGCTCTGTCGAAGTTTTGATTACAAAGGACAGTTTCTTCGTCGGAGGAGAATCGTAGTTTGAAACCTTGCTTCTGTGTTGCAGGTACCTCAAAACTTACAATACTCATAAGATTATCTGTCGAGTAGAGAACTGCTGGTGGATTACGCGAAACACGGGCAATCACCGACTTTAGTTCGAAGTCATTGGCAAAAAGCAACCGACCTGGTATACTGAAACCATATCCGAATCGGGAGGACATATTCCCCGGTGTTGGTTCAACGATATTGAATTCTAAGAACTCGATTTTGATCCTTCGTCCTTTGGGTACCTTAAGCCTCCATATGCATCGGTTGGGAAACCGAACTGGAGCGAAATAGCCCGGCGACTTGAGAATTCCTGATTCACCTTCAATTGTCCGGCCACACTGGTGACCAAGGGCTTGATACGTCAGCTTAAATGAGTTCCGGTTAAAGTCGGTGGTTATTATTTTGTAGTGTATTTGAACTCTATTCGTGTCCAGTAGATAGTTTTTGCTACCGCTATCTCCACAAATAATGATATCACTTGAATCGGGTCGTTCCTCTTCCGTTGCATAGACCGGAGTAATTCTTAGATGGTTTACCTCGGAGCAATTATCGGCCCACGGAAGGTTGACGGTTTCGATGGTTAGATTGACAGCATTACTCTCGGGCAGGGAAATAGTGTAGTTACATAAAAAGTTCTCTTTTATTGTTTTCACACCCAGCAATTTGGGGGAGGAGATAGTTCCATTCGATTGTCGGTAGGTGCCGCCACAAATGGCTAAGGAGACATTAACCTTGAATCCAATATGCGGTTCAGCGATGTCGGTAAAGTAGGCTATTCTAAGAATATTTCCACTTGAATGCTGAGTATTTGGAATCGACTTGCCGCAAAAACGTCCTATTAGTGGTGACAGTTCAGTTCCGCCATCGTGCAATTCCACGTATTCCGCATCACACAAGTTGGTTCTCTTCAAGTCCATTGGCTCGGCAAAGTCCACTGCTATGAGTCGATTAATTGGCGCTCTGATATTCCACACGCACATCGTATGCGGATGGGGAATGTTTGGATAATTGTCCGACTTAAGAATAACTGATTGGTTATTCATATCCAACTCGATGTTGTGGGAGCACTCATTCAACACCTCTTCGTACTTAAAAGTGATCTTGGGCGCGGAAAATGCCATTCGTTGATAATTCAATTTGACATATGCCTCGTTCGATGACGTTATCGGAATATCTGACAAATTGTCGTCACAGTATTTACCATTTCCTAGATTTGGCGAATGCTCAGAGATGCCATTCTTTAGCAAGACATATTGCCGACAGTCAGTATTCGAATCATTTCTAATCGACCATTGGAATTCGAGGAAAGTTATTTTTATTCGTCGTCCTGGCTTTACTTGAATCTTCCAGACGCAATTTGGTCGGAAGGCATTCAAACCG
Organism: Chalcosyrphus nemorum; assembly: GCA_949716465.1. Classification (NCBI taxonomy): domain Eukaryota; kingdom Metazoa; phylum Arthropoda; class Insecta; order Diptera; family Syrphidae; genus Chalcosyrphus; species Chalcosyrphus nemorum. The sequence goes on from OX454332.1 coordinate 37,952,122, forward strand.
AAACTATAATTGGTTGTATTGATGACAGCGAATGAGTCGGTCAGTGTGGTGCCACATCTAGTCGAAGCTGTTGCCGCAAAGCCAGTTTTATTGACGCCCATGTCGGTTAGGAATTCGATTTTCAAGAATTTTTCGCTTGTGTACTCCAAAAATGTATCCGACTTCATTTTACACTTTTTGTCCAATTGTTTCCAATTGGTCATGTCAATGCTGGAGTAGATTATAACTCTGTCAGATGCGCAATTTTTGTCATCCTCCAGATCGATGCGGATGAATGATATGACAGCATGACTTGCGGCATCTACAGGTACGATAATCCAACTACAGTTTAAATTTGAATCATAGCCCTCTGGATAGCCTGGTGAATTAAATGCCAAAGAACTAGAACCGACCGACATCATGTTGTTGGTGCAGTTTGAAAATTCTTGTATAGAAGTCTGGTTGTCAGCCATGAATTCTTTGGTTACCTTGTACCAACGATATCTGAAGATACCCCGAGAGGACTTCAGATATAGTACGTTTGTGTCCGATCTGATAAGGTTAGTGCCGGTGTATTCCATGGGCTCAGCCTGATCGTCATAACCATTGTAAAACTAGAAAAAAAGATATAATTCTAAGTCAGAAAATGGAGTTCAGGTCAGTGCAGTTTTAATACATTGAACCCATGAATGTATTTGTTTTGATATTGTTAAAACTATGCAAGCATTTGGCATTTGTTTCGAATATTGAAACGCTGTAGAAGAAGAGAAAATAAGGAAAAACGTCAAACGATCTTAGCCGATTCTAGAATAGCATCATATTCGAGAACACATAGGAAACGTTGTAAATGTCGACGAGTATAAGTAAAGGGTGATTCATTTAAAGTCACTTTTTTCAAAAGTCAACAAAATCTAAAAAAAATACAATTTTATAGCATTATTTTTTACTAAATTAAAGAACCATTCTTGACATAAATTTTTTAAGAATTATTTCTCTCAAAAACTGATCCTAACTGCGGTTAACACGGTCCATTCAAAAGTTTCAATTTTCGATGACGCGTCCGAACATATATTTCCAGTGGCATTTGGCGAATGGCGCGAAGACTGTTGGCTCGCAATTCCCTAATCGTGCCGAGCTATTGAGAGTAAAATTTGAGCGAGTGGGTCTCAAGCCACTCTCGAGAAAAATTTCGTAAGTGGACATGGACGAGAGAGCAACTCAAAGAGACCTGGTTTACTACACTCAGCTTGCAAACTTTTAAAGAGTTATTCGCAAGTGGACAGCTGTTATCTGACTCTCAGAGATCAAGTCGCACTTTTCAAACAATGTTCGTCTTCTGAGAGTAGCTAGTCGCGATAGAAAATCACAAAAGTTTTACTCTCATATGGAAGAGTTACTCTTGAGTTTACTAGCCGATACGCACCTTTAGTTTTCATAATACAGCTAAATAATTTGTAGATATTGCGTCAGGGTAATCTTTCCGTGATGAAATGTCAAACAATACTGAATAAAATATAACACGACTCACGCGTTATCTTACAAAAAGATCACAGATAAAAAAAATACCTCTAAATGAATCACACGTTATAAGCGGAGACAGCTGACAAATATTCAAGATTATTAAGGCTATGAGTGAGGTTCTTGTGAACCGCCTGCCCTTCGGATATGACATAAAACGAGAGGGCCCTTCTATATGTACATATGTGCAAATATGTATACTGCGAACAATAGGTGTAACTCCGAGAAGCAAGGACTTGGCCTCCTACGAACTGCATATGACCTAACATTAATTAATTGTTTTAATACAAGTCAAGGTTAGCTTGGAAAGTATACTTTATAGCTGGGGATTCGAGGAACATACATTTCCTCCGACCCGTTGGACATAGTGAAATCAAAACTTCTAACAAGCCACAGCTATGTCCTTATGTGGTTAGCAGTACAAGAAAGTATTCCCTTTTTTTTCGACTGCGAAAATTCCTAATTGTTCAGATTAGCCTTGCTACTTACCTCATTATAACTCTCATAAACCGTTTCAAAGTGCTCAAAAGACAGCATTATTAAATTTCCCCTTGGCACTGCTATTCTCCAAGTGTGCTCTGGCGTTGAAGTGAATAGTTTCGGATACAGTGGTGATTCTATGATTCCTCCAGTTCCATTAAGTTCAGTATGGAAAGCTACAAAAACATTATAATTCACTTAGAACTTTCTATGATTTGTGAATACAGAAACCCTTACCATAACTATACTCTGCAATAAATCCTTTGCGCACAAAGTCATTATCACTCTTAAATTTAATCCAAAGTGACTTTTGACCAATTAAAGGAGCCGGTACGTCATCTCCACAAAAAACTCCAATTAGTGGTCCCGAACTACTGCCTTCTCGTACTTCCAGATAATCCGCATTGCAATCATCCGTTTTATCTATGTCCATTTGTTGAATCCTTAGACTCACTGAATTGCCATCGTTTGCCGCAATCTCCCAGATGCATTCAATATTCACAGGATACGCAATGGGATAAGATGGCGAAGCAAATGTGCCTCGCAGAGAAGAAAATTGCCCACCACAATTGTTGTCCATAATCGAGTAGAAGCCTTCGAATTCAGCTATTGTACGAGGTAGGATCTTGACTGTTAAAGCATGACTAAAGGAAGTAACAGCAGGCGGATGCTGAGAACAGAAACTTTCTCTGGGTCGAATGCCAGTTGTGTTTGAATAGTCACCATCATAGATCTGGAAATAGCAACCTTGTATTCTAATGCATTTACAGGTATATATATATGTATACCGAAACACCATCACAGTTATCGTCAGTTAAGTTCAGCAAGGACCACTCGTTCTTCAACCGAATATGTGTCGTTGTGAACGTGATGTGTTTCGTCATATCTGGATTTTCGAAAACACAAATGCATTCCGCTTGATCAGAACCTTCAAATCGCATGCGTCCAGTTTCATTTACTAAAATTCGTTTGCCACAGTTCTGCCGAGTAAAGAAATCGTTAAACATTAGGCCCAATACGCATTCATTATACAACTTATACTTCTTTATATGAAACTTTGAATCCCTTAAATTCTGTATCCCCGTCTGTTTGGAAAACCAAAAACGCAGTGTTCGAAGTTGTTATGAATCTATTATCAGTTGGAAGCTCGTTTCCACATGTAGAACTAAGAACCTTGCTTCCTTGCTCCTTAGAACCATCATATATCTTGAGAGAGTCCATTCCGCAATCGTAACTCTCCTCTATGTCGTGTTCTTCGATAGTAATTGTCATTGTGCTGTATTCTGTCACTTCAATTAACCATTCACAATACAAGTCGGAATCGTAATTCTTCGGATAGTTTGGCGATACAATGGATCCTTGAGGAAAGTTAAGCTTTCCTCCACATTCTAAACAGAGATACGTTAAACCTTCATCGCAATCATAATTATGTGTATTACTTACTAGATTCAACTGTCCTGTACTTAGCTGTGAATCCCTTTCCCCCTCCAATACCGTCTGTATAGAACTCAACAAGCATAGTGTGACCAATGCTAGTTACTGTGATATTATTTCTTTTGCCACAAAATTCGCCAATTCGATGATGCCTTTGTGGTGTATTCCAAACCTTTAGCAGATGACAGTAAGACTCAATGAAAATTTAAATAAAAATTACAAAAACACATACCACAATTCGATCGGCTGTACAGTTCACAGAATCATCAATGTCTACATTGGAAAACACTAATTCGATTTCTTTACCAATCGCAGTCTCGATCTCCCAAATGCATCCCACATTATTTGGATATATATTCGGATATTGCGGTGAACTGAATTCTCCACTCTCTCGATGGAAGCTGCCAATACATCCTCTCATGGCGTATTCCATTCTAAAATACGTTGAACTGCTGTTAAGCCAAATTTGAACCACTGCTCCCTGAGTCTGAATACGTCTAGTCTGGGATATTTTAATCACAGTATCATTGTTGTTCTCCTTAACGTAGACAAAATCGGTTTTGTTTTCACTTTGCTTATGTCCGAAAATGGCGAAATCTAGCAAAATGTAACTACCATTTGGAGCCTGTATTGTCCAGGAGCAGTTGACACCGCTTGGATTATTGTCACCAAAGTTTGGACTCTCGATAGCTCCATGTGTTGCATTGAGAATGTTATTACAATTTGTTACGTAGGTAAGATAAAAGCCACGATCAGTGTTGGAGCTGTCGGTTTGGAAACGAATGAGTGCATCGCTGCCGATTGTAGTAATAGGAACGTTTTCCTCTGGTTTCTCACAATAACGTCCGATCCTTCTTCTGTCGGCGGTGAGTCCATCGTATATTTCTACATAATCATAGGTGCACGCTAGGAGCTTCTCCAACGAGAGATCTTCAAATGTCAATGAAATTGTTGATCCCTTGCTAACGCTTATTCTCCATTCACATTGAACATCATTGCTATAGGATTGTGGATAGAAGGGCGAAGCTACAGAACCATGATCCGTGGTGAGAATTCCTCCACAGCCAGATGCTACAGTTTGCCATTCCAAGTGGAAGCCACTTTTTGCAATTTGAGAATTTGTCTTGAAATTTACATGAATTTGATGAGTAAAAGATGGGATACGAGTCGGAATGATTTGGCCACAGAATTTTCCAATTAAGGGCGATGTGTTGGAGCCGCCATTTCTACGATTAGAATGTAATAATTTAATCAGTAAAATGGGCACAATTAGAATCAATTGGTGTCAGCGATCACTTAGAGCTAAACTTATAATCAAATTGCAAATGTAAGAGGAGCAAGAATGCTAATAGGGAAGAGTGGTTAGAGTTTCTACAAGCTAAAGACGGTTCACTGTTGTATTACGGGCATGGGAAAGTAGGTCAGTGCATTGTGATAAATAAGTCCATTGTGCCCAATAATTTAACACCGAGAACGCTTTAAAAGAAAGTTCGCTATTTCAAGCATCCAGACAGTGATATGAATTTCAGGAGGTCTCTCAGCTCAATATTTCCGAAGTTCTTGCTGCGAGAAGAAGAGGCATCACTCTTCTAACGGAAGGGAAAGGACAGTCGTACGGCAGGTGACGAACAGGTTTAATTTTTTTTTTCGCCCATGCAACTTTTTCAATAGTCCTCATGTAGAATACAAAGTAGCTCCGCTTGCGCCTCAATGCCACAATTACCCGTGAGTTATATCACAGAATTCTGAAAAATGGCAGGCGAAAAAACAACAGCATCACACAAATGCAAATGCATTAACGTGTGAACCAAAACAGGGAAGCCTGAATGTATTCCCAGATTTCAAACGGGGAGCTTCACAATCGGACTTGTGGGAGGGTTGTGATCCTTCTACTCCGCATCATAGCCACGCCTAAAGAAGAAGAAGTTGCTGCTGTCAGAACTACAAAGGTGGGACAGACTTAAGGTTTGTATTAAAGGAATTGATTAACATCAGACTTTAAACCTTGTAGGCTAAAAATTCTAATTTCAAATTTTAGAGAAGTATGTTATACTTATCAACCCTATTCAAGATAATAAAGTGCAAAGCAGATGAATCTCCAACGCACACCTTCTATTCGTAGGGTATAAGGGTGATGCCCAAACTTGATCAGAATATTCGAATATGAAGTTGATAAAACTGATGTGAGGACATTTTATGACAAATGGTATTAAAAACTTTAAATCATCGTTTGAAAAACCCAAGTTACGGAGTCGATAAAGGCATGACCTGTATGCCAAAAAATGCATCATTGAACATTTTGATTTCCACTTTTAGGACGATTAAGCAAAGAATATTGGCTTTAATTGGTATCAAGGTAACGAATCGCTTGCATTTCAATCCTTTCATTAGACAATGCAGGCAAATTAATTGTCAAAAAAAAAGGTTTTCGTGTATGAAAAATGGGAAACAAATCTATGACATTATCAGATGGTCCAAAAATAGATATCCAACTATAGATTGACTTATCTATGCCTGCAATCACTTGGATTATTGTTATTGGAAATTAATTTATACGACCCTGAAAATATGCAAAAAATATTAGAAATATTAAAAACCACTTTTTTCGACGACCTCTATAGTGAAAGAGAAATGAAGAATTGTTAAGTTAGCCACCAGTTTAACTATTTCAAGAGTTGCACTATCTAATCATTAGAAGAAGAGCAGAGCAGAGCGGGAGCAGGTACTTTTCAACATAACAAGATCTATTCCGTCGTATTACTTTGGGGAAATGCACTTCCAACCATGAAGCTGATTGCTTTGCTGCATGCACTGAATCATCTGAAAGAAGGTCAAGTTGTTGGCAAAAATATTACTATAGCACTGGACAATCAGTCAGTGATTATACGCATGAAGCAACAAATATAAAAACATTCCTGGCAATGGAATGTGTTTATAGACTCAATGAGTGCTCCTCTCGAAATGAGCTGACGCTGCTCTCGGTGAGAGGGCAAGGACGCTTTGCTGCAATTAGCGGAGGAGTCGTAGATCACTTTATTAACGAATAGGTTGCAGTGAAATACCAAAAAAAGGTGGCGAACTGGGAAAGGTTGTATGCAGGTGGCTACTAGCATGTTAATCAGCACCACTCATAGAAAAGTTCTAGGTCTGAAGCGATGGCTACTGAAATGAGTGGTAGTGTGGTTTATACAGTTCATTTCAGGTATCACCTTAAGAAGACAGGTTTTCGGGAGGACAATTGCTGTGTCATATATATACTGTGCCAATATAGAAAATCGGAGGCTAGTACTCATAAAAACTTCCTACACAAAATTCTACCGATCTAGATCAAAATATAGGATCCAAAAACTGGTGGCACACAGACGAAAGGACAACGGATATGGTTCAATCGACCTTGTTCATTGACGCTGATTACTTATGTATATTTATATGTACTTTATTAGACTTATATTTAAACTTGCTTTATGTTTAAAACTAAGTATGTGTCACAAAAAAAACTCACCTTATTTCTAGCCAATCGTTTTCACAGTTTTCTGATTCTTCCAGGTCCATTGCTTTCACAGTCAATTCAATTTGATGACCCGTCTGTACGGAAATAGACCATGAACAATTCAAATCATTCTGATATCCATTTGGCCAGCCGGGAGATTTTATTTGTCCATTTGAAGCGAATACAGCGCCACCACATACTGAAATAAATACATAATTCACATGTAGCTAAAATTTAAAATATCTTTCAAACTAAGGATGAACCCAAAAACTTCTTCGTATGTTGGTTGCGCGCAGGCGCATGATACTACAGAAAAAATAATAACGTTTTTATAGCCAGAACCAGAATGATTGCAATGACGATCTTCAGAAGAAACTACTGATTTCGATCTCCTTTGAGTACGTTTTTATGCATAACTGCGCCACTAATGAGTCGGTAACTTGTTAGTGGCTTTAAACTTGGATTTATTTATATTCATTACTTTGCACGTATCACATCCACTTAAAGAAATTGCCAAATCTGGAAGATTTTAAGATTTTGCTGCGGAAATTTTTGATCATTTGGCAACTCTGCCTAGTTATACAACGAAGTACCTAGTGAAACGTTAAGGCACAACTATAGACGAACTATAAAAGAGACAGACATCCTCTGGCAATTTATCGTTAAGCTCCTTCTTGGTGTAAAGTACCAGCGACTGTGAATGTTTTCTGACGTCTTTGGGAAAATCAAATGGCACCTCATGCACTTATTCTTAATGGCGGAGCCATTTTGTACATTCACATTGTACATTTTGTTGTTGTTTATTAAATAGCAGTCTGTCAAATGTGGCATTCAAAAGAAAAGAATGAAATGATATGACTAACTTATACACCTTGTTAAGCCAATTCAGATTCCACCAGGTGGATGTAAATATGTCTAACTTTCATTGTCCGTCTATGGCCAGGGCTTTACTCACTCACTATTTGCTGTCACAAAATTATGTTTGCGCCTTGATGTATGCAGCATTATTTGGCAAAATAATTATAAATTTCGATGAAAATCGCGTAGGAAAAATAACTTTTTAATTTTGTTCGTATTTCGTCGAAATCTACAAAATGGCGTTTTCAATATATCGAATAGCATATAAAAAACCTGAAATATCTGAAAATGACACCTCAATATCTACATACCACATCACTACCAACATGACAGTCAACTAACGTACTAGATTTTGATTTTCAATTGACAATTGCACCGCAGGGTTACCAATTTTAATACTTACACAGTGATACATCTACAAAATTGTACTTTGCCACAAAGCCATCATCCGAATCTGTGAAATCTGAGGTAAACTTTAATGTCAGCAAATTTGTAGCACTAACCATTGCCGGTGGTACAGTTGATCCACAGAACCTTGAAAAAAAACATAATATTTTTTACCTAACTTTAAAAAAAAATTTAACAACTTACTTCTGATTGGAAGAAGTGCCCGGAGTAATTTGATCAGTGTCAAAGATTTCCAGATAATCATAGATGCAATCGTTTGATGCCTCTATACTGAATGAAATCCAAGACAACTGAATTCCATAGCCGACAGGAGCGATGATAGTCCAAATGCACGACAAATCGTGCTCATACTGTCCAGTTAAAACGTTTGTTGGCAACCTTATCTCACCTGATGGTTTCCTCATGATTCCGCCACATTTATTACTCGTAGTTATGAGGGTATAGTTGGCTTGGAAGCCTCTTCCAGCATTACTACGATCAGAACGTAGTGTGATTTTAAGCAAATTTGTACTGGAAACGATTTTTGGCGGGAGAGTAGTTCCACAGTAGGGTCCACCAGCTGTAGCATTGTTTCCATCGGATATCTAAATATAAGGCATCAATTTACATATTTAAACCATTGCAATCTTGTAAAATATTTTACCGAGACATAGTCGAACCAGCATGTACTTATTCCTGCATGAGTCTCCAAATCCATGTCCGTGAATTCCAAGGAGACAACTTGATTGGGGTCACCAATAATTTCATACGTACACGTCTCATCGGCAGGATATGGACTTGGATAATTAGGTGACATTATGACACCAGCACTCTCCTCGAAGGTATATTCACAAACTGAAAGGTTTTAAGTAAGAGATTATTGTTTTAAGCACAGAAATTGAGCTTAGGAGATTCGGCAATAATTTTGCGACATATGTACTCGTATGATGGAACGCTAAAAATACTTCTTGATGTTAAGACAATGGGTAAGCTAGGTCTACGGCTTTTTGAAACCACTATTATGTACAGTGAAGTCATTTCGTAATTTCTAAGAAAGAATTAGCAGGAACAGAAACTGCCAGTGAGACTGCGGTAAAGGCAAAACAATTTAGCCAAGAGAATGATTTCTGCTGCGGAAGAAAACTCAATATTCTTTGAATGATAAAACTCTTTGAGTTCCTGGATATGAATGCCTTCAAGGTTATGGGAAAGTTGACGAGCTAGTAAGGGGCATAACATTCTTAAGAGAATGTAGAAACTCTGCACACTCCTGGTACTGTCCAACAAAATTTGAATTTGTCCTTACTTGCTACGATCCATGAGAAACAATGGATAGGATCCGGTATACAAAAAGGTCCTTGATGTATACATGTTTGGATGCGAATTTGTCATGGAAAATCTCATGTGAAGGACATAAATTATGGCCCCAACCTCGAATATGACGAAGATCCTAAACTGAATGGTATCTACAGCGCCTGACAGGAGAATAATTGTACTCAGGAACATCAATGCTTCTTTTCTTCGACAGGCGAATAAGGTACCAAATTGATCACGTACTAATCGACGCACGCAAGACATGCATCCAGCATCTTTTCACAGGAGCTGTTTTTGTTGCAGATAGTTTCAGAGACCGATTGTTGAACGATCAGAAGCTGCGAGCCACAAAAAGAGAAAAAAGCCTTACATTAGACGCCTACACATGTCAGGAGGAGCCAGAATAAAAAAAAATCAGTGGGCCGAATACAACAACATCAGATCAGATGTGACAGAAGATGTACTATGACACATTTGTGGATAGACAAAACAGCTGGGCTCAAAACAAATTAATCCTCCATGGAATGCTCAAAGGATATCATCCAAAAAGCCAAGTAAGATCAACCACATTGAGCGAATAGACAATAAAGTGCTAGCCAAAAGGATTTCCGATTTATAGCACTCACGTTCGAGTGGACCAAAAAGACCGAACCTTCAGTACAAGGTTCGATCTATCATGGACGGATCAGAACCCAAAGTTCGTAAGAGAATTCCTGGTTTAGGCAAGGCCAAAGCTTTCTAGACATTATGAATATTTTCCTGTCCTCCCAGAGGCCTTTGGCTAGCATAGAGTTTGAGCATTACCGGAGTAGATGCTTTTTCAGAGGACTAAACATCAGCACCCACTCAATCAGAGGTCTTTGACTCATCAGTGTAAATATGGATCGCTCGGACATCCAACTGCTCGTGGTTGGTTCGAAAGGATTGATGTGAGAAAGTTTCATTAATGAAGTCAGTCATTTAGAATGTAGGTAAAGTCGAGGCATATTCACTGTGAAGAGGCAGTCAGAGGGATCGCTGTTACAGCTACTGATCGTTGTTGTCTGCAGACGGTATCTAGAGGCAGTAGGTGCACGGATGGAGTATTTCTAAAAGCGCCACTGATGCTGGAACCTTTCTTATGAAAAGAGGTTGTAAGTCTTCGATAGAGCTCTACTTTTTCCTGTACCCATACCCTGCAATCGTAGGATATAGGAAGCAACTTCTGCCGGATATAAAACTGAAGTCATTCAAGGGAAACAATTTGCAGTGACATCTGTGCCAACAAATATTGAAACCATTCGAATGTTAAAAGTTTTTTGTAGCCGATAAAAGTTGGACAAAATGGCGAAAGTTTCTACGGTTGTCAAATTTCACTTGTTTGAAAGGAGCTATGAAAGTGTCATATCACTGACAGTCCATATAACTTATATACGTCAACGATGGTAACAATAACTCTACTCACTTGTGCCATAAGCCATCTTAAAAGTTCCTCCTTTTGAGTAGTAATTAATTTGAACTTCATTGCTAGTCGATTTGAATGTGGGAACATTCATATTTTCACACCATCTACCGCTGCTGACTTTTTTCCCCGATTCAACATTGAAAATCTAAACCAGAAAACAAAACAAAAAATGTTACAACAATCACCTTTGAACACACAAGTGAATTTACCTCAATACAATCACCATCTCCCATTTTGAATTCCGTTACGGTTAACTGCACTCTTAGTCCCTTTGGATAGCGAACGATATACTCGCATGACATGGATCCTTCAAAGGCACTTGGTGAAACAATTAATCCATTTCGATCAGTGTATGTGCCACCACAGCCTGGAATTCTCTCAACAGTCGACGCATGAATTTGAAAACCTAGATCCGTTCCCTCGTTATCCGAATGGAAATGAATAGAAATTTCATTGGATGGCGCAGTAAACGGAGCAGGATTGGAAGAGTTGCAAAACATTTCCAATCTCGAAGCCGAAATCGCATCTACAATCTGATGAAACCATAGAGATTAGATCAAAGTGATTAAAAAGAATCTTACCTCAAGATAGTCATGATTGCAGCTCGAATGGGTTTCGATTTGAAGGCTAAAGAAGACCAGCTTGATGCGTTTGGTATTTGGCGCCTTCAAATGCCACTTACAGTCCCTGTTACGAGGATATGAACCAGGTGATCCAGGCGAAGCTATGGTTGCATGTGAATCGAATTCAATGATACCACCACAAATTGGGTCAGTCGATGTCCAAGACAATTCGAATCCGGCCTTTGCCGTTGAGTTGTCGGACTTAAACCAAAGATATATTCGATTGGTTGTAGTGATGATGTTTCCTCCAAGAGGGGGATTTGAGCCACAGAAACGTCCAAGTAATTGTGAAGCTGCCGTCGGCCCATCGTGCATTTGAAGCCAATCGAAACGGCACTCCATGGAGTCTTCTATCTCAAATTTACTGAAAGTTATGTTCAAAACCTTGGCGTCATCGGTACGTATTACCCAGGAACACTGAGCGTTGTGGTTATATAAATCAGTTAGCGGATACTTTAGATTTCCCTGGTCGGCTGTGATATATTGGCCACAGCGGGATCTTTGAGAATCACACAGTCTGCCTCCATAGCCTGTGACACATGCACATTGGAATGAATTGCCATTTGGACGGCATGTGCCGCCATTGAGGCATGGATTTACAGTGCATGGATTGCGTGCACAATTCGGAAGTCTGAAGCCAACTGGACAGAGGCAAGTGTATGATCCGTTGCCAGTATCCATACAGGATCCACCATTCTATTTGAAGGAAATAAATAAATAGCCGTAAGTCTCATTAGAATTAGCTTACCAGACAAGGATTGGATGTACACATATTTGTACCCGACAGCAAACATCCATTGGGTCCAATACCGTTGCCAATCATACCATTAGGACATGTGCAAACGATTGTGTTTGGCAACTCCTGGCATATAGCCGCAGAATGACAGAGATTATTTCTCGCACAGGTTTGACCTGCATTTCTAGTGCATACACGTCCATCTCCCACCCAACCCACAGGACATTCTCCACAGTGAAAAGAACCCTAGACCAGTATGTGAGAAAATTTCAATCGTTTTAAGTGTATATTTTATACATACATAAGTATTTATGCATGGAGCAAAAGGGGTTACACTACATCCACCATTTTCAATGGCACACTCATCTATGTCCCGGCAAGACAACCCATTTCCAGTATAGCCAGCTTCACAGGGAGAACACACAAAGGATCCTGGCAGATTTATACATTTCGTTGAACACGGACTGCTGTACTCTTTGCACTCATCAACGTCAACAGTACAAGACGGTGTCAATCCATTGGTCTTCCATCCTTGTTCGCAGATACAACGATAGCCAAAGTTATCGTTAGCGTTAACACATGTACCATGACCACATAGTTCATAATTCGAAGAATGCAGACAATCAGTCTTCCTTTGGATGCAATGGATTCCTTGCCAGCCAGAATTGCAAATGCAGCTGTGCAAGATAGGTTGATGTAGTTTTTCTTTTGCTTTAGAGAGACTTCTATAGAGATAATTTCTTACCTGTAGCTACCGAATTGATTGATGCACTGACCTCCGTTTTGGCATCCCAAGTCAGTTCCAGTAAATAATGCGCATTCATTAACATCAGCGGAGCATGTAGAACCCTTTAATTGAATAATCATTTGAAGGTGGAATGGAGGTTAGTTTAAGTTGAATATGATTCCATATTTAAGTACGCGGCAGCACAAATGGGCCTCATCCACACAGTGGTACCAGTATTTTGTGAGAGGGAGAATGAAGAGACAAGAAAATAAACTTCACTTGTGGCTGTGAAGTAGACGTAGATGTGAGTCACTACGCCCACCTCCATGGGTCCATCCCCATCACACCGTTGCTTGCCTCCTTGATCCGGTCACTCAAAACGAAGATAAAAACAACGAAATTCTAATCTACATGCAGGCTCTGTGCAATCAGAACGATAAGAGATTTCCGAACAATTTCGGGCGAAACAGCCTGTATATAGATATCCAACGATATCCAAAGTGCTAACTAATAAGAGATGAAGAAAAAGCGACATCTCAGCACTGAATGATATCTTAGAACTTAGAACTAATCAGGAGACGTCCCACGGTAAAAAGCAGATGAAGACACAAGCTGACCCACTCCATTGAGTGGACACAACCTTACATAGTTCCTATCCGGGAACAACTTCACCGATTTGGAGCAGAATGTTCAGATGAAGTGGAAGAAGTAAAGCAATGCTTCGTTAGGTTGCTATTGAGGCTTGCGAAATAGAATTCTATGGCAGTCTGGCTGAGGAAACGCGAGAAGCACAAGCAATCTACCACTAACTTCAAGGTCTACTAAGGCTTAAAAGGTTCTATTGAATCAGTCACCGTACCAACAACAACTGCTTTACAGCCCCAAGAGTTTGATCGAATCAATCACTTTAAATGAGTACAATATCAGCCAATCCTTATTACCACTAGTTTGAGTTGATTGTCACCCCACTTAGCCACTTCAAGTGGTCTAAGTGTGTCCTAACTCTAACCAGGATAGCCATCCCTGCTAACCTAAGCGTGAAGATTACCACGTCCCTACAAATGTGCGTTTGTATACGCCTTCAAAAATATCAGATGGATAATTTTAAGAAACGCCTTTTATCTATAGAGGAAACAAATAACACGAAGCCAATTAAAAAGAGCAACATAATATATCATTATGATCGATGTTTTTAAGGTTATCTCAAGGACTTCATAAACAGACGCCTGGGAAGTTACTTTACACAAATTCCACATTTACTTACCTCGAATCCTTTGGTGCACTTGCACATAAATCCATTAAATAAACTAATGCAGGTGCCACCATTTTCACACGGATTACTAGTGCAATTGTCTACCCTGAGTTTCCTGGCTAAAGAGTCAACTCTTCTTTCCAAATTTATAATTCTTCGCTGACTTCTTCGCAACACATTTGTGGGATTGGAAACAGTTTGGGTACTAAAGACGAGATCACATTATAAATTTCAATTTGAAGAAGAATTCATTTTGATTACCGATTCTGTAAACGTCGAATTCTGGATCTCAAACCACCCCTACCAAAGAGCCTATTTTTAAGTGTATTAATGTCATCTTGAAGAATTCGGAAGCTTACTCCATCAATTTGACTTGTAGTGTTGTTAATCAATCTTTTTTCACCCAACAATATTTCCATTATATCCATGTTATTCACCAGGAGTCTGGATCGTCCTTGCAAACGAATAGTTATATTATTATTGATCCCGGCTTCGAGGATAACATTTCCTTCCTTTGTTATAATTTTCGGACTATGGTACGTAAAGAAAAAGAAACAAGTATTATGTTTAGGAACGAATTTCACTTAAGATCCCGTTTACATACGATTTATCCAAACTAGCAAATACCGCAGATAAAAGGGACACAAGGCCGAGGAACAGCGTTATAGTCCTCCCGTCAATTTTCCAAGCCATTCTATTGTAATATTATATCACAGAGGCATTGCTGTGAACCGAAAACTCTGAAATATGAATTATAACTGAAGTCTTCTAGGCAACACATAATTCAAATAAGAAACTGGGGGCGTATCCTGTATCTGCTCTTGCTCGGGGCTGTGCATACGCCCAATTTGATAGAGTGGTACCATTACCATCGATACAAATCTTTGTTCTTATCGTGTTTTCATTCCAATGAACTTGAAAATTAGTCAACTACAAATACAAGCATTTGTCGATTTTAAACATCGGTTTACTGTAGATGTATAGGTGCAAAAAACTATCGCACTGAGGTACATATGGATGTAGAATCTTCTCAATGGGATTCCCAGGTATTCGGTAAAAGATAGGAGGCAAGTGTCACGTTTTGCTAAATGATAAGTTATTGGCTTGGGTGACAATAGTGCAGTTAATAGTGTGTTCTACTCTAAGCCAATATGTGTAAGCTTGAGCTCCAGGGGGTAAGAACAAAGCAGCTATGCATTGATTACAAAGACACATTCACCACAGACACAGCTCGGTCTCTTTTGCCAAAAAATATTTTAGCCTTTAGGGGTAGGTCTTCCAAGTAGAAATTACAGCACCTTAATATTACACCACTTAATTTTCTTGGCAAGTGAATTGACGAAAAGAAGGAAGAATAGGAATAAATAGAATAATAGGTTCGTTCGCGTACTTTTTGCACTAAAATTCGTAGATTATCAAATTTCGAAGAGTGGGGGTAAAATTCTCTCAGAGAGAGCTAAAATTACGAAAAAGTAAACGAACGAGTTGAACAAGAAAAAGTTGAAAATACATTGGTTTGGCAGCTTTGACATTTTTCACTGAACTGCCCATAGAAATTTCTTGCACTAAAATTCGTAGCATGGGGAAATTTCTTACTCTCTCTCTCTTTTGCAAAAAACTTCGAAAATTCTCCGTACGCGAACAGATTTACGTAGAAATTCGTAAATTTTCGTAAAAATCCGCTGTTTGGGAGGGTACGCGAACGGACCTAATAGAACATTAGATAACGGAATTGTAAGTCAAAATCTAGGTCTCAAGCTGGAAAGTAAAGCCCTCGTAAAACAGTGATTTTTTACGAAATTTTACGAAAAGCTGTTTGCGTACGGAGAATTGCCGTAGTTTTGTACAGAAGAGAGTGCTCACGAAAGAGTAACGCCCATTGAGTCGTTTCTCGATGGGATATTTCGGCTGAAATAGAATAGCGCGGTGATTTTGTTGCTGACATGATCAGTATTGATTTGAATTCTTTTTGTAAAGGACAGAGAGTACTCCTCTTTGAGGAGTATTATTAGGGGAAATATTTGCTCAACTTTCCTGCGTGGCCCTTATATATTGGTTGACCCACTCTTAACTAACTTGGCTACTAATGACTCTTGTTATATGTGTTTAGATAGTGTTATCGAATGGGTCCTCGAGCTTTAGGAACATACATATGTAGATCTATTTCCTTGAAGCCGAGTGCTCCTTCTATCTTTTTGGCAAAATAAGAAAGGGCAGCTATCGTGGATTTATCTTTCTTTCTTTTAGTAATGGACAAATAACAGTTACCACCACACTATTGCACCAGCAAAACTTTCTTAATTTTATAACTATTCGAATTCAGAAAATCTCAGCGAAGTTTGTCCAATAGGGTACATCAGTGAGTCTATCTACAGTCTCATTTTCCTGCCTAAGTTGGTTGGTATTTACAATTGTAGCTGGCTCTAAATAAAGCTGTCTTACTTGGCGGAAGGTGTAAATTCATTTTTGCAGAAGTAATGGAAATAGACTGTCACCACAATGAACTTTGAAAAGTCATTCAATATATGGATACATGAAGCAGAGTTTTAAAGCTCGGCACAGACACACATACGTATGTATATGGTACCTGTAATACCATATTTAGCTTTACCCACCGCAGTGTTATAAACTTACCTTCAAATGCATTCCAGGTACCGAGATTCAAAGTCTTAACAATTTCCTTTCTTTTACCCTTTCTAAATTGTATCTCAATTGTATATATTTTCATTGTCTTCTTCGAAGAAACGCTCCACATCCAAATCATGCATTTCTGCTTTGCGTGCCATCGTACAAATTATTATTCTTCGTTGAAGAATGTTGAATGAATGTATCGCGTCCGTTTATCTGTAAAAGCTGTCCTCGTCAAATTATTTTCGGGTTTTATATTCTCGTGAATAACACGAAACGATCTTAGAACTAGTTTCGACGCTTTCAAAGCTAGGTTTTTCTCGTTTAACGAATTTTAAACTTTAAGATTTCTAGTTTTAACAAAAAAAAAATGCCTGTGAATAATACCGATTTTGTCAAAACTCGAAACTCGAAACCCCTGCAAAGGTAGTTTTGACATAAACCTAGGTACAAAGCTAGTTTTGACATAAAACTAGTTTTGTAAAATGTGATTTTGTCAAATGTGAATAATAAGGGCGTAAGCATTTTCCCCATCTTTCGACTTCAAATATTCACGTAGTTATTTCTCCGAGTATTTTTCTACTTTGTGTAAAAGTGCAGAAGATAGGCGACCTAAAAATCGCACAAATGTAAAAGTAGCAGCATTTGGTTGACCTTAATGACGAAGTGTTTCAAAACCAGGAGAGCTGCAGATGGGTAGGGAAGGGTAATAATGCCTATGATTCTGATAATAACCTCAGAGAAAAATAAAGTATATATGTATGTATGTGTATATATTTGTATTCTGTTTCTTTATTACATTTCTTAATTTACAAACTCTCCGCCTCACTAAAAATTATTTATCTACGATTGAACAGAATACAATGACATCTATGTTTCAAATTACAACAAATACAAACAACATATTCAAAGCTAGATTCCAAAACTTATGAAGCTCTTTTCCATACAGCTTGAATGAAACTCAATACACAGTTAAAAATTGCTTAAACAGTACCTGCGCCTATTTAAGAGAAACCATTTTGCTCTACCAAGCTTGAACATCTGGTTTGTACCTATAGTCTATATTTAGTCGATTGCTGGAAAGTGTGAGCAAAAAAAGGACAAACGAATATTAAGTACTAAATATATGATGATATATTACTAGAATTCAGCTAGTTAATGAATAAATGTTCTAATGCTGACTTTATAATACAAACTATAACTTTAAAAAAAGGATACATTTATATGTTTTAAATGTGTTTCTCAAAAGAATAACTTAAATCATTAAAAATAAAAAAATACATGACAGTGCAGTTCGCTTACTAGTTATATGAATACATTTTCTTACGATTTAGTTGTTATGGATTTTGGCTATTTATGCATTTGGTCAGAGCCATAAGTGAGTGATTTCCTTCTAATATATTCGACTTCAATGAACCTATCAATAAGATGAGAAGCGACTGAATCTGAGGTAAGAACTTTATAATGTTTCATGACCAAAAAATTACACGTCATAACAAAGTATTAATAACCACTCAAATTTGGATCTAACCGGACAGAATTGTTTTAATTTAAATCGTCTTCAAATAAACTATATAAATATTAATTCTATATAATTTATGTAATATCGTCAAAATTTAGTCTTTCAAATTAAACAAAAAAAACAACCTTACAAATCTTACAACACATTTTTGTTTTCTCAATTTTCGAATAATTTAGATTCTTTGCCATTGCTAGCATGTATATATAATATTTTTCAATTCATTTTGTATATAATTTGACCGATTTTGTTTACTAAATCACAAAATACATATTTCCAATTAATAAAATTTAAAATTTGTTTAGATTCTCTTTTTGAAGTAGTATATGGATCTTATTCTATTTCCATGCTCTTCGTATAAGTTCTTGCTTTCGAAATAAGAACGCATATTGGGGTTTGTCCATTGTGTATTTTTCGAAGTCATCTAAAAGAAAAATAAGATATTGTTTGAGATATATGTACGTGTTCCTTTACAAGTAATGACTAAAAAATAAAAATCTTTCAATAATTTACATGTTTCAAAGGGAGTTTTCAGTTAGACAACAGAACAAACTATTCTATTAAGGGTGACCAGATAGCAATGACACTTTTTTCAATTATCATTTTTCCAGCAGCTGTCAAACTTACGATGACATTTAGTTTTGAAAATATTCAGTAAAGATGTGCCATTTTATCATGCACCGCTTTATGACTGCTAAACGTGCGAAAGTTTTTAAAAAATACTTTCGAAATTCCAACTTAGTTTTAAATACGCAACGTGAATTTCGTCGTGATTCAACCCGGCTTAGTTCACGGTTAGATTTGGGCCAACATCCGTATAAGATTGGGCTAGCTCAAGAATTGAATCCGGACGACAATAGACAACAGTTCGCTAATTGGGCGCTGGAAATGTTGGCTGGAGATCCGGATTTTTGCCTAAAAATCATTTCGGACGAGGCTCTTTTTTTGGCTCAGCGCCTATGCCAACAAACAAAATTATCATTATTGGAGCGAATACAATTCATAAGTGTTGTACCAAGCATCAATGCATCCACATGGACCGATTATTTGGTGCGGTAAATGGCATGACGGCATCATCCGACCTTAAAATTATGAAGGAGGCGACGCTACGGTCAATGGTCTTACGTATAAAGCGATGTTAATCGACTTTCTGTGGCCAGAGCTGGACAATATCGATGTATTCGAATTTTGGTTCCTACAAGACGGCATTATATGCAATACAAGAGACGCAATGCTAGAATTGTGCGACTGGGTCATCTCATGGCGAGCGTTCATCAATTAGTCACCGCGATATAATGTTCGGGTTGACGCCATTCGATTATTTTCTCTACGACTTTGTCAATTTCTTAGTCTACGCTAACAAGCCAACCCCTTTGGACGACCTCGAGGCCAACATTCGACACGCTATAGCCGGAATAAAGCTACACATATTGGACCAAGTCATCAAAAATTTGACCGACCACTTCACATCGCCAGCAAATCTAAGGCTGCCATTTAAATGAGGTGCTTTTTCAAACACAATGGCATGAATGTAGCCTCAAAATAAAGTAAGAATCTATTTTATATCTCACACCGTTGTTGTTTTATTTAAATTTTGTTTCCTATCGTTTTTATCTGGTCACCCTATGAAACTTATTTTGTAAAACATGAATAGGTAGGGCGTAATGAACTTGTTTCACAACGCGGTAAATAAATCGAATATGTTGTATTAACTTCTACTAGATTTATATTCCACTGTATTTTGTTAGATAATATATTTACCGAATGAAATGTTTCCTTTATTTGTATGGTCAATGCTGAGGAATAGTGCATCACTTTTTTGTTTGTTTAACTTAGCGCTATGTCGCACGATTTTGTAGAAACATTCTCTCGATATACTTTGACTAGATGGCGTATAAAGCTGAAAATATAAGCGTTAAGAATTCTATTTGACATCATAAGTTTAAGAACTCACTGTTGTAATCGATCTGAGGAAATCTATTACACCTTCGCCTTTTATCTTACAATAAAATGAGCACAAAAGGTAGCTCTTCAAACTAATAGTATTAGAGCGACGCTAAAAATAAACAAAACAATATGTTATTATCGGTTATCGATCTGAAAAACTTACGACTTACATGATCCAAGATTGCGAATAATTGATGGAGCATTTTGTTATTGATATCAATACTTAAAAGGTCTGAGAAGGTCACCACGTCAATATCATCATCGCCAGCTAAACTGCAGTACTTTGCAGTAAGTTCCTCGTCTATTTTTGATTTCAATAAGCTAATTAAAAAGAAACATCTTTTATAATTTGTGAACATTAAGAAATTGGGTAAACTTTACCCCAATTGGTAGAGAGCCCTTTCAATTTCAACAATGTCACCAGGAAATGGGATTTGCATTTCCTTGGCACGGTTCATCATGATGCAGTCTTCGAAGGAATAATCTGAAGTGGGAACACCCAGGGCTCTAAAATGCAAAAGACGATAAAGAATTTACATTTTGAAGAAAGTTTGAACATACTTTGCCATCACAGCTTGTACATTGTCTGCAAAAAGTTTTGCGTCGGCCTTTTCGTCTGCGTTAGGTTTGTACACGGGAAGGAACTCGATTTCACATCTGCTGTATAGCTTCGTCATGGTTAGCCATAATAATTTTATCCTAAAAGAGAAGTAAATGTTTACAAGAAGCTATGCAAAAAAAACTGTTTTATATATTTACACTCCAGGACCGTCCCATGTCCATGTGTAGGTGTCATATTTGCTTGGGTACCTCAGCAAAACTGGTTGAATTGGAACTCCTGGATAGAATGCTCCGGGTTTGAATTTAATTAATGCTGCGCGATTTGTACACGTCCCTTCAGAGAATATAACCACCTGAAATATTTTTAACATTACAGTTTAACTATCTGTCTTTATATAGATTAATAGAAAGCCTTATAAACATGTGCTAAATTTTTTGACTACGCACCTGAGGCCATTCTTCTGTTGACTGAGCTCTTGATATAATTTCTTTGATTGTATTTTGTCTAGAGTTGGGGTCTTCCCGCAAAACGTATATCGGCTGTGAGCAGTTAATTATTTCTAAAAAAAGGAAATATAAAGAATTTCGTTAAATTACAATGCAAAGCAAATGTATATATGTACTTACTGCCTAACAATGGAATTTCGGAAGTCTCCTGTTTGGCTACAATAGACGGTGGACCCGTTACTACAACTAGAATGGAATCAACATATGATGAATGTGGTGCGACCACTAGAATTGGTGCCTCTTTGGGTGATGCCCGCTCGCCGATGAACTTTACATAATGGAATGAGCCGGATGCATATACCATTCGCATGGAAAGCGCAACAGCTTTTTGAACAGACCTAAAATAAATTTTAATTTCTTAATAAGTTTATAATTGATTTCAATAACAAGCATTAGAACATCGTCTCATCTATATCTAAATACAATACATGTATTTCGTTCTTGTATTGTTTTATTTAGACGAACTAATTCGCAGCAAATTTTAACTATGAAATATGCTAAATCAATGCATCATTTTGTACTTTTGCATTTTGTGTATGCATCCGAGGTATTGATTATAGTACACATTATTTCATGCCGTAAGACACACAAGAGTAAACAGAACATAACGTATTTACAGGGAGTTGTTTCCTTTAGTTAAGCGTCGTTCATACTTTCCGTTGGCTTGAGCCAATTCACTAGGTTTTCTAAAATAAGAATCCATGCAGCATAGCGAGTCTTCTTCGTCGGCAAAACGGGCAACAAAATTAACCATAAATGCTATCAACCAACGGAACGAAGAAAACAAAATCAGCAAAGAGGTGGGCGTAACAAATCTTGGCTAGCAGCCATCAGCAACAAGAAGCCCCTGACATGATGACGAGAGCATTCATAAGTAAGTGGTCTTCAAGCTCCAACACATCGAAGAAAGCGCGAACCGGAATTTTTATTAGAAAACCAAGCAATTGGCTTCAAATCCAAAACGTAGGGTCTTCAAAATGATGAAAGCAAACTACCCCAACAAAAATTGTTGATGTGTCTTGACAACACTTCCAACAGTTGCTTAACTGGTAGCGAATAGAGAGAATGATATGACAGGATGAGAACCTATCTACAGTCAATGAAGATGCAAATATCCCCAGCAAGTATTGGAGAAATTAGCACAGGTATCAGAAAACTGAGCCGTTGGGATTCCAACCACTCTTTTTTCCAATACCGAGGTGATGTCTTGGCAGGGCACATGCATTAAGTCATCAGTCAATTAGGTATGAGTGAAGAAAAGCATTACCTACAACTGGAGCATCGGCTATGTGCATATGTCCCATCTTCAAAAAGGATATCCTATTCCTTTGCCTTGTAAGTACTACCATATACGTATGTACCTGTTAAATTTCAGGTATAAGATCCTATTGTGAGTGAACGTCTAGAACTTACTGCGACACACTAATCAGCACGTAATCAAAATGGCTTCCTGCCCGGTAGACCAAATACAAGCCCAATTCTAGATATTGGGATTTTGGAAGTTAGGTATGACTACCGTGCTATAGTAATAAGTAAAGTGTAAACAGAAAATGTACTTTCTTTATACAAATCTGTACATTCAACTGCTGGCATGCGTGAACGAGCAGATATCGTCGAAAAATCCCGGTAAACCATCTTAGAGGCGTAGCATTCCAGTAAATGAGAACCAAATGAAGTACATGCTGTCGAACGTCAATTCTGATGAGTACATCTGAGAGGTACTTAAGTAATTTACCTGTACTGGAACAAACATAGACCTAACAAACGACATCTTTCAAGGCAACTGGGCTCATAACTCCTAGCTCGTTGAACCAAATAAATGCTCAACAGTGTTTTTAATATACTAGTCCGAGTTAATAGTGAGGAAATGTAAGATAGTAGTAGTAGATATTTACTCTTAAACGAAAAATAGATTCCATTTGATAAAAGGATGAGCAAATACTACCGTGAGCTGTATGCATTATACCACTACTAGACTCACTCGGCCATATCAAACGAGTCGAGTGGAATAAGAGGATCTTTTGATGCTATCTCCAAGGCCCTGGTGAATGCCACAAAACTTGATCTTCGCAACTGAAAGTAGCATGTCCCAGGGGATAGTAGTAAAGCGTTCTCAGACAGATACTCACTAAGAGTATCCAACTTCTAGGGTAAGTAGGTGTACAAGCTTGAGTTACCCATATGATTCAGGTCTAATTCTTAGCTTTCTGGTTCTGTTTCTGCTGTATTACCAAAAATTTTTCTATTGCTTCTGCTTCCAAAAAAAAAACTTTTTACTCTATTGGCAAAAGTACTTTTGTTTCAGTTTTCTACATTCAATCCATTCATCGATTGAAGTTAAATATCTATCCACATGTAAAGTTATGCTTGTCGCCACAACTACAACATAGTAGCACTTTCATCCCAAAGAAATTATTGAATTCTGGCATGAATAATTAATATCCGAAGTTTTTTCCTTTCTTTAAATTATAGGTTCGTAGAATGAGAACACATATTAGTGCTGCTACAGTCAAACAATGACAAAAATATTGTATTTAAATGTTAATAGATTTTTAGGATCCTGAAGTCATTCATGAGTAGTATTTAAACTTATTTAAGTGATCGTTCGACATTGGTGAGTCGGGTGAATTTGAAGCGATGAGTGCAAACATGATTACTGTACTGCAGTTAACCTTTAACTTGAACTGCAATCATTTTGGCGAACGAATTATTGCTTCGACAATTTTATTATTAGTGCAGTGTTTATGACCTCATAATAAAGTAACCTTAATAATTCTGATAGCCATTGGTCACAATCAGAACGCGGTTAGTAGAAGCACAGGAATAAGGCTCCTTTAAAAATAAGTGCATGCATACCTACAACACTTTTTCGAATTCATGAAATACACTGACATTTATAAAACATTTACTTAGATCAAAGACGCTTCCATATACATCTGCCAAGAGGAAATCAATCCCAGGACATAAGAGGCCTCTATGCCAATGAAATGGCCGAAATTATAAGAAAGGCTCAAAATAAATTAGACCACATTGCGCCCATTACTGTTAATACACTCAAATTGCTACAGCCTTCAAGCTGGATGTAATCGAGAGTACAAATCTTAGGTCTACAAATGGTATAACATGTCTAGCAACTTAATAAATTTGGCCTAAGCTGGATTTAAAACGCTCTAAGACTTTGATTTCTCCCAATAGGTTGCATATCAACATCCAAATAGGCGTCATCACCGGATGCTGCCTAATAGGGAAGCACGCAGAAGCTGCAGGGATGAGGCAGAGGAGAAGACTGAAGACTTTGCGCCTGCCCAGTTCTCTCCCGTAGAAATATGCTTCACTTATGAGCTTCATACTATAACTATGTAGGTGATCTAAATAATAAAGACATCCTACGCTTTATGAGAAGCTCTAAATGGTTAACGAGTATTGGTGAAACTAGAACCACCGGACCTATTTCTCGTCCAAGGGTGTTGACGCTTCTCTGCTATGAGCCACTTCCAATCAACCAATCAACACAGTTTGGGCAATGAGAAGTGGCATGCACTAATGTATGTATTTACCCTATGCCGTGTTTCAACAAATTATGGGCCCAATTTTTCGTCTTTTCTACAATTGGATCCTGGAATCTCATGCACAGTAGTTAATCACTCAGCACCTACGATTATTCATGCACCCAAATGAGGCTCAGCCTCATCAATTCCCAGCTTGTTTCCTTCAAAAATCTATACAAGCACTCTAAACAAAAAAGAACGAGAACGAATACCAAGTGATACGACAGCTAAGTAGAGCCTGTTGCATAGACAAATCAGAGCGCTCTGAGCACCCTCGGTTCGACATGGTTCTGTTCAGTGGTCTGATTTAAACGAAAAACGCTTATTATTGTTTCAACCTAATTCCAATGATTAATTCTGCATGTTTCAATCGAATCGTTTACATAAAACATAAATTCCAATTAAAAATGTAGGTACATGCGTTGCGTATATTTATTTACAAATATTTTTCTGATATAAAATTGTAAAATAAACTTCTGCTTAATTAATCATTTGTACAATGTTAACGATAAAAGAATGAAATTTTAAGCGAAAATATTATTTTTAGATTTATAACGCCCGGAATAGACACAGAGAACAAAGTACAGAGCAGATATCTTTGTCAAATAGACAAAGCAACTATCATGTGTACACCAAAATATTTTCAAATCTTTATGGCTCTGCACAATTGCACCATGAAACATGTTTGCTTCCTAATAAAAAGCCGCCAAAAAAAGACAATGCAATAAGTTGACAATGATTTTACTGCCAGGACGGCAAATTTCCGCTGAATTGATTTGTTATCATCAATTCTAGGAAAAGTAAAAAAAAAAAAAACCGACAAACTTTGTTTGTTGGCAGAGGAAACATTCTTTGAGTTTATTTATAGTAGAACATTAAAAGATGAGATGGTATTTGCATCATCACCGTCATCAATATTCGTAAAAAAAAAAAAAGAAGAAAACTCTGACAAAGAGAAATTTCTTGCGATGACGGTGTGAGTAATGAGATCATTAACATCTTTGACCTTGACCGTGGATTTGGGTGAATTACACTTCTACTATGGTGAATCTTACAGATACATGCATGATCTAAATAAAACGTGTCGTGCCCATTCTAAAGAATATTTTTGAGTCTCTTCCACCGCCAATCACTGAAATGAAGAGCGCAAGGCGCTTTGAATGAGCAGTCAGCTCCTTTCTGACTCCTAGAGTTCATCCGTCCCTAAGAGGTTGTCAAATCGAACCAGCCTAAATGTGAACTTCAGTTTATTTTGGTGTTCATTTTTAGACGTCAAAATATTTTATGTGAAAACAGCTGTAGCTAGTGTTGGAAATTCTACTAATTATATTTTATATTTTTCATATTTTTTATTTAGGTTATACATTATGTTTTACTTATCTACATATATATAAATTGTGTGCATTGTTTAATTTGTATGTTGCATTCATGGTATGTTTCAAAAATTGATCACTTTTTGGTTTTCCAATTTGCCCACTCTCAAGTCCCATCACTGACAGCGAAAGTCAACAGACAGCTGTTTGTTTTTTTGTTCCCCGCCACTTCAAAATGGACAGACAATGACATTCGAAACGATTTTGACTTGGTAGCAACGGCTAACTGAGGTTTCGGCAAAACCTCGAGATTTTTGTTCGGTGAAAACATGGTATAAATTAGCGAAGTGTTTTAAACGCGCTAATTATACGAGTTCTACTATAAACCAAAAAAGGTTTCACAAGGACACATCTGACTAGGATGTCAAAAAGTAGCATTGTTCGCGTTCCCTACGCCAGGAATTCGCTAGTCGCTAGACTGCTAGAAGTTGGAACCATTCGCTTGAATTAGAAAGTACTTATGCCCGATTCACAATACCGCTTTGTCGGCTTCGCGTTGAAAACTTTGACACAAAGCTGAGATTGGAACATAGGATATGCGTTTATCCAATCACAATCACGCTTTGAGTGCGTTGCTTTCGGTTGACAAACGTAAGAGACTCGTAAATACACGTAAGAACATTACTCAGAGCGAAGCAGAAATCAAAACAATTGAACTTTTGGTTCGCTTTGAAGTTTGTGAGAATTTGTTTGAATTCAAATTTGAAAAAATAGAGATATAGACATATTTAATTTGTCAACAAAATACAGCTGACCGAAAATTCAAAAAGAAAATGACAGAAGCCATGAAAGCAGTTCCTGTAATGATTGTCAAAGCGAAGCAGACAAAGTCGAAAAATGTAACGAACCCCTAAGAAATATTACGCGAATGGAACTTACTTACTTTATAGTTAAGGTGCTCGCTTAATTGTTTGTCCTAGAGGCCGCTAGATTCGTTAGCGACAAATCTGTCTTCCCGGTGCAAAAGTATTCTACCAACTAGATTATTGAAGGAATTGTGGGGAACGCGCTCATTGCACTGGCGGTGTTGTATATTCTGGAAATATGAGAACCCTCAGCCTAGAGACCAGTCAACCTAATATGGTTATTCTTTAAGACCATGGAAAAGGCTATAGATAATTACTAAATGGATGATATTTATGGTGGTACGTTTAGCCTATGCCTACTATTAAAAGCGACATCATCAATTTGATTACGATGACGTTTTCATCACCCTTCTCAACTAAAAAGAGTATCACTCTTAGAGTAAATAATAATTTGTTTGTTTTTATTATGATGACGCATACATATTTCTTTTATAATGAAGACTACTTGTTATTGAAATAATTTTTTGTTGATAAACGCAGTTGGGTATTTCGAAGAAAAGGTTATTATTTTTTTTTAACGAAATGTCCCCAAGATCTTGACTTACCGTCTCCATCCGGTCAGTGGTTTTTGTTTAAGATCATCCAGGGTTAGTCCATGCAGTGCTATACAAGCGAATAGCCATGCTGTCACCAGTGAGAGAATACAGCCAACTACTCGGAAAGGTAGCAGTAATACTGTGAGCATATAAATCTGAAAGAAGAAAAAAGTGAAATTAAAGTTATATATTTCTTTAGATAAACTCTTATCATAAACACAGACAGGAAGTTTGTTAGTAGTTTTCAGTTTAAAATGAAAAAAGTCGCGATTCTATAGTGCCTATTCATCCTAAGGTGATTATGGTCTAATGAATTCAAGTAAACGGGGAATAACAAAATTAGTTGAGAAGAAATATTCTTATTTTACACGACGAAGACAGAACAAGTTGATAATTGTAAACATTTTAAGTTACCATAATTTATGGAGCTAATAATCGTTTATTGTTTTTCAATAGGGACATTTGAATTTTGTATTTTAATATAAACGTACACTTAAGCTTTTTTTGTGATCTGTCAATGTTAAAATGTCAGTCAATGTTTACATTTTCATCAAGGTTCACATTTCATCATAGTCACACACGAGTAACTTTTGGAAATTATTAAAAATTTCTGCCGAAATTCTGAGTTGGTGATCCCAATTTTAAGAGAGTTTATTTATTCTACTTTTCTGTCGTAATAATCGTGTCACTAGACAGATTAGGAATGTGTGCTATTGTGGATAAATTCGAGTCAAAGATATCCATATAAAATGTTCCTGTGATCGAAGTAACGAAAATTTCGCAGCCGTGAATGGTTTAGTTCAAATCAGTCGATTCTACCCCTTTCACATGAATTGGGAAACTTGCAGTGCACATTGTGGCATAAAAGGTATTGGCTTACACACTTACAAGATCAAATTAACTCAGGAACTGAAGCCTCTTGATCATTTAAAGCGCTGAACCTTTTCCGATTGGGCTCTGCAAAAGTTTGAAAAAAGTTCTAAATTTCATTAAAAGATCATCTTCAGCGGTGGCTTACTTAGGTTAAGTAAGGAAGCACTGACACCAAAGGCAGATCCATTGGTACATCGCATATTGATAAGTCGGAGGAGTCACTGGTTACTCAGGAGTGGTTATGGCTGAAGAATAAATGGATCTGAAGTGGATAAGTGGGACGTCTGACTCAACGAACTCTGAGTATCAATGGAACCTTGAAAGTAGACTATGCAAACAATGAACGGGGTGAATGATTCCACATTGAATTTGGAACAAGTGAATTTATTCGAAAAGTGGTGTGTGATGGCTGGGTTTTGAAAATGTTTCAACATATACTGAATTTCGTTCCGAAGAATTGATATTATTCCAAGAAAGTCGATAAAAAACAAGTTATTAAGAAAAACGCGGCCGAAAACTGGGCGTGGCCATACACAACTACCGAAGACCTTTACAGTAAGCATATTTATAACTAAATATTTGCGGGGTCGTGTCAGTTCTAAGAGTACTCGAAAACTAATGAACATATGTTGCAAATATGAGCTCTTTCTGATAAGTGACTCAAAAGCTGAATTTTTATATACAAAATATACAAATTTTGTATAATCTTTTTATATTTGAACTCGCCATAACTTGTAAACAACAAAATTTGTAAAAACCGCATATAAATACAAATTGCATTTTCTTTCTAGTCGTTACTACCCAATCATTTAATCTGCAAATAGAAGGCATCCATTATCTTTAAACTCTATCTATTCACTCACGTTATCAAAACAATGCAAAGTTCAGCGAAAATCGTAAGACACTGTTTCTGTTCTTTTTCTTTTTTTACACAGTGACGTTTATAGAAAATCGAAGCTTTTTTTAAAGCACTTTCTGTGTAGAAGTAATTGTGAATAGAAGTCTAAAAAAAACAGATTATAAACCTGCAAGAATACAACGTAGCATTGATAAGAATACAATAACCCTGCGGAAAAAAAATCAAATCGGTCACAAACACGCTGCTATCTACTCTATCAGACTGAATTAGCAAAATAACGAAGAATGTTAGGTGGTTTCAACTGATTGGTCAGCGAAAACAAGAAAAAAAAATCGTATTTTTAAAATGTGTCAAGTTAAAAAGATAAATAGACATTGCATGCGGTTTTTATGGTGTGATGCTTAAAATACAGGGTGTTTCCGAGAGGGCGCGGCGCGATCTATATTAAGTGATATTGATTGCTTATCTCTTTGACTATGCTTTTATATTTGACTAAAAATTATTTGAATCGTTCCGATATATTGTGCCGCATCTTCCATACATCAACACAGTTTAAGGGTACCTACTGAAAAAAAAAAGATCATGCTCTTAGCAGCGTATAGAGTGTTGTACACGGTATACATTTCAGCAATAGCTACGGCTATTTTAGAGCCTGGGACTTTGTGCATTTTTTATAGTACAATTTTCTCAATTTCCTTATTTCCTCTCGTTTTAGATCTTCCTGTATATTTTACAATCCTTTCTCAACAAAATATTCTGTTTCTAGTAACAGCATTTCCTAGCCGGTTCTTACTAACATCTCAAGTCATTTGTTTACAACAGTTCCTATATGTCCTAGTAGCTATTAGCATTTAATAAATCTAGCATTTTCGACCAGTTTGTTCATTTCGCTAAAGCCTTCCCAAACCAATAAAGAATCTTAAACATTTTTGTTAAATAAAATGGGAGCTCCTCCTCCATGTGTCTAGTTTATCCTTGTTTAAAAAGCATGGTTCACATCAGTCACAAAGTACCGAAGATAGATTCGTACCAAATTTTTCCTTATAAGGATTAAAAACAAAAGTACAAAGATCGGACATCAGAGCACAGAATCGAACCAGATATCCAGAGCCAATGCGATGACCCTCTGCTATATACAACGCAGTCTCTTCCCTTTTTAGCAATCCCAACAAGCCGTTAATATAATAGCAGCCAGAGCGTTTTCGCCGACTCTTAGCAAGATGAGACCTATATTTCTGGCGAAGCTTAGTCTTCATAAAAGGCAGGTCCTCCCGGCGTTAGTACTAGGAGGCACGGTGTATTCATATGGAATGCCTCTGTGTAAAGCACAGCGACTAGAGATTGCAGAATCGAAAAAGAAATTTAATTTGTCCGACATCTGCTGTATAACTTTCGTGGCTATCTGCCAAAAGAATGAGGACTCTCGGTAGTTACTTATTTACTCTACGTTGCTGGAGGATACGAGTAATGTTAAACTGAAGGGCCTTATGCGATTCATATCAATATCAGTGTGGTTCTAACACAGCCGTTTCAGCGTTTCCAGGACTAAATAGATGGGTATAATAGTCCAAATCTTTTTGGTCTCAGTGAGCGGCAACTGCGGTCGCAAGGCACCCATAACATTATAGACATATAAGTTGACCAAGGTCTAGCTTTCAAAACTGCGAAGAGCTATTTTTTAGTAGATAACATTAGACATGGGTCACTGACAGTCTTACAGTTTGATGATGACAGATTGACAGAAATTACACACATTGTTTCCTTGAAGCAAATCATTAGAATTTGACAACAAACAGCTTACAACGATCTAAATTGATACTATCTAAATCTATTTAAATTGCACATAATCTTAACCGGGTTATTTTAATTGACAGAATTAAACTCATAGCCAGATACATATTCAAATTTGCCATCATATCGACATTGCATTTTCCACGACAATTATGAACATGAAGTAACTGCATAAATCGACAAAGTTTAATTCCAATTATACACGAGTAAATTGCATTTATAATCTCGAAAAGTTACTGAACCAAGAGAAGTTCTTGCGTATGTACAAAGATCACTGTCATAATGACAGCAATAACCTCTTCATAATTAGCGGTATTTTTTTCTTGTTTTCTTTGTAACTGTTTAGCGGGCACTTTAACGTGTTAATGTGATCTGTAAGCATATACATATGTATACATACATAAATAATTGAATGAAATTAATAATAACGCAGACACTTAGTGACATGCTTGCTTCAAATAATGAAATAATTTTTGTTTACCACGAGCTGATTTAGATTCATTAAATGTTTTATATTATTTTATTACCGGACGTACAACTCGTTTAAAAAGCCCTTGCTAATAAATTCGTCATCCTTTGATGATTAATTTTATGTTAGTAGCGTGTTTTATAAAAAAATCATTTCGGGGTTCAGTGGTTAGTTCGTTGGACTACTGAGCATGGGGTTACCGGTTCGAATCCCAGGAAATACCAACAACATTTTCTCACGACCCCACCTCTTGCGAGCGTCTGACAATCATCAAGGAGTACTTACTTTCATCATCTGCTCAGAAACTCTTTGTCCTTCTGATATGGCCTGTAGATCCCTTCTACATATAAAGGAACCTATCATAAGCAATATAGTTGGTATTTTTGTGTTTAAAGGAGAGATCCTTGGAACCGGAAAGAGGCAGATGAAAAAACACTGGCAATTCATAGACTTCAGTGACGAAGTGATCCGAAATCGGGAAGCCTGCATGTATGTATTTCCTAATGTTAACCAGACAAGCAACAGAAGCGGATCAGTAGGGATGCAACAAAGTGGTTGTAATCCTTTTAAAGCATAACATAACCTCGCCGTTGTGAGGGAAGAATGGAAATTGCGTTATACTCAAAATGAACACTGTTTCAGCGATCTAGCACGTTTCAGTTAACAGTACCATTTTATTTATAAATAAAAAACAGCACATTAGGTACCAGATAAATTCCATTGTATTCCTATTCTCCCGCTCTTGCATTCTTCCCCACATTCGTCATAGACCCGAAAATAATTTAATATCAATGCTAAGATAAGAAGTAATAATTCCATCTCTCTCTCACTCTTTTACCCCCTTGAAATTCGCACTTTGAAACGTAAATGTTTATTTGCAAAAAATTCAAGTCTCCAAAAATAAAAATAAAAAATTTAACGTACAAGTGGGGAAGTGACAAAGCAATTCCGCAAAAATACACACACACATTGCTGCGTGACTACATCAGGCGATCAGTGATCTTGAACTGATGCAAATATGTACGATATTATATTTGCATAATTATGTCCGATAGATACACACAATTCATTTCAAGAGAACATGTGCAAAATTTCAGCACCACACCAACCGAATTAGGTTATCATGGAGTACAGAAGCGTCTACTTTCTCTTGGGTTTTGTGTGAGAATCCAGCCGATTCTAAAAAAACGTACATGGTTAACCTATAAATAAGACAGGGTTGCCACTTAAATTTAAACTCTTGTATTGTGAGTTGTACATAAATTCATGCAAAAATATGTTTTAGAAATTGACTTTAAACCCGAACAGATCTTTCTGGAACCTTTACTTTATCTTTTCATAAAGGACGATAGATTAAATACGAAATCACACTAAAAAGTGAAATAAATAAATTATTGGGACATTATTGAAAGGCAATGTTCCTTTTTTTAATTTTGTTATGTCAAAGTTACCAACGGCATCCAGCTGTAAAAATATTCATTCATGCTTGCAAACGTGCGGAAATTATTTGAAAAATATGTAATATCAGAATTCCGGCTCACTTGCAAATAAGTTGGACGTCATCATAGCTTCAGTGAGTAGAGTATACTCATTTAGAATTTTAGCCACTGACCAGACAGAGATCGTTGCAAAATGAGGAAAACATGAGCCGCCCTATCGGTCAATACCAAAGGAGAACCAGAAAAGCCGATTCACCTGAATTGGATATGGGCCTAGATCCATATAAGATTGTGTTGAGGCAAAAATTGAAGACAGGCGAGCCCTAAAAATCTATGCCTAAGATCCGGATTTTGGCCAAGAAATTACCATATCGGACGAGGCTTAGCAAACATCAATGCATCCTCAAAAATTCACTGTTTGGTGCGACGCAAGCCACCAAGTTGTACAGGGAACATTTGACGGCTGGGTCATCTCATGGCGAGCGTTCATCAATTTGCCGCGGCGATCATGCGATCTGACAAGACAGCACTTGATTATTTATTTGGGGAAACGCTAATTAAACACTATCAAATCAGCCACTTTGGACAAACTAGCCAAGGAGGTCTCTAATCTTTATTTCAGTTATCTCGCTGAGATCCTCGAAGAAGAGTTTGCCAAGCATAGTCAGCCTGGTCCTTGTCAGGGCCGGGCATTTACAAAGGAATCGAAACCCACGCCCGAGTAGTCTTTGCTTTTCGAACGTCATGAGCAGGGATAGGATTTTACTCACTTTGCGTTTTTTTCTCCGCAATCGTATGACACTGTAGACTTTAAACAAATGCCTTTGATGTTCTGCTGGTGCCAAATATATGTATTTTTTTGCCTTTTCTCAAATTTTCGCTCCTTTAAGTCTTTTTCAAAGTTATACATATAGAAGACTCAAATATACAAACAAAAATTATATTTACTCATACATACATCGGATCCACATCGCTTTTTGTATGCATTGACTATTTAGCTCAACACAAAAATTTCGAATGAATACGAATAGATCCATATTACGTAACATTAACTTTAAGGTAACACGATCGAAGAAGTCTTGCAGATTTTGGACAAAGTCAAAGGCGACTTGGAAACAGCAAAAGAGACAATCGCAAAAGATGTTTTAAACAAGTTCAAATCCGGTTTCTCTGCGAGTAAGGGACTTGAGATAGTGGCGCAAATAAATTGCGTTATTAAAGGCGACACAAACCGTGAGCTCCTTGAAAATATTGAAGTGGGTGATGTCGAGTGTTTTAATTGGGCTCCACTCGTTTCTGCTGATGTAGAGAGGTCCTTCAGCTCTTTTAAGGCGCTGTTAAGGGACAATCGCAGGCGGTTGTTGCCTGAAATTAAAAAACTTATGGTAGCTCAATGTTACTATACTGAAATTTTTATTTTATTGTCTCTTGTTTAAATAAATGCCTTTTTTTTTGCCTATTTGGATGTTTTATTTTGCCTTTTTTTTATTTCAACAACAAAAATCCCATCATGAGTATTTTCGGTACTCAGTCCATCGGTCAGAATTAAATTTTTTAAACATTTTTTTTTTTAATTTTTTGCCCTTTGAGACAGGATGCTCTTGGTCCAGAATCGTAATGAGTAGATCACATGTCTTCGAAAGTTTCGTAAGTGGGTCTCCTTTTTGTATCAAAAGGCACTTTATTACGGCACGATCCTCAAAATTGCGACTTTTCATTTCGGTTGACATGGTGACGTTTATTTTACCCCAGAATAAGTTAAAACCGCAATCGATACCTAATTTAATTTGTTTATACCACTAAATTGGTGCCAGGGAATATTTAATGTTTCACTTCCGGGAAATTGGCAACAAAATCGCATTTAGGCATAAACCGGTTCTACAAAATCACAACAGTAGTTTCTGCACGTTTTTCTGTTAAAAATTGGAAAGCAATCCATTATACAATTTTGGGTGGGACAACTTTTTAAATAGTAAACAAACTAGCATTTAGTCACGGAAAATAAATTTTGTAACATTAGCACCTTTTACCTAAAACCAAAAATATGAGTAGAATACTATAAAACTGGTTTATAATTAGAAACTCAATTATCTACTTACAAGTTATTCTTAGGAGCGTAGCGTAATGAAGATGAGCTCAATTATTTAAGTTTAAATTTTGAATGGTCAGAAAGGTATCATTACTCTAGCTGGGTGTTCGAAATTAAGACACACATAAGGCTACCTAATTATATATTTTTTGATGTATACTTTACATGTTTGCGTTCAATTAGGTAACACTGAATATGAAACTTCAACAGAATTTTACAGAATAATATTTTTTTTATACTCAGTGTGTGCTTAAGAAGATGTGCATACCCTTTTGCTGATGTGAAGGACATGAGCATTGGTTCTATTGGAAGAGAGAAGAAAGGATAGTAAACAGTTTTTGTAGTGATATTCGAAACTTAGTCTGCTTTAGGTTTCACTATTTATGGTTCATGGACGGTGTACAAATTAACTGGGAGAGTTGAATGTGACCTTTTGCATTCGTTTGTAATTCACAGTATTTTTTCGCCTTCGCGTTGAATTATACATAATTTTATTTCTGTAAAAATATACGATTGATACTTGAGCACCAAGGCTTCAGACTCTTCACGAATGAGAGTCAGTTGTCTACTAACTAGAATTTTGATTTTAGCAAGGTAATGGGTGCAACATTCAATTCCAATGGATACATTTCTACAGCCTATTTGTTACAAATGCAAATGTAGTCTCACTGCAATGAACAAACTTTTTCCAGATTGGTGAATAACTAAAAGGTAAAACTGCCTAACCTAACAAATGTCATGACTTACCAGCTGACTTGTAGTAAAACGCACACTGTGCACAGGGCGCCTAAGAATATCGGCCATCCACCTCTAAATATTTCAATTGAATGTTTTTTTTATGACTTTTTAAGAAGGCTCCAGTTATCTTTTGAATCTGGCATAAATACGCCTATTAAGATCTGAAAGATTGTTTGATTCTTCTTAAGAGATGGTGACCTCACTTTTTGCTTATTTATTTCGTACAATTCCCTTTGTTTTTCTTTGATTTTTTTTTTTTTCAAGTATATTCTTGGTTCCTTTCCAATCAGCGCTTTTATTTGGTTGATACGTAACAAACAAGTATACCTGCCTTCTATATAAAAAACAAAAAAAGAAAACCAACAGCAAACAAAAATTAAGAAATTAACAAGTTTTAAGCGTCAGAAGTT
Source organism: Chalcosyrphus nemorum (assembly GCA_949716465.1). Taxonomy (NCBI): domain Eukaryota; kingdom Metazoa; phylum Arthropoda; class Insecta; order Diptera; family Syrphidae; genus Chalcosyrphus; species Chalcosyrphus nemorum. The sequence goes on from OX454332.1 coordinate 37,988,517, forward strand.
AGGTATCAAATTGACACTCTCTCAACGACTTCTGATCAATCGTGGAATCATTCTTAAACTTAACTTGAACTGAGCACATGTGGATTGCGAATATGTTAAAATTTACGTTCTTGTTTGTCCTCTCGGGTAATTAATAAAAGAAAAAAGTGTTTTTATTTCATAAAAAAGACAAACTGTAACGAATAAACAGTGTTTCAGGTGTCGTCGGCTAATAAAACAACAATTGTGAATACCGAACTTACGGAAATCCACTTTGCATACAAATTAATCGCCATATCCGCTGAATATATACCGAGTTTCCTTAGCCGATACGGAGATGAAGGGGATTTTACTATCAGCGATACACGGTGGTATGCCAAGGAGTCGTTCAATGCAGAAAAGGATGTCTCATTTTACTTGTATACAAGGAATACAGCAGATCGACGAGAGGATATTCGATTGTATGATTCAAACTCATTGAAAGCATCCAATTTTAATCCACTCCATCCGACGAGGTGAGTTAAATCGAAAAACAAATGAAAATATGAAAGATGTACTGAAATTCCTTCTTTTTTCCTCTACCATTCAGAATTATAATCCACGGTTGGTTAGGAAGCGAATTTGCCGGAGTTTTTTTCACCTTAACACCAGCATACCTGAGAAAGGGCAATTACAATGTTATCCTTGTCGATTGGGGAAAAGGTGCCATTGCGGATTACACTACGGCAAGCCAACGTGTTAGGCCAGTCGGTATCGTTTTGGCGAAATTTGTGGATTTCCTTCATAAAGAATCTGGTACTCAATTTGAGAACATTTACCTAATTGGCTTTAGTATGGGAGCACATATTGCTGGCATAGCTGGCAAATGTGTACTTCATGGACGGATCCCGGTCATTTTTGGACTAGACCCAGCTTTACCCAAGTTCAGCTTTGAGAAAACCGACGAACGACTGACGAGTAATGATGCAAATTATGTGGAAGTTATCCATACTAACGCTGGAGGATATGGATATGAGAAGGCTCTTGGTGACGTAGATTTCTACGTGAACTACGGCGATGACCAACCTGGATGTTTTTTAGACGAGTGCAGTCACTTGAGAGCATTTAAAGTTTTTGCCGAGTCAATCAATAGTAAGAGTGGCTTTTGGGGAAAGGGATGTGATCCTAGTGCTGTGCGAGATTTATTAAGAAAACGCAAATGTTCCAAGCCAACTTCAACTAGGGCTTTACTAGGTGGTGATTCGTCTGAAAAAAATTTGAAAGGTGTATTTTATTTGAGAACGAATTTCTTAGCACCATATGCCCAGGGTAGACTTATTAACTGATATACATATATGTATTTAAATAGGTAACAATGTGACTGAATAAAATAGTTTACTTTTTGATAAATAACATACAAGTGGTTCTTTATTAAAGCGATACAAAAGTGTATAAAGAAAATGACTAAGCTTCAGCCAAGAAACAAATCTGCAAATGAATTTGTTAAGATCACCATTCTGTGGACATATTTCTGAAGTATGCTGCAGTCTCTTGAAATGGGTTTACTAGTATCATTTCGGAGGATTACATACATATCCTGAGCTGGATAAATAACCTTGTCAGCATTTGTCATATGTTGAAGTCAGAAAGAATGCGATCTTTTTGATTGTTCTGCATTCTTCGAGGTAACTTGAAGTCACTGATTGAATTCAGTTCCTTGCAGTCAGAGACTGCATTCACTTAGTTGAAGTCTTTTGAAGACACTTGAAATCTTTGAAGTCAGTGATTGCATTGCGTACCCTGCCTCCAAAGACTTCAACTAATAATAGCACAATAGATTAGAACAGAAAACTACAACCTTCTGTTTAATGAGTCAGAAAGTGTCCCAAGACATTCTTCATACTAGCAGTCAAAAATATTATGTTGTTAAGCAATTCGAAACATAAATTATTATGACACTTCTCACGGATATATTCTATCGCAAGAGTAGGTGCAGATAAGCATGTAGTGGACAGTACAGAGTCACTGAACAAAGCTAATACCTATCGCACTTCTAAACCCTTCACAATTTTCAAAAATTTCAAATGAAGATTGATCGCTGAATAAGATTATTTTCTAACTTTAACGCAGTTTATTGTCATATCTTTTTATCGCAAATAAAATTACGTTTGTCACCAATTTTCTGAGAAACTTTTTTTAAGGTGCAAAGCGTTTTAAAAATCATTAACTGCTTATGCCTTTAATAGCATTAAAAATGTTCTAATATCTCCATTAGTTCGCGCTGATTAACATATTCTTATACAAAGTTGTGAGAAGATAAACCTTTTATGGACTACTTCCAATTATAATTTTTTTTTAATTAATTACTTAATTGTTTTATAAAAACTGGTTTTTGCAAGTAATTAAGTGCAATCAGACGAATCTATATCGTGACTTGGAAGTATTTCAAAACGCATGAGCAGTTTATAAGCTTTTTGCGTTCAATGGAACGAGGTGTGAGTTTCAACAAACTTTTGAGTGGCGTTAAGAATGAAGTTAATGAATGTTTTGAACAATAAATGCTCAAGAGTTTATCACTAGTATGGTGGATGGTACTTGATAAGCAATATCAGCTTTCAAACCTCACCAAAATACAGAGGGCGGCATGCATCGGAATCATGGGATCATTGAGAACAACATCGACGGCGCAATGGAAACCATGCTTAGTTTCATTCCGCTTGACATTTATTGTAGTAGTCTGGAAGGCAAAACTTTGACAGTTTGTGGTCACGCCTCAATTCTGATGGGAGGCTACTTATGGATTGACGGAAACAGATCACATGAACCCGATGTTAACATTCGAAAGGAGATTCAATGCAAGGATTCCTGACAGAAGTTACTGGAAGACTAAAAAGAAAAAGGAGTTGGCATTCTATACCGACGGTTCTAAGATGGACAGTGGGACAGGAGCCGGGATTTATTGTGAAGCCCTAGAAGTAAACTGCTTCTTTAGAATAAACGACGACTGCAGCGGTTTTAAAGCCGAAGTCACTGCCATTACGCAGGCTGCTGAGATTATACGTGAGAGTAATATCGTCGGACAAACGATAACTGTCTATATAGACAGCCAGGCAGCCATTAAGGCTCTGGACTCTGCTATAACTCGGTCGAGGCTGGTGAGAGCCTGCAAACACTTTTAAACGAGATATCCAGAGCCAATACGGTGACCCTCAGTTGGGTACCAGGGCATATGGATATCGAAGGAAACGAGAAGGATGAGCTTGTTAGGAAAGGGTCGACGCTGCACATATCGTGGGCCCTTCCCTTTGTAGCAGCCCCAGTAAGCTCTGTTAAGAAAAAAGTAGAAGATGAAGCCATCGATCGTGCAAACAGACGATGGATTCATCCGGATACATGCGTAACGGCTAGAGCTCTTTGGCCGGCCTTTAGCAAGAAGAGATCATCAACTCTGGTTAAACTCAGTCGTCATAACGCACGATTTGTTTCTGGCATATTTACCGGCCATTGTGTCATTGGCCTTCACGCAGAGAGACTCGGTGTGCTGAATAATGACTATTGTAGAAGCTGCAGAGACGAAGAAGAAATCGAATCTATTCGTCACCTGCTGTGTGACTGTCCTGCCCTATCTGTTAGAAGAAAGAGAACTCTTGGCAGTCATTTCTTCTCGGAGCTGGAGGACTTAGGCAATGTTCTAACAGCGGACCCTATTACAGCGTTCCCAGGGTTAAATGATTGGGCACAATGGACCCGAATTGTGGTCACAAGGCACCCATCTACCTAACCTAACCTATCATTTAGGAAGATTTTACAGACTACTACAGATCAGTAGTCTGCCCAAAGATATTTCTTCAGTTAAAATGTGTTTTACGTGTCTTTTTTTCTGCAAATAAAAAACTGAAGACCACTTATTAACTTATAAATAATGTAAATGGCGCTATAAACTCCAAATTGCCTTCAAATACTGCAGCCGATTATTTGACGTCCTGTGATTATGCAGCCTAGTCTTTGCGAATGTGGGAGATCTTTTCTCTCACGACTTAATTTAAAGTATAAGAGGTTAACCCAGTTTTGAACTTGATACAAACTGGAATTCAGTCCCACATTGATTCGCTTCATTCTGAGAACCTAATCCGAGTAGAACATGACACTGCAACACTGCGATCTTTACATCAGCTCAACGGAATAATTGTAGATGCGAAAAATATTGGAAAAGCATTATTCCACTTGCCACGTTTTCCCATGAAGATCTTCGTGCGTGCCTCGGTATAAACAACTCATCGAGGAACGCTATTGTTAAAAAAAAATTAACATACCAACAATATATACAATGTGGCAACACTCAAAGTGTACCCCATTCAAGTTTGCAAAATGATTTCACATTTCACACCGGCAACGGCCGCATTAAGACCGGATATCGGACCATATACCCACTTGGGTATTTTTAGATGGCACTACGGCTACCTACTACATAAGTATCACTCCCCAAACTCACCTTGGCCAGATCAAAGGTGTCATCAATTTGCAGCTTGTGCACAAATGGATTGATGTAATTGTAGCCGGTCGATGACCATGTGCCTTCCTGTGAATCAGATTTGTGCACGGAACACTTATCCACGTCCAAAGGACCACAATTACATTTCGAACCACAAGCAAAGTTATTGCAGTTCGCCATCATAATGTCGTCTTCGGTCATTCTTTAACTTTGTATTTTTTTTTTGTAAATTTTCTTCGACTTAAGGAACGTAACACGCCAGAGAAATCAATAGTCTTACGGTGTTTTTATTTTATTTTTATTTTCTTATTCAACTTGACCAGCACTTGAGAGTTCTTTACTTTTTAATTCACTTAAATGAACTTGTAGACTTTGTGTACCCAATTGAATTGGCTACGTCATCACAATGCTCCAGCAGACACACACTCTATTGAATCAAAGTTCAGAAAATTATCTACGCCACACCGAACAAGAAACCTAACAATACCAACACGAAAAAGACGTCCACGTAATAGCGAAGCAAGGCAAAGATGCAAAGCTCGATTGTAAGAGAGATGAGTTTCGACGTTTCGCTATTCCGCGCACGAAGCGATATCTATCGTCGCGTTAGTTCTACGACTCTTTTGGCTGCCAGACAACGACTAAGGGGCTCTACCATCACCGCCGACGATTAAAATGTCCCGTGTGCACTGTTTGATTCCGCTGACTGCTAATGCTGCTGCTGCTGTTGCTAGAAAAATCTTTATCTCTTCGAGCTTTCTTCTGGGTGACTGTCCGGTGGATTTGCGAAATTTTGTTTTGATCAATAGTATCTGATATCTACTGCGTATCTACTTGTCAGGCATCTGGGAAGAAAGAGGCTGCAGATAGAGATGGAGGTGGGACTGGACTGTGCTGTGCTGAAAGAAGTTCAAGTTCACGAGCAGATTTCTCTTTGTTTTGTGAATTATGTATGACACATTGGGAGTTTTTTTTTTCTTCTTCTTTTTCCAGTTTTCTGCGAAATTTAGACGCAATTTACAAATTCCAACCAACACACGAATTAAATTCAAGCAAACTGAGGAAAACTATTGAATTTCTTTGTGGAGGCCACCAGAGAGAATCGAATCGAATTTTGTTTATTTATTTATGAGAACGAAACTGCGTTGTACCGTTTGTCACACTCTATGAGGGTAAGGAACTCAGTGGATGAAGCGAGATGGACTATTTTTTAAAGAAGAGAAGGTGAAGAAACTGGAAAAAACGAATGATAAATTGAGATAGAAAATGTTATCACCGCTCGGTTGGCGTTGGCGAGAGTGGGATAGGGAGGAATTGTTTATTTGCGTTTTTCTTTGAGTGACATTTGATGGGAAATTTAATTCGGCAGTTTAGAAAATATCCTTCCTTGGTGACAAATCTGATAGGAAGAATAGAAGAACAAACCAAGCATTTGGATGGGCATCTTATACTGTTGGCTTGTTGCAAATAATAAATAAATCATATTACTAAAATTTCAAGCATATGTATCAAATTAAATTAAGTTAAAAAACTCGTTAATCAATTGCCTTATAATGGTTAAGTAAAGTTGACTTAGTACTTTTTAGAGAGCGTAACTTTGAGCAATAACCGACGATAAATTGAAAATCAGGTACTCCAAATATTTCTTTGGCTTCATGGCACCAAATAGCAATTCAAAACAAGGATGTTGAATTTTCCCTTCAACCAACATATTCATTGGCCTATCAAATGGAAGCTGGCCTCATGACATGGCGTTTATAACACGTTTCAAAATCCTGATGTGCATTCCATCTATATGAATCAAAATCAAAAATGTTCAGATCAGCGATGCCAGATGTGGGGAAATTTCCCCATTTTGGGGAATTTTCGAGGCTTTGGGGAAAATGGGGAAAAATGGTCTTCAAATGGGGAAAAACCGATGTCACACAAAATGTTCATTTCACAGGCATATTAAAAAGCATTACATTAATAATTAGTTTCCAAATGAAAATGAAAAAAAAAAAACAAATTAACGCGTTTAAGAAACTCAATCGTTTGAATTTATTAAATTTAGCTTAAATTTTGAGCTAGATCGATGAAATTTTTGTATACAAAGTCCTCGTGCAATAAAAGTGTAAACAATTTTAAAATCCGCCCACTGACACGGCGACTTTTCAAAAAATTAACTTTTTTCAGTATTTTTATATGAAACTCGAAAAAACTTACTTCAGTACATAGGTAGATATTTTTGTACCCGACATATCTTTCATACAAAGTATACGGCCACGCCTACGTTTTAGGGGCTTTTTTGTCCAATAACTGATTTTCGATATTTTCATCAAAATAATAGCACCTTTTAGGAACAAAATACAGTACATGTTGAAATTTTTTTTAAATCTGGCCACTACTACCCAGTTATTGATAAAATTTGTATTTCGGAGTCATTTTATAAGATATTTGAAAAAAGTTGCTCAATCACCAATATACGGTGGAAGAAGAAGCTAAGTGTATAGGAAAGGGATAAGGTATCAAACGATCTGCTCCAGACGGATTGTAACATTTTCATATGTTTTACTTACTGTTTTTGTTTCAATAAAAGAAAATCAAATCAAAAGAATCAAAATGGGGGAAAAAATGGGGAAAAAACGTTTACTGAATGGGGAAATTTAAGAAAAAAATCCCCAAAAATGGGGAATATCATCAAAAAAAATCTGGCATCACTGGTTCAGATCGATCCATTAAAGTAACTTCCGTACGTTTGTAACTCACATAACCTGGCCATAGAAGTTCTGATAACTAAGTAGTTTAGATTTGCTATATTGAGTAAAGAGTGTAGTGCGTTGGTCTACTGGGCACGAGAATACAATTTATAGAGAAGTATTTTTTTGTTATGACGCTATTCAAAGAACATTTTTCGGGTGTAGTTCTCCTCACCTAAATTGGAGCACGGAAGCCTTTAACCTTTTACCAAGATATGAGCATCAGACTAATTCGTAACCCAGACAAACGAGCATTGAATGTAGTGCCATCATTTTTGGCTTTTTTATTTACCTTTCTTACGTTTTTAAGGATTTTATTCCTTAGTTTTGAATAAAATCTTACACATCCTTTACTATTAAATTCAGCACTAAATTCACATTAAAAGAGAGCTTGCCAAAGGTAAAATTGATCCACCTCACATCCATCTTTAATGATTAATCATAAAAGGACAGGAGAACAGACGCAGCAAAAAAACTAGCTTTTGAACGAACTTATAAATTTCATAATCATACAAAATTTATTCCAGAAAATTGGAATTGTAAGGGCAGACTATCTATCCATCAAAATCAGAACCATGGTCATCACAAAATATATTTTAAACCATCTTGACCAACTGCACAACTCCAAAACTCAAAAAAAAAAGAACCTAAAACTAATCTCAATATCTCAGGAAAGTCAATTGGAATACACTTTGAATATTTGCCTAAATTCTATTCTTGTTATAGGTATCCGAAACAGGGGAAAGCAGTTTTCGAATTAGATAAAAAATGATTGCAAATTCCAGTAGCGCTTTATCTTTTCTTATTCGAATTCAAAAAGAGAGACAGTTCTTTCCAAATCGAATATGAATCATGCTGTCCTAAGCTTAGTACATATACGCCTTAAATTTACTGTCCAAAGTAGTATACAGAAATAAATCGCCATAAATCAGCCTAATAAAAATAATCCGTAACTCCTCTATCTTAAGAGAACGCCTTTTTGTTTTCATCGCACTCTAAGACTTTCAAGTCTCGTAAAACTCTATATATGTTTACCTTCATCTTTTGTTCAGCTTGTGCCTCTACTTCAAATCAAGGTTCATAAAACACATTCGTTTCTTTTGCAACATATGATTTTATTTAAAAACCTTCCTTTTTTAAAAACCTGGAATAACGGCTACCTGGCATCCCTACGCCCAACCCAAATGCACGTTTAAATTCCTCCACTTACCAACTTTACCCGTCTATTACATTCTTATTCATTTATTGCCCATTCCATTTCGTGCCTACCAACAGAGACAACACTATCCCAATAATATCTGTGTCTTTTTCTCGAATTTCACCAAAACGAGATAGCGTCATCGATTTCGAAATCAAGCCGCCATTAAACGCCCTAAGTGCAAATACATCAGATATTTTATGTGCATTTCCCAACATCGAAACATGAAACCAGAAATCATTGAGTAAAGAGATATCAAACTTTCCAGTGGAAAACGGTTTGCCTACAAGCTGCACTTCCAGAAAATTGACCAATTTACCCATACTATCACATTTTCAAACAAGTATGGGTAAATTGGTCAATTTTCCCCGATTTTCAATCAGTCGACCAATGGGATGACGCGAATATATCGAAGGCGCCGCTCATTTGGTGGTCAATTTTGGAACTATCACAGAAAGAGTGCATCTAGCAATTTGCCTGGAAGTGAGCATATTGTTCAACAAATATTTATAATCGGATGTAAACGAATTTTTAAAAATATATAATTTTTTCCGAAATTTAAAAGAGCTCCTAAGCAAATGATTGAGATGAAAATAAATGAAAAATAAAACCATCACAAATAAAATTTGTAAGAATAGTAATAGTAAGTAATAACCGGATTTGGCAGATTGTATATCTATATTTATATAAATAAGAATGCATTTGAGAAAACAAATTATGTATTCCTGCATTCATATTTATTTAGAAAAAACAAGACAACTAGAATATTGATTTTCCAGTGAGTACATCAGATTTTGATTTCAAATCATAAAATGTCTTTGCCCAATTTTTAAATAACTTAAGTCTCGCTTTGAATCGAGCTATTCTAAATAACTCTACAACAAAATAATATATAATAATATTTAATTTTTCTGTCCAATGAGAAATTATATAAATAAAGACCTTACTGCTTCTAGTAAATCTAACAAATTGAAATATTTTTAAGATCAGAAAAAAATGCATTCGATGGCAAAATAAAATAAACTGTCAGGAACTACAAGAATCAAATATTATACGGATACATATGTATATTAAAATTATACATTTTTGGATAAAATTTTATGATAACAGTAACAATCAATAACAAATTATGCTTCAAAGTAAACTATTGTAGTTTAATAATATATTATATTTATATAATATATTTATTTATGTCGTTTACTTTTTTGTAGTAGTTCTAGAAAGGCAATAAAAAATACCTTTGCCTTTAATGTTCACGCGAATTTGTATTTAAAGGCACACTTTTACAACAAGGAAAGGAAGTCGACACACGAAGCTTAAAAAGAAAAATCTCTGGGCTTTGCACAAATTCAGAAAACCTGTAAAATTTGTATCTGTACGAAATGGTTATAAGTCATCAATTGTAAATTTCTTATTATGTTTAATATTTGCCTCAATTTAAGCGAAGTATAATAATCTGAATCACTATACTTATTTTCTAAAAAAAAAAAAAGAAATAATAAATATTTAATTCTAATTAAACGTTTTCTCAATTCCATTTTTATTATTTCACTGATTGCAGCTTTTTATTGAAATCAATTTCCATTAGTGAAATAATAAAAGCGCATTCACAGAAATACTTTAACCAGAATTAAGTATTTTTGTTTGTCAAAAAATTCTGCAAGGAATAAGCTTTATTTTGACACCAAGTAAAACCAACATTTTTGCTCAATCGTTTTAAAATCGGAAATTAATTAATTTTCCATGTATAGCCGGCCCAATTAAACAGACATTTCCTTCCAGTACGATTTATTTTCACACAAGTAGAGTTGAACAGGTTCAATTTATTTTCTTGGTACAAATTTCTTAATTTGGCCGAACTTTACTGAATTCATCCATTTATGTATCGAACTGGTGGATTAGTGTCATTGATGAAATAAATCATTGTGTGTTTGTCTACATTTGTAGTGGAAGTGCGGAAAGGTATTTTAAAGCTATTTTATCAATAGAAAATAAATACAAATGTCAAAATAAAATAAAAAATTACCCCTCCGATGATGGATGTGTTCAGGCGAAAAATGTTGACTGCTGAATTCATTCATTCCAACTCACATGTATTCACAGACAGGGAGTACACTGGAAGTCGATTACAACAAAAACAATGTAAACAAATGGGTTTCGCGGGGCAAGGGACGTAAGAGTTTGATATCTCTTTACTCAATGATTTCTGCATGAAACAGTCCACTGCCACTCTGCCTTCATCATCGTTTTCTTGAATTCCCTCAACGCAGTAGGTTCCCCGAATCGTTCAAGTGAAATTCGATTTTGTTTCCGTTTTTTCATTTTCACACACATTCGCCTCTCGTACTCCGCTCCTAGTTGGTGTAGTTTTTATTTATTCCAACCAAGCCAAAGCCAACCAGTTAATAGTAAAATATTGAGCGGAAAAATGTCGCCCCATAAGCTTACATAATGACGTAGTCCACCAAGTAATCGCCTAAAAAAAGAAAGAACTGCAATTTGCAAGCTTTTCTTTTTTTTTTGTACTTATTTTTGACAAGTAATCCTAATTCATATTGGAATCGAATCGAGAATCGAGGAAAAATCGATAAACCAATTGTCTCAACGAGTGGCATATTTTACCCCGTCGTAATCTCTAGTTCTCGGCAGGAAAATTTGAAAAATAAATATTCGTTTTTCTCGTGAAATTACGTGATCCGAGCAAACAAGAAGAAAAAAAAGAAATAAAATAGTTTCGGTTGAGATTTTTTTTTTTTAGTGCCCAAAGGTGAGTGCGTGTGTGTGCGGCAGATTTATTCAATTGAAGAGAGAGCTCGTCGAGCAGGAGTGCGGCTGAAGATCGAACGAAACGTTTTGGGTGGTGACTTGTTTTTTTTTGTGTGTTTTTTGTCTGATATTTTGCGCTGTGTTGCTGCGTTGGTAACCCTAATTGTTGTTCTCTTTCGTCGGTCGACTTAACTTTGGTTGTTTCGTTTGTGTTTTGTCGGCGGAGTGTCGCGTTACGCGGAGTGAATATTGAAAAAAAAAGAAGAGATTAGGTGACAAAATTGAACAGAAAATATGGATAAATCTTCAGGTAACAGTGATTCGCGTGATATGACCCTAGGGTGTGGCCCATCGACTCCTACAGCGTCGCTCTCCACAGCGCTATCTTCATCATCACCATCGTCCTCATCTACAACAGCAACATCGTCGTCATCGACGACAGGAGCTTCATCAGCACTGGCACCATCGTCGTCTTCGTCGTCGTCAGCAAATTCGGGAACGACGTTAGCGCCCCCGCCTCCGCCGCCGCCCATAACGCTGAATATAACGACAACAACTGGTGGAAGTTTTACTGTTGTGGTTGATGTCTCCAATTCGGTGGAGAATCTGAAGAAGATCATCGCCAAAAAGTTGAAGGTGGCAAAGGACCGCATATGCCTGCTGCACAGAGAAAAGTAAGTAAACACGTCACGCTCATTAATTAGTGCTCTGTTTGCCATCAACAAAATGGTGTACCTACATATACACGGGTGATAAGATAATAATTTGATTCGGCACCTTCACCCGCGCTTTTAGTGGGTAATCAGTATGGCATTCTCCACTCGTTGGCTTTTTTTTATTAGTATTTTTTGTATGGTTTCTAACAGATTTGATGGTCATACTTGTGTCACATCGCTTGGTTAGTCTCATGCTCTCTTTGTTTGCCGTGGAGAAGGGGGCCCAAGGGATCTCTCCTGACAGTGTTTCGTCGTCAGTCGTCAGTTTGAAATTACTTGCTACTTGGCTTTAGCTTTTTGTGGTGATCGGGAAAAAACCCCCCGAGTTGCATGGATAGACAGCTGAAATAGAGAGGATGAAGCAACACACACATAGCAGCGGCCATTTTATTTTCTCGACCATTCACAGCTGATTTATGTGTACAAAAAAGGCATGAGCGTGTGGTGGACAAGAACGCAACAAAACAGGCGAGTCGCGCCCCCCGCACATCGGCATGCTATCGCCGCAATCGCTTGGATTCTTTCTTTTTTTTTAAATATATTTTAAGCTAATTTGATTTTTGCATATTCGGTTGTCCAATTCCAATTGTACTCCATTTTGTCTTGGGAGCATCTTCTGAAGACTACATACTTTCGTGAGAATAAAACTAGTTTTTTTTCTTTTTGGAAAATATTGATTTTGAAATGCACAGCGTGGGGTTTCTGCGTATGACTGGCTCTGGCAGCGTGCTCCTCTGCCCCACTCCCTATGTAGATACATACATCTGTACATAGTATCGTTACATATCGACTAAGTGTGGGACTGCACGCATTTTTTTTTTTTTTTTTTTTTGTATTCACGATGAAATTCGCTCTTCCCAAGCCACCACACCACAGAGTAGGTAGTGTGTTGTTCCACACGACGACGGTTGACATGATGACGATTATTATGAGATGGCCTGCGTGGTGGTGGTTTTCTGGTGTTTAAAGTGGAGTGGACTCGGTGAGAGAATACCTTTACTCTTTAACTTTCCTACCAGTTCCCTGGAATAATGTATGTACGTGTAACAAAAGTGCGTTTAAAAAGAAGGTAATTGCTGCTCATGTGATGGTGGTGGCTGGTTTTGATTGTTTGCTATGGTCTGGTGTTGTGGCTGTTTGATAGGAAAACGACTATACACCAGATACGACCGACAAAGCAGAGCAAGGAACGCGTCATCGTCGCCATCATCGTTGTTCTATAGTTTGGGCTTTGATGATGAGCATACTGTGTCTTGCTTGTCTTATTTTGGTGGTGGAATTTTATGGTCAGCCAGGCAAATAATGGGTGCGTTATGTGTATGGGTATATCATGTGGAGATGTGTGTATGGGTGAAGCAGTGGGAACCTCTTGATGGATTGAAGTCGATATGCTTTTGGGCTTTTATTTTCTCATAGCTTGATAGGGGTGCATTAGCAATTTGGTTTTTTCTTCAAGGGGTGTTAGAAATTAAGAGTATGTATGTTTTATGTATGTATCTATATACAAAAGTACATGCATATAGGTATACACTCCTTTGGATTTGTATTTTATAGCTCACTCTATTGTTTGCTTATGCATTCTAGAATAATAGCCTACATAGCATCGTTTTAAAGAAATGAGGATGAGTAAATACCTACATACATACATATGTACATATACACATACTTCCACATCTAAAGCGCTATGTAAAGCTTTCTATCACTGTTAACAATATACAATGGGGCGTTAGTAGCGGACAACATATTCAGAAATAATAATTGCAAGCCAATTCAATTGGTAGACTAACAGAAATATTTTCAAATGAAAATGCATATTCTGTTCTAAGTCTGAAATATGTGTGCTAGTAGCTAAATATCACTTGGTGAGTGAATATCATCTCACTACTGTCTTACTGGAGGAAATGTGCTCCATCTTCAACCAGTTTCGAACGAGATGCACGCCGGTACACAGAGAGAGCGCACTTAATACGAGTGGAACAGCGAACTAAAGAATATGTTTAGTTTAGAAAAATGGGCACCCTTGTTGATAGAAAGAATGAATAGTTAATTTAAATTTTTCAGAGTCTATTATTCCCAAAAGTTAAACTTCTACATAATCTTCGACAGGTGAACTAAACCACTCAGATATGTAGATACGAGTAGGTACATAGAGTCACAGAGTAGGTGGTAAATGGATTCTATATCCTCTTCGTCGCTACACCTTCTAAAAAGTCGTATTCCTTACCGTGGTGCATCACGCAGTGCCATGTCACGACGTTGACAGCTGTTCGCCTGCAACTTAGAGTCATAAGATCTGCAAATTACCTTCTCTTCCTTTTGCTCCTTTATGCACTTGCAGCTACCTCGTTGGGCTCATGATTTATTTCCCTGTGTAAGACGTCAAGCCATGTATACTGACTTTAGACCTCAAGAAGGAAGGCCCCGCAAAGACTTTGGAACTTGTTAAAAGCTGATCAGAGCAAGTTGGGGCAGAAAGCGGATTGACTATGGACGTGACTACACATAGCCGGCTTTATTTAAAACCAACGTCAAACAGGAATGAAAATTTAGTGTTTTAGTTACTTCTGTACGTACTCTTAGAAAATTTCGGAAAAATAATTCCTAAAAATGGTTCGAAGAGAATGTAATGACTCTTTGAGGTAGCACTATATTAATGGTCAATTATTTGAAATGAAAAATCAAAAGAATTTAGTTAGACGGTAAGGAGTACCTATGTAATTCACATCTGATTCCACTTAAAAAAGTTTAAGTACCAGTAGCTTGACAAACAGATGTACAAATTACATGGCAATCTAACAGTATGTAATTGAATTGAAGGAATATCCCTTATATGAGGAAGAGGGTATAGAAAGCAAATGGGGAATACTCGATTGATGAAATTTACATATACATATGTACATACATGTTTACTGTATATGCCTGAGAGAACGCAAGGGTAAGCACGGTGCTCATATTAAGCTAATAATTCTCGGTGATACTTTCAAACAACTGATATACATATGCCCATACATATATAAACAAAATACGTATGCTTATCCAAATTATTCTCGTTCTGCCAGAATGCCCGCTAACAGTTTTCCGATTAGACCAGACAATTACTCCAATTGATACTTATCAACAACACTTAATATTCAGCGTTTTGGACGGGCATAGTACAGACTACAGAGATACGGTGCAAGTATAATTATGTAGCACAATTTACCTATATACTTCCGGGGAGCTATTAAAGCCCAGAACGAAATATTTTTTGGTTACCCTAATACGTAGCAATGTGTAGAGCAGTTAAAATAATGAAAATAAAAACATGAATGCAATGTGCACACATACTTACAGTGGATTCCTCTTAAGCTGCACTCTAGCTTGAAAAATACATACTAAAATAAGAACTTAACATCGGCTTTAGCTGTCCTAACAATTATAGTGTATTTTGCAATTAAGGGCGCTGGGGTTCAGTGATCACTGCACCTAACAAAATAGCAAAACGTTCTTTTCACAGTCCTACATCTTTTTGGACTTCTGACAAGCTTGTAAGAGAATTGATTATGATTATTGCATTCATTATTAATTCAAAGTTATTTTTTTCGCATTAGCATTCAAATTGGACGAACCGATCAACAGCAATCAAATAACTATTGCTTTGCTACTTGTAAGCCTCTAAAACAAAATTCCAAGCCATTAACATGTGAATAGAACCACGTACAATACCAGAGACGCTAGGAAATTGATGTTATCAAAGAGTAAAGACCTTAGTATCTTAATCAACACAAACACAAACTCAGTGAAAAGACAATGTCAATCGCGAAAAAAGGCAGACTTAAAACGACCTTAGTATCTTAAACGATGTTTTCATATGATGCTACTTACTTGATAAGCCTGGGAGTCAGACTTTAAGGCAATCCACTCGATGGAGCGCGCCGTCATAGATGCTCTGGGGGATATATATGGGACATAAATAAAACTACATAGGTTCCAATGACATCTTCCAATGGAGCTAACTCCTAATGAACTCATTTCCACAAAATTTGAAGTAAGTTCACATGAAACAACTAGTGGTGCTTTGTTCATTATGAAGTAAGAAGCAATTTTAAATCTCTTTCTTTTTATGTCCTGTATCCTATTGTTTGTCCTAGGATCTCTACAGTGCCTACGTGCCATTGTGTGAGGTTTCTTGCAATGCGCTTGAGCTCTACCCAATTCTTAACCAGTTTTTGTGGTTTCTTCTCTACTGGTCTGAATTACATATGTATATACAGTGTACTCTCTCCTCATGGACACCTCCGATAGGTGGACGCCTCTCAATTAAGAAAAGTATAAGGTTGTCAATGTCGTATTTTCTCATAAGCGCGGCAGACAACTCACATAAGCGGACAAATTTCTTGATCAGTGTCCGCTTCAGAGTTCACTGTACTCCTATGATTGTCACCTTATAGTCAAACATATTCGATGCTTCATTGAGCATTTTGGCAGGTTTACTTGTTATTTAGCTGTCCTGTTTGTTTAGTGTATATTAATTGAACACAAGAGGCCCCTGGGTTCTAAGTGTATAAGTCTAAGGATGGCCACATGAACTCTCTAGCTCTAAGCAGATTGATCGATTTTAAAGATGAATTTCTAATCACTATGTCTAGCTAAGATATATAAATACATACCAGAATTGAAATGAAATGATTTTTCATATTAAAGACGACAGTTTGCTCTTAAGAAAAAAACATTATGTTATGTGTTGTTTTGTTGGGAAATAAAGTTGAATCCCCAAGAAGAATCAGCAATGTTTACAAACACTCCGTCAACTTCAATTGTGTTAAATAATTGCTTGCCTATAATATGTCTCTGTGAATTGAAAATAAGTTCTAATAATAACCCTAATAATCGAAGAAAGCAATTTTTTTTTATAGCCACCAAAATTCCATTTATTGTTTTGCCAAATGGTTATGGTCATAGCAACAAATGATCAACATGCCAACGAATTCAAATCCGTAAACATAACAAACGTTGGTTGGTGAAATATTGGAATCGATGCCACAATTTCTGCATAACAACGGATTGTGTTTGATACAAGAGACTTGTAACTAGCCACTCTATCGATTTGACAGATATATCATACATAAGTAATACCACAATTTTTTCGTCATTGATTTCTCTTTAAAATTAAAAAAATTAAAAAAAAACCAACGAAAAATACATCTCCCAAGAATGAGTCGAGTGTGTAGATACATTTGCATCGATTGAATTCCTGATGCACACATATACATACATACGAACACATCCCTGTAATGAAAGTTCTGATTTCCTGCGAAAATAGCCAACACCACACCACCGCCATAGAAAGTTGCTTGCGATTAAGAGAATTAATCAATACTTAAAATTTTAGAAAAGCCATGCAGCAACTGCTGGGTGTGTATCTACACAGAAAACCACCCAACAACTGCAGGGTGGATTCTGTGTTTTAAGAGTCACAGATACTTACATGGGTATGTACATATTTCAGCCCTTCTACACGCCCTCGCTTGTACCTGAATCAACACTGGCGTTTTTTTTTTTCTTCTTCTTTTTTTTGTATCTAAAATAGAGCTCGAGGATGTGTTCCTTGATCAATATGTGTAGTAGAGGGAAGGAATGGCAACCAAACTCTGGTGGTGTCATACAAAGATGCGTATCTACGTTAGGCTATGAATAAGAGTACTATGTAGACCCCATTTTTTTGTGTATCTGTTCATATGAATCTGAAAACCTTTGCTGCCTGTTTTAGATATGCAGAAAGACCTTTCTACTGACGAGGGGCGACCATCACAGGAAATACCTAAAGAGGCCATCATCAGGTATAAACGCTGAATTAACAAAAAAAAAAAACATACATATGTACGAGTATGTGCATATGTACTTCCCCTCATATGTGCACTGCGTGCATTTATTTCTGTTGTTTTCGAATTCAAACAAGAAGTTCACCTTTCGCTTTGTAGGCAGTTAGTTTACAGGTGTGCACGATGTGCAACAATAGAATAATTCAAGCAACAGTTGGATTGAAAGTCACAAAACTAAAATGTTAGCAAATAATTAATACTCTCATGTCTCGACTGACACACGTGCTGCAAAAAAAAACTAACTGAGGGATATCGTTTTAAATCGTAAAATATTTGTTTGTTTGGATTTCATTTGTTCATATTGATATACGCGGTTATGAATTTATTTTACTTGATTGGGGATTTCAAGAGATACATATGTATACATAATGGAATCAGTGTTTTATTTTTTAAATTTCTTCTTTTCTACGGAAGTAAGCGGTGACAGCCACTGCTAGATCAGCTACAAGATTTAATTCTTATGTTAGAAAGACTTTAAAGTAGAGCATGATGAAAATGTAATGGAAAAATAATGTAAAGTGTGTTAAGAATTTCAGGGATAGATAATAAAGATGTTCCCTTTCGAAACGAATACGATACGATGCTTAGAGCCCAAGTGCACTGCCACCAATAAGTTCTATTGTGCTTCGACCAGGAGCAAGATTAAGGTCTCTGACAAAGATCATTCGTGCCCTAGGTCCCAAATTACAAGTTTTTGGTAAGCTAACTAAGACTCACGCTAAAAGTAGTACTTTCCTGCTATTAGACATTCGCAAAAAAATATCTTCTGCAGACTCCATACATGTGGTTGTATTTGACAGTGTTAGTTAGGTAACTAGTTAGAGTTCTCAGATCCCCTTTTCGTAAGTAGTTGAGTGCATATGTAGTTGGCTAGCTCTATTCTTGTTGGGGTTAATAAGCATCTTGTCCTGCCCACGTTTAGCTGGGCCAATATTTGGCGAGATTTTTGGCTTCTCATTATTTTAATGCACACTGAATATTATTGAAAGGTTAGCTATTCTCGATAAACCGTCTCCCCGTTCATTTCCCTCAAAGCCTTTTCTTCCTGAGTGGCGGTTGCAGATGCAAGATTGTCAAGCAGGTTGATGCAGTTCCACACGAGATTTGACCCTCTCGTAAAAGAATTAAATGCCCTTACTGCTACCTGAAAATCTGAGAAGATTTTGAAGCGAATTCCATCTGTGGTTGGTTGAAGAATGTTGGGTGACTTTTCAAACTCTGCCGCAAGCTGTAAACTAGGACAATGGGGTCTAAGCTTCAGTATTGTCATTTTCCAACCATTTAGAGCCATCTTATTTCCTTGTTTCTCCATTCTAGGCTTTCACCAACTACGACGTTCAATTTCCTGTAGAATTTGAACTTGTAGTGCTTAATGCCTGGTATCTCGAGAATTGGCTTTCTCTGAAGCTGCCTATGGAATTTGTTGGACTTCGGATAGTGGGACCTTCATCGGATGGGCCAAAATCTAGAAGTTGACACAAAGTTTTGGTAAAAATTTAAACCAAAACAAACGCGTTCGGGCAACATTGTTCTACAGGGAGGACAATCTTTTCTAAATCTATGAAATTTGATCGCGGTTGAATACAGATGGGACATACGTCCACAACAGTCCACAAACTACCTAGCGAAAGGTTAGCTTTCACTTTGTCAATTTCCCTTACCATTACTGTCAATTCCAAGTCCATATATCGGCAAATTTTAAACAACCTCATTGACAAAATGTCAACTTCAAACGCCTTATTAGAAGAAAACAATGTTGAACCTTAAGATCGCATATTTGTAAAGTGAATGTACGCTACATATGAATATTGAACTCTCAAATCACAAAACAAAAGGGGCCCCATCCCAAAATAATTCCCACCCATACACCTTCAACCTTCGATGTCACATCAGTGTCGCCCAGGTGAGAAAGGGAAACTTTCCTTAATCGCAAGATGATTTCACCTTATCAGAACTCAGCTATTGCTTCGAAGATGCAAATGTGAAGGTTAAGACAACACTTAAACTCTCAGAGTCTACCACTCACCACCGCCTGTGCGCGGTGCGCGCAGCCCAATTTATTGTATCTCTCGAGGAAACAAAATTTGGCAACAAGGCCCCAAAAAATTATACACAAAAGCCATCACCGTCATTCCAATACCACCAGAGAGCAGAGCTGGAAGGTGGAGACAGTGAAAATTTTTGTTTCATGGTTACAGTTACCGAAAGCTTGGATGGTGGTATATTCAATGTGGCGGCATAAACTTTCATAAAAAAAAAAAAAAACAAAAAAAAGATTTCGTCATAAAAGAGTATCAAATATAAAGAAACGTAATAAACTATAGCAACAAAAACTACGATACACAATATAAAGGCAAACGATTAAACTGGTTTCTATAATATGTTTACCGATGACGAAGCAACAGTCGCCGCCACGCTGTACGCGGAGTACACAGGTTACCAAAAAAATTAACATTCACGACGTTCGACATTGTCTTTGGTTTTTTGTGTTTTTTTTATTTGTTTCGAACCCGGAGGTTGAAGGTGTATGAGTCTCAGGTATTGAAAGTGGATGACGAAAATGTGGCAATTTTCGGTGCAATGTTTGCCATCATTTGACTGATGACGATGGAGGAGGAGGAGGACTAATGAGGATACAGATTATATTCGCTTTAAAGTGAAACTTCGTGATCGCTGTTTTAGTAGCAAAATGTGAATTTAATTAATGTTTGCTTGATGGTTAATAATGGGAGTGGCATTAGCATTTTTTTTTCTTTATTGTAAGTAGATGTGGGTATTTCTATCAGGAAATTGACGTGTTTGTCGTTTAACTTGGGTTTACCAGGTACCTAAATCTGTGACTTGAAAGTTAGTTTACAAATTCGGGGAAATATTCTACAAGTTGCTGGGGATTATGGTTTTCGTAATAGTTAATTTTAAGACTACTACAAATGGCTGTCTACAGGGAATCTATTCCATTAATAATAGTCACTGTATATTTGGAAATGTGAATGGCCAACACATCGCTAATCGGGATGACAGATTTTGTTCTAGAGGCCGCTAGATTCGTTAGCGACAAATCTGTCATTCCGGTGCAGAAGTATTCTAGCAGCTAGATTAGCGCCGGTTAAAATTAACAATTGCACCAGATTTTCGAAGAGAATAGACTCAAAAGAAAGTTGGTAAGGTTGCCCGATCTGTGTTGGGTTTGTTTACTTCCTCGTTCAGGGTTTCCTATGAACACAAATTTGTGTAGCAGGCTGACTAAACGACTGCTCCTGGATGAAAATTTGAAATTGCCATGATTCTTAGAAAATGCTGTAGACTTATTGGCATTCTTAGGAGGCGTTTTGCTTTTTGAAAGAATCCTAACATTCTAGGCAGAATATTTATCTGTATTGTGTGCAGGTTTTCGGTGCTGATATGGTGGATGCTGTTTCTGTACCACTGTCTTCACTGAAGCACATCCTCATATTACTTCGGAAAGAGAGAAAAATACACCAGCAAAATCGCCATCCAACAAATATGAATTAATCACCTTTCCTCCTTAAGCACTACACCAACCCGTAACTTTAAAAAGAGGATGGCTCTTCGTGCAGCGTTATAGGCGGGTTTTCAGTGCTCCAGAAGCGATAATTTTGCTTATTCGCGGGGAAGTGCTCCTCGCCGAGGTATATAGTAGGAAGCCTTGACTGCAATTTACACGCAAATGGGGGTTTGCTAACAAAAGCTGGCCTCTTATACCAAAATTCGCTGCTGTCTATTCAAGCGACTCATCGTCTGCTTGCTCTTGGACATCTATATTCACGATCCTATCGATGTTCAGAATGAGTAGAAACCATATCAAAAATATTGACACAATTATTCCGTGTCTAAGAACAGTCATAATTCGTCTGTGTATTCTGTTTCTGTCTCTTACACAAATGTCAAAGTTGCGATGTCTTAAAAGTCCATTTGCGCCTTCCGACTAAGCAGTGACTTTTAAGAACTCAATCCAAAAGGGAACTTTGTACCAATTCCATTTTACGACCTTTCAATCTCATATTTTCATGCCTGATATCCAATCCAATGAGTCCAACTAACCTTTATTTAGGCAACCAAACTAATGTTTGAAATTCCCCCAAAGTCACGTGTTGATTGTGTCAGTTCAGAATTGTTGCTTTTGTAGTGACTCAATACTAGGCTCGTTCGTGTACTTTTTGCACTAAAATTGTAGATTGTAGATTATCAAATTTCGAAGAGTGTAGAGTATCAAATTTTCAGAGAAAGCTAAAATTACGAAAAAGTAAAGGGACGGGTTGAACAAGAAAAAGTTGAAAATACACTGGTTTGACAGCTTTGACAGTTTTCATAAAACAGCCCACAGAAATTTCTTGCACTAAAATTCGTAGCATGGGGAATTTTCTTACTCTCTCGTGAGTTCTCTCTTCTGTGAAAAATTACGAAAATTCTCCGTACGCGAACAGCTTTTCGTAAAAATTCGTGAAAATTCGCTGTTTTAGCAGAGTACGCGAACAGACCTACTATTGTAGGATATCTTGAACAAATTGCTAAGATATAGCACTTCCACTATATGTTTTTGCCAGTTCGATGTGTTCTCATACGGCATACAATTTTTGGATTTGTACGAGTCACATATTCGTCAGAATTTACGTAAATGGTTTTACATCTTTCTATATTGTGACAACCCACAGACGCGTTCATTTTTATCTGACAGATTGTCAAAATTTATTCGTTTTTTGGTTATGTACAAAATGAGTCACTGTGATTTTATTTTTCGTTTTGTGCTAGTTGGGAATTTTTGAAATCTATTTAAGATGTCAGCCGTGTAAATCCGCCATAACCTTACGTGCTTGTCACGTTTCAATCCCTTAAACTCAGAACGCAATAAGTATTCAAATCTAACCCGAATAATTAAATGCCATTTGCTAACAAAGAAAATACATATGTACATACAATCATAAGTTTATGAAAGCAGTTATATTTATTTAGCCGGTTTTAGAAGAACCTTATTAAAGCTTGTTTTTATTTTTATTAATTCTTGCAGAGAACTACAGGATGGGACACTGAAAGATATTGGCTTAATGGATGGCTCCAAGATCATCCTAATACCTAATGTTGAAACCGGATTGTTGGTAAGTTAATTACAAATGATTTGTTGCTAATGATGACTGGCTTTGTTCAATACATATGCGTAAGAATAAATATCACGAGATTCAAAACGAATCATTTCTTCAACTTGACATTATCGTGGTGAACATGCCACCACCACTTGAGAATAAATGAATCATTACCGCGGGCGCACAACATTGTATAAGTTCAATATGGAATAGTGGAAGAATCTATGACGACATATAATTGCTGCTTGTGGCAGTCTTGGCCCCTTTCGTCTTTCTTTCTTGCGTGGTACGTGACTCTCATATAAGTACCGTTTTCAATTGCTGCTTGCCCCGCTGTACTGTAAGCATCATTAGCGTTAGTTTTTCTTCTTCTAATCGTTTGTGCTGCCGCACTTGCGTCTTGTTGCGCGCCCGCACCACAAGCCTCTTACATACGTAAACACATGGGGTCCAATGCGGTGATGCGCTTTGCGTAGAGGCGCAAAAAAAAACACAGTTAAGCGTGCGGCTGATGAGACTTTTCGGGCGTGGAAAAAAGTATGTCACTATGATGAGAAAGATAATAAAAAGATGAGGTATCAAGGGGGAGAAGAGCACTGGTTTGAGACGATTCTCCATTTTTGCACATGGCGCACGTTGCACACGCGTACTCGAGTACTCGATGAGATGTAGTTGGATTTAATTTTGTTGCCACGGGCAACGATATGACTGGTAGCCGCTGCTGTATTATAGTCTATGGCGAAATTGGAGCAGCAGATGATGTTTTCTTTTTCATCTGCTTTGGTTGGCAACTTTGCGGTAAATTATTTGAATTTAGGAATTTATTTTAAGCCTTGGTGGTTGATGTCAGTTGACAGTATCTACTTTAGAATACAAAATTCCAGATTAGTGTTTGGAAATTTATTTAAGTACGAGTATATAACTTAGACCGGTCGAAAAATGTATGAGATAAAGCTTACTATCAAAAAGTAGTTAAATAATTCCTAAGCTCATCTTATCTTTTGGACACAACTTAACCTACTATCGCCAACAAAGTTTTGTGGTTCCTAGTCTAGTTATAGATACTGGTGCAAAGAAATATTGCTGCCAAAATGAGAACACGTTAAAATTTATATATACATTCCTCCTCCATTTGCCTTCCAACACGATCACAGCCGCTCTGACCAATCAACTGTGCATGGAATATTGGTCCCTGGTCGGATAAGGTCTGGGTTAAAAGATTCAATATTTGGGCATCAAATAGCCCCCTAAAACGGATCAAAGTTTGTAGTCCAATGCCGTTTTTGAGTCAGTGTTAGGTGGCTTTGCGAACTAGAGCAAAATCTTGTTGGAATATCTACGGCTTGTTAGCGAACGTTGTTCGGCGTCTGTCCTTCGAGTAGTTTTTCGAATGTAACTATGGATAAGCGAGTGTCAAATCTTCTCTGATAATAGAGGATTTTCTTTTTTAGGTTAGAGTAGAGCCTGAGTAGAGATTTTCTTTTTTAGGTTAGAGTAGAACCTGGGTTGTAAAACAAATTCATGTTCCTGTTTTAGCTCTGACACATCAGACCTTCGGTAAATTGTTTATTTTTTGCTTAAACACTGTTCAGTGCTCTGCTCTGAAAGAAAAAAGAAAAACGTCTAATGTGCGACTAGTATTTTTGTGAAATTTTGTAGTATATCCTCTGAATCGATTTAACCGCCTTCTTCCAGCAGCATTACTGAAGGCGAAATACAATAACACAATTATCGATAGCGTCCCATTCCATGAGTAAACAACTGAAATCAAAGAAATGTTTACACGGAAATGTTTCATAAACGATACAATCAACAGGAAATGGATGCGTTCACCATGTATGAATATTAACTACCATATTAGGTTGTATTCAAATGTCCCTTTTAATTTATTATTTTAACTTTTTCCTTATAATTAACATTCGTTTTAGTGAATTAGATCCTTATGGTAAATCATTTAGGTAAGCTTAGTCTTTCTCTTAATTTATATTAGGCTACCCTTGAATAAGATTAGCAAGCGGTCAATTATCATACAATTATATTTCTGAAGAAAATTTGATGCGTGTTATGCATCTATTAGCACGTGTAAGATTTGGTTATCGATCAAGTTGCTATGTGAATTGAATTCCATATGTGGAAACCTTGTTTTACTGTATTACGTCGTATGCTGCGAAACCGGTGTGTCGGGCGCCGTAGTTGCCACAGTTTGATTTTACAGCGTCTTCAAATTTTGTCTATGGCATTGGTAACAGTATTTAGTGATGCTATGTCTTTTGTATATAGACTGAAGCTTCTATTCCGATTGCTTCTCAGCATATTTAGATGATGAGCAAAGTAGATAAACTTTCAAATCTTTGAGGCAAAAGCATTCTAAAACGTGCACCTTTAAGCGATGTTGAACTAACTTTATGCTATTTTCTGACCAATCACATTGAATAGAACTAAAGAGAAAGAAAAATTTGTCTGTTTGGGTGACTTTGCTCCAATCACGGAATACGTTTTACCGTGCTCTGTCAGATTCTGCTTAAGCATTTTGACCACCATCTTATCTTAACGTTCAGTGTTTGCCCATTTTGATCCTCTGTCTGGTTTTTCATTAACTTTCCCAGTTTTTTTTGCTAAACTGCAAAACCTAGCTTACCACTTTAAAAGACAGGCTCGAATATATTTTTTCGTAGTCATCGTTATTAAGTCCGTTCGCGTACCCTCCTAAAACAGCGATTTTTTTTACGAAAATTTACGAATTTTTACAAATAATAGCTGTTCGCGTACGGAGAATTTTCGTAGTTTTTCCCAGAAGAGAGAGCTCACGAGAGAGTAAGAAATTTCCACCATGCTACGAATTTTAGTGCAAGAAATTTCTATGGGCTGTTCTGTGAAAAATGTCAAAGCTGTCAAACCAGTGTATTTTCAACTTTTTCTTGTTCAACCCGTTCGTTTACTTTTTCGTAGTTTTAGCTCTCTCTGAGAGAATTTTACCCCCACTCTTCAGAATTTGATAATCTACGAATTTTAGTGCAAAAAGTACTACTAAACTGACAGCGTGAATGGAAACGTCAAAAATATTTAGAGTATGCCCTAAGTTTCGAAATGATTCCATCTATGTACTAGATACAAAATTCAAGTAAAAAACCATAAAACTGAATCCTTTTTTACAAAGTATTTATCAAAAATACACATGGAATTTCAATGAAATAGTTAACACAGAGCGCGTGTCTAATTCTTTCCCGCACGATGTAACCGCAGTTCATATCTTGTTTACTTGGTAATTGTATAATTGTTTAGTTAATTATAACCCAAGTGACTCGACATTTAAACGAGAATTACAACTATGTCAGTGTAGCCTTTCGCACAAAACTTGTGAATGAAACAAAGTGACTAATGACGTATTCTGGTTTCCTGTCAGCTGAAAGTAAATAGAAAATATATGTGTTTACTTCTCTGTGATAAAGAATGGGGAAGTTTTAAAAATCACTCGAAAAGTCCAAGAATTTGAATTGATTACTTCGCTGAATAAGTATATTCTTGCCTGTTGCTATTATAACTTTTGTACTATTAGTAAGTGTTTACTTATCTAATCACCTGTTATTGATTCTACAATTAAATGATTTTACCATTGTTTAAAGTTACAACTTGCTAGTCAGATAAATAAACAAACAAACAGTGTAAATAAAGTGTCAATTAATTATATTTTTAGATCGATTGATTCAGCACTCGTCTCTGAGAAAAAATTCCCCACCGGTACGAATAAATACCAACAATTATCACAACATTGACAGCATTGTTCATCTATCGTATGAATTTATTTGCTTGCGTCAACCCCCCTATAGTGGATCTTTATTCATTTGTTTTCTCTTTTTTTTTGTTTCTAAAAATATCAACAAATTTCTTTTGTTTAATTCTTGTTGTACTTTGATTGTTTTTATCCGCCCAGAATTGTGGCGACAAATTTTTTTTTATAACAAAACCGAACAGACTAAGTAAGAGATGTCATCATTTGGAAACGAAACAATTTACACGAATACATGATGTGGTATGACAGTAATTACATCACGACCGCGATTTATACACGTTCAGTTAAATATAGTCGGTGCGAATAATTAAAACCACAAATTTGAGTGTTAACATGTACTGAGTACAAAGGTGCGTATAGTCTGCAGGATAGGAATTGTTTTCATGAAAAAAAACTTGTAAAAGGAGATCTACAAAGTCTGTCCGTCCTAACTTGCGAATCGCTACAGTATTTATATCTGACATCTGTATGTCACGATTGTAGGAACAAGTGGATGAACGGCCTGACATTTCCCGATGTTTTGAGATAGTGACAGTTCAAGATCTTTAGTGCAGCAACTCAACCGTCAAAAAAATTTGCCGATTAAGCAGCTTGAGTCATCTCTTATTTTTATCGAAAAATCGTGCTCCTTGGCAAGACTCACTTACCGTGTTTAGACTGAAGCAAATGAGACTCAAAAGTGTAAGTTCACAAACGCGAAACTTGGGCTCAGAATAAGGATCATCCTGACAATATAATTGAACGTTTTAAACAGTGGAGATTTCTTTAAAGAAAGGGTGTACCTTTTTTTATGAACTTTAAAGACAAAAATGTTTGTAAAGATGATACATTTTTAGTAAAAATTCATGCAGTAGAGCTCAAGTTTCTTTTTCCCTTTTCTTACCATTTTTCAATCCTCGATTGTGACGAAATTTATAAAGAGTCAAGACTGTACTTCTTTGACGTTTCACAGTGAGTAAGCATTTTACGAAGGCTTTGCAGGATTGTGTTTTTGAAGTAACACCAAACATAATGGTTTCAATCCCCTAAAACCAGTTCAAAACTCGCTGGAAAAAATAAGAACAAAAGGCTATAGACTTCCACATACCTCCAATAATCTTTCCCTCACCTTTCTTCGTGATCAGTCTTACTATCTATTGTTTAAAACTTTATACATCACCGCATTCAGTAGCGTGCAAACCATTGTTCAAAAAGTCACCCAGCTTATATGACGTCAGATATTTGGCACGTGTATGAGAGCTTTTCAAAGTTTCAACTGGCAATATTGTGACAGACCATACGTCAGTATCCATGCCAGTATCTAAACATAAAGATAATGCAATCGGCGCTTTTTATCTTTATTTCGTCTACGTGGTTGGTGCCTGAGAAAAATTCTGACATTCCTGCAAAAAAGAAAAAAAAAACGGAAAATAAATAAATAAATAAATAGCTCTCTCCAGAAACAAAAGAACATGAAAGTCGAAAGTGAAACTGAAACTGATAGGAGTGAAAACACGTTATTAGTAAAGTTTATCAGTAAATGGGTGCCCTTATCGCTCAAAAAAAAATGCACACACGTAGCGTTTCTATTTATGATAGTCTATTCCTAATTGTACGTCGCAATAGCGCCGTGCTTCTTTCTGAAACTGATCATTGCGCGGCATCGTTTTTAGTTGAATTGAAACAAAAAATAGCTTTTTGCTTTAATTTGCCAATTTTTTTTTTTATTGTTCGAAATGCTGTCCGAGAAAGTGCGTATAACTAAGAGGAAAACTTTTTTTTTTGTACCACCAATTGGCCAAAGAGATTTTAGTACCTGTTGCTATGCACGTTTGCATCTGATATCGAAAAATTCGGAAAAAAGGCGTTCAAACTGAGCGCTGTTGCTATACGCCACACATGCGTGGTCATACTTTCACTTTCCTCCTCTAACGCATTCTTATTTTTGTATTATTTTTGTTTATTTCTTTTGTTTTTTTATTAATACAAATTCAAGGGGCTAAACAAAAATTATGAGTCGGTTTTTTGTTGTTATTTTTGGCAGAGATGAGTGTGGTAAATTGTAAATTGATTCTTTTTGTTGTTGCACACAGTCATAGAGGAATTATAATAGTCATAGAGATGTATGAACGCATCACATTCTTCTGGGTAAGAGATGTGGGAAGTTTCTTTGTTGCAAATGCTGCTCAGCTAAAATATGTTTATTTCGAGAGGAAATTTAGTTTATTTTTATTACGGTTGAGGACTATTTTTATAATTTTGTGGGTGTAGCTAGTAGTTGCCATCACCGGCACTGGTTAGATAAAAGTTTTACAAGATTAATGAATGAATTTTTAAATTTAGGAAACTGCTGAATAGTTTACAAATTGAGGAGCGAAAAATGAATAGCGGCAGGAAGTGGTGTTTATATAATTTTAGAAAGGCATTTTGTTTTGTCTATTTTTACAACTAATGCACAGATTCTAGTTTTGTAATTTGTGTTCTGGAGGTAGCTTTCAAGTAGGCTCCAATTGCAAAGGTTGCTCTACTGGAATCACTAGTTATGTCCGTATTCCCTTTTGCGTAATAGAGCCTCTTAATCCCTGTGAGCGTTTTCTGAAAAAATTGCCTCAGCTTTATTAGTCCTTGGATTGGCAGGTCCCATTGCATCGCGTGGTTAGCTATACACCTGTCACCTATTCGGATACAGTTTGGGCAGACAACAGCTAGGATACTCTCCAGCTTTGCAAGTATGTTTTCCGGATGAGAATGACGCTGTTTGTAAAGTATTCACTAGGTATAAGTGGACTTGGTACCGCTGTGGACGTGCTGACAAGCCAGCTTCTCTCATTGCAACCCTTCGTTTACCGCGTTGGGGATGAAAGGGCTCGTCCATAGTGAACCCGCTTTCTGCTTTTAAAAGTTTAAAAAACGCTTCTACTAAAAAGAATTTGTAATAATTGCCGACGCACGTAACCAGCTTTCTAGGGTTCTTTTTGACTTCTTAGTATGAACTTAGTAGATGGCAATCATTCACTATGACTTTCACTTTCTAGAACCAGGCTGGTCCTGGCGTTATTCTTCCTGTAAATCATTTAAGTGAGAAAGCATGGTTCACCAAAGTTTCTTATCACTGCCCGCACTGGGATCCTTTTTCTCTTTTTTTTTTTTAAGTTTATAAACAATTTACTTATACAAATTTTTGTTTGTTTTGTTTTTTTACAGGCACAGCGACCAGAGAACACAGTTATGCAAGCCCTGGAGTCATTAAATGACTCACAAGTTAATGATTTTTTAAGCGGCAAAACACCCCTCAACTTGAGCATGCGCTTAGGAGATCATATGATGCTTATACAACTACAATTGAGTACTGTTAATCCTGCAAGTCCCTCATCAAGCAGCACGAGCCGTTCGCGTTCAAGTCAACGAAGTAGCCGTTCTTCAGCCAATCAAACGCAAAGCACACAATTAAACCCCAGTAGCAGTAATAGCAGTAGCAGCAGCTCTAGTAATCATACCCACCATCATTATCACCATTCATCGGCATCTAGAAAACTAGATGTAGACGCAGCCACAGCACCAGTAAGCACAGCTTCAAATGCACTTGTAGATTCAAATGCAACACCAACAACAGCAGGTACTTCTGTTGGTACAACAACATCGCGAATGGCAGCGTCAAATCTTCAGCAAGGATCCTCACTATCGCATTCCCAAATCCGGACCCCTGGAGGGAGGGATTTGAGTTCGTTCTTAACGAAACGTGATTTTGAGAGCCTACAAAATATAGTGAAAAGTATATCGATGGCTCAACAAAAGCCTTCGTCCATACCGCAGGCGGTAGCAGCTTCAACATCTGCAAGTACGTCTTCATCAGCATCGATGGAGGTGGTGAACGGTAGTAGTAGCGTTGTAGAGACAAAAGCAACAAATTGCTGTGCACCTGTTGCATCAACTTCATACGCACTGATGGAACAATCACCGATAAAATCTCTGTCAAATTTGGTCTCCAGTCCCATAAAGACAACTTCTATAAAGAACATTCCTATTAGTAATCACCCCAAGTACACATCAGAGTTACCTAGTGGGTCGACAAGTCAAACAGCCACCGGTAACAGCACTAGCACCTGCTCAGACCCTATATCCGCAAAGTTAACTTCTTGTTTATGCACAAGATTGAATAACAGCAGCAAGAGTTGCGAAGTTAACCCCTGTCAGTCGCGTAGCGAAGTATCAAGTGCTGATTTCTCCACCGAGCGTACACTGGTCACCAGCACACCAAATTACAAATTGAATTCCAGTGGCAGTAGTCAGTCTTCGTCAGCGACGTCGTCGTCCTCCTCAGCCTCAGTATCATCGACTGCATTGTTACACAAAACAGCAAACAATCCAATCGTTCGATCAAAGCACCGGCATCATCATCATCATCACCACCACCATCATCACCATTTCCATCACCACGGGGGTAGTAGTAGTAGCAGTTGTGGAACTGTGCGCAAAACTCCACCTGCAGAAGACAGTAATAATTCAGATGAAAAAATCAACTCTGTTACGGATGCTAATGATAGCGCGTTGTCTTTATCTACGACATCGTCGCAGGAAAATAGTAACAATAGCGCCAGCAGCTCAAACGATTCCACAACTTCAGCAATTGAATTGGACGATTCTGGAATTACAGTGACTGATACACGCACCCTGGCAGAAGCGTCGAGAAATCTAACACAAACTCTCCGCAAACTTTCAAAGGAGGTTTTTACGAATAAAATCGATCTGAGTAATGAAGAAATTGCGAGAAAGAGCAGCTCTGGAGCTGTTATTGAATCAATGAAAAATCACGGAAAGGGAATCTACTCGGGAACGTTTTCGGGTACTTTAAACCCAGCACTGCAGGACAGGTATGGGCGACCAAAACGTGACATATCCACAGTCATACATATTCTTAATGATTTGCTAAGCGCCACACCGCAATACAGCCGTGGAGCTAGAATAAGCTTTGAAACACCATCAACATCGTCCTCCAGAAGCAAGCAGGTAAGTTCGTTTATATATAGTAATTGTTCATTTGAATTTCATTCGAAATCATGCAATGCATTTGAGTTGGCACTCCAATTCACTCTTTTATTTTTTGTTTATTTCTAGTCATCGTCCAGTAAACCACAGACGCCGTCAGTATCCTCAGAATCGACTTGTGTGAAATGTTCCGGCAACAGTACATGTGCATATGGCGAATGCACTGGTCACTATTCCACGAAGACGCTGACAACGCCCAACTCCTGCTCTGATACGGAAAAAATAAATTCATTGTGTGAGTGTACCGATCTAACCCCTTCAACTAGCACTGGTGCACCCTGTCCATCTATCGATTGCACTGACACAGACGAGCGAAACCTTTGTAAATGTCGCTACCTATTTCCAGGTGGACGCCAGCGCGGCCAGATGTGCCTCAAGTGCGCAACGGACATGGTCA
The DNA here is from genome assembly GCA_949716465.1 of Chalcosyrphus nemorum. Classification (NCBI taxonomy): domain Eukaryota; kingdom Metazoa; phylum Arthropoda; class Insecta; order Diptera; family Syrphidae; genus Chalcosyrphus; species Chalcosyrphus nemorum. Next base: position 38,020,557 of record OX454332.1, read on the forward strand.
ACAACAAAACCAAATTCAAGTTGGACCAATTGCGACTAGTCATGCAGCAGCGTAAGCAGAAGCGAGAAGCACGAAAACTCAAAGGTGCTCCCTACGGAGCCCGTGTGGTTACAACCAGCCCAGCAGCAGCAGCAACAAGTACAGCATCAGCAACAGCAAGTACAATTGCCCCGCTTGCTTCGCCCAGTGAAGTATCACCCAATCACATTGTCGAAGAGGTAGATACAGCCGCTTAAATTTAGACATGCGGCATAAAAGTAGTCTAAGTAAAATTATTTGATTTTTGTACAAATCGGGGAAAAAAAACGGAAATGAAAAAGGGAATATATAAACGGACTATTCGATAACGGAAACAAACTTTGACATAAAAAAATACATTATATATATATAAAATTAATTGTTGATTTCCATTTACATACATAAACACACAAATATTTGTTAATTGAAGCAATGGTTTGATTTTCCTATTTTTTTTGTAGCAAATAACAATTCATATTTCCAGAGCCTAGTTGTGAACTTTTTTTTTGTCCTAGCATTTACTACATTTTTAAATCTTTTTATTATAAAAATTATAAAATAATATTATCAACTCTAACCAGTTAAATTAGTTGTTACTTTTTTATTTGGACTTTGAAGGCAGGTTGACGGAGTTTTTTCGTTTAAGTGCACTTTTATTAATTTCTTCTGTGTTCAAAATAATTTGTTTTACTATTATTATATTCTATCAAAAAAAAATAATGATTTTTTATTTGCTTTAAATAAATTTATTGTGCGAGTAGACATAATATTGCTTTTAAAACACCCTAGAATGTAATATTTTTTAAAAATATTTAATTTTTTTATTTTTCTTGGGGCCTTTTAATGATGTAACTCGCATTAAATAGAAATAGCACAACCACCACATTCTTATTTAAGCTATTATATAAATTTAATTTTTTTTCTTGTTAATTTGTTATGGAATAATACGAGAATACGTATATTTTTAATTTTAATTTGATAGCTTTTAAAGAGCTTTGTTGAAACAAGCAGCGCCTATGCAAATTTATTTTGTTTTTGATAAATGTAATAACTTTAGAAAAAAAGAAATCAAACTATGAAACATTTTACTTAGTTTAATAATTTTATTTGATTTTATTTTACGTTTTTTTTTTTTAAATCATGTAAAAAAAGAACGGGTTTATTATTTGTTCGCCTTTAATTTTAGTTTTATTTGGTATAAGAAAATATACACAAAACAATTAAAACTTTAAACTTTTTGTTTTTTTTTTTGCTTATGCTTTTCAATTTAAATTAATTAATTAATTGAGGAATTTTATTTTGTTTAGGTTATAGAACTTTCGAAAAAAATTCCCTCTCAAAGAGAGAAGTTATAAAAAAGCAACACCACGTGTCCACGAGATGCAAATATTTGGGACTATATTTCAGACATTTTTTCTTTCTAAAGGAGGAAAATTGCTATAAAACTTTTGATTTCCCGGGTGTACGCTGTATCAATATAAACAACAAAATAACTACATATTTGTGTACATTGTAACAGAAAAATGGCATGAACATTAAGCAGCAAAAAAATATCCCTCTTTCGTTAGTCTAAGCGAAGTAAGTTTGCATAGCATTCATATGCCTTGTGCGCGTCAACTGCTTGCAAAACTTGCGTTTATGAATTCACCCAAATTCACAGCTTGTCAAATTTCATTCAATTTACTATAGAACACAAACTCTGAAGAGCTGCAGTGTTTTTACAATTAAGAACTCACCCTAACGCGTAACATCTTCAGTCTCATGAGAACCCCGTAAAAACTCAATTTTTCTTAGCATAAATGAAGTTTTTGCACTAAGTTACCATAAAACTTAGACCTTTTGTAACAAAGGTATTTTTTGCAGGTTATTGAATTAACAACAACAAATTGTGCATACAGCATGGCCGAATCAAGTGCTGTCAAGCAATTTGTTGTGAGCACTTCCTTCTATAAGTTTTCCGAGAAATTTCTTTTTGCAAAAATATGAGTTCTGTCAAATGGTTGTCAAAAACTGTCGAAAAAGTGGGCAGCTTTCTTGTTCAGTTCGTTCCCGTACTTTTTTTTTTGATATTTGTCTTTCTCTGAGAGAATTCTACCCCGTTTCTTAGAAATTTGACTAGCTGCAAATGTGAGTGCACAGATTACGGGAACATACCTACTGATTTCATTGGTTTCATAAACCAGCTACAAAAAAATACTTGCACTAAAATTTGCAGCATGAGACATTTTTTTTTTTCATCTACGAAAAAAACAAAATTTGACCCAAGGATGGTTTCGTAAACTTTCATAAAATTTCCCTGTTTTGGCAGTGTAGAGGAACAGAGTTTAATGAATTAACATTGGAAGCTTCATTTTCTTTACATAAAATTATTCTTCTGTATACCAAAATTTACCATTTGATCAATTTTAAACAATTACGTCCAGAAAGAATCGATACTTTAAGCCACAAATAACCTATATTAGATATTAGATCCACTTCGGGAATCTTCTCCCTAGCCTACAAGCTTAAGTTTTCTCCCTAACCTTTATTGTCGTTGTCGGCCACGACTCTAAAAAAAAAAACGACGCGACTGTTTGGCATTAGCGATAACATAAGCAACAAAAATCGTCTAAAATGTATGTGGAATGTAAGAGTTGCATCGTTTTAGTTAAGCAATGTGAAATTTCCAACGCCTCGACTCGACAGATACCGCCAGTCATTTCGACAAACGAAAATCGAAAATCACTAAAAACATTCTTGCTCACCAGTGTCAAAAGCTTGCAGGTTAGGGAGAAGATTCCCGAAGTGGAATATCCCTATTTGTACCTTAAGCCAAAGTTTTGGTAAATTGAAATGCCGGAGTTTTCATTTCAAATTTTCAATCACAGCTTATTTGCACTGTAATTCAAGTGTGACAATCGCAGTTAGAAAAATGACTGGGAAATTGCTATTTGGTCACTCTATAGGTAGTCTCCATCCATATTAGTTCCACAACCGTTTTATTGGTAAATTGCAAGCTAGTTTACTTTTAATCGAAGAATTTTGTCCAGTGATGAAGCTTATTACTGGATGTTACATCAAAAAATTGAGGCTCACTAGGTCCCATTCGTGATAAATGAATATAAATTTGAAAGATCTTTGCATTGAAATTACTGGAGACACATTTTTGTAATTCAGCTTTTTTTCGCGTGTAATGAACTAGTTTCTAAGTTGATTGAATCAGTCACATTACTGAGCCAGTTGTGTCACATGCAATCTTCATCTTTAACCCCTCCTGACATAGGATGAGGTTTATGTCCTATGAAATAGCTTTTGCATTTCTCTATGCGGTAACAGATCGTATGAGTAAAGTTCACATAAATTGGAAGTACTGTTTTCGGCAAGAACTCTAGATATCAATTAATTTTGATATTACGATGATAGATCACTGGAGAAAGTAGATCTGCCAATTCTCCCTGTCTGTTTGTTTGCATGTGACCACAGGCAGGATAAACGGCTTAACCGGTTTGTAAGGTCATTCGAGGTTAAATTGTATAACTTTACTTTACTCTTCTTTATTAGAAAATATATTTTACGACTTAATAGTTAAAAAAACCTTCTGTCAGCGACAATATCACTCAACAAATAATTCGTCAATACAAATTATTCTCAAAAGCCTCTGCCCTCGGAAACAGGATGCAATTTTAAGTCGCTTTTATAGGCACGTGCAGAGGTGTGAAAAGCCATTTCGGTCGAAGCCCTATATGAGTTGCCCACCATTTCGAGTAAAGGAATTGGTCTCATCTTAAGTTTTCTCAGTTTCGATGGAAGAACAATTTTGGGCCTGTCAATGTAATTTCTTCCTCCAAGTCTAGACTCTAAAGCTAAAAACAAGCCATCTTTTTATCTGATCGTTAGTGGCCATTTTTGACAAAATATAAAGGCAGTCAACTGCCCATAAGGTAAAAGCCTATAAAGGGGTGACACCAAATACGTATGCCTCTTTTACATGAATCGTCAACTACTTTCGATACAACAAAACAGGCAGCCCGCAGCCCAAAGTCTAGCCGCTCCTGCCGTGATGTGCCGAGCTTGTTAATTTTTTTTTTTTGTTGCGTATAGCTTTAAATACGGCTATTTTCTAATTAATTTCTTAGTAGTTAGTCTAGGAATTTCAGCTAGAGGCTCTGGAAAAAAATTTAATACTCAAATTTCCGTTTGTGCCAATGTTGAAATCTTAGTTTATAGAAGAAGAAAAGCATTTTTGTTTATTGTTTTCCAGTTAAGTTAAAGAAAAAAACCGCAATTTCGGATCGTGCAATGAAATATAAAATATTTATATTTATTTTATAATTTTACATCTTAAAAAAATTTATTTGATTTTCTTCCCAAATGATTTTATACAAAGTGTGGAAAAATTAAAAGAGAAAAACAAAATAAAAGCGAGTAGTTGTAATATAATTATATATACATAATCTAATGGGTAAGAAATAAAAAATATATATATTATCAGAAGTAGATGTTTAAAAGTACGAACTTATGTATTTATTTTCTATTTTTATCAAAACTAGTAAAATATTTAAAGAAAACATCGTACGTTTGTACCATTAACGCTAAGAATCAATATGAAATTTCATATTATAGTAGTTATTATTTATTTTTTCGTAATTTTGAGCATTGAAAGCTAGATGGTAGATTATAATATATATAACTGATTTAAGAATTTATAAAAAAGAATATATATTCAACGCTAAGAAAATTAAATTATAAACTTATTTTACTTATGAAAAGGGTTTTTTAACAAATTTTACGTTCAAAAACTGCTAATCTTATATATTACAATAGAAAATTATACACTTATGTATGTTTCTTCATACATAACATCCAGTAAGGATAGCAAGCGTTCTATACAAATCCAGTAGAGGTACATAATGTAAAGATAAAAAATAATTTTTATTCGAAGAAGATAACAAAATGCAAACTGCTTTTGTTCAAACCAATGCGTTTCAAAACTAAAAAAAAAAAAGATGTTAAAAAAATATTCAATATGATTCATGACTGCTGTTCTATGAAAAAACGTAATTATCGTAAATAAATTTTAAATATATCTATGAATTACAAATAAAGTACATAAACGTATGAATACAAAAAAGGTAGACAAAAATTGAAAATAATAATTATGCTAAAACAATACAAAACATGAATATTACTGATACCTACTATTATTTTATAAGTTTTGTGGTCAATAAAATAAAGTTTAAGATATTGTGAAATACATAACGTGTCAAAGTGTATTCCATTCAAATTCGGTAAGTATCTGACGTGAAAGGGGTAAATAAAAGGTCTGTTCCCATACAGACTAAAACTACGAAAAATAGAGAATTACTGTTCCCGTACGTCAAAGTTTCGTAGTTTATCACCGAAGAGAGAGCTCACGAGAGAATAGGAATTCTCCCCATGCTAGGAATTTTAAGCCAAGAAATTTCTTTGGGCAAAAATATGAGTTCTGTCAAATAGTTGTTGTTATTCGCTGTAAACGAACGGGTTGAAATTTCTTGCACTAAGATTCGAAGCGTGGGGAAATTTCTTACTCTCTCGAGACCGCTCTCTTCTGTGAAAAACTGCGAAAATTCTCCGTACGCGAACAGCTTTTGTTAAAAAAAAAAAAATCGCTGTTTTGGGAGGGTACACGAACGGACCTTGATGTAAATCAATACAAAACAAAGTGACGTCTAAAAAGTGGGCAGCTTTTTTGCACGTTCCTAAGGTACCTTCGGTTTTGTGCCGCAGAGGGATTTCTTGAGAAGCTTTCTCATGACAGTAAACTCTTGGATGCTTGTCAGACGCTCGCAAGAAGTGGGGTCCTGCTTCGGATAAGGAACATCTCTTGGGTATCGTTGTGGAAGAAAGATTAGTTTCTAAAATGTGAACATGGTCCTTGACTCGAGAATAAAGGGCCATAGGGTTCTAGCCTAGATATATTAGTAAGCGAAATATGATCGTTTGATTAGAACCAGAGTACGTCGCGTAAAAACGTTGCAAAGGATGGTTTGTCTAAGAAAGAAAAGGATACAGGTCACATTCACACAGTGGGTAAGCACCAGTGAATTGGTCACAAAATCTGAAAAGGTGACATATTCATAGTTGGCCAGATAAAAAATGATGATGCGGTCCGAGAAATACATGGCGCAAAACCTTTGGGATAGAAGTACCATCACGACAACTTAGAAAGGTTGGAGAGAGTTGAGGGACATAAAGGCATGATGGCACGTGACGTAGGCGATGTAAAGGCCCTAGAACCCATAAAAGAATAATGGACATACGTAAAGTAACAACAGCATCGACAAAATTCTTGACAATTTCCATAGAACTTACGGCGGTGTTGCTTTTCTTTTACTCAATGTGTCTAATTCTTAGAGCACGTGTATAAGACCCAAAGTCTCTGTAAAAAGCGATCAACCAGTGACATCCTTCCATTTCCTGTAAAGCAACCCAACAAATGAAAAACAACCAACATTTCTTAGTTTTAATGTTACATTATTAATAATATAATTTATTTACTTTATTAATATAATGATATAATATATACACACACAAAAACATGCGCACACACACTAACTAGCTAAATACACATCGCATTAGTTATAATCAGAGAAAAGTTAATGTATACCGCACCGGTTAGAACTACAGCGTGTTTTTGTGTGCCAAGAATAGTTGACTTGTATAATATTTGATTTGTATAATAATAATAAATAATAAGAGATCTTTGACTTGACTAGCATGATTTACTTTAAAATACAGGCGGCTAGCATTGATTTAAAAGGCTTCATCAGCATTGTGGAATGTAAATGAGTTATCTATGTAGAATGCATTACCAGCGCCTGTTCGTCGTTTTATAAGTTTCGAAAATGCCGTACCGCCAAATCGACGGGCAAATCAAAATCGTATTTCGACAGGACATCTATCGACCGCAGGGAGTCCCTGAATCCAGTGCGCATAACATATGAGTTTGGGGTGTAGTATGTTTCCACCAATTCGCTGCATCCGAAAATCAAATTCAACCACTCGACCAACTGACAGGAACTGCAATAGTACAGATAAATGTTAGTTTCAATGTGAAAACTATTGTCAAATCTACTTACTTAAGACCAGCACACACAAATGCCTTAAAGTGAGCATTGTAGCTACGCTTGTAGGGACTGTGCAGTGCAATAATCATCCCAATGGTGCTGAGCAAACTTTGCTTACACGATACTGCCTGTGCTCCGACGATGTCCAAATTGAAACTCTGCGAAAGCTTACGTGCCGGTGTATTGTTATACTCGTCACCATTTTTCAAATAATAGTACTCAAGTATTAGCTCCCACGCGTGCATCTGCCTACCATTGGGACCGTTGAAGAAACTGTTATGCGATTCATCATCGTTATTCTCGAATTGTGAACTCTCTCGAGGAAATCCATTATTACGGGCTAAGAACGAAGATGAAGCTCTAGCAGCTCTATGTTCTGCGGATGATTCATGAAGGGCGGACGGATTTAAACATCGCATGAACGGTACAATTAGACTTGTAGTCGTTTCAGTTTGCGCTCGTAAGCCATGCTGCATCAATCGCTGCAAAGTAATGGCGAAATTTTTTCGCACAGCTGTTGTCAACTCTTTGTTAATTAAATTTATCGAGTCGCTACTGTTTTTATTGCAATGAGCAATTCTTTTCCTGTACTTTTCCCAATCGTAAAATTCATCATCTTCATCTGTGTCCGAGGAGGACATTCTGGCATAGAAATCAATATCTTTGCAAACTCTACTTCGTGGTTTCGGAGCCGTGGTGGACACCATTCCATTAGCATGATTAAGCGCAGCGAGTTTTCTCTTCTTCAACGTTTTCCTCATATTTACCAGTTTTTCGCGATCAAAGCTTAGAGTAGCTGCAAGTGAGGCGACTTCCTGAATGTCAACTTCAAGCTGAGCACGCAGATCACTGAAATATTTTACAAACAGAAACAAATGCAATCCATAATAAAGCGCAGTGCTGAGGGCAGCTAATTGTACTCACCCCCAGTGGTTGCCTTTTGAAGTCTTCTTAAGGGTATTCTTTTGGAAACGATCGGCCTTAAGCCCAAAATGTGTGGTGGCGAACATTTGCATTAGAACGGAGGCTTTGTCCATCAATCCGTGAGCCTTGCTGTTCAGACTTTCAGTCTTCGTGTTATGGACACTTGCAGAAGTATTTAATGGCACAGGATTTCTATCGCCAGTGCTATCAGTAGCTTGTGAATGCTCGTTGCTGTCTGCAGAAATACCTGCCTCAGAGCCGCTTGCCTTTTGACGGCTGGAAACTTTCTTCTTGGCTGCGTAGGAGTTGTATGCTTCATTTGAAATTGTTTTACCATTTTTGGGATCTTCCGAGTCGCCCTGTAGGAAAGCTATAAAACGCTCCAGATCAGTAATTTGAGTCTTCAGCTGAGCCACAAGTTGCTCTTTCATTTTTAGTGGACCAACAAATTCACCGATAGCATTTTCCACGTGATTTTTTAGGTCTTCTGATGATAACTGCGGCAAATCGGTTTCATTTACGTTCAAGTTCAATTTGTGCTTTAGTTCGTCAATAATGATCTTTTGTTTCTCCAGTAGAATGTGCTGTGGCAGCACTGGTGCACCGGATTCATATGCAAATTTCTCCAGCTCAGAAAGTTGGGATTTTAAATGATCAATAAGTTCGCATTGCCGCTTGCGAACACTTTCTAGATTGACGTCATCGTTTTCTTCTCCTGGCGGTTTGTTAACATCGAGTGTCGCCATGGGCTAGAACGATAGAACGAATAAAAGTTAGTTAAGCCAGGAATATAGAATTAATAGGAGAAAGTTTGCACGATTATGCTGATGGGCATTCTAAGCATGAGAGATGTAAGTAGAAAATTCAATTCATTCAAATTATCTTCATAAAAACGAAAAACACAAACACGTTCTTGGGTAACATATCCTTTGTCACCCAAATCTAATGAAACAAAATCTACGAACTTGTAGGTACAACATACTTTGAAAATGCGATAAATCAATAATTCTTTACTGCTACCTGTTTCGTACCAGATTCTAACTTATTGAACAAATATTGTTGCAATAAAATTAGGTGTACAATATGTAACTAGAACAACTTGATTATAGGCATTATATGGTACTATTCTATTCGTACATACGAAACTCGAAGAAGAAGCAGAAGAAACTTACCTCAGGTATGCCCCGAAATGCAAACTCTTCCAAATCCTTTAGCAGTCCATCACGCTCATCCGATGGAGCTTCCACAATCTGTCTAACCCTTAGCTGGACGTGAGCAAAGTGCGATGTTAATGCCATCAGTGAAGATGTCAGGACCTCTTGTTCTTCCTCCATTGTTTTAAGTCGATAAACATCAACAGCAACCCTAGAATCTGGCCTTGATTCCTCACCATTCGTAATGAGCTGACCTTGAGATTGTTTTACATCCGTTTCCCCGCCCAAAAGGTCTCCAGCTGGACCACATGTATCATCGTAGTTCGCTCCAAGTGGTGACCATCTTTCACTCAGCGGATGTGGTGGCTCATCAAAATCTATATTATCCTCTTCACAGCTGCTACCTTGTGTGTTCGAATCGCCTTGGGGAAAATCCAGTTCGACCACAGCTTGCTGCTCTTGTTGTTGTTGTTGTTGTTGTTGTTGTTCTTCAACATTCCCATGGTCACTGATAGAAGTTTTTACATCCTCAACAATGAGTTTATCGAAATCTTTTAGAAATTCATCGTGATTTTGTTCCTGTTGAGTTATGTTCATCTCTTAGGAATAACAAGGACACAGATGCACTTTAGATGGTTTTAACAAAGTAACTCGACCAAGAAAAAATCAATTTTATTTAATTAAATTTTTTCTGCACTCTGTCGTGTGCCCACTCGAGAAAATTTTTTGACAGTGCTAAACAAATAGCGCTACGTTCGTTTTGTTTAACTGTGAAGGATATGCGTAGAAAGGTGCTGCGCATAGTAGCACTAGGCGACGAAAAAATGTGTCTTGTACTTGGAAATATATTATAAAATGCAAGAGGCTCTGCATTGAAACTTCAAATGATAGGTGAGGACCGTGGATGAAGATGCACATGGACAATTAGTAGGTCCATTTGTGTAGCCTATCTCTATGCTTCTTGAGCTTCATCAAAAAAGGCTTTAAACAATTTCTGTAGATTTGAATTTTGATGGTAATTTGCAGGCCAGTAATACAAAATAGAGTTCAAAATCTCCAACTGAAGTAAACTCGAAAGAATTAGGATTTCAGTATGCTTTATCTGACGCTTCGCAAAAGTAGTTAGACAGCACATTCAATAGTTTAATCGGATTCGATTGTTTATTAAACCTTAATTTTAAAAAAGCCAGAAACCATAATCTTTTTATTTGCGGTATATTGCACTCCTTCACTCCCCATTAGTGTTGTTAGTGTTGCATGTTTTGCATAAATAAATTATGTTTTGTGTCTTGATATCTGTAATCGGTATAAACTAGAACTATTGCACCGTGAATGCAACGTTATTTAATAAATTTCCTTCTCTTCTATGAACTTTTGGAGTGTAAAAAATAAAACTAGTATTATATGAGATATCGAAAGAAGAAAAAAATAGTACGTGGGTTAACTAGTTCTCATCACAAATGAAATTTATGCAATACTACTGAAATAAAAAAAATTGTAGTTTTATTTCGCATAAAATTATTCACTTGAAAAATGTATTCTTCTCTTCGAACACACCCAAAAGAACACTTGAAAATTGTACTAGATCATACCAATTAGAATCGTGCCTACCATATGATTGTCATTTCGTTCTTCAAAAAATAAATAAAATTCTCAGTGCATTTTCATCAGAAAAAAAGCCGATTTTGTTTTTAATTAAAGATGAATGCAATGTCCAGGAATAAAACTCGGATACTGGGTCTTTACAGAATGCTTATCCGAGAGTCGAAAAAGTTTCCGATATACAACTTCAGGTTAGGTGTTGCTTTCCCTTATCGAATGATGTATTTCTAAATTTCCTTGATTTTTTCAGAATGTACGCATTGCGGAGGATAAGAGATCAGTTTAGAGAAAATCAATCCTTAACCGATCCAAAGCAAATTGCCGAGCAGTTTAAATACGGTGAAGAAAGCCTTGCAATCATCCGCAGACAGGTAAGATGGCTGGTGTTAAATAGCTTTGATGTAACATCTGTCTGTTTCAGGTAATCATTGGGCATTTGTATGGCTCGGACAAGTTAGCAGTAGAGAAATAGGAATAGTATGAACTGAATATTAAAGTACATGTAGTGATATAAAGAACACTTTGTAAATCAATAAACTTGTTTTAAAAACATTATTGGAATGACACTGTCGTTATACTGTATATTAAACCGGTAAGTTCCATTGTAGTGGATCATCGATCGTGAAGCCATTTTGATGTGGCGGAATATAAACTCTCAAAGGTTTCTTAAGGCACAATGACAGTAAGGTGTCTAACTGGATACTATCTACAACGCTTCACATTTCCCGAAAAAAGAAAACGGAAGACGAAATGATGAATACTAAAAAGATTTATAATTTGCATTGGTACATGCATGGTACAGTTAAGTTGGTGTGATTATATTCCTTTGTTTATACAGAGGTATGAAGTGGATTGTGTTCGTCCTCATCTGGTTGTTTAGCCACATTTGGACTTTTCAATTTTTCGACTTTGTACGCAGAAATACGCACATCGAGATCCTAACTTTATCCCTCGACTTTGCGTATAGCACTTGGCACTCCTTCTTCGTTTAATTCAAGGACCTTTTAAATCGCATCATTATTTTTCTCTTTTCTATATATCTTTGGACAGTATCTATTTGTGGGATTAGAGGAATATTTTTTATGGGATAGGAAATTCTTCAATGGAATACATACTTACATTTTTTGCTTTATGCTAAACTTTTCGTTAACCGAAAGAATCCGAAAATTCATTTCAGTGATGAAGAATTTCAATTAACAGCATCCAATAGATCCATTTACACCCTGATAGGAGTGAAGTCAGTGTTGTGTTGGATGTATCATTTCCTGTTGGACGTATCATTTCCTGTCATGGCACCCAGAAAAGAATCAATGAGCTGAATCCTTAGTCGCGGTCCATTTTCCAAGCGGCTCGGATGTAACTAAAGAGTTGATCAAGGCCTCAACAGCAACTTTTCTGTCACAACATCTGCTCCTTTTCAATGTTCCTGATACTCAATCAGATATCATGGATCGCGGAAGTAAAACTTAATCAAAATTCTCACTTAGACTCTCATTGAAACCAGTCTGAGATAGCCTAGTTTGAAAGAGCCATATAGCCTGCAAATGTTGAAGGGATCTACAATTCTGTGTGATATCTGTATGGCAAGGGGTTTTTGAGAAGCTAGATATGGAGATTTGAAGTTTCAGTTTCCACCATCCTTACCCAAGTATGTAATACAGAATACGCCTTCACTTCTTTGACTTGCAAAGTTTTTACTTGACAGTTGTCATCGACTGACAGTTCTTTGTCTATTTTACTCACAGTCAGACAGCCATCAGATCGAATCGTCCGCAACCACATCAAAGGTCGTTCTAGATTGCCGCTCAATTTTGATGAAGGTTTCGGATCAATACAACATTCACCTTTGCTGGGTGCCAGGCCTCAGGGATATTCCAGGGATCTTTAAGGCGGATGAAATTGCCAAACATGGGACAACCCTCCCACTCGAACCTAATAAGATGGGTGTTGGTATTCCACTTGCTTCTTGCAAACTAATGCGCAAACTGGGTTCTATAAGAAAGGCCAACGCTCTCTTATCTAGAGAGCTTTGGCGTAACATAAACCAGAAAAGTTTAAACGAACAGATGGTTCTGAATCGTTCGAACCTGATCATCATCATCAGTGTCCTTTCAGGCCTGATCGGCCTGCACTCCAGGTGTCTGGGTCTTCAAATGATTTCTGTGGGAGTTGTAAGGATGACAAGGAGGAAGATACGATCCCTCTACTACTACTTCTTTGATGATCTTGCTGATCTGACGGATCTACGCATCAGACACCTTATGCGGTCCGTCAAAAGCTCCGCCTGGTTTTCCTGATTTTTCAACTTGACTTCTTTATTGATGTCTTCATCTGTTGTTGCAGTCTACCTAGTATAACCTAGTCTCCAACACTCCAAGCCTAAGTGAGCTAGTGCACATCTATATCTGAGCAACCACTCTAACCTAACCAAACCTTCGAAATACTTGTTTGAGTTCAAAGTCTCAGTGGTTTACAACTGTTGCTGAATATCCTTTTCTGTCTAGTGAGCTGCTCCTTGGCATCCTTTAGCATTTCTGGCACCAATGAGCTCCTTAGTGAATTACCAATGTACCGAAACGAACATTCGTTATATGTTTTCGCTTTTGTAAGTAACAAGATGTCATACACTTTTTGATACTCATCTGTGGCCTTCCTTCTTGTACCTTTTGGGAAGACTTTAGCAGTCTATACCAAAGAAATAATAACTCTGTGCTCAGCTTGGTTTGGCAAAACAATTGGTTCAAAACTCCTATCTCGATGAATCGAATGAATGGTCTTTAGAATGCTCATCTTCCTAGTTCTGCTCATTGGCGCCGAGTGTTGAACTATGAAGAAAATGGAAGAGAAGACACAAGGGCTCAAGCCAGGCAAAGCTGTCATGGACTCCAGAAAACTTGGTCCATTGGATGCAGTGTGCCATAGAGTCTGCCACAGACACGGCTACCTAAATAAAATACAAACAATCTCCCCACTGGTTAACTTTATTCATGTTACCTTCCAATAAGTAAACTAATCAACGAACATTATACATAATGAGAGAGAAAGAAAGAGAGAAAGAGATAAGGACCTTAAGCATATCTTAAGCTTGATAAGTACTAGCCGACACGTTTCCACCGGTTCCCGTCCAGTTAGTGTGCACGAATTTACCCTCCTGACCTAGTAGCTCGTATGTGTGGGCCCCGAAGTAGTCACGCTGTGCTTGTAGTAGATTCGCTGGGAGCTTAGCTGTACGATAACCATCGTAAAACGACAGAGCTGTTGACATAGCCGGCACTGGGATGCCCCAAAGGAATGCATTGCTCACCACTTGACGCCATGAATCTTGTCCGCGATCAATTGCTTGCTTAAAGAAATCATCCAGTAGCAAATTGGAAAGATATTGATTTCGTTGGAACGCCTCTTTGATGTTACCCAAAAAGACACTGCAATACAAATGAAAATCTATTGCACTGCAACACAAAGTGAAAGCAAAAACCAGGTTACCTTCTAATGATGCAGCCTCCACGCCACATTAAAGCGATGCCACCGTAATTCAAATTCCACTTGTTCTCCTTGGCCGCCTCACGCAATAGCATGAAACCTTGGGCGTATGAAACAATTTTCGCACAATATAGCGCGTGCTTTATATGATTCAGATATTTGGTCAGGTTCGGCACTTTGGGTTTCTCCAGTGGCCCCTTCAGGTGTTTGCTGGCGTGCACACGTTCATTCTGCAGCGCCGACAGGCATCGTGAGAAAACCGCCTCTCCAATAAGTGTTACTGGAATACCGTATTCCAGGGCAGAGATTGCTGTCCATTTGCCAGTTCCCTTTTGACCAGCGGTGTCTCGAATCCTCTCCAGCAGATAGCCTTTGTCATCTTTATACTTGAGAATGTCACGAGTGATTTCTATGAGGAATGAGTCCAGTTCCTCGGTATTCCATTTGCTGAATTGGTCTGCCATTTCATCCTGTGTCAGGTCCAAACTTTTCATTATGTGATAAGCTTCACATATCAATTGCATATCGCCGTATTCGATGCCGTTGTGCACCATTTTGACAAAGTGTCCAGCACCACCTTCTCCCACCCATTCACAACAAGGTTCGTTATTTGATTTGGCACAAATCGACTGAAAGATATCTTTAACAAGTGGCCATGCTTCTGGGTTACCACCTGGCATGAGTGAAGGTCCATGGCGGGCACCTTCCTCTCCACCACTGACACCGCATCCAACGTAGAGGATTTTTCTGGCCTTCAATTCATCACATCGGCGAGTCGTGTCTTGATACTCAGAGTTGCCTCCATCGATGATTACGTCGCCAGGTGAAAGTAACGGCACCAATTGCTTGATGAAATCATCGACTGCTTGGCCGGCTGTGAATAAATAAAATATAAAGTCAATGTCAAGGTCCAATATGTTGCTAAGAAAACAGACTGTTTGTGCTTGTGTTATCTAGAAACAAAGTTATCTTGTTGACGGAATCTGTGTTGACCACAACTTTTTATTGCGTTTTTCGTTTCGTGACAAAAAGAATTGCATTTAAAATGCTATGGCTGGCAAAATGATTTTCATATTCTGTACTAAAGGGTAGATTAGGTTTGGCACCTACATACAAAGGGTGAATCATTAAGAGGTACTTTTATGTTTATGAATTTTTTGACGGATGACGCATGAGTCGTGTTAACCTATCTTTGTATTTTTATTCAGAACTATTTGACATTTCATCATGGAAAGACTTAGCCTGATACAACGACTACAATTTCTTAAAGTGTATTGCGAAATTCAGCGTTCTAGGAGGAATGTCTTTCGTGCACTTAGATTTATGGTCTATTTATTCGGTCTAATGAATGCACGATTCGCTATATCATTGACAAGTTTGAAAGTATTCATTATTAGACAATAGACGACCAAATAAATGCAGAAAATATTGGAGCGGTTGTTGATAGTATATGCGATGACCAAAGCCGCGGTCGGCCAGAATATAACTGTCATCTGTTATTGCGCCATGATAATGAAGTATTTACCTCAAATTGAAGCTCATGATTTCCATAACATTTGGTTCCAAGAAGACAGTGCTACTTGCCGCACAGACCTTCCAATCATGGCCAATTCATAGCCGGGCTATAAGAAATTTCTGTGGGCTGTTTTATGAAACCTGTCAAAGCTGTCAAACCAGTGTATTTTCAACTTTTTCTTGTTCAACCCGTTCGTTTACTTTTCGTAATTTTAGCTCTCTCTGAGAGAATTTTACCCCCACTCTTCGAAATTTGATAATCTACGAATTTTAGTGAAAAAAGTACGCGAACGGACCTACATATATATTCCAGTACTGCAATGACATACACGTATCACAGAAAGTAGCTGACTAATACAGTAGGCTAATACATTTGGGAAGTCACTTTTTAAGAGAAACCTAAAGGGAATTGGTTTTCTGATCTAATACAAGGATTAATCCAAATTTTCTAGGCCCATCCTATACATATTTGGGGGACGAAGTGGATATTTTATTTAATAAGATTCCCTTAGGGATTTTAATGACCTGTATGCTACCTACCTCTTTCTTCACTTAACCTGGCTTAACCGAACGTAAAGAACTGAAACAAATGAGAGCCCTTAAAAAACAGCTTAAAAGAATTTCATTTCGCAGCCACTCTTCACGAAAGACTTAAAGAAATATGTATGTAGCTTTGTTTCCTAAAATGTGGGAAAGCAGAATTTTACAGGGAACGATACATAGCCAACTGCCGCTGCTGGAACTTGTTATAATACAATTTTTTGATTTTTCAAAGACCAAACTTAAAAGCATTATCATTGACAACAAGAGGGACGGACCAGGCGACAAGAGATACGTTTTTCTGCAAGAATACTTACAAGTTTCATTTTGCGTCTAAAAATAATTTTATTTTTCTCAAAAATTTTCGAATAATTGTCAACACGGGAAAAAACTGAACATCATTTTGCATGGGCCGGCATGCACGTGTGGTCTCTACTTAATTGTTTTTTTTTTTTCCTAATCTTGCGTAAAATGTACTTTCTTTTATATTAACGGTTATGTAGCTCGAAAATTATTATAAGATAAATTACCAGATAGACTAAAAAACTCGAAAAACAATTAAGTTACATTATGTACATAATTTACTTTGCGGTGTTAAAACATGTAAGCCAAAACTAGACCCTCGCTACTCTACACGACGGAGGCGAATAATACAATCTAATAACTCAATGACACGATTTCAAAAAGCATACAAAATAAATTTTAATTAATGAAAAAGCCTTTGCATTTGAAATAGGTATACGAAGAGCAAACACTAGCTAAGCATTTTCACTGCCCTTGAAAATGTAACACCACTATACGCATTCGTTTGACAGCTTTTTACAAAACCTACTCATGGGAAAAAAAAAAACTATCGTTACTACATTAGTTATGACGTAGCCATATGATCATGCCAGCGGCATAGTAAGTCATATTGCACACATCAGCAGCCGTCAAGTGGAACTACACTTGCACAATACATACTCGTAAAAATGCACTCACCCTTAACCAATAGCATGATCTTTCTAGGTGTCTTCAATTTATCGACCATATCCTGGAGTGATTTTGCTCCGATAACCTTAGTGCCTTTAGCTTCATTTTTAAGGAATTGATCAACCTAAAAGAAACAACAACCGGAGATGTGATCAATACTCGTAGTAGCAAACGTAAAACTCAACCTCACCTTATCCACTGTTCTATTGTAGGCGCACACAACGTAGCCCTTTGAATCCATGTTTAAGATGAGATTCTGGCCCATGACGGCCAGTCCAATGAGGGCGATATCGGCTTTTCTAAAATTTTAAACAAACAAAATAAAGAATTCTTCTAAAACACATTCATATTATTGTTCTACGTACTTATCCATCTTTGAAGAAAAACACTTGTTTATAACTGGAGACTTAACTAAGTATGTATCTACTTTTGCACAGTTCGGCGATCGCGCGATCACTGATTGAATGAGTTACTGTGCGCGGAGAAACCGCGAGACCAATACACTTTCCGTGTGAATCAGCGGATTGTGCATGCATGTAAAGAACTTGTTTGCGGGAGGGCATCTTGTCGACGAGGGGGCTAAGAGAAAATCTCGCGTTTTACCGTTTCTTTATAGTGTTTGTGCCCGATTAGCTTTTTATTCGCAGCACATCAGAGTTGTAGAACGTACTGAGTAAAATCTCTGTGTTAGTGATTGACTTTACCTAAGGTCGTTGGAGTCTTGAATAGAGAGTTTGTTTTTGTTATTCATCTGAAAGGTTCTGTAAAGCTTGCGAAAAGCTTTTATGAGTAATTATTAATGCATTCAAAAACCACAGGTGGGCCACATATTACAGTGGTGTCACGACAATGTGATCAAAGTATTTTATTCAACTTGTGTAGCATAAAAAAAAAAAACTATAGACTGTTTCATTACTTAATTTCTTTGTGCTCAATTCGTTAAATCATTGAAAAACAGTATGAATTTTTCTAATAGAGTTGGAAACACAATAAAAACGTTGTTTTTTAAATGTTGTACACGACAATTTGTTGTAGTCTTAATTAGTCTTAATTTTTCAACGTCTGTACAGAACTTCGAAAAATTTAAGGAACCATTTTGACCTCAAGAGAAAAATTGAAGAGCGGTATTCAAGAGAATCAGCTTTTTGAAAAATTGACTTGAAGTACCTTTAATTAAAATGCTAACTCAGACTTACATAATGTGAATGTACAGACCTCAGATATGAAAGTCTGGAGCCACTCGGTCCAATCAGAACAGAAAACAACATTCTGACGAACATGGGCCAAGCGCTTTAGTTTCGTATTTTTAAGGTTCAAACGCTAAAATAACAAAATCTCATGAGCGTAGCGTTTCGCCCTAATGTAGTAGTTGGACTTTTAAGTGAACGACCTACTACATCGAGTCAAGACGCACTGTTGACCCGACGGATACCGTCACTTTAAAAGGCAAATTCAGGTAAATGTAAAAAACATTCCAATAGTTAATATTAACAATTCAATTTTCTTAAATAAATTATAAAATTAAAAATTATAAATAGCCTTGATGTGGTAGTAGACGACCTACCACATATTATCCTTAAGACACAATTATGATTAAGGACAGTCCATTCAAATTTTGTTTCTGACAGAGCTTAATCAAAACCAGAGGACCAATTACATATGTAAAATTATAATTTGAATACCACTGAGAATAGATTAAAAAAGTACCAAACTCTACCTAAACTATTAATATGTATGTATTAAGAAAAACGTAACTAAAATAAATAAATAATAATAAAAAAATATAATAAGAAAATATATATAACAACTCCACTACAGTTCGTAGGGAGGGTGATCTCCTGAAAAGAAAAAGAGGAAATATCCCACCACCAAATGATGGATATCCCCACTTCTGTTCATATGTCTAACCAACGACAGTTTTCGGAAAAAAAATAATGCTTTCCTATCGTACGTATAATCTTTCCGGCGACGTGAAGTGAGGATCCAAAAATGTAATAAAAAATATAATGGAATATAAAATAAAATGACTCACATAGATTTTTCATTCTGCTTGCTTACTGCTTACACTGCTATAACTCCTGTTCCATAGCTGTCCTTCGTCATCCTTATTAGTTGTTCTTGAAGGAATCCAGTTGCAGTCCATATCTTCACACCACACACGCACACACAATAAATTATTCGACCACCGCGACGTCGCAGTCGAAAAATAAAACAAAAACCAAAAAATTCTTTCGAAAAAAATTTAAAAACTCATCCGTTACGCACAAAATCAACTGTTTGTATGTGTCTACAGTTACACTAACGAAAAAAAAAAATTCAACTCACTAAATCGATCTGGATCACCTACGACTACACTCCACGAAACTACACTCACGACTGAACACGAGTAGCCGACCGCACAACCCACCCGCACCCCACAAGAGTGCACCACCGACCGATCCCGAACAGCCGACCCCACGACCGATCTGCACCCTAAGAGGGTGCACCATCGACTGAACTTTATCAGCCGACCGCCAAACCAATGAGGTCACCATGAATGCACTAACGTGTTTGTGTGTATGTTCTTGTGTGAATTTTGTGAATTTTGTGCATAGGTAAAATATCATTTTTTTTTTGTTTTTCAAATAGTAATGGATAATCTTTTTTTAATTTTTTTCATCACGATCGAATTAATTTCGTTTTTTTTCTACTGGGACATGGGGGCGGTCAGTTATTTGGTGTGTCCGATAGCTTTGTGCATTCAAAAAGGGGTAACTGATTTACTAGTCTTGATCTAGAGATCAGCGCACTGATCCGATACACACTGAAAGAGAGGACTTCTGGAATCAATAACACTACACTACTGCGAGACCCGAACCGAACTTACCACAAGAAGACACCGCGAACACCTGCACCGCCGGATATGGAGTTTTAACCCCCGGGAGCGGATATTCATTTTATAATTTTTTGACAGCAGAGCCGTGTGATTAAAATTCGATCTATTTTATTAAGTAACTATAAATATAGTCGCAATAAATTATACATACACACATTCATATGTATGTTCAATTAGCTTTGAGCCGTAAAACTAGTTTTGTGCCCCCGTAGAATATATTCATTTTTAAGGATATTCTTTTATGAACTTATCTTTTTCCTTTAAGCAGGTGGTGTGATCAGTGATAGCTTTGTTGATAGTCATTTGCTTTAAGTTTGAGGGCGACAGGCTCGTTTTTCCAATATTCCGACAGAATTTTTTTTTTTTTGTTTTCCCCGAGGGTAGGTAAAAAATCTTCCATAAGACACTATGAGGACCGTCCACGCGTGCTCATAGTTGTGTGAGATTCTTACTCACTAAAAAAACGTCCCTTCAAAAAAAATAATATGTACGGGAGCAACAGTTCGCATTGCTAAATGTCCCTAGTCTTTTTGGATTCCAACGGTCGCGGAGCTAAAAAACATCCTAATCTAAGTGACCTATTGGCCTTCTCTCCGTCTATGCACATAATCAATCGCGCGACCTTTATGGTTGTACGAATTACAAAAACAAAAACTAAAAAATGTCTTGCTGGAAAAAATTCCGTCCAAAAATTTCTTTGTTGAGAAAAAAGATGTTCAAGACAAAAATCCATGTTAAAAAATATTTTTGGTTCAAAAACTTATCAAAAAAAAAAAATTATTCAAAGAAAAAAATTGTATTCTTTGTTAGAAAAAATATTTGCAAAACTGTTTCTTTGTTGAAAAAAATTCTTTGTTCCACAAAAAAAAATTATTAATCCCTCTACACAAAAGGAAATTGAAATTTTCCACTGCATAAACGGAAAAAAAATTCCGCAATACCGGTCAACTAATCCTTACCCCGTTGAGGATTCCACTACCCACTGACGATCCCAACCCCTCGAAGGTTCACTCACAACTGATGCTGAGTGCACACCAGCTCCCACCCACGACCCCAACTGAGCCACTGACCGACCACCAACAACCACAGATGCACACTGATCGACCGCTACCCACCACCGCCGACTCAAAACCCCAACTGAACTATCGACCGGTAACCAACCTCCGACAATGCTGAGTGGAGAACCCGCTCCCACCCCCATCCGCAATTTGAGTATGATCTGAGTTTTATCCTCCTGTACCCCACTGTGAGTGGAGATTACTCAATCTCTTTGTTCTCAATTCCTCAAATCATTGAAAACAGCTATGAATTTTATCTCAATCTGTAGATTAAATAATGTTTGACTGAAACTAATCAACTAAGGCCTTGAAAATCGAGAAGAAAAACCCCCAAATGTTACAACTTTCGGATTTTCTCTGACCAAGTCAGCAAAACAAAAGAATCTTCTAAAAACGTGCAACAAGCTGTACAACAAAAAAAACTCTCCTTCACATATTGCTTTGTTCAAATTTGTTCAAGAATTTATTAATTATTTAATACAACAATGGAGGGAAGATAAATGGCCTCTTAATATTGATATCGATTGCTGAGTAAAAAATATCCGCTCATCCAATAAGGTTCATTTATTCAATTGAAACATCAAATTTTGTAAGGAACTGTATACCTTTGGGAGCAGGAATAAATCTGCACAAAGCCTGCATAGACAATGGAGGCCCATAGATTTTTTTAGTTTTGTGTGCTAAGTAGTTTTAGCCTAACGGAAGACCTAGAAGGTTTTGATGACCGTATCGGTAGTTTGAACTAATCCAGGACTTTGTGTGCATGTTTGTGATTTAGAGTACAAAGCAGTATCTGGATCATGTAAAGCCACAAAATTTTGATCACACCATCAATTTATCCAGATGCACAAGGACATTATTTGCTTAATTTATGCACAAAATGTCTTTGCTGTGAAATATGTATTCCTTGTCTGTGCTTCAGTGTTGTTTTGTGAACCTCCACTACTTCCTTCCTTAGTACCCTAAGTCATAAACATTCCCAGAAATTCCTGGATTAGTTCAAAACCCCCAAAGCCTTCTGGATCTTCCGTAAGATCTTTTACCTACAAATACTGTTGTCTTACATCTAAAATGGTTCACACTATAAAACTACTTAATAGACGCAACCTAAATAAAAAAAAAAAATTGTGGGCCTCCTTTGTCTATGCAGGCCTTGTGCAAATTTATTCCTGCTCCCAAAGGAGCAATCGATATCATTAGTAAGAGGTCATTTTGTATTAAATAATTAATAAATTCTTGAACAAATTTGAATATGTGAAGGAGAGTTTTTTTTGTTTCAGAACTTGTTGCACGCTTCGAGAAGATTCTTTTGTTTTGCTGACTTGGTCAGAGAAAATCCGAAAATTGTAACATTTGGGGGTTTTTCTCCGCGATTTCCAAGACCGTTTGAGTAGTTTCAATCAAATATTATTTAATCTACAGATTGAGATAAACTTCATAGCTGTTTTCAATGATTTGAGGAATTGAGAACAAAGAAATTGAGTAATCTCCACTCGCAGTGGGGTACAAGAGGATAAAACTCAGATCATACTCAAATTACGGTTGTGGGTGGGAGCCGGTTCTCCACTCATCATTGTCGGTGGTTGGTTACCGGTCGATGGGTCAGTTGGGGTTTTGAGTCGGCGGTGGTGGGTGGCGGTCGATCAGTGTGCATCGGTGGTTGTTGGTGGTCGGTCAGTGGCTCAGTTGGGGTCGTGGGTGGGAGCTGGTGTGCACTCAGCATCAGTTGTGAGTGAACCTTCGAGGGGTTGGGATCGTCAATGGGTAGTGGAATCCTCAACGGGGTAAGGATTAGTTGACCGGTATTGCGGAATTTTTTTTCCGTTTATGCAGTGGAAAATTTCAATTTCCTTTTGTGTAGAGGGATTAATAATTTTTTTTTGTGGAACAAAGAATTTTTTTCAACAAAGAAATAGTTTTGCAAATATTTTTTCTAACAAAGAATACAATTTTCTTCTGTGAATATTTTTTTTTGGATGAGTTTTTGAACCAAAAATATTTTTTAACATGGATTTTTGTCTTGAACATCTTTTTTCTCAACAAAGAAATTTTTGGACGGAATTTTTTCCAGCAAGACATTTTTTAGTTTTTGTTTTTGTAATTCGTACAACCATAAAGGTCGCGCGATTGATTATGTGCATAGACGGAGAGAAGGCCAATTGGTCACTTAGATTAGGATGTTTTTTAGCTCCGCGACCGTTGGAATCCAAAAAGACTAGGGACATTTAGCAATGCGAACTGTTGCTCCCGTACATATTATTTTTTTTTGAAGGGACGTTTTATTTAGTGAGTAAGAATCTCACACAACTATGAGCACGCGTGGACGGTCCTCAATATGTCTTATGGAAGATTTTTTACCTACCCTCGGGGAAAACAAAAAAAAAATTCTGTCGGAATATTGGAAAAACGAGCCTGTCGCCCTCAAACTTAAAGCAAATGACTATCAACAAAGCTATCACTGATCACACCACCTGCTTAAAGGAAAAAGATAAGTTCATAAAAGAATATCCTTAAAAATGAATATATTCTACGGGGGCACAAAACTAGTTTTACGGCTCAAAGCTAATTTAACATATGTTCATATGAATGTGTGTATGTATAATTTATTGCGACTATATTTATAGTTACTTAATAAAATAGATCGAATTTTAATCACACGGCTCTGCTGTCAAAAAATTATAAAATGAATATCCGCTCCCGGGGGTTAAAACTCCATATCCGGCGGTGCAGGTGTTCGCGGTGTCTTCTTGTGATAAGTTCGGTTCGGGTCTCGCAGTAGTGTAGTGTTATTGATTCCAGAAGTCCTCTCTTTCAGTGTGTATCGGATCAGTGCGCTGATCTCTAGATCAAGACTAGTAAATCAGTTACCCCTTTTTGAATGCACGAAGCTATCGGACACACCAAATTACTGACCGCCCCCATGTCCCAGTAGAAAAAAAAAAACGAAATTAATTCGATCGTGATGAAAAAAAATTAAAAAAAGATTATCCATTACTATTTGAAAAACAAAAAAAAATGATATTTAACCTATGCACAAAATTCACACAAGAACATACACACAAACACGTTAGTGCATTCATGGTGACCTCATTGGTTTGGCGGTCGGCTGATAAAGTTCAGTCGATGGTGCACCCTCTTAGGGTGCAGATCGGTCGTGGGGTCGGCTGTTCGGGATCGGTCGGTGGTGCACTCTTGTGGGGTGCGGGTGGGTTGTGCGGTCGGCTACTCGTGTTCAGTCGTGAGTGTAGTTTCGTGGAGTGTAGTCGTGGGTGGTCCAGATCGATTTAGTGAGTTGAATTTTTTTTTTCGTTAGTGTAACTGTAGACACATACAAACAGTTGATTTTGTGCGTAACGGATGAGTTTTTATATTTTTTTCGAAAGAATTTTTTGGTTTTTGTTTTATTTTTCGACTGCGACGTCGCAGTGGTCGAATAATTTATTGTGTGTGCGTGTGTGGTGTGAAGATATGGACTGCAACTGGATTCCTTCAAGAACAACTAATAAGGATGACGAAGGACAGCTATGGAACAGGAGTTATAGCAGTGTAAGCAGTAAGCAAGCAGAATGAAAAATCTATGTGAGTCATTTTATTTTATATTCCATTATATTTTTTATTACATTTTTGGATCCTCACTTCACGTCGCCGGAAAGATTATACGTACGATAGGAAAGCATTATTTTTTTTCCGAAAACTGTCGTTGGTTAGACATATGAACAGAAGTGGGGATATCCATCATTTGGTGGTGGGATATTTCTTCTTTTTCCTTTCAGGAGATCACCCTCCCTACGAACTGTAGTGGAGTTGTTGTATACTCGTATATTTGCTTATTATATTTTTTTATTATTATATATTTATTTTAGTTACATTTTTCTTAAAACATACATATTAATAGTTTAGGTAGAGTTTGGTACTTTTTTAATCGATTCTCAGTTGTATTCAAATTATAATTTTACATATGTAATTGGTCCTCTGGTTTTGATTAAGCTCTGTCAGAAACAAAATTTAAATGGACTGTCCTTAATCATAATTGTGTCTTAAGGATAATATGTGGTAAGTCGTCTACTACCACATCAGGGCTATTTATAATGTCTTCACATTATTATATTACTAGATTCATTTTTAATTTTATAATTTATTTAAGAAAATTGAATTGTTAATATTAACTATTGGAATGTTATTTACATTTACCTGAATTGCCTTTTAAAGTGACGGTATCCGTCTGGTAAACTGTGCGTCTAGACTAGATGTAGTAGGTCACAGGGCGAAACGCTACGCTTAAGAGATTTTGTTATTTTAGTGTTTGAACCTTAAAAAATACTGTTTGGACCGAGTGGCTCCAGACTTTCATATCTGAGATCTGTATATTCGATTTATTTAAGTCAGGGTTTTCGGTCTAGCATTTTAAATAATGGTTCTTGAAGCCAATTTTACAAAAAGCTGATTCTCTTGAATAAGGCTCTTCAATTTTGCTCTTCAGGCCAAACTGGTTCCTCAACTTTGTTAAAGTTCTGTACAGACGTTCAACATTTAATGAGACCGTACCATGTTTTGGTGTCTGTTGGCCATTTAAGACAAATTGTTGTATACAACATAAAAAAACAGCGTTTTTATTATGTCTCCAACACTATTGCCTCGCTCACAAAAAAATTAATAATAAATCTGTGGAGCACCTCTATTTTTACCTCAGAGAACTAAATCCAAATTAAGTACTGATTGTGTGGTTTAAATCTGCATCCTCGAATGTTAAAAACATCTGCATCCACAACATCTCTACTTCACATGCATTTCTAGCATATGCTGACATAAAGTTTTTGACTTTCTATCGTTTTTTGGATATTTATTTTAATTGCTAGTGTTTGTCGACTGGAAGTTTTATCTGAATCGTGCCTGGGTTGAGGGGTTGCTCGCTAAAAGCTATTCAGAGTTTTTCAATAAGAGACTAAGAGGTAAAAGACTCAAATCGGTTGATCTGGATTAAGGGCCATCATATGAAGGTCAATAACACGGTGTAAGACAGACAAGATAGACCGTCAATTGCTAATAACCACTAAGAACAATAGAAGTGTCAGGTGATCTATTTGATACCTTACCATTGTATAAGACGTGACTCTTACCATCTCCGAATGTAGCCTTGAAAATAAAGTTGAACATGAGTCGATACTCAACGCATTGCTCTATTATAATCCATTGGTTGATGTTTATATGGTCGATGCAGTTCGAAAATGTGCTTATCCGATGGCAAGAGTTAAATCTACATAAATGTTCTTTAATTAGTTCCCAAAATTATTTTAGCTACCAGCTGGTCGCTTCTACTTCTTCAGTTTCCACATTCCATCTATTCCATTTGGCACCACATGAAATTGTTTTTAGAGATACCATCAAAAGGTTAGGTAAGGTAAACGGGTTGGCAGGAAAAAAGGAGGGCAGCCGCACTCAGGTCAGAGCTAGCCCATTGTGTCACCCATAAAGGAAAGAAAGTTTTTCCCTTGCCTTTTTAACCCAACTGTCTAAAAACTACTTCATGGTACTTTCTTGTTTTCAGATTATACAAACCACCCTAATGATCTGGTAAAGTTCAGCAGCTTATCGATGTTTGCACCAGAGAATTCATTTAGGCCTTTAAAGAAGTGTTTACCGAGGAATTTGTTTTTGGAATGCGGCAGTCAAGGAAATTGGCATAGAAAGTGAGTAGTGTAATAAACATCTTCCTCATCGCCGCATCCTCTGTAAAGTTCTTTTTCTGTTCGATGTAAGGATCCCCACAAGAAGAGAGAGGAAACGTCTATCTTTGCGCATAAGTCTCTCGGTCCTAGCATGCTACAAATTTCTAATAAACCCACCTTAGGTTCGCCTGAGAACGCAAGGCGGGATGCTTATAGAGGTCAGTTTGTTCTAGTGACTCTAATGAAGTTTTTCCTGCTAGTTCATATGCAGAAACCCATCAGAGCAGAACCTTGTGCTGTGTTCCAAGAACCTGAAACTCTTCGCGACAGCAATTCAGAAACTTGGACTTGATTTCTCTGTTAGAAATTGCGGGCGGCTATTGTCACTGCCATGACCTACGCTTAGGAAACACTGGTGTCGTCTGACATTCGTATGGATCTCGATATTCCCAGTGATTCGGAGGGGATATCAGACCCTACACCTGTGCCTATCTAGTATCTATGTATGTATATAGTTATGGATTCAGCATTTGGTATGCGGCTGATTTCTAATCTTCTCTGCTAAGGCAAGGTGGATCCTCGACTGTTGGCGCACTTGGAGAACTTTAACCCTATTGATATTGAACGATATTAACAAGTTTCAGTAATTGCTGTTGAGGGATTCAGTATGAAGGCACCCAGCCAGGGTGGGATGCCCTAAGCAAACTCAGCAAAGAACAGTTGACCTTAAGGGAGTTTAAGCGTGCCGTAGAACTCCAATCCAGATGGCGGGTTGTTGACACTTACCAGGCGCTACTGACGTCCTATAACTCCCAATAAATTGATAGATTTCACTGTCCAAGAGAAAAGTACCCAACATCGTATATTCTCCGAATACTCTTAGACTGTTTACATCCTTAGATGTTCCTTTACGCAGATAATAATAATGCTCAAACAGAAAATGGAGGAATTCGATGGACTCTTACAACTGAACTCAAGCACCTCGACTACGCAGATGATGTATGCCTTCTGTCTCACAGAATAATGGACCTTCACCAAATGACAGCCAATGTGGAGAGGGAAGCAGGCGTCGTTGGGCTGAAAATCAACTCGGCAAAAACAAAAATGATCAGCCTGCGACCGAACTCATCAACTCATGTATGCATTGCTGGACAAATAGTTAAGAGAGTAAAGAGTTTTCAATACCTTGGGAGTATTGTCTCAACCGATGGCGGAACCGAACTGGATATAGCCAGCCGAATAGGTAAAGCAATGCAATTAGCCTAAACACCAAGCTACGACTGTTTCGTTCCAACGTTGAATCCGTGCTGCTATATGGATGTGTGGAAAGTGACCGTCAATATCACGAGGAAGCTGCAAACGTTTGTCAATAGGTGCCTGCGCTACATCTTAAGGATATTCTGGCCAAACAGTATTTTAACGAACAGCTTTCTCAGATCGAGCCATGAACCTATAGGCACAACCATACGACGACGAAAGTGGCAGTGGATTGGTCACACACTCCGAAAGGGTGACAGATCCATAGCTAGCCAAGCGATGCAATGGAACCCACTTACCCAGGATGGTAGGATACGCGGCGGTCCTAGGAGTAAGTTGCGCAGAACAGTGGAGAAGGATGCACGGCAACTGGGAAAGAGTTGGGGTGAGCTGAGGTATATTTCCAGAAATCGCACACGATGGCGCGTAGGCGTTGTAGAGGCCCTAGGACCCACAAGGGGATACAGGATTTAAGTAAGTAAAAATGCTCAAAACTTTCAACAATAACTTTTTTTAATAGTTTGTAAGAAATATATAATTTGTTGGTATATTTGCTTATTCTAGTCCCTGAAGTATGTACCACGAGTACATACTAAATCTATACGATGCATAGTAACTACCCAATATGTAGGTATACGTCCCTCTTTATGCTAAAACCTTATACGGATTAAGAATTCCATTGGGATCCAACAAATGCTTAACATCCTTCATCATATTGATGGCGTTTGGAGTCTTAGAGAAGCCCAAATACTTGGTTTTCAAAAAACCAATACCATGTTCAGCACTCACACTTCCTCTCAACTTTGATGTGTACTCAAACACAAACGGTTCAATGGCTTTGTATAACTCTGGGCTGTACTCCTTACACGATACGTTTAGATGCAAATTTGAATCTCCTGCAAATGGTAGTAAATTTAATTTAAACAAAAATATGATCTCCTTTAAAGTACCTACCTAGATGTCCGTATCCGCAGACACGATGCGCCATTTTGCCGACTTTTTCTTCCATCACGAGCACAATTTCATAGAACTGACGAAGCGGCAGCGATATATCATATTTGAAACAAAATCCGTCCTTGATTAGCGCAACTGGTACAAGTTCACGAAGTTTCCAGATTTCTTGAATTTTGCCAGGATCACCGGTTATTGTGCCGTCAGAGATTTGGCCATTTTCCATGCCAATTTCTAGAAACTTGTTGAACTTCTCCTCGTCATGAGTTTCATTGCTGCCCGATGTTTCAATGAGCATGTAAAATGGGTAACCTTCCACGGGTGAACTGTAACAGAGGAACGCTCAGATAAAGCACAACAAAAAGTGTCTACTCACTTCAAGTTGAAATGTTCTACACTCGCTGCCAATGCCTTGGCGTCTATCATTTCACAAGATGACAGAATTTCTCCCAGATGTCGCTTTGCAGCAACGAATGTCTTTAGCACGTCATCAAACGAGTTTATCCCTGAAAGCACATTTTAAGGATTCATTTTTCACTAGCTTATAGGTATGCTTACCTAAAAATGCGACATGGACAGCCTTCGGTGCTGGAGGGCATAACAGCGCAAGCTTGGTTATCACACCTAAAGTTCCCTCGGAGCCGATGAAAAGATGTTTCAGATGATAGCCCGTGTTGTCCTTCTTGAAATCCGACATTAAATCCAAGACCTGCCCATTTGCAAGGACCTGGAAAGGAAAATGTCAACTCGATTGCTGCTAATATGTAACAACACCTTACAGCTTCAACACCTAAACAGGAGCCATGCAGGTTTCCATATCTTAAAACTCTCAATCCACCGGCATTTGTTGATAGATTGCCACCGACGTGACAGCTTTGTTTGGCTCCCAAATCGATTGGAACTACTAGTCCAACATCTTTGGCCTGTTGCTCTAGCGTTTCCAAAATACAACCCGACTCACAGACAGCGATACCGGTCAGTTCGTCTATGTTGATGACTTTATTCAGTCGTTGTAAGGAGAGAACAATCTCGTCACACACTGGTACAGATCCACCCACCAATCCTGTGTTTCCACCTTGGGGACAAACGGCAATTCTATTGTCATTACAGTATTTCAGAATTGTGGAAACTTCCTGCACAGTGCCTGGCTTAAGGACTAGTTGACTGCTGCCTGTAAAGAAAATGAGAGATTTGTTTGAATGCGGCATTACATTTTGATATTTCAGGTTAAAAATTTTGAGCCATGCTCATGTCATACTGACAACTAACACAAATTGGGTTGGGCTTGGGCTTTTCCAGACTGTTCGTTCAGAGGCCCATGGCAAGTTGGTGAAGCTCGCTTTCCACTATCTCGCACCATATACTATGAAGCATTCATATATTGCGTCGTCCCTCTAGAGTGAAGTTAAAGACTGGAGCAAAGCCGCTGGCCCTGATAGGATTCCAGATGAACTCATATACGGAGATGAATGCTTGGTAGGATGCATGCACCAAGTCATCAACCAAGTATGGGTGGAGGAACGCATGCCCGAGGACTGGAGTATATGTTCTATAGACCCCATCTTCAATTAAGGCGGTCCTATGTTTTGTATGAACTACCGAGGTATATTCCTTTTAAATGTCGCAAATAAGATCCTACCCAAGATATTGTGTGAACGTCTAAAACCGTTCTGCAACGCACTTACCAGCACGTACCAGTGCGGCTTGCGGCCGGACAGATCGGCAATAGACCACTCAGACAAATCCTGGAAAAGACCAACGAATTTCAAGTCGAGACCCACCACCTTTTCATCGACTTTAAAGCAGCCAACAACAACATTATCGCCTACCAGGCGATGGGCCGATTCGGTATACCGTGAAAACTTATCCAGATGTGCCGTGTAAGGATGGAAAACACGCGATGCTCTGTGCAACTTGAAAAGAGTTCTTCCAAACGTACACCGGATTCAGGCAAGGAGATGAGCTGTCATGTGATTTCTTCAATATCGTGTTGGAGCAGATAGTGAGCAGGGCTGGAAGGAAGGCATTATCTTCACAGCGGTGTCTCAGGCAGAGACTCTACAGGGTCGGGAGCACTTTAAGTAAGTAAGTAAGACAGTAAGGAATGGAGCATTGATATTCATGCGTTCAACATGTCCAACCATGTGTACTGCATAAGCTATTTTCTGGTTAAATACTAGACCACACGCAGCATTAGCTGAAGTCGAGTTTATTTATGAAACTAAAGACATTTTGAGCTGAAGCAGATTAGACATCGGAGGGCGATGTGAAGCCTTTATTAAAGTACTTAAGTCTCATCCGAGCTATGGCTGGACATTCGCACAATACATATATGGTGGGCTGTTTCAGTGTCTTCAAGTCATGAGAGACACGTGTCCGATTAGACTCTGCCCATTTTCTTGAAAGAGCAATCTCCAGTTAGGAAGTCAGTGATTTTTTTGACTTTGTATTTGCTCATGGAGAGGATGTCTTTTGTTCTCATTTTTGAGAAGTTGATGTACTGTTTGGCATGTTTTAAGCCAGTTTAAGAGTTCCAGTTTCTTGGAGTTCCCATCTAATGAGTTCTATTCGTATTAGGATAGTTTGTAAGCCGCAAAAAGGTCCAGGACCAATGAATTGAGTCTGAGCACCTTATCTGGCAAGCTCATCAGTGGCTTCATTGCCAGTGATGTCACTCTATTCAGGGACCCAAATTAGGATGTTTGAAGAATAAGCTGATTGTCCCAGAAGCTCCGGATTGTGATATCGACCTCAAACGGGTAATAGAGATGGATTAGCTTGGGCATGAAGTCCAGACCTTTTTACTATTTTGTCTTTTTTGTCCATATATTAAACATATTCATTGAAATTTAGTTTCTATCTATTCTCAATTTCTTTTTCTTTTATCATCTTCATCTTTTTCATTTTTAAAGTTATTATACTCGAGAAACCGCGTCTAACTATGTGATATAGAGGACAATGTAAACGCCGACAAAAGGACCAAAGAAGGCACAAAACTCCCACTAGGGAACATACCTGTAGGTTTCTGAAAGAGATCTTCTTAACCTTATCATCAATATGTCTAACCTAAGATAGTAGACTTTGTGAGGCTATAGACAGTCTAAGGCCTTGTGACTGGAAAGATAATTAACCTAAACCAAGGTAGATCGCAGACTAGAGCAGTGATAGGAATTGTCTCTGGATTGGACATTTTCTTTTAAAAAGGCATATCATGGTGCTATGACTTTTGGAAGCGGATTTATGTAGATACTGCAACGACATATACACTACAACAATACCAAGGCATAGCCAGGAATGGATTAATATATTTAAAAAGCCAAACCAGCAAGGTACTTCAATTTTGCTGCACAATTTATTTCTTGGGCAAAAGGCCTAAGTTTCAGCCGTAAAACATCCCTAGGGATCGTGATGGGTGTTTGTATTTTTTTTAATCTTTCAACTCGGTGTTCTGTAACACTCTGATTGAAATCTCAGTTTGATCCATCAATTCTGTAATTAAAAACTGATGAGATGACCATAAGACCATAAGACCCTATTCAACCTAACCTAACCGTACGATGTCGTTGCTTGAGTTCATTATGGTTAGGTATGTGAAGACACTAACTATGTAGCTCTACGCTGCGTATTGTAATATGTTTTTGTTAGTAATAAATAGTTGGTTTTGCCCTCCTTCATTGTCAGATCCACTTTTCATTTATTGTTGACGCCGATAAGCAGCCTTCAAACACGTTCTTTTAGTTTTTAGTATGACCATTACCTGCTAGAATCACTCATAGAAATCTGGTAAGCGAGAACGCATGAAACTACAGACATACCCTTAGTGACGTAAGTGTGGCTCCTCTGACGTTAGATTGTGAGTCTTTTACATTTTTTTTTTTTTCAAATCTCTTACAGACAGGTTGGCAGAGCAGTATGCGACCATCCTACATGTATGGACACCGAAATCAATCAAATGCTATCGTGAAACCCCAATAAGAAACTTTTTATTTAAGAGACAACTCTAAAAGAACTAACTAACTAAGAGTACCAATAATGAGCAAAAAAGCATAACCTGCGATTTAGTTACTGTGAGTAAGAAATCACAATCACAATCTGCAAGCAACATTCACAATATGATTTATTACTAATGCTCCACATTTCGTTCTCGCAATCGCAGTAAGATATCGTAATGGCAGATAGAGATACTATCTAGCCTTTACACTAATACATTACATATGTCCCAGTCACAAGTATCACTACATCAACACAAAATGGGATTATCGAAGAGTAGAATGCGTTTAAAAACCCCATGAGTAACCGTGTGTGTGTGTAGATTTGTTTATTTGACTCGGGGGAACTGAGATTTCCATTGAGGGTTGAATACGCTATCGGTGCAATTGTCATAGGCAAACATGAATGAGGGTTGGAATTTACATTGAACTGCGTTCTGTCTCGTTATAATTAGGTAGACAATGTTATAGGTAATAGGTATTGGTGATGTGTGTTATCATTTTAGGGGATGGATGGGCTTTTCGAAAAAGAAAAAAAGTCATTCAGTTTGGAATTTCGATGGAGGCATACCTACCCCTTTGAGATAATATGTACATTTGCTTGAAAGGAAGTGCGTCTTCATTATCTCTGCATGATGTGAATAGAGGAGGGGTATGTTTCCTCTTGACATTTTATTTTTTCGTCTGCTAACGCTATAACGATCCCCGATCTTTCATAAAGTACCTCTCACTCTACAATCTTTTCAAAATCATTTCTTGAGAGAATTCTTTTCTTAATTTGCCTTGGTGGGGGTGGAAGAAAACTGTCTTCGAGTACCTCATCTAGTTCCGTTTCCCTTAGAAGTCGCTAAATGAGAGTTGAGTCTAGAGAAGCTATCTCATCTTTTGATAATGAGTTCATTACAAGATTCTAGGCCTAGCACGTATTTTGGTGTTATGCGCTTCTTTGTTTTCTGTTTTTTATCCTATGCTTGTAAACCGGGCTGCCACTATTGTAGGACATGCATCATCTTTGTTTTCTATGAACCGTAAAATTTTAGCGTCACCGCATACAGAATATCTGCACATGTGTTATTAGTATTATAACTTAGCTGCAAGATCCCGATTCTGTTTCTATCTTGTTCCGTTCCGAGATAAGGCATCTCGTGAGCCCATTGTTTAAAGTTGAAGAAGATGCCAAAACTCTTTTCTTGAACTCACAAGATGTCCACTCACTTTAAGTGCGTAACGTTAAGCGATCGTAATGTGTTGTTAGTAAGCGCTTGCTCCTAATTTTTTCTTTTTTTTTCACGTCACGTTGTCCTTCCTTCCTTTCACCTAACCTAGCTCGAGAACACACATTTTTTTTATACAAATTTATTATATTACCTCTTACACTTCTCAGGAAATCTACGTTATATCCTTGTAGTTCGTCCCTTTCTTGTACAGTATGATTTGCTCCAACCACAGATTCAAAAAAGCTGACATCTTTATCATTAAGAACTGCATAGTTGCCTCGTTTGACATGGTGACGTTCCTGTCAAAAAAAAAAAAATGATTTTTTAGTATACACAACTTGAACAAACAAAACTAAAACAAATACAAAATGTTAGGTGGCGAAAATACAAAAAGGCAGATGATTTTCTTGCGTCAAAACCGATGGCGCATTTTATAGTCTTTTCTCTTCTCCCAGAAGAAGACTCCATTTCGGATGAGAAAAAAAAACAAATCCCACAACTTATCATAGCCAAGGTTGGTTCACTCAACCCTTTTTCAATGTCCTACAAAATATTGTACATCCTACTACAATTAGATGTGGAATTACAAGCTGTTAACCTTAGATCCCAGAAAGATCCAAGAATGCTACAGTAGCACTTGCAAAAAAGCTGTTAGGAATAAATGGGGTCTACAACCTCGAATAACTTACTGGCTCTATACCATTACTCACTCATGGGGTAATCGTCTGGTGGACAGCGCTGGAGAAATAGATAAATTGCAATCATCTAAGCAAGGTCCAGAGCTCAGCTTGCATGTGCATAAGTAGAGCACTACTCACAATACTCTCAGAGACATTGGACATCATGTTCTAACTATTACCTCTTGGTATATTCAGCGAGTAAATGGCAGTGAGTGCGACTATTCTCTCCCGAAAAACACTAATTACACCATTCCATGCCAAAACTTTGACATTAAATCTCTCGTTTCCATCCCCTCCAGATCAGCCTGGAGTAAGAATGCTTTTATAGAAGATAAAGCGATTCGCTTCTACACTGAGAGTTCAAAGTCTAAGGATGGAGTTGGGGTGAAGTTTTGGCAGAAAGTCTTAATCTTAAGCTCTCAATCTAGGCGGAAATTATGGCGATTAAAGAAGTCTCATGGTGGCTCAAGGAAAACGCTAAAGATATCCCTATCTTTTCCGACAACCAAGCTTCCGTGCATAGGGACGTACGAGGGAACTGTAAGGTCGATGAACACGCCAGAGTTGGAACAACCTTACCAATTATGCCGAACAAAGACAAAGTAGGTATATCTACGAATCGCTACAAATAAATGGAGGGGAAATATGTATATTAGGCGGATAAGTGGTATATCATGTCTAGCGACTTACGAATTTGGCCCAAGGGATTTAAAACGCTCTAAGTCTTTGATTTCTCTCAACAGTTTGCACATCGGCATCAGAGTAGGTGTCATCATCGGACACTGTCTAATAGGCAAGCTCGCAACAAGGCTAGGCCTTTTCGCAAACGACTTTTGCATGAGAAAAAGGAGGACACTATACCTCACATTCTTTGCGCCTATCCAGCTCTCAATTAGGACCTGTCTACTATAATGACTTTGGTGATCTAGAAAAACCATCAGGAGAATGTCGTTCAACTTATAAAATAGGTATGAACGCTTTTATTGATATTTTTTACTCCAAGTAGATTTTAAATTGGCTATTTGACATTAGTTTTCTTTGATACTCGGTCAAAATTCTTCTGTATGTTTTGTGACATTATTGCGTTAAAGGCATCTGCAACAAAAATTAATGTCGTTGATCCGACTCGAAAGACATTTTTGCTGCTACCGTCTTCTTTTACCTTATCAACACCGACTTGGTGAGTGAGGCCCCGCTCTGCATGACAGTAAATTAGACTTTGTTCGTTGGACTCCCAAAATACAATAGGGGAACGTTCTCTAAAATGGTTACTCACTTCGTTATAGGCAGACATGCTCATAGATTCGATATTTCCTATATCATCTTCCGTACAAGCTGTAGGGACAAAGAGTAAGAGGAGACGATTTTAGACAGGTTACACTAGGTGAATACTTCTTTTTTGCGTTTGAAACAGTGAATCTTTTTCAGATGAAACTGAGCCGATACTCAGTAACAGTATGGGAGTTCTACCCACTAAAACTATCTTTCCTGTTACTCCTGATCCACGCGGCGTTGCCCTCTAGCATTTCGTCGCGAGAAGAGAACTTCAACCTCACATATTGTCTTCCTAACTTAACCGCTTCCCGAACTTCTTGCGTGCTTAGCATTTGTCTTTTGATGTTCTCTGGAGATAAGTCCAACAAGTTACGGCCTTCATGATGTCGTGGACAGTGGAATAGGAATTGTGTGGTTCACGTTTTCGGCTGCTTCTGTGCGCGTTCGACAATTAGGTTTGTCCTGATGCTCAAACCTGTGGAGGCATCGTTTCAAACATCCATGACCAAAAAGCATATACCTTAGGTAGAAGTTCAGTTCTTCCTATTGATCAAAAGGCCTATGTTGGGGATCAATCTCTGCGTCCATCTACCTTTGGTTATTGTGGAGTAGTAAATGCGAATGGAAAGTAGTTCGCAAAACAAATTAGGGTTGGATATGTTTTGGGTGAAATTGTCACAAACAACGCTCTAACATCTTGTTCAGGATATTTGATACATACATATATACACATGTAAGTTTGAGAGCTGAATATGGTTGGTAGAATTTACATGCACTGCGCGACCATCTCCTTGTTTTGATTTTTGGCTTTCCAGTAGACGGTGTGTGTTGTGCTTTTGTAGGATGACTGGGTGGTATGATTGGTAGCTGTTGGGCTCGCTTCCCTTGTTTTCTCGTGGTGTGTGTTAAGCTTGTGAGGGGTGAGTGGGTAATACGATATGTAGGCAGTGGCTGAAGTCCTTGTTTTGTGTGATAGTGTGTGTTTCTTATGCTTTTGGGGGTTGGATAGGTGGTATAATCGTTTTTCTTTTCATTATTATTCGTTTGGAAGGTTAACTTTTTTCTGATTTGTATTTTTTTCTTTTTTTTTGCCTATACCAGTTAAGTTGTGATAATTATTTTGCACAAGCAAGATTTCCTTTTTTGTCGAATAAATTTTCATACAACTAAGGTCTGCTTTCGTCCTCCTAATGGGTGTCTTTTGGTGAGTGTCCGTTCTCTTGTGAAATCGGCCATACCACCACCGATTTGTCTTTGGATAAAATCGTCCATCTATCTTTTCCGTTTTTTTGTTGTCAATGCGGTATTATGCACATGGTTAATCACAAATTAAACCTAAATTGCTACAGCCTTGTCAAAACCAGACTTATTCGCTTTCATAACTCAGGCACCGTCTCTCCAAAGACGGATCCATCATACAGGAAGGCTATTAAGACTTCAGTCTTAATGACTTGGTGACATATACACCACTTCCATGTCCATGTTCACAAAAGTGTCAAAAAAGGCCTAAGGACTAAAAGGTGTTAGCTAGAAAAGACTGAGAATCAGACAAATCACAAAAAAGTCATGCCGTGTCTCACAAAGATTTCATGTAGTTCCAATGTTGTAAAAAGGGGACTAAGGAGTTCTTGGCGCAACAACTAATGTTCCTCATAGGAATTCTTACATACAGGCCACACTCTATTGGCGGTCAATCTAAGGAGAATGGATTACTGGTGCACTGAGAACCTCTCCAAACGGCTCCAAACCATGCTCCACCCACTTCCAACTGACAACGTCAGCAAACAACTGACGCTCAGCAATAAGACCGAGAAGTTCCAAACAATGGAAACAACAACATACTGGACACGCCAGAATACTTCTGATGCACCGCCATCTTCCAAAGGTCACCGACCACTTGCCCACTTTAACATGGGCTACAAATGCATAATACCCGACAGAACAGAATGAACACAACGGGAGGTCCTTCACCATGAATTGCTGACAATTTTCACGGACGGCTCCAAAACCGAAGAAGGAGTTGGTGCTGGCATCTTTTCAAAAGATCTGGACATTCACCACTCCTTCAGCCTTCCTAGCTACTGCAGCGTTTTCCAAGCCGAAGTCACTGCCATTCGTCAGGCAGCTGACTGGCTGGCGGTTAGTGCAGTATCAGTATCGGATATTGTCATATACATCGACAGCCAAGCGGCCATCACAACGAGATCCAAGGAACGAGAACGAGATAGTTGGACAGTACAACCTCACCCTCTGCTGGGTACCGGGTCACTGTAATATACCAGGGAGAGAAGCCAACCATTGGTGGCAACAGCTCGGCCACTGTAGCACTGCAAGGCTGCTTTGGCCCACGCTAAATAAAACCAGGTCCATCGGATTTCCGAAAAACCCTCTCCAAAATTGTAAACACCCTCACCGGAGACTGTGCCATAGGAAGGCATGCCCAAAGATTGGGCAGCCCCTACAATGACTTCTGTAGAAGTTGTAGAGATGAAGAAGAAGAGGAGACTATCAGTTGCACTTGCCAACATTAAAATGGCCACACTAGGTGAATACCTATTCAACGATCTAAATGATCTAAACAATGCCTGTACGGTTAAGATAGACTCCTTCATAATAAGGAGTAAATGCTTCCCTGAGTAAGAGGGTGACCCACCCACCCTTACACATCGGCAGCACAATGGACCAACTACTGGTCTAAGTGCATCCTCATGGAGGGCCGTTTTCAACAGATCTATCTATACTAGGTTGTGGCAACAAAAGCAGAAGAAAACACAACCAGCCTCCTTGACAAATGCTTAAGCCTTAGCAATAGGCTATGTCAATGACTTGAACAGGAGGGCTGTTGCTGATCTACATTGATTGTTTACTTATCATTGATTTGAAGGTAATTTGCGTTGCTTTGAAAGGCTAGGCCTTGGCTCCTAGCAGGCTACTTAATGGCCTTATAAGCGACGCACTAGTTCGTGTGCAAAACCATCTGAAGGTCAAATTTATTGATGACTTGTTGATGAATAAGTGAGTCAATGGCCCCAATTTTATTTTAGATGTAATGTTTGAGTTCCTAAATTGTCACTGGCTTATTGGCATAGACCTTTCCCTTCAAATAATCCCACAGGAAGAAGTCTGTAGGTATTAAACTGCCTGATTTTTTTGGCCAATTAACTTCTACTCTAACTGAATAATGCGATCTTAAGATCTAATTGAGTGATTGATAGCTTGTGTGGGCGGTAGCACCATCCTAGTGAAACCAGAGATCGTCCAGACCCAGTTCATTACATTTTATGAAAAAAAGCTGGCGCAATTGTTGACTTCGACGACAAGAATTGAGGTGCATAGCTGGTTTTCAACACTTTCGCTAACAGTGGTGATGTTTTGGCTTGGATCTGCTAGCCGAACATGCTGATATTGCATTTAATCCCATACTGAACCTTCAACGCTTCACCATTGCACGAATTCCGAACTCACTAGGGCGGTTATGTTTACCGGAAAAGTCACAAATTTAGGAAATGTTTTGCGTTGATTTGTGATACATGATTCCATGACTAAAATTGCCAAAGATTGCACTTGACATCTGTCAAAATGAGCAACTACATTGAATTCAGTAAATGGCAGCAATTGACAGTTCACCTTTTATAAGGCTACTGTCATCACTTCAACCTAATCTACTCTGAATCATTATCAACATAATTGACAGACATGCAACTTCCTGATTACTTAAGGCCTCATGGTAATTACCTACCATAATAATTGGCGACACAAACCTCCTAACAATACCTCAAGTCATTTGCGGTAAAATACCACAAACAAAAAAAGGAAGAGAAAAAAAAGTTTATATCATCAATCTTCAAGCCCACGCCCACGCAAAAACCACATTGCAACGAAAATATGGACAATTCTAAAAACCACGCCTATATTCTACAAAAAAAAAGATACAGCAATTATACTGCTTAAGTGAATCCCGTAGCCCTGCATAGCGCATGCCGACAAACATCTAACTATCATTTTTCAACCCCATGCCCAGCAGTTAATAGCTCGAATGTGCTGCATAGATTATGACGCTACACACCATCCCTTATTTGAGTAGGCATTCAGGTAGTTGCTCTAAACACAGAAATGAATTCAAATTAGGGAAACCCCTGCCCGAGCTAAACGTTAATCCCTGTTTATGGTTATAAAACAAAACAAAAACGAAATGAAGTCCACCAATGTCATGCACTGGAAATGGATTTCATCCCTTCGTCATGGTATCGAAGTGACCAAATTTGTGAGGAGACGAAAAAGGCACACAAGTAGAATGTAAAATCAAAAGAAGAAGAAAAAAAGAAAACAAAATTGCAATTGATAACCATTCAAATGTCCGACCTTGGCCACATTTGCATAATACAATCTGTAAGACCAGGTGTGGCCTCACATGAGGACATGACTGTTTCCAGTAAGCTAATGATAACAACCTCCCAGCGAGGACATGAACTTATTCTCCGCCAAAAATTAAATCTGATTTAGCTGTCCTAATCCGGAAAGTGGACATTATTAACAGGCGAAAAAGTTTTGTTAATAAATACATATGTATGTATCTTCAATGAACAAATTTATCGGAGAATGGTCCTGCTGACATTACTCTACGGAAGAGAAAGTGGTAATAGAAAGTGATGGATAGATAGATAGTACTGCGCGAAGAAGGTCCATTGTAAACTACACTTTGGAGGGAGATCCGCTCACTTAAGCAGACAGGCGTGATACCCTTCTAAGCAAACATGACGCGGAACAGCCGAGGAGTAATCGAGCTCCTAGAATTGACTTGGCCGCAGCTCAAACACATGGTGAAAGAAGATGCCCCCAAGTGGATATTCCTCTTAAGAAACAAGCCCGGGCAGTCGCAAAGAATATTCAACTCTTCGAAAATCGCCTAGCGTGTAAATCCATCAGAGAGTGTCCTGTAAAATGTATAATTGTGTTGAAGTCTGGAAGGCTTAAGGACAACAACTCGGCTAAACGGTTCAGGTTCATACATGGTCATAGCTCCCTGAAGATATCGTATAGAGTACTATTTTCCCAGACTTCGTTGGTTTTCCTAGCAGTCTGCATTTTAATCAATGGTTTGGTTGTTGCTAGGAGCATATTAAACCCCTATTATGTCGTCTGGTTGTAAGAGTTGTGTCCAGTTTAGTAATTTCGTCAGATCTGCAGTTTCCTGAAATGTATAGCCTGACATCTCCTCCCTGCACAGGAGAATGTTGTATTGAATGAAAATTTAGCACTTCCTTTGTCGGAGTGATAGACAATTTCCGCTGGACTATCATTTAAAATACTTATATTTCTTACAAATATTACATTAGACTTAAGCCATAACTTAGCTTAATTGATTACTAGTAATTATTGGTCAGGGAGGTGGAGAGGTCTTTGATACATCATATACCGATATGGACCTGCTGATGGTTAAACCAATGGTCTCCAAGTGGGGCTGATGTACAAATCTTTTGCCCGAATTTAGAATTGGGTGATTTGGTAAGCAATGAAATTATATTCAACTAGATCGGATAAATGGCCAGAAGCATGTTG
This sequence comes from Chalcosyrphus nemorum, assembly GCA_949716465.1. Lineage (NCBI taxonomy): Eukaryota > Metazoa > Arthropoda > Insecta > Diptera > Syrphidae > Chalcosyrphus > Chalcosyrphus nemorum. The sequence continues at coordinate 38,062,377 of OX454332.1, forward strand.
TTCCCACTATAACCTAGTAGTCAAACGAAAACAGTTAAGGGTGCCAGTTACCTGTCCTGTCATCGATATTTACAGGCAGTAGATGGGGTACGCTACTTTGCTATGGATTGATACAGAGACAGGCAACTACTTCAACCTTACCTTGCTGTTAACCATACCGACACGCGATTTATTAACGTGCAGTTGAGCAAGAGTGCTGGCCAAATTTTTTGAATTGTTAAATTCAAATTCCACTCACGGCACCTTCATCATTCGTTTATCGGGTTTTCAGTCGCTTTGGCGAATCATCCGAAGTAGAGAGGTCAACACTAAAAGCAGTGTGTGAATGAACTCGCAGAGACCCCCTTTTTGGGGGCAGATACTTACGTATGCCCTACAACTTCACTTCCACTACTACATGCAAGTATTTTGAAGACTGCAGCTGCTTGTGCACAAAAGCTTCAACTTTTATCCAACAAAACGAATGTCACTCTAGTCGGACACATCGCATCGCTAGCAATTTGCTTCTTGGAGTACCTCTTCAAAATCATTATATCGAACCGCAACTTTTGCTATAACCTTCTTATCCCTCAAACCACATCTTCCCTTGATTGGTACACCATCAGTTCAAAAATGTCAAAAGGGGCTGGTGCTGGTGTCTTCAATCTTAATTACAAACTTTCCATTCCACTTGGACAATCTATAGGGTGACTAAATAAAAACGATATGGCTACATTCATGCCATTCAAATTATGTAATTTCGGCAATAACATCCCGAATGTTGGCCTTGAGCTCCCCAAAAGTGGTTGGCTTGTTAGCGTAGACTAAGGACTTGACGTAGACCCTGAGAAAATAAATCGAATGATATCAACACAGCGGCCTTTTGATGAACGCTCTCCGTGAGATGACCCAGTCGCTAAATTTATACTTCACAAATTCGAGCTTTGCGTCGCTTGTATGGCAAGTAGCACAGTTTTATTAGAACCACAGCTCGGATATGTCGAGCTTTAGCTACAGAAGGTTATTTAACCTCGCTCTATATACCTGAGACCATTGATGATAACCGTGTCTCCTTTCTCATTTCGAAATAGGATCCGATGATGCCACTATGTCATAAACACCAAAGAGCCAATCCTCTCGAACTTAGAAATTTTAGTTTTTTTTTGCACTTCAAGTATTTTGAATTGATCGTTTTTGATGGCTGCTTAGCTGTCTATGTATGTACGTAAATATCTACATAAATATATGTAAGTATATATACTTATTACAGGTCAGAGTGGACTCAGTGAAACTTGCATGATTGGAAATGTTTGCACAGTAGACAGTTGCTGGTCCCTCTTAGTAAATTCTGTCTAGTTCTCGTGAAAGGCTAATTGGGTGTCAAGGTGAACCAAATCGACCACGTGCTAATCGACGCGAGACACGCATCCGACATTTTGTTGTTGTTGCAGTCAAATTCTGAGCTCGACTGCCCAACGATAAGAAGCTGCGAGCCGCTTAGAAAAAGAAGCTACTCGTTGGATGAGTAGCCCGTCAGAGGCAGTGCATTCAATTCACCCATTACAAACGCGGACAACCAAAACCAGAACCGGCTACCATCAAGGAGATAGCCGTGACCATCCTTGGCTACTAACCACAACAACAAAAAAGAAGCCCTTGGTGTGATGATGAATGTATTAATGGTAAGAGGATGACAAAAGATGCAAGGAAGAGCTACGGCGCAAGACAAGGGCAGCGAGACAAACAAATATTGCTCCAGAAAAATGGAAGAAAAGAGAAGAGAATTATGCATAAAAAGAGAAGGAACCACATAGCTTCCTATCTTAGGGATATCAAGGAGTCCTTTCAAAAAGCCAAGCAGCTGACAGCATCGCCTTATTGGAGATGCGGATAACCTCAACACTTATCCTGTCCAACAGCCAAAGGAGATGCGTTGTTATGTGTTTACAGGTGTAAACACGGAAAACACTATCTTCGCAAATCGATTCAATTGCTTAATACTCGTACGATATTGATATCATCAGAAGATACCGGCACGCCATAGAAATTAAAGAGCAGGCGAAATGAGTTGGTCTTGAAGTGAATAAGGACAAGGCGAAGCACATTGTATTTTATAAACAAAAAGGGAATTATCTGCCCAAAACCATAGACAGAAGTTCAATTTAAAGATTACAAATGACAACTTTAACGAGATCCGATGAAGTATAAACCTAGCACACCACTTCTCCTTCGAATTAGCAAAACAACTGGGTTCAAAACTCCTAACTCGGCGGAACAAATTAATGATCTATAGAGCGCTCATCTTTCCAGTCCTGCTGTTTGGAGCCGAGTGCTGGACGATAAGTAAGAAAGCTGAGCAAATATTGGGCATTTTTGAGCGCGAAATACGTCGAATATTAGTTTCCTTCACCGAGGAGGGCGAACGGAGAAGAAGATACAACAGCGAATTCTATGAGCTGTACTAGGATATGAATTTATTCCAGAAAGCCAAGATACGCCGATTACATTGGGTAGACTACATCGAGCACCAATGCTCCATCTAAGAGGATCTTCTAACCACAGCCACCCGGTTCGAGACAACGAAGAAGACCGAACCTCCAAGCCAAGAGGATGCCAGGAAATTTCGTCTTCACAACTGGAAGCAGCACATCCGCAGAGTATGAGCTCTTTAACTAAGAATGTAGTTTCTGAAAGGATGATCTAAGGAATTTCCAAACACATATGTTACGAAATGTAACATTTGATATTTGTTATCCTTAACTGTGTCGTGGGTGCATAGATCACGGGTTAGTGCGTTTTACTACGGCGCAAAGGATCTTGTGGTAAATCGCACAACTGTAATACATACATAAATAGCAAAATATCATTAAGGTATGCGAGGAGCATTGTAAGATACGAGTGCAATACGAACTTGGTTATCCTTAAAAGAGACAAATGCTTTGCCAACAAATACTTAAAATCCAGTTTTACCCACAATTTCAAGGTATACATATTTGCAAAGGAGTAACTACACATTGTTGTCGCCTTCATTATTATCCAATTACCTGAGTTAGTTCTGGAATGCCCGCAGTTTTGTATGTTCTGGCTAGTTTTTGTAAGCCAACCCAGTTGGTCTTCAATCCCGTTCTAGCCAACATAGCCTGCAATAAAATAATAACAAAACAAAAGTTAATATTATGAAACTAAAAGTCGATTTATTTTTTGTTAATAATTATATATACACGCAAGAGGTAAGGTTAGGTTAAGTACATAGATGTGTACCTTGTGACAAAAGAGTCACCGCTTACATAGACCAACAGTTCGAGTTCATTGTGCACAATATTTTAAGCGCTGCAAAAATAAATTTACCCGCTTCCCCAGGATGTCAGGATATGCGGCGGTCTTAGGATAACGTGGCGCAGAAAAGTGGAGAGCTGAGGCACATTTCCAGGTATCGCACACGATGGCGCGTAGGCGTTGTAGAGACCCTAAGGCCCACAAGAGGATACAGGACATAAGTAAGAAAGTAAAAATAAAGTCAGCTATAAGAACCATCCAGATATTTATATGAATATCAAGAGGCCTATCAGCTTAACGTTGTCTAAAACCTCCAGCTTCGAGTAGAAGGAACTACCAAGACTTCTCATTCCTTGGATAGGACAGGACAGACAACAACTGAATCATCCCAGCAACTACTTTAATAGTCTTCGCTTCCTTTGAACACCAATGGCACAATGGTCGTTAATGAATTATGTATATCGGCGAAATTGTATCAGAGAGGACAATATCTACTTGCCAAAGGCTGATCATAGCCCCCGGCCGTTATGCAATTCTCTAGATAAATCCAGCGTCTTTTTGCTCGAACGCTGACTCCATCTCCCATTTTGTTCCGTAAGGAACTGCTTAAGGCTACAAAAGGAAGAACTGTGATATGTGTGTGCAGCATTGACGAGGTTGCTAGCGTCAGCTTTTTCGCTTTTTTTCGATATTCATATGCCCCAGTACCAAGCTAAAGGTCACCGCATCGGCTTTGGATATCTCGTTTAAGAGTGATTTGCAGGTTCTCACTAGCACCGATCTAATTATAGCAGAGTCCAGAGTCTTATTGGTTGGCTTTCTGTCTACATATACAGTGATACTCAACGACATGAGGATGATTTTGCAACATGTGATGGACTATATGATATGTATCAGCACAAAGGGTTAGTAAAGGTCAGAGTGTTATACTGTATACTTAAACTTAAAGAACTGCATTCCATTTGTGGTGTTAAGTTGTTGTAAGTATTGATAACAAAAGATTGCTTCGCATAGTCCTGCAGTACTGTCGTCCGCAAAGCACGTAATCGGAGCTGCTAGGGAATGGACTAGGGTTTATACTAAACAATCTTCAAGGAGCAGGTTTTCATTAATCATAACAGTGAAGAACATGTACGAGCTTTGTTGCATAGTCAAAGTTATAGTGAATTTATCATAGACTAACGAGTGCAAACTTTTTTGTACCTTGGATCTCTAGAGTCTTCAAGTCATATCCGACAGACGGCGAAAAGACCTTACCTCCGTTCTCAAAATCTTGGCAGAAACTCTGTAATATACATACTTCCTCGGAACAGAATGAGTTGCTTTATCCTTGAACAACGTTGGTAAATATTAAAAACTTGTTTCCAAAGTGAGTGCTGTGTAGTCCAAACGGAAGAAGTTTTGGCCGAAATAAAGCACACACTGCGAGACTGGTATGCTAGTGGAAAACACTCACGGTCCCCGTCGTCGGACGGTGCGTACAGACCAGAATGTGGCAGCTATAGTTAAGAGGGTGAGATTGCTCATTCAACCAACTTTTTTTTTATTGGAATTGAAGCCATGGATTTGGACGAACTCTGGTTCATGCAGGATGGCACGCCATGCCACACAGCCTATGCCACAATCGATCTTTTGCGCACAAAGTTCCCAAATCGTGTTATCAGCCATCTTGGCGATGTCAATTGCCCGCCTCGGAGCTGCGATTTGACACTGTTGGACTTTTTTTTTTAGGGCACCATGAAGGACCGATGTTATGCCAACAATCCGGAAACGATTCAACCACTTAAGGCCAATATCATCTAAGCAATCCGTGAGCTTCAGCGTGAAACCATCATCAAGGTCTTGGAAAATTGGAGCGACAGAATGCGCTACTGCCAAGCCAGCCGAGGCAACCATTTGAACGACGTTGTGTTCCAGAATTAATGGGAGTATTTGCACTTATTAATAAAGCTATAATACATTTAAAAAAAAAAAAATTTGTTCATTTTATTGCATTTTTAGGAAGAAGAAACTTCTATTTGGCCCACCCTGTATAAACTTTTTCGTATTTCTTTTCAATTTCAAATGATTGACGAAACTCTAAGCTCAATTTAAAAATTTCAAAAAGCCTTAAATTAGAATGAATCTAAGACATGCATAGGTGTGTCCTGAGTTTATTTTAATGAAAGCTCTGCCCACTTTTCACAACCACCCTCTACTGCATTGTCCAACAGAATTGTGGGAATACCGTCGGAATAATTGAAGTTAAACCATTTAATAAATATTAAGAGCGTTAATAGAGGGTTATTATTAACTTTACCAAAAATTTCGATGAAATTTTTACGTTTCATTAACCTTTAGAATACAGGGAGACCCGAAATTAACCTTATGGTTTGAATAGCTTACAACCTTTCATTTGCATCCATGTGTAATAGGGTCAGTATTGTTTTCTCGCAGATTCTTTTATGAATCTCAACCTTATTATAATAGAGAAGTTGAAAAAATTACTTATGTAGGTTTGGGGTAATACCGTCTCTCTGTGACCAATTACTGGCTGAACCATGAACGAGTGGACAAATTTTGCTCAAATTTCGTGAATTTCGGTTCTGTAGAGTGATTTTTGAAGATTCTTGCTTTAGTTGTGATATTTACGGACCATACATAATTACTTTTGCATCGTGAAAGGCAATTAACATGATTCATGTTCAAGTACGTACAAGCCAGTCAGTCGTCCAATTTATAATGGGTGGTTCATTTAGAGGTACTTATTCAAAAGTATTAAAAAACTGAGAATTTCAATTTAATCATGTTATCTTTGTTATCAAACAAAAAAAAAAATGTTTGACATTTATTTTTTAGAGATTATTTTTTTTTTAATCAAATTTTCAATGACGCGTGCTACCATTTCGAGTGGCTTGTCTGTAATGTGGCCTTCCAATGCCTCTATTGTAGGTAGCCGGTTCACTCCTATAGACTTTTGACTTTTCATAGTAAAATCCTCATAGACCTCATAAACGCTGTATCGGGCTAAGTCATTCCATGATGAAATGTTGAACAATATTGAACGAAAATATCATGACAGGATAACATGACTCATCCATCACCTGCCAATAAAATCACTAGACAAAAATGTACCTCTGAATGAATCACTGTTTATAATTTACATGTTGCCTGGTGCTCTAGTTTTTTAAAAAGCTGTTTGCCATGAAGAGGACAATTTTGAAGAGTAAGATCATAGAGCACAGGAAAATTGCTGCAGAGCTCCATGGTGCATTGACAAAGGCGTTTGCTCCCTATTTCCTTCAGTGTTGGCCATAAGATTCAAGATATGACGCAGTCGCTTCTAGTTTCCAGGAGGTGTTAATCGTTTCTCTTGCTTTTATGCGGGTTATACATGAGGGCTTACGTGCTTGTCACGTGTGTGTGTGGATGGAAAGTTTCGACTGATTACATCGCTTCCTAGTGCATTGATTGTCACTTGACTCACTACGACGATTGCGATCTTCGGTGGGTCTATAAAAAAATTGCTTTTATAGTCTGTGCTGCTCTATTGATTCCGAAGATTTCCACTTGAGTTTTAGTGAGACTCTGAAAGTTGATTCACACACAGTCAAGTGTAGCACCACTTCCTACGTCCATTTTGGACACTTCGGTGTAGAGTTGGAAGTCCTATGTATGCGCTCGATCTCCACTGTTGTACCCCGCTAATAAGAATGCTATATTTTTTCTGAAGGTCTATGTATATTAATAGGGAATATCAATCGCAACATTCTCCGATACTCCGCACCAATCATTACACTTAAGAGACGAAAGCACTTGATTTCGTAAAAATCAATCCTAACATACATATGTAGAAGTGGGTGCATTTTTTAAACTCGTATTTCATTAGTGGAAAGCACGTTAACGGGGAACTTTGAAGGACTCTCCTGTTCATGTTTCTTGGCACTCATGTACTTACCTTTTTATTAACATTGGTTCAATCGTTTTTTTTTTTAAATTTGCAAGGTTATAAATTGTTCTACTACTTTATCCAGTTGCACTTATGGAACTTATTTTTTTTCAATTAGCTGACACAATTTTTTCTAGATTTTACTCCTCACTTTCTCTACTAAAAGCGACTTCAGCCGGAAGACGGTTTCTTTTTTCGACATATTAATTTCGCCTCTAAAAAGAATGCTGCTTTATACGAAAGTTTTAGTTTAGTTTCATACGAAAAATCTACTTAAATGGGTTAAATTGTCACTTAATTCATAGCGAACAAAGGTTTAATTGGTTCACATTTTGGAACTTATGTGTACATCTTTATAGAGACAGTTCCTAAAACTGATTGCAGTTAGTTCATACTAAGTTCCAAATATTGTGGTAGCTTCAAATTAGCCACAATATTACTATCATGAGAAAGCTTTCAAAAAAAAAAACCCTCTGCCTCTCGGCATAAAACTGTTCATTCTTTCGTACGTGCAGAAACGTATGCCGCGCATAACACGTACAGTTGTGAGAAGCTAGGCCTTGGCCCTCTATGGGCTGTCGGTGTCCTAATATTTCAACCGATTATGAAGCGTAAACGAAATCGTTTTCATATGAAATTGTTCTTAACTAAACCTCCCCTTTTGAGGCCAGAATAAAAATTAAAATTTCCCCTATAGGAAGCACCGCACAGACCCCATAGATATAAAATTTGAACCATTGCGGTTCCAATAAATATCAGGCAGACAGTGATAAGATAGAGAATTGTCTGTCTTACTTTTTTGAACTTCTCCGTAATGTTAATGTCACAATCCATTAAGACCTCGAACTGTCCATTTATTTCACGACTATATCGTAATACTTGTTGATTAAGGTGCGAGAAAAAGGCTGTAACTACTTACTTTGGAATAAAAAAAGTTCTAAAACATTCAAATCCTAACGTGAACTCAGCTTCACCCTGTATATGGGTGAAATTCTCATTTCCACATACATCAATACATACATATGTATACTTCTTTTAATAATGTCAATAAATAACCTTAAGCAGATACTAAACATTTATTCGACTTGAAATAGACCTCATGCGCTGAATTGTATCCCACCGTACACATTATTACGGATCTAGTCTTCCTAACATCGACATTCCGTTTAAGGTTCTTAAAATTATACAAAAAGGAATATTATAAACTTAAAGAAAAGCTTTTGTCATTAACAATTGAGATCTAAAAACAAACCTACAAAAGTCTTAGAATTTCGCTCAGTTAAAAAACTTGTGAAATCCCGACGGCTTTTCGATTTTGGTAAAACTCTCATTTATTTGTTAAAATATGTAGTTTTATACACGCAAAGTTAGAACAATAAGACAAATGTGGTTTTTATTATTAAAACAACAACTTAATGATTAAAATGAGATAATGATTGCCGACGGTGTTTAAAGTGCAAAATAGCGCCGGCATTTTAAAATTCCTAAAATGGGATATATTGGGTATGTAGATAGCACCGATTACACAAATATGTTCATACACACATTTATATGCACATTTATATGCTCAAAGTTAACTTTGTTCAAAAAAGGTTGTTTTACTTTGCGTGGGGAATAGCTATTTCCCACATGGGATCTAATAAAGTTCACCATAGCCTTAAGGCCGTAATGAGGACTACCAGACTAAAATTAGTTATTTATTTAGAGATAACGTGGTTTTGTTAAATGCAACAAATTGAAATATGATAATTTAGGTACAGTCAAACTGTAGGCCAGAGGAGCTGAGCTTTTCAGTCACTTTGGCTCACTTCCGAAAGTGCGAATCCATTCGCTTTTTCGTACGAAAGTTTAACAGTCAACTTGGAAAATTTTAAAATTATTTTAAAACCGTTAGAAGGCATGACATTTTTTATTTTCAAACTCACTGACTGACAACGTTTCATATGAAAAAGCGAGTGGGTTCGCACTTTCGGAAGTGAGCCAAAGTGACCGAAATCTTAACAAATCAATGCCAATGGCTACTAGATGCTTTCGAACTCATACTCCCATTATGGGTTACTTATGGAAATTACTGCGCTGAAGGAAACTAACTGAACGTAGAATTTTGACGTTACCTTCCGATTGCTTCTGACTATTATAGTTCAGACATTAGAATGGATACAATAGCTTCGTTGAGTGCTGTTAGGTCGTCACAATTGAACGAATGTTAGAACTTAAAATGGACGACATTCAAATGCATCTGCATCTGAAAGCACAATAGTTTTGCGAATCTTGAAGGGGTAGGGAACTAAACGTATATTGTTAATTCAGAATGAGATAAAGCTTTTTTTCGCTAGTGAATTAAAACATATTTACTCAAATAACTAATAACTAAAATAAATAGTTCCTTTTTATAAAATATACATATGTACATATGTGGGCGCCGTGGCTCAGTGGTTAGTGCGTTGGACTACTGCGCAAGGGGTTCTAAGTTCGAATCCAGAAAAATACCATCAAAAGTTTTTTCATGGCCCCACCTCTTGCGAGCGTCTGACAAACATCCAAGAGTATTTACTGTCATGAGAAAGCTTCTCAAAAACCCCTCTGCCCTTCGGATACGGCGTAAAACTGTAGGTCCCTTCTTCTGTATGTGCCGAAATGTATACCACGCACAACATGTACAGTTGTGAGAAGCTAGCCCTTGGCCCTCTATGGGCTGCTTACGGGCTAATATTTATTTTTTTTACATATGTAGTATGTACTTAGATAGCAGCTTGTTAATCACACGACCTCTGTTGAAAACTACGACTTGGAGAAAGTTTGAAATATCAAATAACCAGTTCTTGTGTAAAACTAAAAAAGACATACAAAATTTAAATATTTTTGTATAATCTCTTATCCAAGACTTTCTTTAAAAGCAGGAAATTTAATTGAGACATTTCACGAAGATCTTGCGGTTGCTATTTAATACTTGAGTCAGTATTCAAATATTGCTCTGTTTACTTTTTGACATCCTTAGTAATCAAAAATCAAAACAAAATCAAAAATTATTCTCTTAAGCTACTGAGGACATTAGAATTTCACTTTAATTAAGTGCCAGTAAAACTCGCGGTTCCTACTGGAAAGTGCTTTTACTTTTACAAATGACGTCTTATGTCATCGTCACTTTGACATCTGAATACAAGATACCTACCTACATTCATAAATTGCTACACAAGAACTCAAAATATTTTCCTCACTATTGTGGCAATACTTTTGGCAAATAAAAAAAAAATCTTTCGCTGATTTTGTCATATTACTGCTGCGTCTGCAAAAGGCTCAGATATTAAACCGACGACGGACTTCTCAATTGGAATGTCTTTTTGTACAAAATGCGAAGATTACATCAGTCCAATACACCATGTCTAAATCACTGTTTGCATACTTTTTGCAGGAAAATTCGTAGAAAGTCAAAATTCTTCCAGAAACGTACATTAGTCCAAAGAAATTTCTTGCACTGAACTCCGTAGCACGAGGAAATTTCTTACTTTCTTGTGAGTGCTCTAAAAAACTCCTTACTCGACCAGATTCTCGTAAAATGTCTATCTTTTAGGAGGGTAAGCGAACGGACATACAGTTAACCATGTTCAATGACTTTTTGCTTTCCCAAATAATGTATTGGGTTTGGAGAATATGTAGTTCCAGCTGAAGGGAATAGTGGATACTCTCCAGAAAGAGCTCTCAGGGTGTTTAATATCTCGTTTCGACTAGTTGCACTTATCAGCAAGGTCGCACAATTTGAACGTTCAGGCTGATATGTTTGGAAATTCATCACTAGAAATTTAACTGAATATCATCAACAAACAAAACCATTTCTTTTAATTTACGAAAAAGATTATTTCCCTCAAAGATCAAGTGAGGACTTTTGCTGTATCATTGTTAATTACGATTTGTATACATTTGTATGTATGTTAACTAGCTGTTATACTTATACGTTAATCTCTTCAACTTTCCTGCGAAAAGAACTTAAACTAAACTGTTTTGGTACACATTATCAAATACTGGAATCCACTGCCCCACCAACCACTTTTCACTTTATTCTTTTCAACTTTTGAATTTATCTTTTCAAATTCTGTTTCATCAAACGCAAATTTGTAAAAGCGAAATTATTCTTTTGAAAAATTGAAAAATGTACCTCTTTGCAAAATTCGTTTCACCTAACACAAATTTGCAAAGTGAAAAGTAGATTTTCGCAAAATGCAAAGTATTGTCAGTTTCACTTTTCACCAAACAAATTATATTTGCACTTTACTTTAAAAATTTTGAAAATTTTGTCAATAATATGCAAAGAAAAAAGTTAATTTGGAGTCTAGCTTTCGTTGTGATGGTTGGTTAAAATAAATAAAAATATTAAATGAACCGTTTTGAAGCCGACGAGGCTATTAACAGCTATGTATACTGTTGTTAAATCAAGGACAAATTTTGAAATTGGGAATGATTTTTCAACCCTGGCAAAAAATTGGACATAAGCTCATTAAGCTCATTAAGTCCCTTGCAACAACTTCTTTGTAAGCTACGTTTGATTGGAAATGGAGGGCAGTATCATGGAGTCGCTGCTATGCACGGAGTAAGCAAGGCTACAGTCTGCAGGGTAGGGGTTTCGGACGCACTATTCGAAGAATTCCCTGCTACTAACCATCTTTAATCACCACCACCATCGAGTTGGAGGAGTCTGGCACTGTGTGGTGCTTCTTTTACATACATACGCGCATATGTCTCATTTTGAAACTTTGCAAAGCACGATTACAAATGCAAAGTTCCGTTTATAGTTGGTGAAATACTTTCACTTTTCACTTTACAAACAGGTCTGGAAAATTGCAAATTGTAAAGTCGTCAAAACTTTGCGTTTTTTAGTGAAACACATCGCAGTTGTACTTTGCAGGAATTTATTTTTTTTTTTAAATTGCAAAATTGTTGGTGAAACAGGGCCCTGGTTTCAGTATAAAACTATGAACGAAATTTCCGTAAAAAGAGAGCTGGCTAAAGTACAATCCAGAATTTCACGTTCTATATCTCCTCAGGTGGCTCAAAAAAAGATAATCCAGAAAGTGCCTTTAAAGCATTAGTTCCCGTCGTAGCCGAAGTTTGTCGTAAGTCTGTAAGAAATAGCGCCCCCACCCAATGAAATAACCCTGAACATATGAGGCAAAATATTCCAATCAAAAATTGTAGATTGAAGTCATTTTTTAATAATTTTTTAAAATCGTATTTTCCATTTAATTTGTCAACAAAATACAGCTGACCGACAATTCAAAAAAGAGAATGACAGAAGCCATGAAAGCAGTTCCCGTAATGATTGTTAAAGCGAAGCAGACAAAGCGGTATTGTGAATCGGGCATTATGAATCAACTTTCTCGTATTGAAGGTTTTCGTACGAAAAGTTTACGAGTACTTACTATTTTTTAAATTAAGAGAATTCTCTCCCGATATATGAAGAGATGGTGATTTGTGGGTTCTTTTTAGGGCAGGAGGAGGAATCTCCCTCTCATCTGCTGTGTAGCTGTCCACCACTATCAACATGGAAAAAACTCCTTGGGGAATATTTATTGAAGAAACAGATATTGTCAAAGATATAGTAAAAAATTCAGCAAGTGCGAGGAGGGCCTCGTGCAGTACTGTTGACGACGTTTTATATTGTTGTTAAGGCAATATTATTCTTATCCTGCTTAGGAGCACAAAAATTTGGTTTCGATATGAAAAATCTAATGTACATATGTACATGTGTGAATGAAAGATGAAATTGATTTTTTTTTTGTGAAAAAATAGAAATATTAAACAATTCTGACATTACGATGATAGAGAAGTTCTAACAATAGGTCTGCCGATTGGTTCCTCTGTCTGTATAACTAAGCGAATAAAGCAATTTACTTCAAACTTCTTATCTGGGAGCTACCTACTTGATGGTTCCTCAAGGGGGCATTGAAATTTTTGTTATAGCCCTACTCTTAGAGCCCCTTCACGTAGTGCCATTTTCACAAACACGGAGTTTTTTCCAAAATGGTTTCAACGATTTTGATAAAATTTCATATTTCAGTTAGTTTAGGCGTACCAAGCTTTTGGATAAAAATGCTTGTAACGATACTTTGCTTGTTAAATGGTTTAGGTAAAGCTAAACACTGGCAATATTTGACATGCGAAGGAATACAGTATCTGGAGTTTTAAAAATTTAAGAAAAAAATATTTTTGAAAAAAAAACCCAAAATTAAAAAAAATATAGTTTTTTAAACTTATTTAGTTTTTAATAGCAGCATAGAGCTAACATATACGATCCAGTCGTGCAAATGACTTAGTTTTTGAAAAATCGAATGAGAAATTTTCGTACTTTTTTGACAATCTACACAAAATTCTACGTATCTCCAAATTTTTTCATATTTTTACCATTTATGGTCTGGCCCTTAGGGGGGGGGGGGGGGGGGGGGTCATAATTTTTCAAATGTTTGGAAAGCTTTTTGTTCAACAAATTTTGTCAGAAAAAAATATTTCTTACATATATTGAGCCCGTGCAAAATTCTCTTTAATTTGACATGCCACATGATGGAATGCAAAATTTTTTTTCTTTTGCCCTTCATACAAGATGCCAAAAAAAGTACCCCAAAATGAAATTCATTGCCACCATCTTGTGTGGGCTCCCACATAAAGTATACGTGGCTATAGTTTTAGCTCTTTACGTCTAACGGTTCAAAAGTTACAAGGCTGTGACAGACTGGCGGACAGACACCGTATCAAACCCATTAGTGTTCCGTCTTTCCTTTTAAGCTCCGGAACACTAAAAAAAGAAAATTTTACCAAAAACACAAATTGCTTCCGAGAGCAACGAATCACCGGCTCATCTATTAATACAGTGAAGCTCTCTTGGCCTTAATGATTCCTGTCCATCATAAGGATTAGCCACCTAACTTAAAGTTCCCCCTTCACAAATGGTTTGAATTATCGTCGGGTCCTCCCTTCACTTCCAATCGAAAATGTTTACACTGTTAAGACCAGAAGCTACATAGGGTTTGAAAAAAAAACAGGTTAAGCTACCATTACTCAAATTTTTAACCAGTTTGACTAGATCGGTTGGAGTAAAGTGACATTAAGCGTCGCATTCTTTAGTTTTGGCAGCATAAATTGTTTTCACATTACCCAAGAGGTGGTTTGCCGTAAGTGTCTTCACCGATTTGGTCATGACAGCTAACCATTGTCCTGATAGAGATGAAGATACGGAGCATGCAGTATTCACTCTTTATGGTATGAAGAACTACTCTGCCCAGTCCGTCGCCATTCCTTTATCAAGTGTTATAGTCGGAGGAGAATAGGGCGAAAATATGCATGTAATATTGTAACAATACTACATATTGAGCTACGGAAAATAGAAAGCTAAGAATAACAACAACAGAAGCCTCAGAAAACGCAGAAATTTCAGAAAGAGGTTATATAAAACCAATGAAAATATCATGGCTTTGCCGTCTGGCGATTGAAACACTTTCCTCTTCAATTATTCTCTCACGATAGGCCAAAGCTATTGCGCAGTAATTTTTGAACATACCGCCCATTAAGTCTATCAATCAATAAATTCAAATTCAAATTTAAATTGGCTTCTCATTTTGATTGTCCCGGAAATAATTACGATGTCCCCAGTTCTTACTTAAGCGGCTATAGACTATGGAACGAATTTGATGACTCCTCCAAGAACATCTCACGACACTTTAAAGTCCACCTTATACCAAGAGGTTCCAAGTCGTTCGACGCTCTGCTTGTAAGTTTAGTTCCATCCCATTCGTCTTGGGGCAAATCAAGTCAATCACCATACCAGCTGCTCCTATTGGATATAGTCTTCAATGCTGCTTTTCTAGGCAGTCTTTGATCCGGCATTCGTAGTTCTTTAAGCACATAATTCACCTGCAGTTTATAAAGTCTTTATAAAGAGAGGAGCAAGCCCTATGTGAGGGCTATTAGTATTGAAACGTTTTCAGATTCTCACATTCGAACTTCTTGTACGTTTATGAAAAAAATATCTCATTTTCAGTGACATCAATATGACCTGACCTGAATCAATTAATTGAATTTTGCGATCCATGTCACAGAGCTCTTGCATCCACCCAATATACATATATTGAAAATGGCTAAAGGGTTGAGCAATGTCTGAAGCGTAGCTTCACTGTCACTGCAGACACATATAGTACCTTCCACCTATTCCTAACGATGTGTCTCGCAGGCATTAGGATTGCAAAGATCTCCGCCTGGAAAACAGAAGCATGCTTACCCGATGAATATTACAGTCTAATCTTGTCGTTTTCACAATGGATACTCGAGTCCCTGATTTTTGATAGGTTTTGCAACCTTCTGTGAAATAATGACTGTAGGTAATAGGTACTCCATTTCCGACTCAGATTCTGTACGAAGCCTGTTCTGAATACCGGGAAAGTTGACCTCATACTTGCGCCACAACTTATGTATGTCTCGGCGTCATAGCATCAGACGCTCGTAGGAACGCAGTGTAAATAAAGCATAAAAGTTTAATTCACAACTCTTTTCGAAAACTCATAATTCATACATAAAATATAAGTTACACCCTGAACGGGTGGAGGGTTTTTGGACAAACTTCATATCTGGGGTCATTGGGATAATCTCTAGAGGGGAAATTAATTTTTTTGTTCTAGCTCTTATATTAATGGTACTTTACTTAAGGCCAATTTTATAAAAATAAGATTTTCTCGAAAATGACTCCAACGATTTTGAATAAATTTCAAAATTGATTTTGATTGGGTAATTCAAATGACATATAAAATGTCTTACCAAAATTGTAAATAACAGTGATTTGCTTACAATTTTTTTTTTTTTGCAAAAAGCCAATTTGCGCGAAAACGGCTCAAACGATTTCGTTTAAATTCTATACTGAGACTAGTACAAATACATGCAAAGCACTTATGGCCAATTTGGCTAAAAGACAGTTTTTTTTTGAAAACAGCTTTAACGATTTCATTAAAGTTTATAGCTATATTGGATTGGAAATTCCAAATGCTATAAAATTGCTTACAAAATTTTTGGCCAAGATTGTTGCAGTTCTACTTTGTTTACAATTTAAAAAAAAAATGTATTTTTAAAAACCACCCGTACAAATTCTTTTACATTGGAAATGTAGACTAGTATCGTAAAATAATATTGCATTCCAGATTTTTGACCAAAAGTGCTAAAAATGGTACCTTACTTATTTATAGCCAATTTAACAAAATGCCCTTTTTCTATAACCGGTTAGTTTAATTTTACATTTGAACTAATTTGGTTAAGTCCTGCAAGGTGGCACACCACCTTTTTTGAAAAAAAAAATGATAATAAGGATATTTTTTTTATAGCCAACTTAATAATGATTTACATATCTAGTCGTCCACTTTATTTTGACATGCAGAGCCGCTATCGGCAACACACGACTGAAATTTTTACCACACGTATGGCGTATACGTCAGTATTGGGCATATGACGGACATATAGAGCCAGTTTCTTTTTCTTTCAAACTATTAAGTACCCAATTTAGTTCATAGATTCGTTTGTGGGTATCCAAATCGACAAACCATCCAAACCATCCATCCAGGGAGAGGAGAGAAAACGCCTTCCATCCAGATGCACAACTATACAAGAACGAAAGTGACAGTGGATTGGTTAATCTTTCCTAAAAAGTGACAGGCACATAGCTTACCCCTCTATGCAATGGAACCCTTTTACTCAGGATGGCAAGGAAAGTACGTAACATTATAGCAACAAATGGTGCAGTCGAAATGAAAGCGTGTCAACTACAAAAGAGTTGGAAAGAGCAGAGCAACATTGTCGTCGAATCCACATTCGATGACACGTGGGATATATGGCATAACATGTACATGTACATATGTACAGAAAATAAGTACTTAGGCATATATTCTATGGAAGATGAACATCGCAAAAGAGACCAAACCACTTCACAAAATGTCCAAGATGTAGTGCTGGAAGGGACCGGGAATAGTGATCATAAGAAATTAAACTGAGGACACAAGGATCTCATACCACATCATCCAAAGGATCCTTCCCAATGAGTTACAGCCCCAATCGACGCCGAAGATATTCAAAGTGCAAAGCTCGACGAAAAAGATGCTAATGAAATAATTGTGAGTACAGGGTGGGCCAGGTAGTGTTTTTTTTAATCATAGCTTATTTTGACACTGATAGCTGTTTCCCGCTCGAAATCTTGACAGAAATTCAGTATAATACCTCCACGGAACGAAGTGAGTCGCTTTACGATTGAACAATGTTGGGAAATATTGAAAGCTTATTTCCAAAGTGAGTGTGTAGCCCAACTTAGGTTTTTTGAAAGAAGTTTTTGAAGCACCCATTGCGCCTGCTGCACGCAAGTTTGTGCAAAAAATTGGCTGGTATGATAGTGGACAACATAGTTTTCGTCATCGTACGGTGGCCGAGCGTGTGAGACTTCGAAAATGAGGCTAGTTCCTCCCAACGTTTCTGTCAACAGTGGGCATTACAGAGCCATGTTTACCGACTTTTTTTTTTCTTTACCCAAATTGAAGACAGGGATTTGAACGGCCTCTGGTTCATGCAGGATGGCTATCATCAGATATAGTGTGTATATTGGTGATTGACTGCTTGACCATGTGCAACTCATATTCACGTGGACAGCGACAGGGAGACATTTCAAGCAGACAGGGGAACGTATTTTTTTGCAAGATGGAGTAGAATTTTTTTGAATTTTTAGAAACTTACCGTTTTGTGAGCTGTAGGTACTGTGAAAAATGAGCAGTACCTATTTACGAAATGCTCCTACAAGTAGATAGGTATAAATAAATAATATCTTCTCCGGCATTTTATCGCCATTTATTGGTATTAATAGGGGTCACCTCGTACCTACAACAAAATGGTGTTCGTTCAATGAGACAACATTTTCTAAAAGCTATGAATTAAATTACAAGAGGAAGGGGAATCTATTGATATGATTATCTATTAAAATTACTTACACATTAATCTATATTCAAATAGGTAGGCATATCAACGAATAACAAGAAAGAAGGAGAAAGAGTCGTTCTAAAAATGGTTAGATTGAGCGATTCCAACCACACTATTCCCTACTGCACGCTGTCAACCCCACCACAATAAATTCCCAACAGCAATCAAATAATAAAATCATCAAACATTTACAATTGCCATTATAAAAATACATGTTTGAAAAACTTGAATGGACAGTCACCCCACAAACAACGAAATTTCATCACAAAATGGCGTACGTTGTTAAATCACTTTGACCCAAAAGTAATTCAACTGAACTGTCGCGTCGCCATTTTACAACAATAAACCCGTAGAGCATAACAAAAGAAAGAACAAACCAAAAGCAATTGCCTGATAAGTGAAAAGAAACAGAAACAATTTCCATGCAAACCTTGGGGAAATCGAAGGCAATGCGCCTGTTTCCCTACCTCTCCTTCTGATCCGTTTTGCTCTCTTTTTATGCAACCACAAAAGTGGAGGGGAATATAACATTTATTACACGCAACAGCACACCACAGCCCATATATGGGCGTGTACCGCCAACAAATCGTGCTCTAGAAGAGCACAACCATACTATCCGTCGCCGCGTGGACTCTGAGCCAGCGTCATAAAAACATACTCGCATAGTTTGTTCGCTCCGCGCATCAAAGTAACATGCAGCCACTTGGTACCGACCATCGGAGGCCGAACGCATGAAAGTGAAAAGAAAACAAAAAAAAAACCAACAAATTCTCCATTTATGAAAGATAATCCCGTACAAAGAAAATAAGAAAGAAAAAAAAATTCGTGCTAAAGTTCGTGTTGTGTTTTCATTGCGCCTCCATGTTTACGAAAACAAAGCGAAACCGAAAAAAGTGTTAAAAAATGCGAGTCCTGACAGTGCGTTCCAAGGCCCTTTGAAATTATTTTTCTCCACCAAATCATTTGGAGTTAATTTCATCAAAAGGGAGTCGAAATTCGAAAAAAAAAAAAGAAAACCTCAACGCTTTCTAAACGTCGTCGTCGTCGTGATTGCATTTTAAAACAGTGCAAGTCGTGTATTTCCGATATTACCTACTCGTGGCGTTGTGAAACTGTCGATTTCGAGGTATATTTTCGTTAGGGCTACCACCTCGGCAGTCGACCCTTGAGCTAGAGAGCAATTTGTTGGATTAAATCTACGCACACATACAGGAATAGCAGCAGCATATTGTGACTGAACTGAACAAGAGGTACGTCTCGCCTATTCCCTTTTTACTTGAATTGAACGTGAACCATACGCAACGCATACACACGGACAATACAACAAGAACGTGAAGTTTTATATCTGCTGCGGCAGATACATTTTTGTGAGTAGGTACGTTTGTACGTACGCATCTGCGGAAGTTATCCAGAGGGCGCGCAGGGTGTGTGTATTCCTTGGTCTGGCAATGATTTCTTTTTATCCAATTTCTATTGTGTGTTTGCGAGTGTGTGTGTGTGTTGGGTTTGATGCTGTGTTGCCAATTTTCTCTTTTTTTTCGTTCCCTTTTTCACTTTAATTATTATTATCAGTGTAGATCAGTGTTCGGACTTTACTGCAATTGCAGTAGATCTACTGCGATTTTGAAAAATATTAAAAATCTGCTGCGCCACTGCGCTTGACTTGCAATCTACTGCGATTTTTGAAATGTGAAAACCTTTGAAAATTTGATGTTTTCTAGATGAAAAACGTAACACAATCTAGAAAAACATAAATTTATTGATGGAAAAGAACTGAATTTAACTGAAAATAAATCAGTTATTAAAAATTTTATAAAAAATTAATTTCGTACAAAGATTTGTGGTTTGATTTACTTTAAACTATTCAATTTAAAATTGTTTTAACCTTATTTTATCGTAAAAAAATATATGTGTATAAATGTAAACCCCATTATTGTTGTATTTTTTGCAACAAAAACAAATCTGCTGCGGAAAATATGGATCTGCTGCACTTTTTGTAAGAATCTACTGCTAAATTTTATTATTGAAGTCCGAACCCTGGTGTAGATGGATGGATGGATGGTTGAAAGATAGAATCGGATGCCAAAGAGGAGGAAAAGAGGAGGGTGAGTGCGTTCAACCTTACAGAACGTAAAACTATGCAGGTTTATTTTTTTGCTTTTTCGTGCTTCTTTGTTCCTCTTTTTTCCTTTTCTCTGGCGATGTGTGTTTAGTTGGTTTTTTTTTTAATGACACAAGAAAAAAAGAAAGAAAAAACGCAGACGAATGTACAAATTTCGGTGTTTTCTTTTACTTTTATGAATTAAATGAGAGTTACCTACCTACCAGCTGTTTAACGTGTGTGAAATGAAATGTCAAAATGATAATGGTTTTTGTCGATTCCCCTGTGTTGGGAATTTCGTAATGTATGCCAAAGTAATTAAGTTTTTTTTTTTTCTTTTTTTGTTTTATTGTTATTGCCGTTGAGAAATTTCCATGTTGGCGCTAAACACGTGGTGGAAGAAAGTATTGGTTGGCTCTGATTGTGATTGAACTGAAAAATTTAATTAGAAATGGAGTTTTTGGAATCGTATTACATGTGCAAATAGACCAAATGAAATTTATATGTACTGCGTCTCCCCGAGTCTAAAAAAAAGGCAGCCTTTTCAGTCAGACTTTTGCTCGCGAAACTTTTATGACATTGGTTAGCGAATTTAGTTATGACTTTTCATTCTTCAACAGCAAAACAAGCCCATTTGCTTTGTATAAATTAATCAAACTTATTAGGTCTGTTCCCGTACTTTCTGTACTAAATTTCGCAGCTTGCGAAATTTCTAAGAGTGTGGGTAAAATAAAGAGAAAGACAAATCTCCAAAAAAGTACGGGAATAGGTTGAACAGAAAAGCTGCCCACTTTTTAGATGTCACTTTTTATTTTTAATTGATTTACATCAAATTATCTTGCCAGCCAACAACAATACAACCGTTTGACAGAACTGATATTTTTACTCTCTCGCGAGCTCTCTCTCTTCTTTGGAACACTACGAAACTTTGATGTAGGTACGGGAACAGGAGTTCGCTATTTTGTGCAAAATTTCGCAGATTTTCGTAGTTTTAGTCAGTACGGGAACAGACCTATTGCTTTTGTTTGGGAAAGTCAAAAATCTGTCAATCTTTACATCCCTGTCACGCACTAATCAATCACAACAAATATTTTTTCTTTTAAAAAACTACTGCCAAACTTCAAAAGTAAAATTTCAGTCAGGGTTGATGCACACAGAGAAGACAAGACAAAAAAGCTGTCTTGGATGTCCAACTGCTAGTCAAGTGCGGTCTACACGAGGTGCGTTCAAAAATGTCTGTGGAGAACTACCAAGAGAATCTGCTTAGACAAAAAAAAAAAACATATTAATGACATTATATATTTCTGAATGCTCAGGTTCGCAAAGAAACCTATCATCTATCCTATACGGTTCTCTATAAGCCCACCAGCAGAATGGAACCCGGAAGCTAAATTTTTAACTTTTGAATTTTGTTTCTGGATAACCATTTGACCTTTAGAATAGATAATCAAGATAGCTTTGCATATTGGCCCCTGATATTGGAATTGTACAATCTGATGTCCACCCATTGGAGGAATATTTTAAATATGCGGTATCCCTTTCTACACCAACGCCCATAACCTTAAAACTGTCCACTAGAAGGCCAATAGGATGACTAATGCCCGAGTCACTCCTCGCCCTAAACCTGTCTGCCCAGGTAGCGACTAGAGATTCCTTACAAAGAATTGAATTACATGCATGGGATTTGAGGTTCGAGTGTCAGAAAATACCATCAACTTTTTTAGTAGTCTGTTGCGAGCATCTAACAAACATCTAACCTGTCATTAGAAAGTTTTTTAAAATCCCCCTGCCTTTATACACTTGTATAAATGCATAACGCGCACAAAATAAAGCTACGTTCAGAAAAAAAAACGCGTTTGTCATAATATGACTAAGATGGGTTCTGGCGAATGATTGATACTGACATTTGCTGACATTCATTAAGGTATGAATAGAACAGACGTGTAAAGCATGACAATCTGATAATGTCACATACAAGGTCGACACACTTTTGGCATCAACATTACCACGACTCGAAGGCTTTCTGATGATGGACTCCTAAAGGTTCTTAAGGGACCCTGAAAGCTTCTTTCTCGACAAATAAGGTCCAATGGTGGTGTGCCTTTAGGATTTAATTTTTGGGAACAGGAAAAAGTCAGCTGGGGTTAAGTAGAGACGAGTCGTTTTGAGTCAAGTATTCATTGTGACCGGGAGTAGTGATAATGGTTTACACTGTCAATCAATGCCAATTAGATTCGCGACCATCCGCACACCTCATTCTAAATTTAAAACTTTATACACATGTTGCACGCTGTCGTCGGCTCTTGACGTCAACAGCCGTCCAGTGCAGAGTTCATTCTCCGCAGTCGCTCAGCCAAATTCTAATAGCTTGTGCCACTTAACAACCATTGACTAGCTTGTGTCAGTTAAAAATCGAGTTTCCCAGTCCAGATTTTTCCAACTTAGATAGCGCGCCGTTGTTCAATCGTTCGTTGCCTTTTGAGCTTGCAACAAGTCACTCGACATGACTCAATCAAAACTGAATCTAGCTTTAGCGAATGCTTGCAGGCGACAGATGCATGGCACGTTTCGAAGGTCAGACACATCAACGACGAGCCTGCCTACGTCACCTCTGTATGTTATAAATGCAAAATGTACTTTCTATTCCTATTATATGTATATTCCAACGTAGGCACAATAGTATACAAAACTCCATGTAAAACTACCTAATTTCCCACAATATACCTAGTCGATTGCCATCCTAACATCCTCTTCTATCAATCATCCCCAAAAACCTAACCTCGGCCGCAAAATGTGAAATGACACCTGTTGCATTGTGATTAAATCAGAACCAATTGCTTGGCTAGTTATTTGTGGAGGTGTTGCCCAATCTGTGCAGATTATCGTCCGCATGATTGAATTATTATTTTTTTTAGTGCCACTTCCGAGAAATCATGTTCAACGAGCTGTTCTGGGCAACCTATGTAGGATTGTGACCGATATTTGATATCGTCTTCTAGATATTCCCTTACGATTTTGCCCAACCATTGTTCAATAGAAATGTGGAGAATAGGTTTCTGCAAGCAATCACAATGTCTATGTGGTAGATCCTTAGTCAACTGGCAACCTGTAGTGACCCAGGTTCCTATCCTGGTCATGGCACCAGTTGTGTCTGAGTGGTCTAGTTAAGAAATATTCAATCGACTTCATGTTGGTGTCATTTTACACACCTTGCCTAACCACACATATTCCTATCAAGAAATCTTAGCTGATCAACAGGAATAAAAAAAAATAATATGAAAACAATAGCACAACAAGATCCATTAGGGTCCGATTAAAAATTTCCTCGGAATAAATTTTATTTATAAAAAAAAGTTGCTTTGTTTTATGTACAACCAAGCACCTAATCTTTGTATCTTATCACGGTTTAATAATGATTAATCAGTACACGTTTTGACAATTTTAAGTTAGAAAAAAAACACTTGAACTTTAATTTGTGCGAGTATTTATCTAAAATTGGCATATGTAGGGTGATTAAGCCTTTAACAGAGCGATTTGAAAGGGTGATAGGGCAAAGACTATCGTTTGTTAGAATTTTGCTTCCTATTAAATCGGAAGACGTATTTTTAGTCCTCTGTCTTGTTCTTTCAAAGGTTAACTAAATTTAGGAAATAAAGATAAACAATTTAATTCAAAGAGAAATTTACTTTGGTATATGCTTTTGGGCTATCATTTTGAATCTAGTGTCACCAGAGCACAAGTAAATGTCATTATTGGCAATGCACAATGTTGTCCAGTGTTGTCGAAGGGAAAGATTCGAAAATAGTACAGTATTCCTGAAAGAGTAGTATATTTAACAAAATAGTAGTGTCTAAAGTAGTACATAGACCTATAAAGAGTGATTCATTTAAAGGTACTTTTTTGTCTATGGATATTTTGACAGATGACAAGCGAGTCGTGTTGGTCAGAATTGTTTGACATTTCATCATGACAAGAGCTAGTCCATTACAGCGTCAACAAATGATGGCGCTACTTGTCACACAGCACGTGAAACCATGGCTTTCTTACGAGGAGAATTCGGTGAACAGTTTCGCATGTTAATAACAGTTACGGTCAATAT
Organism: Chalcosyrphus nemorum; assembly: GCA_949716465.1. Lineage (NCBI taxonomy): Eukaryota > Metazoa > Arthropoda > Insecta > Diptera > Syrphidae > Chalcosyrphus > Chalcosyrphus nemorum. Next base: position 38,086,746 of record OX454332.1, read on the forward strand.
TTGAAAGGAATTATTTTATAATAATATACATGTCAAGAATGCTTCTTTTGGTGATAATAAGATAACCCGATAAAATTGAAATTTTATTTAATTTTTTTACTTTTGAAAAAAGTGCCTCTAAGTGAATCACATTATATATCATTTGCGAATGGCCAATCACGGAAATTTACAGACGTAATTTCGCTCGTTGTCGTAGTCTTATGAATCTTAACTTATTATCTCGTATTTCCAAACCGTTCTGTTTGGCAGTTCTTTAACTCCGATTCTTTTGGTACTCGCAATCAATACATCATAGCACTATTGTGGGCGCCGTGACTCAATACCTAATGCGTTGGACTATTCTGCATGGGCTTCCATGTAGGTCATTTCTGTACATTCACAAACAGGCACAGCACGTACAGTTGTAAGAAGCTAGACCTTGGTATTGTGCGTTCAGAAGAAACTCTGGTCGCTGTAAAAGTGTCGCGAAAGAGTAGGAATTTTCAATTCTATTTAAGGGCAACAGTTTGTCTTTTGTTCGTCTACTACGTGGAAGATTCTGCAAAATGATCTTTTCCTACACTCTTATAAGATCCATCTGGTGGAGAAACAAAAACTCATGGCTTGCGTTAGGAGATCCCAGATGGTGGTCTTGAGCAGCTTGAAGTCAAACCCTAGGACTATGGAGTTCACAATGTCGCTATCATCTATCAGTCTTATCGCACAATTTTTACCCTACCTAGAATGTGCAAAGAGATCTTAGGTCCACCAGATCAGATGTAGGCTGTGGGCGGATAAATGCCTTATAAATGGAGGTAGATCAGTCGGTGTAAAGCATATTGCACCGCTGAAGGAATCCTAGACATTTTGCAACGACCCCGAATATGTCATCATTCCATCGAGGGTCTTGCTTTCGCTTGATAGAAGACAGTATTGCGTTTTGGAGACATTAAATACTCTGCTGGTTGAACTCGATTTGAATATGCTCTCAAGATCTGCCAAAGAGCAGAGATGTGAGTTGGGGAACGGATATCAGAAACTGTCACAAACAGTCAAGAGACAATATGATGAACCATAATGAATTCTGAATTTTGATTTGAACTCATTTCCTGACGTTAGCCGTAAGGCTTTCACAAACCGCTGCGATAGCGATAACTATCGCCGAAGCGATGAACAACTAAACACACCAGCACGACAGCAATAGAGTACTTTTTGTACCCATTAGCTTTTAAGGTAAGCACTTAAAAAACACAAGTAAGAAGGAGTACGGCAATACTAATCCTACTATGCAGTACTTTCGACAACACTGTCTGACTGTTTTCATTATTGATAACTTGAGCTGTGATGAAATGGATGTAGTGTGTTAACAAACCGAACTTAGGGTGCTTCTTCTTGTGTTCAGCAGGTTTATATATGTATTGCGAATTTGTTGTCCTGAAGAAACTTAACATCATTTGGTCAGTAAAGTCAGATCTCCTCAATATCAATACTTAAAACAAAATAAAACTACATACCTACTAACTCATCTATTCAAACCTACATATCTACCTGCTTGTCGTTATGATATTTGCAAAAGATAAATACCAGAGCAATTTGTGGAAAACCTCTTGCAATCTTAAATGTCCATAGGACGTTTTACCGCCTACCTAAGCGGAAAAGAAGCATGGAGCCCATTAAACTAACTTATTGTTTACACTTTCGTTTAACGACACCCTGATGGTTTCTTCATAAATTCGCTCACAAATCCAGGGTGTTGCTTTTGCTGTTTTCTGCTTTTTTTTTTTTTTTTTGTTTTTCTTCTGTCTCTGTTCGTGGAGATCGTTAAGAAATATGGAAATAAAAGAAGCAAAAAGGAACAGAAAACCACTCGGTCGGTAGGCACCTTACTGTGACGAAACGTAGCGGTTTAAAATTGTTGCCTTTATAGCTTTCCATTTCTACTTAATGTAATCCATAGGGTAAATCACCATTGCATTGTCTACATGTTATTCTATATTAATCCCTATTAATCCGATTCGGTCCAATTATTATATGTTAATCTAGGAAGTTGACTGGTGTAAGCAGTTAAGAATTGATTAGGTCGGAAATAGGAAAAAAAGAGGAGTTGATTTGTGTGACTGTCTGTCCGCCCATCTCTAAGCAAGTCATTCTGTTCTATAAAAAATTCTAATAAAATCGAACAGATTTAATTGATTCATTCTTCAAGCAATCAATACAGTGTGTACACTGTAGTACAGTGTGTCTAAAAAAACAAAAACTGCTGCTGTTCTAAAAGTAGACCTCACCGAAATGACCCTAAAATTCACGCACGTTGTTTCGTGATGGCCCCTTTTTCTCACCTTAAGTCATACAATTTATATTCAATTGGAATGTTCGATGGAGAATGGTAAAGACTTTCGAAGACATTCAAGACTTAGAGTTTTGAAGCTTTGCTGGATATTTTACGGCACATTATGGCAACTTTTGACCTAACGAGCAACTCGTCATCGGAATGTGGGGATTTGGTATTTCCGCTTTCGTAATTGAGAATTCAGTATCGAAATTTACGATGGCAGCTCAAGTTATAGTGCGTAAATTCATCCGAACACTATTGTGCCGTCGAGTCTTGGAGCGAAACAATAAAGATATGAGTACACGAGTCCTACTCAATAACTCGTTATCGATTGGGGTAATTCGGCCTTAGGTCTAAAGTAGACCATACACGATTCAATTCAGTCATCAACTTAGCCAAATCAAGGTTGATGAAAGATCAAAAGATTTTGATTTTTCGAACTCAACTCATCTGAATCGTGTGTGGGCAAATCGGTCGACTATATTAAATATTTTTTTGAGATTATAAGCCGTCTTTCAATTTAGTTTAGTAGTGTGTGGCTAAGCATCAATTCAGTTGACAACTCAGTTTATAATCGAGTTAAATTGTGTACATATGGGCTGCTTAAGTTCTGCGTTCTCCAAACTAAGCCTCTCAAAGTGTTTCTGGGATATGGTTAAAACTTCTGCTGATTCTGCCAAACGGTGTCATATTGTAGTGATGGACATTTTAATTTTCGTCTGAATAAAATTTTATTTTGCATACTTTTGAGATAATATTGTGTCTGCAATAATTAAGAAAATAATTTATTGTACTTTCCGAATTAACTTGGCTACACGCAATAAAGTGAAGCAAGTACGTTTTTTTCTGGAACACACTGTATTTAAAAAAAAAACGTAAGACAGAGTCTAAACATTTTGATTCGTATCTCTATTTTGATGACAAAGCTATTATTATGTGTATGTTTTGTAAATACATATGATCGTCTGTTCTGGTCTTGAAGTTGCTGTTAAAAATAACAAGTTAGATCGAGTATTTTCATTCAGCATTCAGCCCACTAGCCCACGTTTGCCTACTGCGTTACTTTTATGTAATTTAAGTCCTTCGCTCTTGGTGTTATGCGAGTTTGTTGTACTCCTTTGTGCTGTATAATGTTTGCTCAATTCAAATGAAAGATTTGAGTTTGAGTGTTGATCAAAAAGAGTTAGGAGAGGTGCGTTATCTTTTATAGGGTTCTCTTTGCATTTATTCTTTTTTAGGACATCCTACCACGTGTACTACGATATTATTGCGGAATCTTCATAGACTGCTCCATGAGTCTACCGTGCCTCGCCAGGATGCACGTAACGATATGTAATCTCTTTCTGTTCAAGAGTTTCTTGACTTGAGCTCTAGGCTTCCGTCTAGTTATCTACCTGAATTCTCCTCTATGCATGTGTTCTTCTATTGCCCAGATTTACTTAGGACGCATGAAGGTCACTGATGCAAAGGACGATTGTAGTTGAAGTGTTTCACAAACAATTGTGTCAGTTTAAATACACATAATAATAAAAGTCCATTCAAATAGTGATAACTGCCTGTTTCAAAAACAGGAGAGGGATGGTTCATCGTCCTGTTTGTTCAAGGCTAAACAGGGTTTCTAGATAAAAATTTGAACTTCGAGATGACCATCTAATAGCAGAATTCGGGTATCTGGGGAGCATCAAATGAAGATGGGGATGGAATGGAGGTACCTAATTGAGATATGGCAAGAGTGTGGTGCAAGCTACACGGTCGTTTAGTAAGGTCTATGTCAACCGCTTTGAGATTAGTCAACCACTGAAAAAATAAATCAAAGGCCGCACTTGTGAAAGTCAGAGTCTTTATTCCAAAAGATATTTCTTAAAGCTTTCACAACTGCTAACACAGGCCTCTAAACGAATTAAAATCTACACCAATCTATAACAAACACATTCAAATTGTTAAATTATATTTTCAAATTTATTTTTACTTAATTATTTCTTGAAAAATCTCATAAAAATGTCATTCATCACACCAAGTGGATAATATAAATCTGAAATCGCTGTGCTAACGAAATTTTAATCTCAAAAGGCACATACAAATATAGACATATGAAACAAAACAAAAACAAAACGAAAACTCCGATCTCAAAAGAAGTTCGACGTACAATTCCAATGAAGAAGAAAAGTGTCATGTTTCCTTCTTCACATTTGCACACGGTTCCCTATTCAAATGGAAAAAAGAAAAAAACAACAATCCAGCCATTTCCCGTCACACAAGCAAAGTAGGTACATTTTGTATTAGACATCGTAAGTATCCATCACAAGGAACAAAAACAAAATTGATTAGTTGCATTTTTTTTTCTTTATTTCTTTGTTAGTTTCGAACTGATAGACATGACCGATACGAAATGTAATTAAGGCTCAAAAAGTATCTGAATCTTTGTAAAATGCCGACGGCAAATTGATTTTTGTTCAAAGGGACATTCTGTGAAGGTAGATTGAGATATTTTGCACAATTTTTGTCGACGTTTTAGGGAATCAAAGTCTAATCTGTAACTAAATCAATTATCACTTTCAAAATGATAAGAAAACAAAGATTAGAATGCAGAGTTGCATCCTAACTATCAAGGGAATCAAGCTGTTTTTTGTTAAGCCTAGAAGTTTTACAAGGTACCCATAGAACAAGTCGATCTATGTTGTTCTCCTGGCAAAATTAGAGTTGTTGTTCAGTTCTGGCATTAAAGTAAGTCTAAACGGCTGGACCAATTTCCTTTAAACTTTTACTCAGTAGGATCGCACACTTTAACCAAATAGGCTTTGGCAAACTATAAAATGTTAAACAGAGCCTTAACCTATAAATATGCTGCCTGTTGAAATTGAAATACCTGTGCCTCCCCAAGCGGTTGTTAAAGAAACTTTGCATATACCCAAGCTCGCACCTATCGAGCAGTGCTCCCAAGCAGGGGGTTTGTAGGGGGGCAGCTGCCCTCCCAATTCGAGATTTTTCTATATTATATTTTTCTAGATATCGTGGTAAACCTCGCTAGAAGCTAGGTTCTCACAACTGCACCTTTTGTCCATGGTTTACATTTCTGCACGTACTGAAAGGACCTCCGAAGGGCAGGGATTTTTGGAGAAGCTTTCTCATGACACTCATACGCTTAGATGTTTGTCAAACGCTCGTAAGAGGTGAGGCTGTGAAAAAACTTTAATGTATATCTTCCAACTTGAAACCCCATGTGCATTAGTCCAATTCACTAATCTCAGGGTGTCAGCTTCCAATCACTTTACGCCATTTGGCAGGAGAACTCCAGTATCTTCTGTGAACGAAGAGGTGTCCCCTAAACTGAAAATAAGGCTCTACATCGCAGTTGTACCTTCGGTGCTCCATACGGTTCACAATGCTAGACAATGTACAAAAAGTATGAGGGCAAATTAATGACAGCTGAGATACTTTGCCTGACGGCTTGAGTGACAAAGCCTGGCAGAATCAAGTTCGACGATTCGAGGAAGCCTTGGTTGGTTGAAACTGGCACTCGGTGAGGATGCACTTAGACCAAGAATAGGTCCATTGTGCTACCGATTTGTAAGGTGGATGGGCCACCCTCTTACTCTGGAAACCATTTACTCCTTAGTTGCGTTGCTGAGTTCGTTTAGATCGTTGAATAGGTATTCACCTAATGTGGCCTTTCATATGTTGGCGAGCGCGGGGCACGAACATAGGAGGTGACTGATGGTCTCCTCTTATTCTTCATCTCTACAGCTTCTGCAGAAGTCATTGTAGGGGATTGTCCAGTCTGGAATGCTTTCCTATAGCATAGACCCGGTGAGGGTGTTTACGATTCTGGAGAGGGTTCTTATCTTGTGTTTCACAAGGCCTATGGAGCTGGTTTTATTAAACATGGGATAAAGCAGCCTTGTAGTATTACAGTGGTTAAGCTGTTGCCACCGATTGTTGGCTTCTCTCACCGCTTCAGCAAGGAAGCCTTCCTGTTACAGAACCCATAAGCAGTAAAGTAGAGCACCATCGGCTCAATTGATATTATCATGTTCAAAGAGGAGATCCTTCAAACCCTGTCACAAGGGTAATGTCAACGTTCCCACATCATTTTATTAGCCTCAGTGACGAAGTGATCTGAAACCGGGAAAGGCCTGTCGGTACTTTCTCGAGTCAAACCGGCAAACCCCACTTGACCAGTAGGGAAGCACTCAATCTAGATCATAACCTCGTCATTAGGAAAACGAAGAAGAATGCAACCACTAGCAAATCATATTTTTGCTACTCAATGATAGATGACGTAACTACAACTTTTATTGCATCCAAAAGTTCTCAGTTTCGCTTGAAGGTTCCGTAGGTATTAGATTTGCTACACGATAGATATCGCTACCTACTGGCACCTTTCATACACTGTGTTCAGTTGTGGGAATGAAGATCAAAACTTTTGACTAGGTATATTGTAGTAACCCTATCACTTTCAAAAAAAAAGTGGCCTAAATTTTCACTCAAGATATATGCTGTACATAGCAGACTTTTCCAACAAAAATTCCATTAAAATCTCATAAAATCAAGGAAGGGAAACTTTCAATTTGTCTAAAGTTTCAACAAACCATCGCCTGTTCTTTTGAAAGTGCAATAAAGTCCAAACTTCTATTTTGACACATTTTATTCATGAAACCTTTAATCTATAAATAGCAGCAGTAACATTCACTTGAATTAATTATTGAGCTCCACAAAAACAATCTCAAATCTGAAACAATAATTTAATCAATCACAGATTTGATTAGTGTCAACCACAAAAAAGGCGGCACGCTAAATTTACTACTGGTGTTTCATTTGAATATGAACTATGTATCTCTACAGTTATTTCAACACACGAATCTCGTTTGAAAAAGAAGAATTTCTACTCAACAAAACACTTGCATAAATTTGAATTTTAATTAACAAAAAAAAAGATAAAAAAAACTACTAGCCGGTAGTTCGTATGTCATCATTTCTGTTGATGTGAGACACCTCGCAGCGTGAAATGTCAATAAAAGCAATCCATAAAATATTTTGACGTGTTTACTGTCATAATTACTTCTGATAATAAGCAGTAGATGGCTGACATGGTTGTAAAAAAAGAAAAAAAAACTAAAAATGTGTTTACCAGCAAAAAGTAAGGTAGTTATGAACTTTGTAGTGAACTTCGTAAAAATACTTTATGTCAAAATTTACGCAGGAAGCTAATGGGGTCAGAGGCTTAAGCAAATTTAAATTAAAAGGTGAGAAGTGATCATGTCAAAATTTGTTAACTCAATTATGGGGACAGTGATTATGGTTGGGGTTTTTTCACGTTCGTTGTATTAATCACAGAATTACAGAACTTTATTTTCAAAAGCCTTTCTAGAAGTTTTCTTTTTTATTATCAGAGGACGTAAGTACTATATTGCTGAAATAAAGGATACGGGCGAGCGATGTGTAAACTGGAAGAGTGAAGAGATAGGAAAGAGTGTTTGTAACTTAGTGGTATTTGAAACTCCGTTGGTGGTGTCCAAGTTACTAGGGAGAATTGTATGTGAGATTTTTGCATTCGTTTGTAATTCATAGTATTTTTTCGCATTTTAATTGTTGTATACATTTTTCTAAGTAAGCACCAAACATCTAACAATGTAAAGACGGATTGGCTCCGTGAAATAAGGCCGCGTGAATATAAACTGCGATCAAAAAATAACGAAAAGAAACACCTCGCCATTCATATTGTAGGCATGGTGGTGGCGGAACGTTATGCTATGTTGACGGATATGTCGTTCCAACAAGCTCCATAAATGTCCTATGGGAGCTAAAGACGCAACCATAATTGCATAAAGCTTGCGAATATTCGGCTTGTACGTTGTCAATATCTGAAAGGCGGCCATATGTCATATAGTCTTCGTTTGGCTCTTACACGACGTCCTTATCCTCAGCGCGGAATGTGCAAATGAATCCGTTCTACGTATGGAGCGAAAAGTGAACGAAAATTCGACGAAACTGACATAATTAAATAATGGTTGAGCCTTTGAGTATAAATATTTAAGAAAAGTGCTTGGGATGATGATCTTGTTGGATTATAAAATTATTTGACTTGAGTAGTCAAGTTTATTAGCTCTTTTAGAGATATTTTCTTTTAATCTTGTATTTTTGCTATAAATTTCTGACAAATTGGAATGATTTTCGCTAGTTGTGTACTTAGAGGCAAAACTATTGGTCGTAGTGTAATTTTCCAAATATCATATTGTTCTCAAAGTCTTGCACTCCGAATCCAGTTTTACCTACTATGAGTTTTAACGAAATTTGTTTGTTCACAGTTTAAATATTCACAACTCACTTAAAAATTAATCAAATACAAAAAAAAGGACTCCCTCTACAACACCTTTACTTCAGCAAGAGATAAACTTTATTAAAATAAATAGTTTTCTTAAAAGAAAAGCAAAGAAACATTAGAAAGAAGTAATAGGAATCATCCTGTACTCATCCTAAATTTCAGTCTTGTGTTCAGGTAAATAGCGCCAGTGGATTTTATGGATGTGTAAGATCAGATAATGAAAGACATTGTGTACCTACCCAAAAAAAAATCCCCATTTCATATGAGCGTTATATAAGTTTTTTCTAGAAGAGGTTTTTTCAACTGACTGTACAGCTGAATTTTGAAGTGTTGCAGCCGGTATGCAAAGAACGCTCGCCAATGAACAGGTAAATCTTCTTGCATGCTCGATCATTAAGATAAGCATCAGAACTCGTTAAAAAAAATGTCGCAGGATGATTGGTCGTTGAATTACAAGATAAGGCATGATTGGAACTCTGGAACACAACCTGACAGTCGACATGTTTAATTTAATTGTCGCGCTATGATTGTCCGACTTATCATCTTTTGGCGGGATATTTTGACGAGGTGTACACCATATTGTTCAAGTTGTCGAACTTGCCCCAGATCTCGCGCTGTAGTACAAACCACTGCTCTCCTCGGCACCGGAATATGTAAACTTTAAAATGAGTAGAAGACAAATTTTCCATTTAATTATGTGATTCCATGAAGTGATGATTGGTCAGAATATCTGAGATAGCTATTTCGAATTTGTAGATACTGAATGACATGGTTTTCGCAGTGCACCATTCGCCGACTACTAAGCTGTGAATGGACTTTTAAATATGAATTGTGCTTTGAAAAATCGCCGCTAACTATAGCCCGAAATAAGTACTAAAGCATTAGTTCAAATTATATAAATACTTAAGTTTTGGCTTCGCACATCATTTTTCGAATATGTATTGTTGTGAACGGTGGATAATCACAATTAGCAGGATGCAGGGTGTGAAATTCCATCCAACGCATCAGTTTCCTGGAAAGCTTGTCTATCACATCATAGCAAATGCATATTAAATTGAATTATTAAACGAACGCCAAAAATAGCGCCCACAAAACCACTACCACATTTTACACACGTTTTATATTTTATGGTTGGCAATAAACTATCAATATGGTGATAAATAAAGGTAGGCGCCTTCATTAGGACAGAAGAAAAAAAGAAAACTCTTTCCACCTTTCAATGTAAGACAGTAGCTGAGGTCTATTGTCGCCGTGATTTTTTCGGATCTAGCATGTATTTTTTTATAGTTGTCGCGAACAAAAGAGGATATGAGTACCTTTATATGGATATACAGGACATGCGCGATGGGTAAATTGGAAGAGGGAAAGAAGGTATAGGAAAGAGTTGTAGTAATGGTGTTTATAACTTGGGTGATACTAGGATTCAAATTTCTCCATGGGTGGTGTCCAATTTGACTGGGGAGAGTTGTATGTGATTTTTTCGGTTTCGTTTGTAATTCACAGTATTTTTTGTTACTATGGAAATTGAATAGATATGTCTGGAACTTGAGCACCGAATCTATTCAATGACTGAATAAAAGTTTCTTTCCAATAAATAAGACAGCTTGAAAGCAAGAACTAACTGACATAGCAATTAGAGTTTCTCATCGTGTACAGTCTTAGACTGCCGTTGACCTGGATGCACTTCGATCAATGCCACACATATTTCACCAATTCTTACGTTTTCACAAAATTTGTAGAATAATCAGAAGAATTCTTTTCACCATATCTTCTACAAAGCAAAGCCCCATCATTCACAAGTTGCTGATATCGTTTAAATCCCAGGCCATTTCTTGCTTAGAAGGTTAAAGGGGTGGTGGACGTCCAGTTCTTTTGTGAAACTCCACCACCGATTCTGTCCTTCGTTTCGGATCCATCCATAAAGACAACGAAGAGAGAGTTGTATCAACTATATTTTATCTGGAACAACTCAATTATTTATGGCATCCTCGACTATTTAAGCCAAGACGCACACTGTCGGTCCAATTCTGAGCTAATCTTTCGAGCATTTGGGGTAAAATACTTTACATGGTCCCACAATAAATAATCAAGATCAAGAGGCTTCCATTTCACCAGATCACCAGTACCGCGAGTGCCGGCCTTATTCCAATTGCGAATTAAAGACTGACGTTCAAAACCATTTGAATGATATGGAAGAAACCCACCATTTTAAAATACCGTTAGGAAAGATTAAATTTCATTTACGATTGTGCTTGAACCTGTTCTATTATTTTTTCCCATCATTGTGGTGCACTTTATTGGTAAAGTTAATTTTTCAAACAACACCCAAGCCGCCAATAATTTGCCCACCTTAATACATAGTAGCCATACCCATAAGTAGGTACATACATAGCTACGTACAGATGCATCTATACTTCAAAAAAGCCAACTGATTAACTACCCGACACATTTATTAATAGCAGTGTTAATGATATGGTTTCTATGAGCATAATTAATTTTCTTCTTGAAAGACCTTACACTCCTTACAATCTTCCTACTGCAAAATTAACTTCACTTTTTATAATAATAATAAAAAACAAAAATGCAAAACATATGTTCCCTTCCACGCTTCTACTGTGACCGCAAGTGACGAAATGTGTCAGCTGACATACAACAGTGGGTGGTCAGCATTAAAATTCTATAAATGTTTATTAAAGCCAAAGGGAAAGAGAGACTAAAAAAACATACATATAAAAATATTCAGCACAGCAGACGAAGACAAAAAGAACAAAAAAACACAATCATGCGGTGAGAACTGACATTGAAAAATGATAACACTGCCCGACACGCAACTACAGGGTTGCCAAACTTCAACCCAGAGTTCCACACAAAAAAAAAAACACTGCACACTTGTGCGCATACTACCCACACATGTTTACAATTCGTGTTTCTCCCGTTTATTTATATCCCTTTTTTCGTTTCCTTTCCCTGTTTATTTTACTGCCTGCTTCTGGTTCTACCAAAGCACTTATGCACTTTTTTTTGTGTACTCGTCTTTGAATAAACATTCAGCAATAATATTGCATGTGGCATTCTGTAGGCATCGCCGTATTGACATTTCAAGTATTACGCGCGCAGTAGAGTGTCAATTTTTATTATAATGACGTATGAAGTATTTCTTTCCTTCTCTATCTCACTTTCGTTGCTGTGTTATCTTTGTATTATACTCTTCTCTCGAGTTATTGCGGAGGTAAAGTGAAGGAAAATGGAAATATGATAATCACACCACAAACAAAATTGATGAGATAATAATCCATCTGATGACTTTTTATGTCAAATGAAAAACAAAAAAACGGGTTCAAACATATGTTCACAATAAAATTTTCCACCGAATCACACATCTACACTCTCGGACATCTATTTCTATTTAGCACTTTAGTTTTATGGCCTCTTGATTACAACGAAAAATAAAAGTGAAACTTTTTTTATGACATTTTACAAACCTCTTAATTTCTGTTCTGTCACTGTCACGCTCAAAGGTTATGTGTTGTGTTGTTTTATTCAAATGATATTTTCATCGATAGTGAAAAAACCGCCAGAGAAACGAAGGAAATGGTAGAAAATTTTAACGACAGTACGACAATGACCGGCGAAAACGAATAACAACGAACGAATACACGAACACTGTCGCGCGAGAGACTTGTGGAAGTGGAGAGAACGCAACTAATAATGTTAATTTAAAGGCGATGAACCAAAAATCTCAGTGATTTCTCCGAAATCGTTGGCCAAGTGGTGTTAGTGGGTAGTTTGATTCTTTCATTTACAGAATGCGCCGTAGTGTGGTTATTCAATCACTCAGTTCTGGTGGTGTTTTTCTTTTGTTTGTTTCTATACAGTAGTTGCGCCGAGCCAGGCCAGGGGTTGTATCGTATGATACTGTATAGATAGATTTGTTGATAGCATTGCCAGAGCTATGGTTTTTATATGTTAAAATAATTTGTAAAACAAAGATTTTTCGTTTGTAGATTTGTAGATACATATGCAAATTTAGTGACTTGTTAAAATAAAAAAAAAATGTGGCAATGGTTAAAAAAAAGAAAACATGAATTAAAAACATCAGCATAAATCTCTAGTCTAACTAGGTAGGTAGAGACTAAATAAATATAACATCAATTGATGTACCTATCATAGTCAATTTGCTTTCTAAAAATTCAAAAGATACTACATATAATCCAACCTAGCACAATAATGAGGAAATGATTGGAAAAAAGAATCTTGTTTGCTGCATGGTAACCTTAATTTCTTGCGGCCCATAAACACAGGGTCATCCAACAAGCGATATGACTTTAAATTTCACGCTATTGCTACCAGTGTTGAACTATCGTTGAGATGAAATTTACAAAATGGAACTATTACAACACTATCTTACACAACGTATGAAATATTGAAATGCTCTAAAAAAATGGTGAAAAAACGCGGATGATTCCTCAGACAAAATTATTCTGAGTGAAGAGGCCCATTATCATTTGTCTTGATATGGCTTAGAAAATCAAAAAAAAAAAATAAATATATATATTAGAACAACCACTCCATGCACAACGAGTGACAGTCTGGAAGAGGTAGGTTCTTGTAACCAACCGAAGGGCCTTCTCAACTTCTGCAGGACTATAAATTGCTTGAGTTACTTGATTTAGGCTTTAGGTTTTGTTCTGCCATTTAAGACTCACTAAGGGGATGGCGATGGACTCACTATGGTGCTTAGAGTCTTTATGATGAACTCATAACCCCTTTAAGGTCTATCTTAACCTAACCTAAATATAAATAGCATATGGAAAAGAAAGCCTGTCCTGACTAGAGGAAGTGCGCTGTGATATCACTGGATCAACTACTATCTCTATTGCACAAAGACAACTGTCAATTACCATTACGAAATTAAGCAAAAAAAAAACTGATTTTTTGACGAACCGAACAACTCGTTTTCCCAATATCGATCTGGCCTCAAATAAAAACTTAAGTGGAAGCATTAATCTTTTTGACGGATCTGGACACTTCTAAGGAAGATGTATAATGTTTTCATATTTTCATCTTTTCATCTTTGCGACTCATGCGTAAATGCTTTGGGTGTAGGCATATTTTTTAGCAGGTTTCCCACGTTTCATTAAAATGAATTCATCATGACATCTATCATAGTCAAAACTGAACCTCTTGACCAATCAGGAAAGTTTAATTACCTAGTGCCTACAATGCGGAACGTGCCCATTATCATTTAAGGCAACTTTGTGATTTGGCCACATAAAGGTCTCTTGTGTGAGGTGGTCGAACGGAGAATTCGTTATAAACGAGAGGTTCTATAAAACTGATATCACTTTAAAGTGTTAATGCTGGAAATGTTTTCATTTTCATTTTTTCATTATTTTTAAAGAGCCAAATACGAACTTACATTTATGTATAAAAATGTATTCAAAGGGTTCTAGATTTATTTTAAATAAAACTCAATGAGACTGCCTGCTGTAAGTATACCAAAAAGCCCGCTGCATATCGTACATTCAAAAAATGAGTCCCAAGTAATAAATATTTCCAAATTCTTTAAAGTAAGAAACGAACATGTAACGTAAACCCAATTCCCTGAAATTTCCTATACCATCCCTGTGTTTCATTTTCTGTTTTCTCTCGCTCTTTCATCAATTCTTTTATTCTCATTCGTCTGTCTATACCTCCACTGTTTCTGCTTTGACATACTGACCCAAAATTGTTCGTCGTGCCCTGAAAAAAGAAGACAAAACGTCTTCTCCCAAGTGAAAAAGAAACAAGAAAATGCTTCCGACCATACCGTGCGTAAAACAGGGACAGTACGACACTTTCAACTTGTGCTTCCTCTTTTCAACAGCAAGCCACACCTTTTCGGAGGGTTAAAGGCAAAAGCAAAAAAAAGGTATCCATTTTTATTTTATAATCTGTCAACCCTCTTGCTAGGAGGCGTGGCCACCTTTATTGTTTTGTTTTCTGTTCATTTTCAATGGAGGGGATGAGTTCTCTTCTGCGCTTGTGTGCGTGGAACTGGTTTTTCTCTACTTGTGACTAAAATAGCGGTTGGTCACGGAGTGGGGATTATCGGCGTCAGCTTGGCAGCACGAAATAAAAATCAGAAAAAAATGAAACATGAAGCCATTAAAGTGGATGAAAAGAGAGAGAGAAAAAAAGTAAAACAAAATGAGATTTGGATGTTTTTTTTTCCGTTGAAGCTGGGTGCCACACAGATCGTTTGATTAAAATGTAATCTATTCGTTGTTGTTGTTGGTGTTTTTGTGCGCAGTCAGAAATAGTTCCCCTTTTTTTGCTTTTCTTGTTTAACTTGTTTTCTCTTTTTCGTGCGTTTGTGTGTGCTATACGTACGAACGCGTGCACACACCATTGCGCCCCTCCTGATGAGATGTTCACTTGACTCGTTTTGTTGTTTGAAACAAATTCAAGATGAATTCCAATCGAATGACAATTGGCAATAAAAAGTTTTTTTATGAGTTGATTGCACGACTCATTCGTAGAGCGTGTTCTAATGGTGGGGGAAATTAAACTTTTCAGATAGAACGAATAAAAGAAAACAGATGTCGTTTTACGACCACACCCTGAGCGACGAGAATTGCGCCGACGCGTCTACATTTTTATTAGTATCTCCATATTGTGTAGTGGGGGTGACAATTAAATATAGATTCTGATTGCAAGATTGACAGGTAGGAAAGCGTATGGTTAAGTTCATGACTGATAAAGAGATAATTGTAGGTATGGCTTCTCTGAAGAGAATACATTAAGCTACTGAGCTTAGATCAGCGTCTGTCCATTAATTTGATTTTAAATGAATAGTAATCACGACCCAAGTTACGTCATATTTTTTCCACTCAAATCGGGGCTCTGTTGCTGACTCGAAAGATGATTTACTTAGTAATAATTCTTAGTTCCAAAGCTTAGGAAGCCCCTAAGTTCTAGGCCATCCTCAAATCAACGAATCCATCCCTGGTCTGTCACTAAAACAGGGTGAAGCAACTCCTTTTGAGTGTTAAGGGTTGGTTGCCAATTATTCGCTCCGATCCGCCTTGCAGATTTAATTTGTATGACTCTTTCAGTTCCAATAACAGACGCTTACTCCTTACATTCGGATCAGAGCGGAGCGGTACAGATTCGCTTTGTAAGAAATGTGAGTGCGAATTTTTGGTCAGTGCGCATGTAAGCTGGCTGTAGTTGTCAAAAGGTGGATGATTGACAAAAGGACGAGATGTAATCGCCAGCAAACCTGATGTCCTGGCGTACAACTGTCTGTCAAGACAGCTCTATAGCTTTGTGCTGATGAAATAAGAGTCCACTTTAGCCAGAAATCCTGTTTGGTTTTGGTCCCATGTCAGGTTCCTAGGTGAAGTTGGGTCTAAAGTTCACCTGAGGTTTACTCTTGTTTGTAAGAATTGGGCTTCGAGTATCACTTCGTGTGATATGAGTGCGTTCAGTAGCTTGCACGCATCATGACAGCTTTAGTAAGCAAGAGACGAATTTTGACAGGACTCATACTTATTCTTGTTCTTACGTCATGTGGATGACATTGATTCCAAAATCCAACTAGCTTGTCTCTTATTTGTAAGAAGTTGGTTTCGGAGCAAGGACCTACGTAAGGATCTCAGTTCTCAACATTAGTTCTTAGACGATTGCTACAAAATTGCAATCAGTTACTTCATATGACGATAAAAAGGTCTGTTTCTTTACAAAATATCAATCAAACTCTACCTAGGCAGGGATTAGAGGATTAAAAACTTGATAAATGAATCTGTCATTTGAAGATTTTGACAGTTGACACTTGTTAACTGGCAGGTAGATGAGCTCATACTCATCACTCGAGATAAGATAAAATAAGAACTATAATTAAGAGCATGTATTCTATAGATGGACAGGTTTACTAACACTAATAACTATATATAATCATATTACCTACCCCTGACTCACTCCAACTCATTAAATTGTTTGTGTATTAGAAAAAAAATGTCTTCCCTAGTGTAAAATTGACTAATAAGAGGTCATTTCCGCTGCTCATTACACAACGCTTCGAATTTCCCTCTTTTTATTACCACTGCCGTGCAACAAAAACCCATATCTTACTCCTTCGGTTTCTTTTCCACTGCTTGCTGGCTGTCGCGTCTGATTTAATCCCCCAGCAGCATTATTTTTTCCCTCTTTTTTTCTTTCGGTCGTACCTACACGCTCATTTTTCTTTTTATCTTGTCGGACACCTTTTTGTCGTCGTCGCATTCCAACCGAAGACCACTGAGAGGTAATTTATTATATTCATTTCGTTCGCGTTCATTGTCATGCCATAAAGACAAGAAAAGTAACAAAACGAGGCAACGCAAAAAAAAAAAAAAACAACAAGTCATGTCTCTTTTTCCCAACACCCAGTGCGCATGCGTTAAAAGAGGAAAGAGAACGAATTAGAGTTCGCTACCTGATTGTATATCCAAACACAGAAACAACAAATTTACCACGGTCGCCAGAGCAGAATGGAAATAAGAAAAAAGAAACAAAACATAACATGGCGGGGATAATGAATACCTATTTTTTATTGTTGTACTCTGCTGTGCTGAGGGAACTTTTTTTTTTTTTTATGTGAGGGGCGATAGCGGAGGGCTTAAGTGGATTTTAACATGAAGTCTCTGAACCGTGTGTAGTGGTGTGTTGTCCCCTGGGGCTTGGGTTTTTGGGACGCTATGCCTGCCAGATGTGTTTTTTCTTTTTTGTTTTGTGTTGAAGAAATATGGCCATCGAGGCAGAAATTAAATTTTATGTTTTTGCCTGGCTGTCATACATCATTCTGTGTGTAAAAAAGAGATGCAAGAATTAAACATAGACTGTGCTGTTCGCTCTTAAGCAACAATGGTGGCTGATTTTCTATTGAGTTTTGTACACCACTGTTGTACGGCGGCTGTGCTGCTGCTGCTGGTAAAAAAAAAACGAGTTTACACTCATCGAGCATTGCTGCTGCGGCTCCTTTTGCCTCCTTCAGTCTGACAGCAATCGTAGGAGCGTCTGGTTGTATATGAAAGAATTGTGTGCCGTTCGGAGAGTGACAATTGTCTGTATGTGTGAATGCTGCAGAAAAAGGAATTCACAAGAAGAGTGCATCCCTCCTCTCACCCCCTTCATTCGTGGATAATAGATTTTGATCGCCAAAAAGAAAAACTCGTGTGAAAATGTATAAATTCTGTAAAAACCGCTCGCGAAAATGGACGAAAAGTGTATCGCAGTGACATAATTATAACCGTTAAACTCACAGGTGCCGTTTTATTACCAAAAACAAAAAAAAACAACTTTGTCCTTTTTGTGTGTTAACGAAAAAAAAGAAAAAATTATCCGACTTAAATAAAAAAAAAACCTCTCCCACTATTCAGTTTTGAATGATTTATGACTTCAGTTTGATGTGTCGTGGTCGTTGTTGTTTTCTTCGTTATTTTGTTTTGCACTGCATTCTTGCGTTAATGTATAATTTTAATTTGTTAATTATTTTCTTTAATGATGGATCGTCGTGCCTATAAATTCATTTCGAAAAGGTATTTCTTTTTGAGTTTTTTTCTTTCGTATTCTTTGCTTTTATTTTTTCTTCTTTCCTCTCCTTCTCTCTCTCTCTGCTGTCTCTCTTTTGTTTTAATCTTTACCTTCTGTGTTTATTAACATGTATGTGTTGTTTGTGTTTGAATGTATATTTTTTTGGTTTTCTTCTGTTTTTTTTGTCATACTTGTTTTGCCTCCTTGGAATAAGACAACCGGTTCTGTTGGAAAAGTATGAGACGATAATTACAATGGGGGAGAAAACGAAATGTGCAGGAGGGCAACAAAGAAAGAAGAGAAAAAAACACTAAACAAAAGGGAGACATGAATTTGTTTGCCTCACTTCTTTCTCTGTTTCTCTGCCATGCATGACATTCGTTTTGTCCCTCATCACACAGTCGCTGTCGTGATCTTCATCTTTTTTTTTCGTTTTTTTTTTTTTGCTTTTTTTGAACAGCCAGTTTGGGTAAAAATAATCAATATCTTCCATCTCGCTTGTGGTTAGGTCTGTTGCATATAGAGATATAGAGATGGCGGCACAGTCAATGCGCTGAGTCTCCCCCCCCCGTTGCGCGACATTTTTATTCAATGTTCCATACATTTTTCCCTCCATGCAATTTTGTTGTAACAAAAGCAAAAGCATCATTTTCAGCAGCAGTAGTTCTATGGATACTTTTTCGATTTCTCAATGTCGGTGTTTCGGCTGCTGTTGCCATTGACTGGCCATATTAGCATTATAGAAGAGAAGATGTGAAGAAACACCGCCATATTTTATTAATTCCCGTGATTGGAGAGACAACGTCGTCGTCGTCGTTGTCGGCAAATGTATGGAATTATATGCAAAGTGTCTAATCGATGGTGGTGTGCGACGATCCCTCTCCCTCTGATATGAAGAGAAACTACTATATTTTGTGACGTGCTGCTAACGTGTGGGGTTTGTCACTTATTGGTGCGTGTGACGCTTTTTTTGTTATGTTTTATCGTTGCCATTTGATTAGAATCTTCTTCGAAAAGAAATTGTAAATTATTATGTCTGGCCTGCATTTTCTTTTCTTTTCTGTGTGTGTATGTTGAGAAGAAAAGGGATAGATGTACTATGTATTGTGGTTAGCTTTTTCTTTTTTTTGTTGTTTATTGATGGATGTATTAAAAGTTTTGTTCTTGTCATTTGAGATGCGGCGAGAGTGTGTGTTTTTGAAAAACATGCGAATTTGATATTTTGTGGGGGAGTAGACCTAATTTATGCCGGAAGTAGCATTGTTAGTGCACGCACCCTCCTTTTTGAATTTCGTTTTGTTTCTTTTGCTTGGTAATTTGAGAGCTTGGACTTGCAGAATGGCAGAATGATTGAGTAAAGAAGAATGGTGAAATAAAGGACATAGGCCCCCACAAACCTTGGGAATTGTGAAATTTATGGTGGAGAATATGGCAAAAGGAACAAATTAGAATTGTTTGAATATTTTTTGTTTTATAGAAGGCTATGTGGGAGTTTTGGGGAATAAATCGTATGTCGTATGTTTGTACATCTGTACAGGATGGCGGTACAAATGTAAAGACCTTAGAAGGACATTTGATGGGAGTGATGCTAACTCATTTTTGCCGAAATACAGTCTGTAGGTTAAAGGAGTAAAATGTGCTTGTCTTTGTACTATTATGTTCCGTGGCAAGTCCTTATTGTTCGTGCCATCATGTCTGTAATATGTACCTATTAGCTTTTTGTGCTGAACACAACTACCTAGCATACCTGCCAAATTTAGAAACATTGGAGCGAATCTATATGTGGGACAAATAAGGAAAATTCTGTCTTAGAAAAGAGTTATAAGGTATACCTACCACTCTTGCAATGCGTCTTGTCAATTACATTTAGGCGGTCTGCCCAGCCTTGAACCCTACAGTCCTTCCATAAGATTTCGTTCTGGTGTGATAAATTCCTGCGTCTTGAATGTCTGTATTTCATAAGAAAAACCCAGTAAGTAGGATATTCTTTACACTAGTTATCAAATACCTATGTCGAATAAAATGTACAAGATGCAAACCGTCAGTATCGTACGTAGTCCCGTCGCAATAGTACTAAAAACGTTGGCGTTATGATCATTTTTAGGCGATTTTTCATGTTGAAGATCAGGCCTGGTTCTAAAGAAATGAAAGCGCTAATGAAAGCTTTCTTCATAAACTGGCTTAAGACAAACCAATCAATTTATTAACATATTAAGAGGATTGGGATCAACACAAGATGATGTGTGTCTCGAAGAACAAGAACAAAGCTTACGGATGCTAGGCTACAGTAGCTTCTAAAGCAGCAGAGGTGTTAAAAGGTCTTGTAATGGTTGTAAAAGTAGACTGATAGCAAGAGCTGGGGACCTTATTATTTTTCTCCCCCACTCCCATTTCGTAAGGCTAAGACCACAATAATGCTTGTGATAATTCTTATAAACCGGTTCACAGTCAAGCATAGTGTCCTATATAAGAATCTTTATAGAACTCAGATACCATCTGGGCAAACGCTTGTCTCATCACTGCACGTAGCCAAAAAATAAGTCTAAAGTGAACCAGCTTACAAACATTATAACATTACATTACAATAAACTTAAAACTCTGAAGTACACGCTTGAAAGCTGGTAAATGCTGGAAAGCGGTTCGCTATGGACGCACTCAATCTGGACGTACCCTAAGGATTACTACAAGATTGGTTTGCAACGTCCACAATTCATACCGAAATTAAAACTATCCCATTACCATACTATGCGCCCTATTTAGGAAAGTAGGTATCTATTCACATACATATATTCTTGAACTCGAAAACGACAGTCGAATCCCACTCAATGTCTCAACAATCGTAGGGCAAAGAGCAGTAAATATGCCTTTGATCTTTGCATAGAGATACTGCCTTTGGACACGTGCCCACACACTTCTCATTAGTAAAAGCGCATAGTCGTCGTTAGGTTTCTCGAAAATCAAAAGGCATACGATACTGCTGAAGTTTTACAATCAGTAGCTAGCATCTTATCAATGGGAATACATGGGTCTTAACCAAACGTTTAACCCCATCGTAGATAGGCAAATCAGTATATGCTTGGGCAGCAAATTAGCAATAACCAATAATCAAATCCCATCTTGGAATCGTGACTAGTAAGGCAGTGCAGAATGCAATTGAATCCAATAGCCAGCTAGAAAATATCTGCCTCTTGTGAATCCTGAATAGAGGTGTTCTGTGCAACGAAAAGGCAGATTGTTTGTCCATGAAAGGAGCAAGTAACAGAGAACTGAATCATGTAAATGTAATAGATATCCCTCTGCCACAGATAAGACAATAGTTCAATAAATACTGTGAGAATCTGGGTATGGCCGGATCTTTAATAAGAGAATCGTGTAGCAATACCTATGAGCTCTAATCGAAAGTAGAGTGCAATTGAGACTGATATTGGGACTAAACAAACATCGTTCTGACTCGGACTATATGAAACGGCAATCTGTGTTAGCTGTTAGCAAGCAGAAAGATGTAAAACACTACGCCTGCCACTGCTCAGGTACAGCGTGTTTAGTCCTAAATAAACGAGGGCGGCGGACGTCTTTTCCTTCTTCTTTTCTTTTATTCTTCATCCAATTTAAGATGAGACAGAGAACTACGTTGCGGGTTTGGAAACAGTCTAGGAAGTAAATAATTTTAGTTTAGTTATTGGTTCTGTTGGACCACACACACTAAAGTTTTTATTCGGATATTCAAAGAAAATAAAAGAGTTTCAATTTTTTGCTGACAAACATTTTTATTATTTACAAACTTCCTCAACTGACACACAATTACTATTATGTAAACCATAAGGAGTTCAAATGAATGCTCAGAACGCATACTAACTGCACATCGCTTTTGGGTCAAAACGGGATTTGCATGCTATCCTGTAACCAGATTGATTAATTGACTTCTTCTCAAGTAATCTTGCACTCAATTGAAATCGGAATCTCCTGCCGACCAATAGTCATATATATTTCAATGAGTCCGTACAGACTCATTCCAAATAACATAAGTAAATAACAAAACAAAATATTATTCATCTGGTCTTATGCTCGTGCGCTGTTGCTACTACATAGATACAACAAGATTTTTTTCTTTTTGAAAATTTAGACATTCAGCAAGACTTATATCATGTTGGACTTTAATGTTGGCGACAGTCGGCTGAGCTGATGAACCCCAAATGCTTTACACTATAAATTGACTTAGTTCCCGAATTAATATGACTGACGAAGATATTATAATGATATTGTATGCCTTATTCAAGTATACATGTACCTGAAGTTCGATAAATAATTTTCTTTTTCTTTTTTTTGTATCTATTCCCACTTTTAGAACGGATATTGAGACAGAAACCAACACTGCTAACTCCTATCTACCCTCGCAGCCATTGAAAGACAACTCGAACATTAGAATAATTAAAATCCTTAATTCGGAGCCATCGCACTCATCAGTAGGTAAATGAGAAAGCAAACTATAATAGAAAGTAAAAGTTTAGTATTTAATTCGAATTTCCTTAAAGAAAACTCATTAGGTGACCTAAAAACACAACAACAGCAGCATCAACAAGATCAGCAACAACAGCAGCAGCAACAGCAGCAGCAGCAACAACAACAACAACAGCAGCAACAGCAGCAACAGCAACACCAGCATCAGCAACAACAGAACCAACATCAGCAGCAGCAGCAGCAGCAGCAACAAAAAGCACCTGAGAGACCTTTAAAGTGTCTCGAAACGTTGGCACAAAAGGCTGGTATTACCTTTGACGAGAAATACGATTTAGCTCCAACAACATCGCAACAACAACAACAACAACAACATCAACACCAGCAGCAGCAACAGCAGCAGCAACAAACAATACTAACCATGGAGAAATCACAGAGTCCAGCTCAAGTGGCAGGGCCATCGACTGTGCCTCTACAATTTTCCCCTGAACAATTGCAGCAACTGCAACAATTACAATTACAACATGCATCTTCCTTTATACAAGTAAAACAAGAATTCCCCACACACAATAACGCTGAACTAAAGCATCAAATGGTGGAGCAAGCAGGACAAGGGCAGCTCCAACAAATGCAAGTGATAGAAGGATCCCCGAGTAGCCCACATCAGCCACCTATTAGCGGATCTATGGCAAATCAGCAGCATTCAACAACTATTAGTACAATGTCCCCCATGCAATTGACTGCGGGACAAGTCTCGGATTGGGGCCATGGTCGCACCGTACAGCTAATGCAACCATCACCACTACAGAATTCGGGCTTTCTACAACAATTGTACCCGCAACAGGTGCTAATGTCCGGAAGCCTAATTCATTCTGGCCTCGGCCAGCAGCCAATCCAATTGATTGCCGCTAGCAAACCCTTCCAAGGTGGAGCTCCCCAAATGATCACTGCCACTGCACAGAATAAACAAATGTTAGGTGGAAACACTGGTTTCGGTGGCACTTACACAATGCCTGCCAGTCAATCGCCACAGACCTTGCCATTTATTCATGTAATATCTCAGCCTCAACAGCAACAGCAGAATATCTTACAAACAATGACTTCCCAAGGGACAAAGCAACAGCAACAAGATGGACAGAAGAATCTTCAACAGAAAGTCGTTCAGAAGGTTACCACAACAAATAGTGTACAAGGCGGACAGGCTATGAATGCAACGGGCAATGGTAATCAACAAACGTCCCAACAGTGTGTTCAAGTATCCCAGCCCATGTCGACAACGCAAATTATTGGACCGCTACACCATGCTGGAGCTCAGCAAATGCAGATAGCTCCGTGGAGTATGCAACCGTATGCGTGGCCGAATAATATTCAGCAACAGGCTCTTTTGGCCCAAAATCCGATAATAATTCGGGGCACTCAGGCTGACGGAACGCAGGGCATGTTTATTCAGCAGCCTACTACGCATCAGACTATACAAACCCAGCAACCTAATCGTAAGTACACAAATTCTATAAGATTTGACTATGAATCCATTATTAGAGATTAATTAATTCTTTTTTTTTTCTAATAGAAACTCTAACACTTCAATGCAATGTTACACAAACTCAAAACAAACCGAAACCGCAACAGCAGCAACCGCAGCCGGGAACACAACAGAATCAGCAGCAACAGCAGCAACATCAACAACAACAACAAAGAGGCCCACAAATACTTCCACAGAATGGGCCACAAATACGACCTTCGGTGTCCACTCAAACGGCACAAAATCAAAACCTTATTAAGCAGAAAATTCGTAACAAACAACAGCCGGTTAGGCCAGCTTTGCCGTTAAAGACTGAAGTCGGAACACCCAGCAAAACGACTAGCATGCACCAGTTAGCTCCACAACAGACGATGCATCAAGTTGTTACTTCAGCAGGAAACAAGTAAGTCTCTCAAAAAATGTTAAAACAAACTTGAAAACAAGCTTATAATACAATTTTCTACAGGATGGTTGTGATGAGTGGAACACCGATAACAATACAAAATGGTCAAACCATACAACAGGCTGCGCAACAGCAGGTTGATAAACAACAGCAGCAACAACAGCAGCAGCAATTACAATTGCAACAGATAAAACAGCAGCAACAAGCCCAACAACAGCAAGCAGCCTTGTTGCAGCAGCAAATAATCATGCAGAGTCCCAATCAACAGCTGTTGCAGCAACAAATAGCTCAACAATTTCAGTTCCAACAACAACAGCAGCAACAGCAAGTACAGGCCGGTCAGCAGCAAATCCAGCTTCAAGTCTCGCAACCGTATTTGACTCAGCAACAGCAACAACAACAAATTCAAAATCAATTAATCCAACAGCAACAGCAACATCAGCAGCAACTACAACAACAACATCAACATCAACAGCAGCAGCAGCAGCAACAGCAACAGCAGAGAGACCAGCAATCAGCAGGTATTATCCATCAGATTGTTGTTCAACAATCACCAACAGCACAACAACAGCATCAGCAAGCTCAAGCTGCTCATCAACAGCAGCAACAAGCCCAAGCTGTACATCAACAACAACAGCAACAACAACAGCATCAACAGCAGCAACAACAACAACAGCAACAACAACAACAACAGCAACAACAACAACAACAACAACAGCAGCAGCAGCAGCAGCAGCAGCAACAACAGCAGCAGCAACAACAGCAGCAACAACAGCAGCAACACCAGCAGCAGCAGCAACAACAACAACATCATGCGAATATTCAACAGCAGATCACGGCGGTCCCATTCTCAGTCTCATCTTCGACTTCGAATAACGTTCAACACGTCACCTACCAATCGAAAACGACAACTCTACCAACGACCGCTGTTGTAACGATATCCACTCAAGCTGGTCCTGTAGTCTCCAGCACTGTAGGAGTTGCTCAAACATCCCCCATGGCAGTGACTACAGTGCCTACAACACTTCAGTCAGGCATAGTTACTGCTAACATGGCATCACCAACGCAACAGAATGTCCCTTCGTCACCATCCCAGAATCCAATTCTTGCAATGGCATCTATGAATCCAAGTCCAATGCCATCGAATGTAGCAACAGCTTTATCTTCACCGATACCGCCCAGTACACCTACCAAACAACTGCCACCACCAAATGCTGAGCCCAAGACACCACAACAACAGATTGTTGGAAGTGCACCATCGACGCCAACCATATCACAATCAACAGGCACACATATAGATGCTGCAACACAATTGGGCACACCCACTACAGGACATCAAGTGGAAAGTAAAGATGCCACAAAAGAAGAGCTGAAAACTCCAGTGAATGATGAATCAGTTGTCGCGCCATCGTCGGATATGACAAATGGCGAACCAACGCCAATGGATATTACACCACCGTCTATACCAACACAAGGAGAAGTCACACCAACTAAGACTGGTAGGCAATTTATTCATTGTAGTTGTTTTAGTTTTAGTTAAGCAAGTGAATACTCAGAAACTGAAGAAAAATGCTTCTTCCGTCTCTTAAACTGATCCACATCGTCATATCTCAGTGGTGACTATGTTCATTCATTTATTCAAATGGCTTCGCTGCCAGTTCTTCAAACGGTCGCTCCAATTTTCGATGACTCGGTTCAATATGCACGGCGTTTTTTCGGCAATAGCGTCTTGAATGTTGGCCTCGGGCTTGTTTCTTTTAAGATTCTAGTATGGAGCAGTCTTTCATTCATTTAATCCCTCTTATCCCTTTCTATTATAGGTAACAAATTCCCCCCTTCTGCCAACGATAAGAAAGTCGAATTGGAAACACTTAAATCTCAAGCGCCATCGGCAGAGGAAAATACGCCGAAAACTACTACGGTGAACACTCCGAAGGCCGGTGCAGGTGCAACCACAGTAAAAGCCGAGAAGGATCTACCTAAAGCGATGATAAAACCTAACGTCCTTACCCATGTGATTGAAGGTTTCATCATACAGGAGGCCAACGAACCATTTGCTGTAACGAGGCAGCGATACTCAGATAAGGACACATCGGATGAGCCACCAAGTACGTTTTATTTTCCCAAAACAAAACCTAATTTGTTTATTTATTCGATTTTTTTTCGTTTTTATAGAAAAGAAACAATCTTTAATGGAAGAACCCATCCAATCGATCAACAGTCTTCCACCCGATATGGTAGAATGCGAAACCTGTGGCAAGGCTGAACACAAGTCGAAACTAAAAAAGAAACGTTTCTGTTCGCCAAATTGTGCACGACAACGTAAAGCATCGCTTAGTGAACAAAATTCTGAAGTAGCATCTATGCCGGCCATGGTTAGTCCGAATCCAGAAATGAATGGCACCAGCAAACTAGGATTGGAATGTTCGCCCAGCTTGGAGAAGCAACAACAAATGGATACGTCAAACATACAAACAAATAATGTCGCCAATATTACAGCATCAGGCGGTCAAGAGCCGATGGTGACAGAAGAAGCACCACAAATTATCAATTGGACAGTATCCGATGTTGTTGAGTTCATCAAGAGTTTGCCCGGTTGTAATGAATATGCGGATGACTTTGAACAACAAGAGATCGACGGTCAAGCGTTGCTTTTGTTAAAAGAAAACCATTTGGTCAATGCCATGGGCATGAAACTTGGACCAGCTCTGAAAATTGTAGCTAAAGTAGAGTCCATGAAACAGTCGCCTGGCGCTGAGAAAGAACAGCAATAGAATGGTGGATGCATGCTGTAGATATATCATATTTTGTATTTAAGTTATGTTGTTGTTAATGTGTTTTTTTTTATTATTTATTCTACTAACCAATTAACCGACTGTAAATAATATTTGCTCAAGAACTGATTATATTCTCGTTTGGATGTTTTCCCCTCTAAAATAACTCTGTCTTTACGATTGATTTAAAAAAAAGAAATAGTAGTTCTTTTCTTAAGCAAGTACTACTCTAGTTTAGTATAGCATATAAATAAATGCAATGCATTTAAGAGAAATACAATTTTTAGCTATAGTTATGTAGTTTTTGTAAGATAGTGTACATTAACGAAAGTGTAAAAAGAATATTGCCGATCGGCATTTGATTAGATTGTAAAAATGCTAGAAATTAAGACACTCCAATAAAAACGTATGAGCCTGTGGCTGAATAATTTAAAATTTTGCGTTATTTATAATGGAAGTCGGATAATTTGTTTGTTTCAGTTTGATACTTTTTGTTTAAAAGAAAAGTTATTGCTCCAAGGGGAGCTATACGCCGCGAAAGCATACAATAGCAAGAAGAAAGAATGATTCAAAGTGCTACTGGATGAGTGAGTGTCTTAAGAATCTGTTGATTGACTCAAAAAACTTTTGCAAAAGTAGTTGAGGCCTTTTTTGCTTTACATACAAATGATAAAAGTACTTAGATATAATCGTGGGAGGCGTGTTTTTTGTGTAAAATTATATCTAGACCAGCCGTTAAGGACCAATGTCAAGAGGGTTTGATGGCTGGAACTGATCCCAATATTTTTGCTGGAGCTGTTGCAGTGATGATGCTGTTGATAATTTATTGTTCTCAATTAGCCATTTACATTTGAAAGTTATCCCGAAACTATTGTTTATCAGCGACTATTGTTTATTTAAAACCACTCAGAACCTTTTCTTCATGCACTTTTGTAATTAAAATCAGCGCGCGAGGCTTTGTTCAATGCGTCGTAGGTTTGTTTCTTTATTCGTGACTTTGTTCTCATGCGGTGTGTACTTTTATTGGGGTTATGACGTATTGTTAACTTGCACATTTTGGGCGCTTTATAGATATTTATAGCGTATGAACAGTCTTATGCCGCATGTCAGACGCTGCGGTGCCGCGGAATATCTTTTGATATTTTCCGTTTGGTCCATACCTTAGCGTACGCACTATAGTTGTGCCTAATAACTGAGTCACGGCGTCGATATATATATATTTGTTGTGTCTTCTTCATTGAAGACGAGGTTATGGTCTGGAATGTAAGGATAACAACCCTTTCCTACATCTTCAGTAGACCGGTCAAGGCCTGTGCCTATCAAATGCTTTCGTCTTTTTGTATGATTTGTATAATGCAGTTGTTTTTTCATGATTGTGAAGGAATGTTGATTGATTTTGCCATTTTGACATTTTTTGAAAGATTTTTCCTTTGAACTTGACAACACTAACTGAGCCGATGATGCTCTACCTTTGGTACTCCAACTGTCATGCGAAACATTATTTTTTGTTCCCTTTGCCGTCAAATTGAGAGGACATTTTCGTGCCCTATGGACGAAATTGATTACATTTCAAACCTTGATGGACAATTGATCGTTCCTCTATCTGCACATTCACTGGAGTAACAACAGGACATGGCGCCATATGCATCGGAACAAGTTGCGGGGACGACGAAATGGTAGAGTCAATCCAGCACATGCCGCGTCAGTGCTCCAGCTTACATGAGCAACGCCTGCGTATTCTCGGCAGCAGATTCTTTTCTAGCAATGCAGAGCTAGCAGAGCTACAAATAATGGACTACTTAGATTTGTTAGGACCACGAAATGGTTAAACGGTAGATACGGCGGCTATATAATTGAGGAGAGCCGTTATAGATGGCTGGTAGCACAGCATCGACCACAGAACCAACGAATATCCTTAAGCTTGAAGTAGAGATCAAAGCCGCGAGAGACACTTAAAATAGATTGAACTCCATAGAAAAAAAAAATATGGCACCCTCTTGACAAATCCAGAATCGATAAATTTATTCGGAAAAAGCGAAAATCTAATTTTATTCTCGTGAGTATCACAGGGCACAACAGCTACGTCTCTCAGAAGATCAGCTCTGCAGATGAGGAAGATTTTGCGGACACAACACACTTCCTAGGCTATTGCACAACCCAAGTAATAAGTTCCTTGCGAAACACTTTTTTAAGGATCCGGAGGAGCTTTCGAGTACAGCAATATGGAAATCCATCCAATCCACTGGTTTGTACCTAATGGACAGCAACGAAATGCATCACCTAATTAGTGTGATAGCTAGGACTCGATACATCCACCTTCAGCTTTACCTTATGTTCCCCTACAAGCAAACTTTTGGGCGGTGCATACTCATATCCTGTTGGTGCCTTCATGATGTAAGTATCATCATGTAAGTGTCTAAGCGAATCCTCACAGCAAACTTCAACCGTATATGTGTACGCAATAAAATCTATACTAAGTGACAGATGTGTCTGTGAGTGCAAAATAAAATTCAACCCATCGGCAAGGTAGGTACCCTTTTCCGAGACAACATCCCACTAATGCCACATCAAACACTTCATCTCCCTGAATGAAGACTCTAAATCAGATTTGAAATCTTTCCACAGAACCGATACCAAAATAAAACTCCACAAGTGATAAATCAAAAAAAGTGAAAACCTAACCCTTTAAATAAATAAATACTTGCCCCCTTTCCATTCACCCCTAATGGATTTTGATTGTTTGATAGAGTTCTATCGTCCCTTCCTTTTCAGAGTACGGTGCGCCGCCGAGCTGACTATGACAATAGGAAAGAGGTTAAAATTTTAGGGGTTGTTACAGGCAGTACCTACTCACTTACTTACCCTTTTCGCAATACAAAACAAAAATGAATTCCATTTGAACACATAGAGTTAAAAATACATGTAACAATATTTGTTTTTTTTTTTTAATCTTTATTTCTATTTACTTCTTATTTACTCAAACAAGATTTTGTAATTTCAAAGATAAGCGCTATTTGATTTTTAAACGGTGTGAGCTAAGTTAGTAAACTAAAAGTGTTTTTGTTTTATTTTTTATTTGTTCTTTAAAAGTTTAATTTTATTCCGCTGATTGAGTAAATTCTTAGACTAACTTTAGTTAAAAATGTGTTCTTATTTAAATCTTATTTACAGTTAAGCTCTACTTTTTAAAAATTGACAATTGAGTGATAAGAATAGTCCTTGTTGAGGAAAATTAGTAATTGTTGGAGAAAAAATAAAAATAAAGTTGGCGCTCGGTGTCGCGCTTTATACAGATCTATGGCAAGCTGGATATTCAAATTTGTTCAAGACAAAGTAGCCAATAGGTCGGAGCTCAATGTTAGATTCTTTAGACATGGAGTTCAGGGGACTATTAAATTGTATCATAAACACTACGACGCCGACGAAGTTTTCCTATTTTCACATCGAACAATGGCCCTCCTAAATAAAGACTGCCAAAGCAAACGCCGTGAACACTTCTTACACCCGCACTCAATCCAAAGTTACGTTACCTAGAAAGTTTGGAACAACATGGGATTTTGCAGTTCAACGTAAAGATCGTCAGAGGTGTATACTGTCACCTCTGTTGTTCTTGGTAAATATCAGCTGTGTACTTACTCAATGCTGCACTGACAGAAGGTAACTATGCAATTCGTTGGACTATGACACCCTGCCTCAAATGCCTCGATGTTTGCATGCTTTTACATCGGATCTTGGACCTTCATCTGATAGTTCACAATATAGAAGCTGAAAAGGTCAAAGTGGAGCTAAAAACAAAAGTTCTCAGTGCTTCTAACTCGTGCGTTCAACATAAGTTTGCCGGACAGGAAATTGAGAAAATTAACGACTTTTTGTACCTAAGACAGTTTTAGCTAATCGCAGTGGCACTGAACAGGAAGAGTGCAACAGAATCGAAGCCATAATTTGGAGAAGCAGCTTAAAAACCAAACTTCGACTGTGCCACTCCAACTTAGAATCGGCATTGCTTTATGGGTTCAGTACTTGGAAGGTGAAGATCATTACTATGAGCTCGTATCGGGCAATCCGAAATGTTACTTATGTTAATGTAGCCTTGCAACACCGCCCAAGTAGATCTACATCCCACTTTATCGCTTGTTTGACAACTAGGAGCTCTCTTGTCAGTACACTATTCTTAAACCTTTTCCACGAAAGAACATTCGAATACTTTGAATTAGAAATTTAGACTGCCCCAACCCTTTGATAAATCAGACCCTTAAGGCCGCAACACAAGAGCAACTAACAAAGTTGAACATGTCAGATTGCCAACTATGTATGTATACATGTCAATTTTTATGAAGTAGTTTTCTTTCTTCTTAATTCTAAAATCATATTTTATAATTATGTATATATTATTTTTTAAAAATAGATAAAAATATAAATTCCGATTTAGATTTAGATTACGTTTTTGGGGTATTCTTAGTTTCCATATTTGTTTTTTTTTTGTAAATTGGCGTTTGGACAAACTTTTTTTTTTATATACTCAGATTAAAATTACAAAGCTTTTCTTTACTATATACTATGCTATTTACAATTGACAATTCATGCAATTTAATCTGTAACAATTGTTTAAAATGCTTCCAATATGTATACATATATAACGATAATAATTTATGGTGAAAAAATCTCATTTAATTTTTTTTAATATTTAACAATTCATAAAGTATTTTTCTTTTAATTTTATTTTAAAGCAAACAATTTTCACAGCCGTTACATTATTATATTTTAATTTATAATTTATTTAAAATTTCGATTAGTTTTAATGTATATAATGTGTAAATATATTTTCTTTTTCTCTATTTAAATTATTTATTTTACAATAACTGATGCATTCTGGTCCATGAGAGAATTTTTATTTTCTTTTTAAAGTTTATTTCAATTTATTAAAAGTTTTTATATATAAATTGGATTGTAGAAAATTTACTATTGTTGTGAGTTAGTAGTGCAATATTTGCTGATTTGGAAAAAAAAGAATTATTGTTGCTTAGTTTGTGATTTGCCTAACAGAGTGTTAGAAAGAGGTTTAAGTTGATTTGTTTTTCTATTTAGACTTAAAAAAACGGTGCAAATTTGAATAGATTTTCTAGTATAAATTTTATTGACTGAAGAAGTTTTGGACCAATAATTTCATTGTTGGCGAAAAATTGGAAAATCTGTTTGTTTTTTTTGGCGTAAGTATATCTGGGTTTGTTCTTCATTTTGTTATTTGAAGAGTGGAGTTTATAAAATAGTAAGTCCTTTAGTTTCATTTGTTTTTTTTTTATAATAATGGATACTTGGCAGCACCGTAATAAAATATGAAGAAAACCTCTTGGAGACTGTACGATCCTTATTTTTTTTAAACTTTACGACTCCTTCTTATTCTTTTTCAATCCTTTTTTTCTTCCTGTTTTGTTTACTTCAGTGGTTCCTGAAGAATTTTGTTTTTATTTTATGCTGCCAAATTTTCTTTACAGAAAAATAACCAGACATCTCCTCTCTCTCTTCGTAAATAATCTAACAATACAAGACTTAACGATAATCACAGGCCCTTGACGACATATGTACGTTACGTACGTAAGCTGTGGCTATCGTCTATAGAACCTTTGAGCTTAGGTATATTGATTTGAAAATTTGCTACGTTTGCTCATTTGATATGCTCCACTGTTCTTTTGGATTGAATATCAAGAGAAGAGTTGAATTTAGAAAAGAGAGACACATTTAATGAAATTTACGTCAGAAAATGTCAGGCAAAGTCAAGATGGTGCAAAAGGCCTTATATTTGTGAGAATCCCTCTTCTATATTATGACAAGCCACGACCGAAAACGGAACGCATTGTGACAGATTGTCATAATATATTCTCGACGTTGAGTCGGTGCTACTACTTGAAAAGCGACAGCTACTGTCACAATAAAGCTGCTAGAAGAAGACACAGTTCCTATCTTATGAATTTGTTAGCCAAAGCGTATCTCTGAAGCTTTAGCAGAGAACCGGCCATGAACCAGTAAGCACAACCCTATAACGACAGAAGTGTCGGTAATTCGGTCGCTCTTTCCGAAAAGGTGACAGGTCCATAGCTAATCACGCGAAGTATTGGATACTGCTAACTCAGGATGGTAGGGAACGCAGCAGCACGTGAAGTGCATGCCGCAAACAATTTGAGTAGAAAGCTCGTTGCGTAGTGCTAGACGCAACATGCGGTAGCTCGCAGGCACTGTAGAGGCCGTATTCTTAAGTCAGGGTCCGTAAAAATGTCGATTGTATGATTGGTGCACTGTTGCCAAGACAATACTTTGGACGTTGATTTCGTTTTCGTGATGATTCGTTGAAGGGTTCGGTTCTTATTCCTTAATTTGTTATGGATCTCTTGCTTTCACCTACTTAGCACTCTTTTCAAAGATTACCGACATTGGTTTGACAGTTTTCATAAATTAGTCCACAGAAATTTCTTGGACTAGAATTTATGGGGAAATTTCTTACTCTCTCGTGAGTGCTCTCTTCTGCGAAAAATTACGAAAATTCTCCGTACGCAGCTTTTCGTAAAAGTTCGTAAGTTTTCGTAAAAATTCTCTGTTTTAGGAGGAACGGACCTATTTTGTTTCTTTCTACTGTCAAAGTGAAAGTGACATTTAGATGTGATGCATTGAATTCCTATCGAGTATCGCTTAACTTCAAAACGTCAAACGAAGCCAAAGCCAAAGCGCTTCTATGTTTATGTCATAAGTCGATTGAAAGTTGTCTTAACTGTGTTCCTTACGAGTTGTTTCGAGATGTCTGGTTAGAACTAAAGAAATGACATGTTGTGGGCTTAAAATGTCGTAAAATTTGATTTATTACTAAATTTATTCACTATGAATAGTTAATATAACTGTAGATTAAGTTTTAAGAAAAGTCTCTTCTTAGAAGGTACTATACAAAGATGAAGTTATAAGTTTCATACATATATACCTACACAAAGTTTAATGTATTTTTTTTGTTAAACGTCTAATAGTGAAGAAACCTAATGAGTTTATCGAATGTTATGGCATCTAGTTCTGTTAGTATGTGGCCTTTCTTTTTTTTATAGATACTTGGCATTATCCATAGTAAATCACAACCTAGACGTTGCACCTCAAACAAGGACTAACATTAAACAATGTTACGTGTTAATGTATTGAGCTGAATTGAATAGAATGTATAAAAAGAGAAAAGGAAAGTAGAAAGTAGTCTTTGGAGCTTTGAATGCATTCATTTATTACAAAAGTACCAACTAACAGCAAATATTTTCCTAATACAGATACTTAAGATATGTATTTCATGTTATGATATCCTAACCTTCAAAATATATGTATGTGTGTGTATCTGTGTGTATCATTTCATCTATATAGTAAGTGTATTCTCTAAATCGATAAGTTTATATTAAAATTAAACAAAAAATAAAAATCATATTTTTTCAAACATTTCCATACAGCAGTAGCACTATGTTGCGCACCTATCACAATTCATTTACCATACTCTCTCCTTACACCACTATTACATCGCATGTCGGTCGTATCGTAGCCTTGTAAACACTTTCGCTCATTTTTTTTTGTTGCTATTAGTCTAATATGCGTTGCTAACCTTCCTAATATTGTTGTGGTGTCATGACCTTCTATTTAATATACAAAGAATTAACATTAAACTATTTTCTTCTTTAGCCTAAAGGTTTTCGTAAGGTTATTAGGTTTTTTTTTTTAATTTAATGTACAAAATGTGCTATGGTAATATATATATAAAAAAAAGAGTAAATTATAGTTATCGTAGATCACTTTAGTCGTCTGGTGTTGACTGAAGTTATAACATAAGAATTGTATTGCCCAACATGGTTAACATGATGGTAGACATCGTAAGCGGTGATATAGCTGTTGCGGTACTGTTTCCTGCCAAGATTTCAGCACGTTTTCTCATTCGTTCCTGAAATTAAATTTAAATTTTGTTAACGAAAGTAATAAATGTATAATTTAATGTGGACATGGCAGATAAAAACCTAGCAGACCACTTAGTAAGTCCTACACCCATCTTCTCTTTGGAAATTGCAAATGGGATATGGCGAATGGCGAGCCTTTATCGCCACAAAACAGGACAAATGTTTGTTCGTCGGTTGCCCATCGAGCCTCAATAGTAAAACAAAACAAGCGGCTCGACTTGGAATCATAATTGATGATGAAGAATTGAATGGAATGGATGACCGCTGAAAGGCAGTGAATAATGCTTTCGCAATTGGGAAAGAAAGAAAAGTCATCGCTATCTCCAGACACCGTGGGTGTCGTGGCTCAGTGGTTTGTGCGTTGGACTACTGCGCAAGGGTACCATAGGATGAAAGTGTACTGGACAACGAGATGGCAGATGAATTGGCCATGAAAGGAGCAAGTACGAGAGAACTTAATCCAAAAAGACAGTAGTTATTGAAGTCCTATCATATCTGAGTATTAAATGTAATTTAAATAGTTGTCAAAGGGTGCGACCAGATAAGGTTTGTCAGATCTATTTTAAATAAGCCAAGTAAAAAAAACTAAGGTCTTAACTCAAGTATAAAACACCGGAGATTGATGGTGGAACTGATAACAATCCAAATCAATTGGTTTAATTAAACTTTAACTATCTGAAATTACAATCTGTGTAAATTGTGAGAAGGAGGAAGATGATGTTGAATACTGTCTAACTTAGTGAGGTAAAGACAAAAGATACTGGAGTCTTCAGGTATTTCAGAGGTCGATAACACAATGCGACAAGTTATTATATTTCCACTAGAAGACTTTGTATCGTGTAGTTTGACAAGTGAATTGAGTTTTGTCGACTTGTCAATTGTGTCATAGGCCCCAGAGCTAGCACACTCAAGAAAGAAAGGAGGTGATCAGTGCAAGACATAGTAGATCCATCCTCTCCTAACACAATTTCCACATCATAATAATTAATCCCGGAACACAACGGCCCCAATGGAAGACTAAGTGAAGAGCGTATGGTTGCCCTTTTAATCCAACCAATTAACTGACGACACTTGATACATCA
This sequence comes from Chalcosyrphus nemorum, assembly GCA_949716465.1. Lineage (NCBI taxonomy): Eukaryota > Metazoa > Arthropoda > Insecta > Diptera > Syrphidae > Chalcosyrphus > Chalcosyrphus nemorum. Next base: position 38,123,131 of record OX454332.1, read on the forward strand.
ATGCTTGATGTTTGGTCTACTAAAGACAAAAATCCCAACGGCAGCTTTCATCTTTGATCCGTGTCGATGAACCAAACCTAGCTAGTTTTCGCGGTCGAATATTTCTACCTCCTTAACTCTAAAACTCCATTCACGGCTTAGAGACTGTCTGTATCTTTTACCTTTTCTCTTTCGGCATATATAGAAAAAAAAGTACCAAGTGTCTTGGATTGAATGATTTTAGTTCATAGCTTTGTTATTAGCCAGTGGCTGGTAATTGAAGGCATCTTCGCAGTCTAGTAAGCCTCGTCTAATCGGCTTAGATATTCCTGAACCGATTCAATTTGTACACAATTGCAGTCTTTTTTTAAATTCTTCACATAACTTTGCCATCTCTGTCGACCGTCCTTAAGAGAGGTGAACGATTTGAATTTTAGAAATGTAGTTAACCTTTTTTGATACAAATTTCCTTAAAATCCTCTTCAATATATCGGAGAGAGAGAGATCACCAATGTAGAACTGGCTTACAGTTGTAAAGAATTGTCAATGCTTTCACTCATGCCATCTCCTTCCAGTTCATTTCCCCTCTAGTATGCACTTCCCTAAGCTATTGCCTTCCCTACCCCATCACCCTCAGTGTTGCCAAATAGACCGTTTGTGGAAAGTATTTTTTTTCCAACATAAAATAAAGAATAATAATATAACCAGGGATGGGATTTTGTTGACTTTAAGAATAAAAAAAAGGCAAAATAAAAGATCCAAATAGGCAAAAAAATCATTTATTTAAACAAGAGACGATAAAATAAAAACTCAATTATAGTAACATTGAGCAACCATAAGTTTTTTTTTTAATTTTCAGGCAACAGCTGCCTGCGATTGTGTTTTAAGAGAGCCTTAAAAGAGCTGAAGGACCTCTCTGCATCAGCAGAAACGAGTGGAGACAAATTACGCAATTTATTTTATTTCACCTTTGACTTTGTCCAAAATCTGCAAGATTTCTTCGATCGTGTTTCCATAATGTTATTGTTACATAATGTAGATCTATTCGTATTCATTCGAGATTTTTGTGTTTAGTAAATAGTCAATTCATATAAAAAAGGATGTGGATCCGATATATACATTTATGAACATTGAGTAAATATACTTTTTGTTTGTATGTTTGAGTCTTTTATAAGTATAACTTTGAAAATATGAGAAAAAGCAAAAAAATACATATATTTGGCACCAGCAGCACGTCAAACGTATTTATTTAAAGTCTATAGTCTCATGCGATTGCGGAAAAAAAGGCAAAGTGAGCATAATCCTATTCCTGAATATGGAGCAACATACATACATACATATGTACGTGGTAGTGAATATTCGTTCATTGGATAAATGATGTGGTGCTCAAGTCAATATAATATCCGTTCTATTCTTGAATATTAGTACGTATAATTGTATTCATACGCCCTTTGGTTTATGCTAAAATGATAAAAATGTAACAAATCTGGATTCCTGTGAGTCATTTTGTAGCAAATGGTTTATTCCACCCACATTCCTAATTACTTTATAAGATGTACCACATTTTAAACAAATGGCAACTCTACTGCAAAAACTGTCAAATGATTTTCCGCTTCCGGTGGGTCACTAGCTCATATCCGTCGATGCAGCAGAATCAGTTGTGCGCGGTCTCTTCTTGTGGTAAGTTCGGTTCGGGTTCGGGTCTCGCAGTAGGTGTCGGGTCGTCGATTTTTCGGTGCAGTGAGTGGTGTGTTAGTGTTGTGTTTGTGTTTGTTGAAAGCTTCTCTTGTAGTGTGCCCCTGTCCATGCATCTCTCCAATTTGAGAAGCGATTTATAATTTATATGTCTGTCTCCCTTTTACTAGTGCTCAAGTGCTTCCTTATCCCAGTTTTTTTTTTTTCGAGTCTTGCCTTTGTTAAATAATTTGCGTGCATATTCGTTAGCGCTGTGTCCGTAGTTGAGCGCGGCGCTTTGCTTGTTTGCTTCAAAAAGCTTTCAGTGTTTGTGCTTCTTTTCCTTGCTGCGTATATAGCAAAATGTGTGTGCGTGAGTGGTTTGAAAGATCAAATGAGAAATTTGAGCTTGTGTTTGTGTGTTTTTTTCTTAAGACTTGGATGAATGTGGAATACCTCCATACAAAGATGTATAATACAGTAAAACGGTAAGTTTATTTGTTGTTGTATATGACACTTGTCGCTTTTTTTTGAGTTTTTTGATTTTCCCCTTAGAATCCATTTTATTTTGTTGAAAACTCGAAAAATTCTGAGTTTTTAAGTCCACTCGTTCCACTTCCTTCTTCTGTATGTATGTACATATCCAGAAGGCCATGGTTTGAAGATCCTTTTGGCTGGCGCATTGTTGCCCATTTGCTTGATTTGGCTGAGCCAATTTAGTCGACCTACTTTGGCTCCTAGGACTTCATCCACTTCCTGGTACAGATCATAAAATTCGCGGTTATATTCTCTCTTCTATTCATTACCAAATACCGGGTCATAGACACTGAGAACAAATTCCCAGCCGATGGGCTATCAACAACCATCAACAGTTTTTTTTTTTTCACAAAACTCCCAACACTTGCCAAAGGTGCCAAGAAAACATTCACACTTAAAAATAACTCCTTTCCATTGCATAGCATGTACTAAAACTTACGCACAATAGTGTTTTCATATCGCACCACTTACCTGGTAGAGATTATCCTCGCCAGGAGGATCTAAACATTCAAACTCGCAGCAACGTTCGCCCACCCTAAAGTTCTTGCAAAACTGAAAAGAAAACGAAAAAAAAGAAAACGAAAAAAAAGAAAACAATTTCACATTGTAATCCGGAGAAATGTATTTCATACTCACATAGGGTGGATCACAGTAGATAGCTTTACACCACAATGGCTCGGAATGGTAACAGACACAGAGACTGCATACTCCGGGACCAGGTACGTACAGCATCCCATGGTTGACAGAATTGCCTTGAAAATCAATGCAATCCTCCTCCAAGCATCCTGCAAATTGAAAAAATACACATTGAGCGGTTACAGAAGCTAGAAGCTGGATGGATTCAATTGAAAGTGAATGCAGTTGAGTGGGGCGTTGAAGCAGTTTATTTTTTTATTTGTTTTTTTCTTTTGGCTAAAGCCTAGGAGGATTTTGGCAACTGACCAGAATTATCCAAACTTTATTGAAAGATGTATGTTGCGGTGTACACTTCTTTAGGTGTAGTTACTGTTGAATTGCATATTTCTTTTCAACGTGTTCTTTACTTATTTTTTTCTTGTTTGGTTTTTCCTTGCCATTTTGCTTAGAAGCTGAAATTAGGTCATTAAGTGAGGTACCGCATTTTTACTTTAATGATTTTTACTGACAAAGACACAATTTTGATTGGATACCTATGCCTATGTAATGATTGTATGATTTGCTATTTTATGATTTAAAATTGAAGTAAGGATTTACTTTAATTTGGTTCATAGAAACATGAAAGACGAGTTAAGATTCATTCACAACTCAGTGACGTGCAAGCGCGATTGAGTGAATACTAACAAATTTTGACATTTCATTCACAGTAACTTCGAACAGAAGAACTGTGAGGTTAAGCTCCAAATAATGTTTTGGTTGTGTGCATGTGAATTGTGTTAGAAACCTGTGAAATGTAAATTTGACACAAGCAATCCCTTTCTCGCGAATTGCTTATTTTTTCGCAAAATATTGGATTAATCAATAAATGAACTAAACTTTGTTCTTTTGGAGTAGCAAATTGTGTGCCTTTAAATGTGCTGAAAATGATTGGTTCACAGTTCACCCATTCGCAGGTAGCTGAGCTGTGAATGAGATTTAAATGTTTGTTGTCTTCCAACTGTGATTAGATTCGGAATCATTGTTGCAAATAGCCAAAGTAGACGTATTATTCTTGATAGCAAAGGGAACAATCTTGGTATTGTGCTAGATCGCTAAACTAAACTGGAAACTAAATATAGAGTAAAGAGTTCAGACACATATAGTGCTCTTCATTTGTCAGAAAATAGCGGGAAAAAATGGACTTGGGAATGGGGAACACAGTCTAGTTGAAAGGCATGACCAAGCCGTACTTTCTGATATCTTGATTGCAATACAAAGATCAGTGAGTGGTGCCACCTCTTATACCTTGCACTGTACGCCAACGGCAACACTCAAAATGTTTATATTCCTTCTGCCACTGCACTTACAAACGTACATTGTCACTAGCGCTAAAAAAGTGCAGTTTGGCTCGCCAAGGTGAGCTAATAGATCAACACGCAGCTCTATTGTTAGAAGCGTCTTTTCCTATCTTCATAAGGAATCTGACGATAGTCTGAGAATCATTCATCAACATGAAGTAGTCTACCACAATAAATGAGACTAGAAAGGCTGATAAGTGCACCTTCGAAATGAGACTGCTGTATTCAAGGATGGATCTTAAACTAACGGGAGAACAGTTTCAGGTTTCAAGAGACATGAACCCAGTGTTGGCTCTAAATCTTTCGGATTTATGCAGTATTTTCTCGGCGGTGGTACTAGCTAGCTATAATAGGTTAGATTAGGGTGATGGATTAGAGAGTGTGTGATGGATATAAACTCAGCAGGCGAACACCGAGACACAAAAGGTCCAAGAAAGAATCTTTAGTCTCTTGTAAGGCGGGCATTGGCACAACATGTATAAATTGGCTCTATCTCATCCTTTTCTCCGCAAATTCTGCATAAATCGTTGGACTCTGCACTTTAGTTGTGAAGTCTAGTTCCTATGACGCAATGTCCTGTGATTGCTCAGTGAGTATGCGGATAGAGAATTGATCCATTGTCAGTGAGTTCTTTGTTTTATTTAATTTTAGCTACAAAGCAAGATTGCCAGTAGGCGTTGGCCTCTTTCTTTGTGATGTTGTCAATGATTCCAAGCAGTTTCCCAATCGGTGGAGGTGTGGATCTGCACGCCTCATCGATGTTCATAGTTCATCCTAGTCTTGCCAAATCATCTGCCTTCTCGTTGCCTTCTATATTTCTGTGTTGAGGTACCCAGCAGACCCTCGACATTCCGTGACTGTTTTCGTGCTCTCGCTTTAACTGCATGGAATTCTATTTATTTGAGGGCCGCTTGGCTATCTGAATTTTGCGATAGAGAAGGAATAGGAAGGAATGTATCGACAGATTTTCAAAGAAGGAGTTTAAACTCCCACGCGGAATGTCATTGGCCCGTAGAAAGTTCCGGGAATTTGTTTAGGTAGAGCTCAAGTTAGAACAATGACAGGAGTACTCTTCGGGCATTGTCTCCTGCGGACCACTGCCTCTCTTAGAAAACTAGGACTAACAGACTCGGATACAAGCAGATTCTGCAATGATATATACCTTTTGAAGGATATTACGGTCATATTTTGCGATTGCGACAGAATTTCTAGAAATGACCTAGCGCACTTGCGTAGCTACATACATTCCTTAAAAATCTGGAGGAAGTTGGTTCACCAAGCCAGTTCCTGGATTCTTTTGATTTCTGAAGGGCTTCAGGTTTCAGTTTTCAGATATTTGAATTCGTTTTTCTGCTGACCTCATACCCTACCCAACCAACAGGTATAATATTTCTAGCGATCCGCCGTCCTCCCTCCACACATAAAACTTTAGGTCACACTTCTCAAGAACAACTCTAAATTATTGCACAACACATAAAAACCATGCCTTGAAATTGCAAAGGCATTATTTCATTAAATTTTAGCCGACATTTTTAGTGTCATGTCCTTTAACCCGTCAAAGAACATTACATGATTTTTTTTGGGATGAATTTCCCCTAATTTTATTGCGCAATGAAACTATGTAATTGCTTTCGGTTGCAGTGAATGTTAAATTAAAATTTCAAATGACAAAGTTAAATGAAATAAAGTGTTGTGTAATGAAAATATCAATTACTGTTGTTAAGCTTGAACTTGAAAATGACTAAGAAATACAATAAATTGTATAACTAAAGGGTCATAGGAGTATCTGATTTATAATCTAAGCGACCAAGGCGGTAGGTATATCTACTGCTTCCATATAGTCGGTAACTTACATATAATTGGACATGTAACATTCTTCTGTCCGAAACATCAGCCTGATATGTGTGCACGTCCGTGTTGAAAACGCTGAAGACCCTGCCGGAGTGTGATGTAAGAAATTTACTCAGAAAACTCGTAAGGAAAACATGCTTATTTAGAGCGTTAGTTGGTAAACAAAAAGCAGGCATTCGCTTAAAGGCATCCTTTCTGTGGACTAATCTTCCAACAGGCCCCTCATCTATACTCAATGAAATAGACTCTATACCGGCAGATACCGACTACATCCTCCCCTAACTCCCCTTTGTGATGTCCATAAAAGGAGGTGTATGATAACCCTTACCCGAAGTAAACCTGTGCGCGGACCATAGTTTCCTTGTAACGACATAGGTCTCTATGGGTTTCTATCTGTGATCTGCCTCCATCGTGGCGTTTTCCCTGCTGCAAGTTTGAGAGCACAAGGCGGTATATACACAGATGGGTTTATTTGGTTCTGTGGTCGATGTTGAACCACCTCTTACAGGAATACGATTGTTGCCCATCCTTAGGAATACATTTTGTGAGACTCAATTGAAATCGGACGATATATTGGACTTTCTTGACTTGGACTCACCGCACGAAGTAGCTTATATCACAGGGAAGATTGACTAAATGGTAAAGTTCACCTTCAGAATGAGATTGACATTTTTATAGACGGGGCTAAGACTAACGAGGGAACACGGTCAGGAATCTAATCTATTCAATTCAGATCCCGGACTTATGCAGTGTTTCTCAAGCGGAAGTTCTAACCATGGTTAAGGTTGGATGGGATCAATAGCCCATAAAGAAAATTGCCATCTTCAATGACAATCAGGCTACAGTCTTTTGTCATATGCTAAGTACCTAAACACTGCGATAAAGCAGGCAACATATGTGCCGATACACTGGCCAAAAAAGCTGCGGAACTGCCATCAGGGAACAATATCGACAGCATGAAGGTGTGTTGGCAGGAAAAGTACATCATGGCCAACCGCAGGTCTAGAAGGACACAGGGTATCCAAAGCCTTATGTCCGGAGAAAAACCGTAAGATATTCAGGGAAATTATTAAGCAAAGTAAATCACGAATCAGACCTTTGACTGGAATAATCCCTGGACATTGCCTACTGAGGAAGCATGTCATCAGATTAGGTTTATTAGAAACGGACATTTCTAGGTATTGCGAGGACTTACTCATCGAAGGGAATAAGAGGGCAATATGCCTGGGAAGGTACTTCTTTAGTAATATGGAAAAGGTAGGTTTACGGAACCAATTCAAGGATCTACTCAACTACTGTAAGGCAAGCATATGCATACGCGAACTGGTGTAGGTTTCCTTCTGCAGTTCACTCTACTGATCGCGATAGGCTCATTATGTTGCCTGGTGTTTTATGATAACCTCATAATCCTACTTTAACCTAACCTAACAATCGTCTGAACGTTGCTGTAGTAAGCTTCATTCGAAGGTGGTATCCAGGTCTATAAGAGTTACTATATAGCGCTGGAGAACAAACAGAGTTCAAAGCTCAGACTTATGTTTGTGAGACATTCCTTTCAGTTCAAACTGCCCCAATGGACATTGAACACTTGTGCTTTCATAACAAAAAATCTCTCTGTCTGCGACAGCCTATAGACAAACTAGACTCGCAATCTTTTGCGGCATCTTTTATTTAATTAAGTGCTCATCGATTTATTATTATTTTTTATTTCTCTGTATAAATGCGCAAAAAACTGTTGCACAAAGCAGTGCTCGTTCTATATTTTCAACTAAAAATACTTTATTAGATTATAAGCGATTATTTACCCAAGGATTGCACTTGGAAATCAACTCGTCTGATAAACTTAAGTGCCACTTTAAGAACCCCATTGACCTGGGAAGTCAACTTGATGCATACGACACGATAACAGGGGCTGCATACAAATCGTTTACGTGCGCATAACACAAGTGGCTAAATTCTGAGGCTCTTATCATCGATCGATTACCCAAGAGACTGCTGCGACATAAGGTGCCATCAATCAATAAATTTATTACTCTGACATCACTCTCGAGCATCCTTTGAGTGGTTTGAAGTAACATCACGCGCGTATTGTGTACCACAGGCTGTTGACTGTTTACTACGTTTTGTTGTAATAAAATTAAAATTGCTGGAAATATTTTAATTAGAAATTGTTTTTTTTTTTCTGTTTTAAGTTGAAGTAGATTAGGAGTACAAGTGTTGGTCAGCTATGGGTGTTACAGGAGAGGAGATATTTGAGAGGGCTAAATCCGATGGATTGGGTTTCTGTATATAACTTAACATCGAAGATTCATACAAGTTCCCAAGTGACTGTAGCATCTTTTAAGGTGAGGTTTTCGCCAACAAAAGAGCAGCACAGACAATACACGCTAAGAGCTTAAACCCAAACAGCATTCAAGGCTAGATAGCGAACTAATTAGATCGAAAACAGTCTCCGGATCCCGACAAGCGAAACTCATAAAGTCACTCTTTGCTGGGTTCCCGGTATTAGCAATATACTAAGATGAGAACGGGGTAGCAGACATGGAATGGGTCTGCATTAAATGAGCAACTTACCTACTCATCAGAATACGTCCCTATAGGAATACTCAAAAGAGAAGTAGATCTAGTAGACCCAGAGGCAATGAATGAAAGCATATCCTTAATAAACAAAAAGGACTGGGCTAAATCAACAGAGAGTCTGTGCATCAATCCATTTGACTACTGCAGGAGCTGCCATGGCATGAAAGAAACAGTAGCTATCAAACATCTGCTGTGTGAATGTCCAAATCTTCAAACATGTCGCCTTCGCTATCTGGAAAACAGACTGTTTGATGTTTGATTATAGCAAAGGCTGGTTCAATACCAACCAATAGGAAACCACTAGATAGATGGACAATGGACCAGATGGACTCTCTGAAGAACTACGCTAAGGATGCTCTCCCTTGTACCATATCATACCAAATCATCGCCCGAACCATCACAAGAATCAGAACTAGCTAAGGCTGCCCGTTGTCCAAGCGGAGAAGTACGATAGTATTGATGAAAGGGTGGTAGCATCTACATATGTTTGTTGTCACAATTAGATCCATTTTCTGAAGATTTAATGACCCGTAGATATAGCTACTATTCATTTCGGTGTTCGTCGCTCTAGGCTTAGAAATATTCTATTAATCATGCTGATCGGAATTTTTCTACATTTTTCTCTTGTGCTCCGCCACAACCTAGTCCTTAATCAGGTGTTCTTCCACTCGTCTTTCAATTGCAGCAAATGATTTCGAATCAGGGAAATCCAAGTTTGACCCCTGCTTCTCCAGGGTCTTCGTCTTTTCTTGGCCCTTGGTACCTCTGTTACGCCGTTCATCTGGGGTGGATTCGAAGACGTTCCACCAGCCATCTTAGTCGCTGTATGCAACCTCTTCTAGTCAAGTCGATGTCCTTGTAAAGGCCGTATAGTTTGGCGTTTTATCTTCTTCTTTACTCGCTGTCTATGCAGATGGGACCAAAGGTCACGCCAAGAACTTTTCTCTCAAAATAGCCAAGCGCATGCTCATCCGATTTTGTCAAAGTTCATGCATCTTTTCTTTGCCATACAACCGGACTGGGATGATTAGTGTCTTATAAAGAGTTCGAGATTGGGGTTTGTTACTGGATTGCCTTTCTAGCCCACAGAAATACCAATTGGCTAAAGTAGTTTTTCGCAGGATCTCTCCCTTATTGTCAGTTGCGGAGCTTAGAATAGAGCTTAGGTAGACAAAGTGTTTTACTACCTCGAAATGAAATCTGTTGATTGCATTCTGTCTAAGATGCCGATGTTGAGTGTCTTATTTTTGTAGACCCCACTGAGTCCTTCTGATTATGCCAATGTCATCGGAGTTGGCGAGTATTTGTAGTTGTTGTGAAATGCGTACAATTCTCTTAAGTACTATGTAAAATAGATCGCATGATATCATTCTTTCCAAGACGTTTCCTGACATCGAACCGTTCGGTGATGTTCCTACCGACTTTGATAGACCAGCGGGAGTTCTCCATTGTAATTATGCACAGTCGGATGAGCTTACCAGGGAAGCCAGGGGAGACTAGACATAACTCGGTATAACTCTTTTCAACACAAGCTTTCAAAGGAATCCTTAAAATCGATGAAGAGGTGATCTGATAGAAGAGAATCTGATACCGCACTGATAAGGACCCATTAGGCTGTTATGACGATCGGTTTGATGCATTCACATAAACGGCAGACTTTTTCCTCTGTAGTTGGTGCAGTTCAGAGGATGTCCTTTCTTCTGTTTCGTGAATCACTATGGAACAAGGTGATGTCATCAAAAGAATGACCATTTCCAAGCTGAGCCAAAGCAAACTTTTGGCAGATATTGTATTCTATTTCAAACCTTGGAGTTTCTACTTTAGATTAAAGTAAGAATATCATTGCTTTTCACAAAAATGTTTCAATTTTATATCCCTTTAAAATGACACCTCTTGTTGAACATACTTATGCACCCTTAGGCCACACTTAAAATTTAATATTCCACTTATTTTGAACAAAAGAACATCATTTTCGATTCGACAAAGTTCTTAATTAATTGAGAAATACTTATTTGCACTCAAGAAAGCGTGTTGATATAGCAGTTTTCGCCACAATACACCCTCAAACAGTCATACTTAAGATGAGTTCACAAAATGAGCAAATCCTTATCCAAGAGGCACTTTGTTTTCCCCGGAATTCTCTAAAGATACTATGTAGAGTGTGTAACATAAATTGCATTGTGATGGCTGCTAAGTAGATATTTGCCGAGATATGCATCAGTGATTTCTGTGTTCATTGCTTCAACAACATCAAAGGGCGGAGGTTGGTGTGTATATTTAGTTGGTGGATGCATTATTGATTTTGAGATGGAAAACAGATTCCAAGTGTGTTGCATCCGATAAGGATGCTCGAATAGATTAAAGAGAATTAAAATTCTTGGAAATTGCTTGTATTTGCAACATGAGCATCCGTTCAGAAGATATGTTGATCTTTATTGGAAATTCATCTATAAATACGTATCCATACAAGGACAGTCAATGCGTCACATGGAACACAGTCGCACAATGTTAAACTAGTGGTGCAACAATAATTTTGATTAAGGAGGGCGTTTCGATTGGCACAGTGCACACAGGGGTTTTTCAGTTGATCGATTTGGCGAGTTTTAAAGTTCGCCAGGGATACCTACCATGTTCGGAAAGCGCTCATGCATAATGTTCATTGTAGCATGTAGCGCCGCGGGGTCCTTTTGAAACCACATTCGGTGTCGATATCATCCAATTGGAGTCAAAAGAAATTGGTTATCATCGACGGACAACGCTCGCCATTGAGGGTGATGGCCTGGCCAACATCGTATGGCCCAATGATGCCACAAGTTCAAAATTCACTCCAAACAGTAACATTCTTTGGATGTACTATAATTTGGTGGATCTAGTGTGGATTTTGATCGTCACAAAGTCGCCAATTTCGCTCATTGACAAACTCATTCTAGAGAAATGGGATTCGAACAGAAGACCCATTTTCATAAAGCAATGTAATAATTTGCACATAATGTTGGACACTATAATTCTTCTTGTAGTCTTGGCAAAACAGACTTAATGAAGACAGCCAATTTGACAGATGTAGCATCAACAGTTGGATCGCAATCACCTCTCAAAGTTTGGAAATCCCTATGGAAAACCCTTTACCATCAGTGAATGTGCTGTAAGAGTTATACTTTAGATATTTCAGCACAGTAGACTTTAATGCATGTTGGAAACTTATTATGGGTTTTTGTTTTATTTAAACAGTTTTCCCCTTTTCACTCAAAAAGCACCAAAAATAGACTATTTTCACCGGATTCTACGAACACTGTGTAGTACACATATCCTTGGGCCCTTTGGTGCCTTGGGTCCCAAAACAACTAACTTCTAATTTGACTAAAGGGAAGCTAAAAGGTGTCCCAGGTAATCTGGTCACTCGGACTGGGTTAACAGTGTTGTAAAACCGTCCTACATCAAGCACAGCGAGCTTAGCTGTGAGCCTGGTGTAAAAGCCTGTTGATGTCTCCACCACGGTGAAGGCTCTATCTCGTTATACATAAGTTTTATGACTGCCAGTTTGGTCAACTGTTACGAGAACTATCGGGATCAACAATGCTTACGTGATCGGGCTCCTCTACCTATTTGTCCAGCTGATAAGATCTGGAAGGTATTCTTGGGCCCAACTCTGTCAAACTTATTTTGCAAATTGCTCGCTAGTAAGCCAATTTGTTCGTAATTAACTCCGTCATTAGCTAGGTCTTCTGTAAGTTTACCTCCGTTTCATGATCTCAATAAGCAGTGAATCGGTGCCAATGCTTCTGAGTTTTGAAAGTCTTAACGAACGTAAGAAAGGGATCACGAATCAATGATTCTCTCTATATCAGACATCATCGTCAACAGTACAAAGGTCTTATGTCTTCCTACAGTAACAAATAAGGGCCAGAAATAGTCAGTTCCTTTATAAGAGAATGGCATAGTGAATGGCTGCAGCCTTGCCGATGGCTTAGGAAGACATTTCTGGTTTCTACAATATTGACAGTCCTTTTCAGCGAAGCACGAAGTTTTTAATTATAAAATCTCTGGCCACTCCCCAATCAAGTGGTCTTAGTCCACAGTGGTATACCTATAACCCATTCCAAATAATACATCCCTCTATCGTCTCATAGTTTTCCCCTTCTGACCAAGTTAACATCGAACTAAAAAATTTACGTAATTACCACTTCAAAATGCCTGCAAGGACTTCAATTGAATAGGTTCTTTTTTTTACTTTTTATTTTTTCTGTAAATTTGCCTTCAATTGAGGTATTTTTTCGGTCGTTTAATCAAAGGCGAATATTGCACAAGAACTCGGGAAATTTTATAGAAAGCTGAAGGTTCTTTTGGAATCACTCGACCAGGATATTAATAATGAAAGCGTTTAGCTCTCTGTTGCTGTTTAATTTAAAGAATTTGCTAACAAAATTGTCGTGCCGTAAACTTTAAAAGGAAAAGAGGTAAATTGGAAAACGAAATTAATATACATATGTGTGCATGGATGCATGTATGCTAAAGGAGTCAATCGAAGTCCTTGCATTATGAGGTTTGACAAATGGTGAGCTGATTTGTAAAGAATTCAATTGCTGCCTGAATTCGAACTAACTGAGGGTTTTGTGCCAAAGGAGAACCTTCAAACCAATTTTATGATTTTTTAAATGAACTTCGACTGAGTTCGAATAACAAAAACTGCATCTACTTGTGGGTGCCTTGGCTCAGGGTCTAGTGTACGGGTTTGTGATTTATATTATGGACAGAATTGTAGGACACACCAAAGAGGATCTTCACAGCTTCATCGCTCCTGAGCGTCTGATAAATATTTGTACAAGAGTACTCCTGTCATTACCATTCACATACTTCAGCTGCCTTGCCGGGATGGTTTGGGCTAAGCAAGATCTTTTTAGCTTTAAATATTAAATAGAGAAAGAATCAATGCAGTTGGGTATGCCGATAATATGGTGATATTTGAGTCATGGAAAGTTTCCCTCTATGATAAGTTAGCATGGAGCAATATATGTATGTGGCCTCAGCGTAGGCCCGTGCAGAACTGAACTGCTCTTCATCACCAAACCGAATTTAAAACTTCTTCGACTAAATGGACAGCTACTTCCCCTATCATTCACTGCTAAGTACCTAGGTGTCTTGAGAAGACATGTACAGCATTCTATGCCTGCAACACAATCTTTGTGGTGCCTGTAACTAGAATTGACAATTTGGATGTACACTGCCGTAGCATGCCCGATCCTCACATATTAATACATAGATGAATAGTAAAGTTAAGAAACCCTGTACCATAACCACACAGGCTACAAAGAACGGCATGCATAGTACATGCTCCGTCCTTCTACATCTTCTAGGCACATACACATTACAAATATTACATTCAATCAGACTTAAAGAGTCCAGATGTTGGACAGCAGAGCTCTACGGGCACAGTAATATTCTTTAGACACTCTAGCAAGAGAACTCGGTGAGGGGCAAACCACAGACTGCATGATACCCAAACTAAATTTCTTAAAGAATTTTAGCGTTTTAATGTACAAACTCCCAGAAGAACAGAATGCCAAGATGGGCAGATGGATAAGGATTTCAACCTCTCCATATACCCTGACGATTCAAATGGACATTAGAGTCGGTGCGGGTGTGTTCCCGGAATCCTTAAACATCTCAAAATCTTATAGACTTCCGGATGTTTCCAGTATTTCAAGCTCGTCATCAAGTCAAACTGCACACACAAATATCCTACCAAGACAATAAATCAGCATCTTTTTTGATGGCCAGGTCATTGACTCGGTAATCATATCATCCAAATGAGTAGACACTAGAACACTTCGGAGAGCTAGACTTGTTAGGTTTCCAATTCATAGATGTGGGTTCTGGGGCATAGCAACGTTAATGGAAACAAGCATGCCAACGAACTGGCCCGGAAGGGATCAATCCTCCACTACTCACTTATAGAGTCAGGTCACCAGTAAATCCCAGCTAACGAACTGCGTCACATCCAGAAAGACTAAGCAAAACGCGAAAAAGCAATGCCAGCATAGCGATTACGATCGGACTCCTGGAGTATGGATAGACCAGACCACACAGCTCAAACTGTCGCAGCTGTAATAATGCAACTGCAATTTTTCGGCAGTAGCCAGAGCCAGACTATGGACTCTAGGAAAACCCTTTTTCAATTTTCTAGACGAAATCTTAGCAAAGAATATGTGTTACCCAATTCTGTACTTGTATTCCTAATCTCCACAAGATTTTGGGACTGCTCATAATACACACTACATACACTTGAAAATAATCAGCCTAGGACCGAACTCATCAACTCATATATATGCATTGCTGGGCAAACGCTTGAGAGAGTAGAGAGTTGCTAGTACGTTTGGAATATTAACAGAGGGTGGCATCGACATAGCTAGCCAGTGGCAACCATTATGAAACACCGAAGGCAGGAACAGCGAAGGCAGAAGCGACAATGAAACTCAGCAACTACTTACACGAAACGAGTCGAGTCGAGTATTTCAAATTCAGAATGCTATAACTATCTCAAAGCAAAAGTGATTTGGCCAACTACCTAATCAATGGATCAACAATTAGTTTGAATGTTGAATATGGAATGCCTAGTACCAGACTTGGGACAGGCACTTGGACTTAAAAGCGCATCTCTAATTCCACTTCGAATATTCCCTCAGCTAATTAATTTATGTATACTCTCTCATTTCAACACCTTTCATTGCTTCCTGTGGGAATCCACATCAGCAGTAACTTTTGGATTGAAGTACACGTGTAGGTACAAGGTTAGCAGGAAAAACAACAAAAAAAATAAGCTAACCCCAGCAATTAGCTGAGCCACAACATGCATTGCGTGCCTTCGTACGACACACTTTGTGGCAATAAATAATTAAAGACGCCAGTCTTTAACCTTAAAAAAGAAAAGAAAATAAATTGTATGTGAATATGGAGGTATGACCTTCGATTATAAGTCAGTTTTCTCCTTCAATCGGATGTTTTTAATAAACCGCATCCACTTGCATTAAAGTGAGTTCCATGTCCTAGACACATCACACGTTTCTCCTTGCGGGTGAAAGCACTGTGCCTTTTCGGAACTAAAGGAGAAGAGTGTGTACTTGCGCACACTGCAGCTTCTCATCAGTGTGCTTCGGATATAGCTGAAGGAAGCACAAACCCACACTTGTACCTACGTCAAGCGCGAGTACACTTTGTCCACATTCACGTGTGACGTCTATGACCAGGATGAACACACCACATGAAGGTAATCGAGTTCTAGATTTCTTTCTTTTCTCATCTCTCCATCTAGAGCAAGTACATATTGCATATTATGCAAATATAATAGACAAAACAAAATGAACCTTGCCGCGAGAGGGAGAGTAACTGCAAAAACGCATTAAACATTGAGGAAATGACCCATTTTGAGTTTATTTTAAAAAAACTGACCGCAAACGACACCATCCCCCAATTCGCTATATAATCCTTCTGTTGTTTATTTTTAAAATCGCGTGTTGTGCTGTGTTGTGTTTTGACTACCACCCTCACGATCGCTATTCTAGAAAATTATTCATAATTTAATTTTCTCCCTCGAATATATCGCATTTGTATGTAATGCGGGAAGCCGTTAACACTAAAATTGTCGCGACTTTGTTGCTTACCGTCGCGTCGTCATCAGTCTGTCGAAACAGTGTTGCCGGATGTCACCAAAATGTCGGGGGAATCTTGTTTTGAAAGTGATGGATGACAAGTGAAGCGCTTTGCATATTTGATAATTCAAATGTGGAAATATTCAATAAAGCATGAGGAAAAGTAATGGATGATTCCATATATAATGAGCGACGGATATGGATGAATTTGCTTTGAAATAAGCAATACGTTAGCATTATTCGTTCACAGATGGGATGGGTTAGGTACCAGGGATTAAAAAATTGGTGTCCTGAATCGTTTCTAAAGAGGATACAACTTGGTCAGCTTGTTCTCTTGCAATCGTTCTCTGGACAATTTTATGCATCGAAGACTTTTCATCTTCTAGACTGCTATAGGCTGGCCAGATAAGAACGATAGGAAAAAGAATTTAAAAAACACAACAACAGCGTGAGATACAAAATTGATTTTGACTTTTCTTCAAAGCCACATTTATGCCATTTTGTTTGGAATAGCACATCATTCAAATGGCTGCCTTGGGCTTGCTGGCAGTACTTCGAGCGGTCGATCCAGATCTTGATGACTCGGTCTAATATGTGCGGCGTTATTCCAGCAGTTGCGTCGCTAATGTTGTGGTTGAGTGTAGATTATGGACTTGAGAGTTGAACGTCCCAGAGAGAATAATCGTTTGGTGTCAAGTCGCAATAATTTATCAACGCTCTCCATGAAGTGACCCAGTCGCCAAATTTCTCCTTTACAACTTCGAGCGTTATGTCGCTTCTATGGCATGTAGAGCCGTTTGGAAAGTTGGTTAGAGCCGTTTGGAAAGTTGGTTAATTTCGAAAGAAATAAGGTCCGATGATGCTGTCATGCCATAAACCTCATCATTACTGGCAATTTTTCTAGCTGACATAGCCGCTGAGCCAAAAATAAGATTCGTTTGAGAAGATCATTTCTTGGCCAAAAGTAGGATCTCCTGGCCACATTTTGAGCACCTAATTAGCGAGCTCACGGCGCTATCTATATTTGTCCAGCTTGAATTCCTGCGTCAGCACAATTTTATACGAATGTAGACTCAAATGCAACCACAAAATAAGCTGGGTTGACTGTCTCGCGATGCCGAATCGATATTTCTGGGTCTTCTTCGATGCTGTCCACTACGGTGGATATTGTTTCTTCATTTTACACCAATATCCATCTGGTTTGTAGCTTAAGGTCTAAAAGAGTGTACTTACACTCAAAATTTTCCACGGTGCGGCGCATTCTCTGCACACTGAAGCCATGATGATGGTCGACCTAACCACGAGGTATTTACAACTGAGTCCGAGTTTTGATGATATTTTTCAACAATTTTCGCACGTTCAGCAACCATGAAATAATACACGATAAAACGGCAAACCTTACTGAATATTTGGACAGCTGGGTGTCATTGGTAACTTTGACGTCAGCTGAAAAATCACAATTGCAAAAGGTATCATTGCTATCTGGTCACCCTATATCTAATTCTGAGCTGTTTCCGTTTCGAGTATTACTCTTTGGTGTTGCCTCTTTGAGGGGTATATTCTCATGAGCTCTATTCAGTAACAACAGAACCAGATTTAATCTATATCTCTAGTTGGTGCCTGAGCACTTTCATGTTTCTGCTCCAATCAGCCCGTCTGAGTTTATAAAGATGAAGCTTATTGGGAATCTATAGCAATGTGAAAATCTTCCTGTCTCTTCCTAGTCGCGAGATCGGTGCAGGCTGTGAGCTTAGCCGATGTAGTAAGATCGCAAAAGACACACAATCATTTAGAATGGATGTCACTGCTGTCCCACTACGTATATTTCTCAATTGTGCCTCATTTCACAATGTAGAAACACATCTTGTCTCAGCTTCAACGATCGACTTAGCCTTCAGCAACTTCTCCTCAACAACTATTCACTGATCCATGGTTACTTCACAGAGTTACTTCGGCCGGTGAAGATCTGAATTGTTCCACCTTCGGTTTAGCGCTTTCGACTATGCGTCTGGCGTTATATGCGAGCGCTTTTTACTTTTGAGAGTAGAGTGACGTGCACTAGTGAGAGCTTCCTCGACTAGTACTTCTACACATTGGCTTAAATGAAATTTTGGAGGTCTTATGAACAACTGTGCATGATTGACTGGATGTAAGTTTTCAACTGACACCAAGTACTTGAAGGTGGAATAGCCGCTTCCGGGGGGTGCCAACTGGAAGGACCATAGCCGAAGAAGCTTCGCCCAACCGCCTACTGACTCCATTGCTGCCCTTATTGAGGTTCTTATTGATCCCATGACTTGCTCTGGATGCTGGTAAGGTCGAAAAGCTGGTACCTTTCAATCCTTTCAGCTTAGCACAGAGTCCAACATTGTTCCTGGAATTCCCCAAGTTCTTTTTACACAATTTTTCTGTTCCTTTTGAGCTCTTGGTGGATGTCTCAACCACTTCTATAGAACACACTCTGTGGGCTGTAAATCGTACTAAATTTAAAGCAGCCTATCTCTTAACACCAACTGTGGCGTTTGTTGCCATTTAAACAGACAAACTTATGGCTTTCTGACATAACTATAAAACTATTCTAAAACCGCAAATCTTCCGGTAGAATATAACTTTTTTCACAATTAAGTGCAAGCTGCCATATGGCAACTGAACAATGTAAGTTGGAAAGGAAATTTTAGCGTAGGAAATGACCGTCCGACTGCAACCAGTTGGGAATGGAATTTTAGCGACTGCAACTAGAAGCATATATGTATTTAAAACGTTAAACAGATTTAGAAATTTACATAGTCAACTGCACCATGGCACAATGACCATTCCTCTCTACAAAATTTAACCAAACAATGTCTTTACATACTCGTATCTCTCCACTTTGTGTGCTTTAATCAGTTTTTCCTTGTGTCCTTCGTGCATGCGGTTCATGGTCCTTGTGCCTTTCTCTGGGTCTTTATGAGTTTTACTTTATTGCCACCAGGCTAACTGCTTGTGGTAGTTTCCACAGTGCTTGACCTACAATCTTCTATTTCCTTTTCATAATTTGCTCTTTCTTTTTACTTGTTTTATTTGAATTGCATTTTAAGGAATGGAAATATTTTATTCATGGAAATGGACTCATTTTTGAGGCTGGACTTCTGGAAAATAAAATTGCAACGTACGGTACATGTAGGTGCATTTGAGCGATGTTCAAATATTTACAATTTTCGAGGAAAAAAATACGAGATGTCAATCAATTGTGTGTTTATTTTTGTATTTGTTGGGATAGGAATGACCTTTACTGGAGCATTCAGAGACACAGTCCATTATACTAAGAGAGAAACAACTTTTTTCTCATTTTCCTGGAATTTTCTCGACTTTTAGAGTAAGTCTTTGTTTAAAGAGGTCTTGAAGGATAGTATCTCTGTTGGGGCCTAAAATATCCATGCTTCATTCGCAGTTGAAGAGACCATGGGTGGACTTTTGCTGTCACTGCTATGCTCCGGAGAGCACGCATCCTTACATTCACTAGTTTTTATCTCAACGATTTGAGAAGGATTTTAGTCCTCGAAGGCCCTCGTCCACAACCATCCTACATGGCCTATGTCTTAGGCGTCACATGAAGGTGAGCGTAGTCGCCTAAGAAGCATATGAAATAGAGTATACGATGCTAGAGAAGCTCAAAGAACTCTGTCTTTTATACAGGACATCTCTGGATTGAAATTTTATACGTTGTCACACTGATGCTCTGTACAAGGGGACGTAAGTCCTTCATGTTGTCTCCAATATCATACTTCTTGCTCTCATGTTGAACCACACATTACTTTGAGCATCTACAAAGCCGTAGTCAGACCCATAAGGATGCCTAGTTTAATGGCTGACAATGGAGGATGTCTCCAATTGCATAGAACGGAAAACGTCCAGAGATAAGCATTGTCTCACTGATGAACACCCTACATTGAGTGTGTACATTGAGAGTGTGTGCATTGAGAGTATGTTCACCTAGATGCCAAAATAGACCAGATTTCGATTTACCTCGACTTCAGCCTAATCTGTCATCGTATAAGTGTGGACTGTGCACACGAAGGAGCCTTTAGTTCGTTAGTTAGAGTTCGCCTATCTAATCGTCTGAGTCCGAATTCTGGTCTCCGAAATAAGATGTTTGGTTTTTGGGGCACAAAGGAGTCGCAGGAAAGAAAAAGGCAGATCCACTAGCAAGGAAACGACACAAACCTTCCTACTTACTTCCCTAGGTCATGCTAAATCCAGTTGAATGCAGACGACGATGGAAGTCCCTCACATCATGTCATAGCTTCCCAAAGTGCCAAGCGAGACTCGAAAAATATGAAAACCCATATTCATTCTCGCTCTAAGCAGTTCAATTGAAAGAAACTACCGACCACAGCCACGGAAGAAGAATGCAAGTAAGTACACTTAGGATCGGCGCTGGATAGGTTGCTCAATTGGAGATTGGATATCATCGAAAGAATGACAAAACCACAGCAGCCCTTTACTCTTGCAATAGAAACGTCTACAAAATCTTAGGTCCCTCACTTGTTGTCCTAGTCCATGCTGACCTACAGCAGTCTAATGTGGGGACAAACAGCTAAAAAGTCTATTAACCAAGTGACTCTTAGCAATGAGAACAATACCAACAGCCGATCTTGAGGCCATCATCCCCAAACTAGTTCCGCAAAACTAATCAACGCAGTAACAGGTAGTCATTAGTGCCCTGAGTCTATACATAAATCACGAGACGGTCCTTCTTACCTCCTAGCCTACCTAAGTAGTCACATCCCAAATAATGCACGGAAGTCGCTGGAAATAAGACTATCAATCCAACTCCAAGCCAAAGCAGTGTCTTCCAAACTGATATTTTAGAAGTGACAATAGCAGCCATCAGACTAGGGTAATGGCAATACCTTTAGAAGATATCATTGTAGAAACAAAATCCCAGCTTGTGAGGTACTGGCTTAAGTCTCTTCGCACAAGGATGATCCCTTTGACATCTGAGTGAGGTTTACATTATTATCTGCAGCTACCCCCTTCAACAAAACCTAAAACTAAGTTACATATAACTTTAAATTACAATTTCTATCGCCAAGCAACAGGATGTTAAAGTTATAAATTGTGTAAAAATGATTGGCCCAATTTAAATCTGCTCTATACCCAACCGACATCCTATACTTTATTCAATATCACGTACAATACTCGCCTTGGTACCTCGTTAACTACATCGTAAAATCTCTTTTTATGTGAAACGCTAAATCAATACTGACGATAATTAATTCAGCATCGGCAAGTGTGTTTTAATGGAACATTTTGTCTTCATTGAGATTCGTTAATTAACTTTTGTTTGATATTACCTGTTTCCAGGTTAATGCATGCTGTGCAGTGTGCTCTCAATTCTACGGCTCCTTTCACAATTATTATGTAATTGTTCCTAATCAAGCTGGCGCTCTGAAATTCCAGAAGGTTTACTTATGTCGGCACATGTAACAAGCGTTGATTTAAATATCACACGCACTCCCCATTAAAATGTCATATCCTTCAAAGGATATAAGTTATAATTATTTCCATATTTGGAATATTTCTTTGTTTTTAGGAAAAAAAAAAAATTATTTAATTTGAAAATTCGTTTCGACCTCTACTGCGAGCTGTTTCGAAGGTTAGAATGTACAATTTAGAATTGCATGAGACACGCAAGGCTTAAAACACATTTATTATGATCCTTTTTATATTAGAACTCCTTTCTGTTACACCAGCAAGCACTTTATTTGTCAGCGCGTTTATAATAAATACTTACTTTAGTCTTTGTTCTAGAGCGTGTTTTTTTTTGTTTTTTTTTGAATTGGCAACACTTTTTTATTGACAACTGACAGCTGAGTTGTGCTTCATTTGATTTAATGGATTTGACCAGATAGCAATGATACTTTTTTCAATTATTATGTTTCAGCAGTTATTACGGCTACCAATGACATTTAGCTGTCAAAACATTCAGTAAGGTTTGCCATTTTATCGGGTATTATTTTAAACTTGCAAAACGAGCGAAAATTATTGAAAAATATCATCGAAATTCCAGCTCAGTCCTCATGAGGTTGCTCATCATCATGGATTCATTGTACTGGCGATTCGTCGCATCGTAGAAAAGCTTGAACATAAGTTCACTCTTTTGGACCTTAAGCCAGTAATCAGATAGAAATTTGTACGAAAGGAAAAAAAATAGCCGCTGTATGTAGGTCAGTATCGAAAAAAAAGCCAGAAATGTCGATTCGACGCTTGTCGGCTCAATTGGGCAAAGAGAGTCGCACAGGCTATTTTGGGTTGGCTTTGGGCTTTCATCCGTATAAGATATTATAATTCTTGTCGGGTTAGGAAAAGCTTCACTGGGGGACTCAGACATCAACTTGTTCATTGTAATACCTGAAAACACCGCAGTAAGACCCCTTTTATAGCCCCCTATAAGTTTTCTCGTCTCCTAATGAATCTGAGCAGGTGCTTCAGTGGCAAGGAGCTTGCATTAACAGCACTCACCACATCCACAGCTAGAATCTGCAGCTTGATACGAACAAGGGCTGGACAATCATATAGGAAGTGTTCCGCAGTGTCGTCACCCTCTTCACAAGCGTTGTAGACACATGTTTCGGTTAAGCCAATGATATAAACACGCGTCTTTTCTGCTAAGAGACAGCAAGAATACCGCGGATCTCTCCCTGGGAGCATCCGTTTAGTCATCCTACATCCAGGAGATGTGCCACACACTATTGTGTTCATAAGAAACCCAATTCATCTATAGAAGCCTTAACCGTAGACGTAGGTTCAGGTCCTAAGAAACTCTTAGCTATGACTTGTCTCATGTGATCTCTAAAGATGTGATTTGTAGGCCACTAGGATTGCAAAAATCACCTCCTGGAAGGCAGAGGCATGCTTGAGTATTGAAGTCATGTGTTATCGTCTTCCACAAATAAACCAGCCCCTGATCCTTGATCGGTTTTGGAACCACTCGTGAAAATACGACTACACTCCATTCCTGGCTCAGTCGCTGGCGGTAAACAGTTCTGAATACCTAGAAAGTCCACCTCATACTTGCGCCGTAAATGAAGCCCGGGAGTCATAGCATCAGACGGCATATCCATAAGACCAGGGTCATAGGATAGGTGTCGAGCAAGATCATCCAAACTCCAGTGCGTTTCATACCACAAGCCATCACGTCTGAGTCTGTGGATAGCTTTTAGAAAACACCTAATGATGTAAGTATCAAGACAAGGGAGATTCAGCAGAGCATTTAGAGCAGTGCGAGTAGTCGGAAAGGCACCCGAAAAGGTTTGTGTTAATACAAGAATTGAAGCCAGACCCACATAGACGAAGCTGTGGTTAAGGGTTCAATCAAGCATGAGTGGATCCACAAGGATTGATTGTTTGTTGCAGCATGGCGGCATCATCAGACCTTCTTTTTCGAAATAAGGAAAGAGCCACCGATATAGTCATTGGTCTCAGGAATTGAGCGATGTCAACAGTGTTTCTTTGGCTAGAGCTTGACAACATGGCTCGAAGAAGATGGCACTTCATGTCATACAAGCGAACGACGCACCGATCGAAGTTGTGAAGGAGAAATTTGTCGACTGGGTCTTCTCACGGCGAGCGTTCATCAAATCATGCGACTTGGCACAATTCGATTATTTTCTCTAGAGCTACTTTAAGTATCTATCTAATCGCTTTGGGCCAGCTCGAGGTCAACATTCGAGACGATTTTCTCGGAAAGAACGCCGTACATATGGACCTAGTCATCAAAAATTGGACCGATCACTTGAAGCCTTAACAGCGAATCTGAGGCAGCCATTTGAATGATGAGCTACTCTATAAATAATGGCATGAATCAAGCTTTTAAATAGAGCTAAAATCGACTATATGCCTCACACCATTGTTATTTTATTTACATTTGATTTCCTATCATTCGTACCTGGTCACCCTGAAGAGTGGAGTTTCGCAAGCAAAATCTACTGTTCACAATTTAATATCCGAATCATTTGATCTATCACAGTTACGTAAATCGTCTATGTGATTTAGAGAGCAATTCAGCATTGATTCGCGCAACAAGAGCTAGCCTACTGATTGCAAACTAAGTCAACAAAAAACATATTATATTTCCATTCGAAGGACACAAAAATCAATACAAAAAGAAAAAATATAAAATTCGAATCGACGCCATAAACATACACAGTAGTGTATGCCATTAGGAAGGAGCTCTTCATCATAAATAAAATAGCAAGACCATTGCTGCTGCTGCTGTCATGACGTACACGTACTTTGCATCAAATGTTACAATGGACATTGCTACTCGCATACGATATGTCACATACTAATGTCCTTAAATCAAACTCGTGGCTTGAATTCCTTATTATCTAGGCATCTGGTGGGGTCATTAATATCACCACAACTGATGATTGCATCAAGTTTAAAGAAAAAAAAATGAGAACTCACCTATAAACGTAACATACAGGCCGAGCAGCAGAACGAGAGTCCTCTGTGTTGCAGGCATCGTCATCGTCATCGTCATCGGATGTGGTTCGTTTCGATGGCAATTTTGATCACGTTTGGCAAAGTTTTATTACCCAGCAATTATCACAGCGCGCTTCAATTGTTCTAACAACCAACTAAACTAAACTAAACCATAACCACTTGAGAGCAGAGCAGAGCACCACACATTTGGTTTCATTGACAAAAACACGGTCCGCTTCAACACAACAATCAAATTGTCATACTGCTCCTCTAATCAGGCATTCATGAACGTTTGGCACACATTTACCCGCTGTGTGTGGTTATTCTTTCGCTTAACTGACGCTCGGAGTCGATTAGGTGGGACACGACGAGGTGTTCATTTAACGATTCGATTTAGGGGTGCGAGCAGAGCACTTGTGTGTATCGGTTTGGCACATAATTTATTTTTCTTCTTAATTTCACATCAAACAATCCCGACAGGCACTGCAGCAATTCGCATCATTATCATCACATGAACATCATCATGGGAGCCTATAATGGATAGGTGCGGATATCTTACTGTACACACACTTAGTCGATAAATAATGCAAGGATTCGGATGCGGATGGGAGAGAGAGCAGAAAAGGCTAACACAGGAACCACGCAATTAAACCACGAGAAACAAATTCAACAAAGAGGTTCAGTAAAAACCCGACTTTAGTTCTGCATTGGGGGGCCTGGGGGTGGTGGTGGTGGTGTTTTTCTTATTTTATTTTTTTTTTTGGCAGATTGCAACTTGGCCTTATTAAAGCACTTGAAACCGAATTCATTCACGAAAGGCAAAAAAAAAAGACTGCGTGCCTAGGTTGTTCGTCTGGCTAAGACGACGTTTTGTTCACAACTGAGGAACACAGCGAGAGAGAGAGAAATTATACTGCATTGTGGACGGTTGTGTTTGCCGTGTAAGGGTGTCAAGTTCGTAGGTGTGCGAGAGTACAAGTGGGGTGTGTTAAAAAGAAAGGGGCGCGCAACCAAGAGCGGGCTTTTTCCTCCTTTGGTTGCTCTGATTTAGTTTAGATTGGGAGAGCTTTTTTTTGCTCCGGAAGCATCCAAAATTGCCGAGGCAACGCAACAACAATCATAAAGCATGGAGAGTGGTGGAAATGGTCTACGTTAAGCAGGTACATTCTGTTTTATTTGAGGGTGTTGCTTGTGCTTCCCCTATACTGTCAAAGTGCAGGAAATTTTACTTGTGAGCTTTACTTTACTTGGAAGCGAGTACATAAATACTTTTTAGTACTTTTTAGAATTTCTTTGAACGAATGAAGTCAAATAGTTGGGATTATTTGAGGAGTCAGAACGGGACGATATTTGTTTTCCGAGTCATTAATCAACCCTATGGCTGTTCGCCCTTTCTGCCGGCCGTAGGTTTTCGAAGGGCTGAGCACGTCTGTTTTAGTGATCGCAATGTTTAACTAGGCTTAGGTAGCTTCGCTGACATCTCTCCTAGTTGTTAATTCGTTGAGATCTGTAATTTCGATTGTGCCCCAAAATTGTTCGGTTTTGTCGCCAAATTCGCGAAACTGAAACACCTAATCCTTGTGATGTGGCAATTACGTTCTTCTGAGGCTCCAATTCACCACGAGAGGTGCTTTGTTGCTTTCGAATGAAAGAAGACCTTTAGACTTTCTTTTGAGCCCCTATATCGTCTTTACCCATGGGAATATCGGAGAGGCGTTGTTTTTGCGGATAACTTCTTTGGTCTTGTCGTCATGCTTTGCTTCTCAATCGCTGAGAGCACACAAAGCGTAGGCAGGGCCTAACACTGAATAATGATAACGTGTCGTACTCTAGTCCAGATTCTGGTCCTTAAACCAGATGCGGCCCAGGAAATTAGGCTTGTACGTGTTATGGGTGTAAGCAGGGATCTTACTTCATGACCATCGGGTCCTCGACAAGTACTGTCGCAGTAGAGTTAAACAGGTTTACTCACCCGAATCTATGGACTGCACATTTCACATTCCACCTACCTCTCAATTCAAAGACATTTGTTACCAATGCCGTCACAACATATTAGAGTTGAACAAAGTAGCAAAAATCAGGGTGGCCGACGTGCAGTGCTATGCAACTTCAACCCACCAAATCCCATCCGCCCTTCATACAATCAGCATCTTTTAATATGTCATTCACAGGCAGTCAACCTGTTTTCTCACTCAGTCTAGTCACTCACTCACTCACAGTCTCTAAAAATTAGCGCAGTTCAATGCCACTCACAGACAGCCAACGTGATCTTTAACTAAAGAGATTATCATTCACTCGATGGATAGTAGTAGCAGAAGCAGTAGCAGCAGTTAAGAGTTAGTAAGAAGCATTCACATGTAATCACCATCACCAAACATCATGCCAGCTGTTTCAATTAGTTTTGTCCTGCCGAACGCTCCTCGTACCACGTTTGTAAGAGGTATGAAGACATGCTTTCCGAAAAGTATCAGTGCAATTCACATGTCGTTCACAAGTTGCGATTTCTCTTTCAGATGCCTTTATTTCCCTTCTAACATTTGTTAGATACGTTAAATAAAAAAAATACTTGGACCATGAAATATAACTTTGTTTAGGTATATTTTTTTTATTAATAAACATTTCAAAAAGTGCAAAAAAAATCTTAAATACGTATTCAGCTTTCTGGCTGTAAGTAGACTCAATCACTTGAGTTTCGCTCTCATTCGTTCGTTTAGTGGTGGCATAACTTCCCTTGGAATCAAGAAGGTCGACAGATTAAACAAATCCAAAAATACTTTATAACGATCACTAAATTAGAAAACAAAAGACAAAACAATTACAATTAGTTTACGAAATATCTCACCAACCTTACCTCAAAGTGGATCGAAGGTACTGGTAACCAGATGAGCCACCAGTTCCCAACTGCTGCGATCCAATCATTCGCTGTACCATCATAACGTGATTATCTATAAAAAAAAACAATCAATTATAAAGTCGTGTCGTTGAACATCATATCCTTTACATCTCCATTTCGTTATAAGTGAATCAATGTCCATGAGCAGCGTCAGCAACTGATGAGGCTGACTAAAGCGTGGCTCGTCTCTGTAGAAAGTGATCATGATAGCGCCTTGCATGGCCTTGTGACTGAAACGACGATCTCCACGTGAAACCATTGCATTATGAACGTCGGGATCAAAGATACTGCGATAAACTTCACGGCGTTTCTCGATATCCATGAGGCGATAGTTTCTTGAGTTTTCCGTCTTCTCAAGCTAAAATGGAAACCATAAAGTTATTGCGCTCCCTCTTCTGCTCATCAACTTACCATAGCACTCTTTTCTTCTCTTCCCAAGAACAGCTCAACACTTTGCTGGAACTTGTGCCAGAAATTAAATCCGTCAACTTCCAGGCCAGGAGTACGTTCTAGCCACTTTTCAATTAGATCAAGAAGTGACGGCTCATGCTCTGAGTCGCTAATAGCATCTACTGCCAATTTATCACAACCAAAAGCATCGGAGTATCGCTGATTGTATTTAACGCGATGCTCGGACTTTACTCCCAATTTGTTTTCGATCAGCCGAAACTGAAGGCTCTGGAAGCCTGAAGCAGGAGCTAAATAGTTTCGAAACTCCATGAAATCTAGAGGTGTCATCGTTTCTAGAATTGGTACTTGATCCACAAGTAGCTGGAATGAGAAATTCATATGGTTTTAGTGTTGCAATTGAGTGGGCATCTATACGATAACTATCTAAACAAGAACTCGCAGAAGGACGACGGACGGTGGACAAATGCTCTCGACGGGGTGAATGACGGAAACCATAGACGGAATATAGTAACTCTGTGTGCTGCCCAAAAACTGTGCTCACACAGTATAAAGCAGATAAGTCTGCGGTTTAGGAGATACAATGAATGTAATCAGGTATGCAACAAATGCTTAGCTGCGATATTTACTACAGCTGTCACGAGGAATGCTCATATTAGGACAGGGATTCTTCATGGAAAATTGATTCCAATCAAGAGTAATTGATTTCAAGCCGATAAGCGGTGGCCCGACTTTAATCCGCTTCAAAGCGCCCTTCTACAACAGACGACTGATATGTGCATACGCCCCGATGCTGGAGACCCTGCTAAGGAAGAATACTATGTATGTCCTCCTGAACGGAGTCTACCTGTCCGCATCTCAGGCAGACATACCTCAACGGGTCGGTAGCCGTTTAATAAGAAAGTAAGCAATACCAGCAACTTATTGAAGCATAACTGAACTGAAACCAATTGCAAACTAGTTGGCTGCTGTAACAAGAAGCTGAAATCAACCAAATTTTGCGAACCCCAATTGATGATTCCCTCTTTGTCAGCGATTGGTAAGCTTTTGCTATAATGGGACCCAACAAGTTTAGGCCCTTTTGTCGTGAAGAAGCATCGAAGTTTGAAGTGCTGTCGTGCGCGATGGAACGGCATGATCTCAAAGGAGGTTTTCTAACGCGTTTTGACGTAATTTTCATTTCTTTCATGGAATGTCTACACTAGATAAAGGAACTTACATAGCCCCTCCTGACCCTCATGGCATAGCAGTCAAACAGAGGGACTTCAACCTTATATACGGCGCTCGTTGGCGTTGGTAATTACCTGCGCTGCATTTCGTTGTCGCCCCAGTCGTTGTTGCTTCTTCATAACGCCATGAAGCCATGTTTTCAATGACTGCTTCCCAAGCTTCCTGCATGCTTAGCATCTGTCTGTGTTCCTCATTTTCGATTTCATCTCTGAACGTTGAACAATAAGGGTTGTTTTCATGCCCACATCTGTGGAGGTATGCTCTGACACATCCACGATCAGTAAGCATCTACGTCAGGTAGAAGTTTGGTGCTCCGTACTTCTTATTGACCCAATAGTTGAAGCGTTGTTCTTGCTGCTTTCTCCGCTGTTTTCTTAAAGATGTTGCTTAAAAGTTAACCTTGCATCTAGTAACGTCAAGGCACTCCTTCTACTCTGGCTTAAGCACTGTGTACAAGGTGATCGCCAGGGCCACTCTTACAGTCTCAATAACCCGTGTCCGTCGTTTCTTCTGGTAGTTGTAGATCTGTTTTTTTTTTTTCTGCTAGCCTGTCCTGTAGCAATCTGTACGATTGCTTCATTGCAGTCATGTTCTAACTCTTCCAGATGTTTAACCCCTACAACGATTGCTATATCGAGGATATATGATGGCTTGACCTGCAGGATTCTTTGGCTAAAAGATATCTCCAACGAAGAACTTTATGTGAGAATGGAACAAGAACCTATAAACTTTACGGAGGAGATAATGATACAGACTTTACGGCGCGAAGAAAATTAGATTGCCAAGCAAGCCATGCAAAGGAATCCGCTTACACTGGTAGCCAGAACAGTAAGCAGCTTCCTGGCATAAGTATCGCAGACGAGTCGATGAGGAATCGAGCTCTTAAGGCTTAAACCCGTTGCAGAACTTCGAACAAGATGACGCGCAGGCCCCCCTTGGGGTTAAAGGAATTTGGAAAGTAAGATCATCAAGAGGCGGATTAGGCAGCTTGTATTGGGCCCTAGAACTATTGCGGGTATATCATTAGGCCTGAGTAGTAATCGCCTTGCTGATTAACAATTTCCTTTACCACAGAAGTTACAGTTTACATTTTTCTCCGACAATTTGGACAGATCTTTGGTACATATGTACCTTGTTGTTCTCTTCAAGAGAACATCCAACGAGAACTTTTAAGGAGAAGTTTTCCATCAGAAGTTTTGAGCGAAATCATTGAAAATACTGTCCATCCACTTAAGAATCGGAAACGTAATCAACCGCGACCTTGTATAAAAGCAATTTCCTTTTCAGAGATACCAAAGATACATTAAAATCAATCAAAACCGCGTTTGCATTAAGTGAGGACAAACGAACGTATAGTTGATGTGCGGATGAGGAATAGTAAAAAATTAATTCTTTCCCAGATTGACAGATGGCACATTTAGGTTTTCTTCTAAGCCAATATCATTAGTGAAGATAATCAAATTGAGCAATCATTCTTTTATCGTTTTCTTGAATTGATTCAACGATGCGCTCTGTGGTCACTAGTACCAGTAGATAAAAGGATTGCATTCATAATAGTTCTTAGAGCAATGAGTCATATTTATGACGTAGGTTTTATGATTGTGGAATGATAATATCACACCTAAGTATATAACACAATATACGATCTTACTAATAGCTTTTCACTAGAATTCCAGTGGTGCAGTGGATAGCGTGGTCGCCCGTCAAGCTCCAATCCAAGCTGAACTCAGGGATATTTTAACTGAGCTTATGTTAGGTTAGGTAGATCGGTGTCTTGTGACATGAAAGTCTGCTGCTCACTTAGACCAACAATTCGGGTTTGGTGTCCAATCATTAAACCCTGGGAACGCTGTAAGTCCGCTGTTACAACCACCTAAATATGAATCTCAGGAGGTCAACGTTGTGTAAGTCCTCCAGTTCTAAGAAGAAATGAAGCTGAGGTCAGTTTCGTTCTATACTAATCCATGACACTGCTTCACGATAGAATGAATCTTAATATCAATGTGTACATCAAAAAACTTCGGAACACCATAAGGGCTTAGTGCTTACAAAGCTACTCCTACGGTGTGTATAAGTCTGCCTCATAACAAAGGGCAAGTAAAAAGGGAAAAATCATTCCTAATGGTCCAGTGGACTGGCGTTTCTAGGCAAAGGAACGAGAAGACTGTTATTGGAACCAACAAAGACGCTACAGGCCCAGAAAAGTCCTGTGAAGACAGTTCAGTAATGCCGGGGCTATTATGTATAGGTATATGTATGTAGGAAGCAAATTTATCAAGGCGGCTACACAGCTTCAGTTCAACTGCGCAGCTTGACACGTAACCTATTTCTACTTTCACATAACCAATAATCTGAAAGTGTAGTCCCCTTTAAAGTGTAAAACTTACCTTCAAAATTAGAACGATCCTGTTGAGCCTTTTCAATATTTCCAAAGTTTTTGATTCCTCGATTTTCTCTTCGTTCAACATTCCTC
This sequence comes from Chalcosyrphus nemorum, assembly GCA_949716465.1. Classification (NCBI taxonomy): domain Eukaryota; kingdom Metazoa; phylum Arthropoda; class Insecta; order Diptera; family Syrphidae; genus Chalcosyrphus; species Chalcosyrphus nemorum. The sequence continues at coordinate 38,154,841 of OX454332.1, forward strand.
GTATGGAATCCAGTTCGTAAATAATTTGTTTGAACCACAGCTCATAAGCTAAAAGCAATTAAATCGTTAAAATTAACTTGAAATTCGGTCTTCAAAGTATTGCAACTTACCTTGGTGAGTTATAATAAATAAATGCTCATCGTGCACCGGCCTGTTGTCCTCTTTGGACAGCATACGCTGTGCTGAAAGAACCTTATCTAACATGAGGTATTCTCCATATATCATACCAACATCAGCTCCCAATGGTATTGCTGTGTCATCATGGTTACTACTAAAGAGTTTCAAGGGAAAAATAAACAAAAGTTTAAATGGCCATTGTCTTCAAGAGTTCGTATTGTTAGTTCCTCGCAGTTTAGGGTCTCTAAAGGCACCCGTAACAGGTATAGTCATATCATCGATGCGACACCTCTCCATTGTTTTCTCTGGAGCTAGATACATCAAGTCCTTAGTCTACGCTAACAAGCCAACCACTTTGGATGAGATAGAGGGTAACATTCGAGACGCTATTGCCGGAATCACGCCGTACATATTGGGCCGTATCATCAAAAATTAAACCGACTGTTTGAAGCACTGGCAGCAAAGCCGAGGAGGCCAGTTGAATGATGTGCTATTCCACACATAATGGCATGAATGTAGGTTCAAAATTAAGCCAGAATCAATTTTATATATTACACCGTTGTGATTTTATTTGAATATTGTTTCCTATCGTTCTTAACTGGTCAAACTAAACTTAGAATCCCGGAGAAAAGACTGCCTTAAAAGACAGTATGGAACACGGGGAATTACCCAATTCTAAGGGAACCGCTAAACTCTCGGATTAACAAGTGATTTAAATACAAGGTGCTCCATAAACATAAATCTAGTTGCAAATCGGCAGAAGAAAAAGCCATTGCTTCGCTGATTTGTTTTTTACATCATCCCCCTGTTAGCTCGTAGTTAAGTGCACAAAATCGCGAGTCAAAATCACATTCTTCATTCTAAATTTATATACCTAATCACATGTCTATAAAACAAAGCTAACAACTCATTAATAAGCACAAAACCGAGTTCCTTTATCAGTGGGTCATAGGGTGAGAGTCGTTGCCGTCACAATAATCGGTTCTGTTATTGCTTAATATTGAACCATCTTCGTCTTTGCTTTATTAGATTAACGTTAAACGCTTGATAAGACCCCAAGCAAGACAATTATTACAGATAACGATGCCCGGAACTATGTACATCACATGTTTGAAAATACACAAGAGACACACTATTCATTCAGAAAAAATACAAGAATCGTATTTTATTGAGGACGACACCCACAACAAAAAATCAAGAAAACCTTTATCTTTATTCACTGATCCTGCACGCACTGAAGTGAACACTCACCCGTTTCTATTAAAAGGGCAGCTCATAGTTACAGATTAATCTGTGCCTCGTATCGGGGATGCTAGTTGTTTCGACCGTATTCGATGGCAACGCGACTCGAACTGAGAGTTCCACTCAAGCGAAAATGACCAAAGACTGGTGAGGAATCATATTTCTGTTCTGTTTGGTTTGTGCTATGGAATTTAGAAAAAAAAAAAAATAAATAGAAATGAATCACAGATGAGAGATCTCGTGGTTTTAGTTAGATTATGCTGTGTGCATTAAGTTACGCTTTGCCTTAAACTGGATTATAACTTAATGCTGATTGGTTTTTTTAATGCAAATTGGCAGGTGTGCTATTAATAGCTAGTATCTGTTGCATGTAATTGCACTTTCCGGTGTAATGAGCCTGAAGAAGATAGTTCAAGAAGACTTTGTATGCCTAGTGGCATTTGTTTGACTACATATTCGTTGAACCTAGCGAACAGACACCACAGCACACGCGTATCTTCACTTAATAGTTTATCCCTTTCCTATAGATGATCGCCTTAATTTGCTAAGGTTTAGGTACGAAGTCTGGTGGGGAGAATCGACTCCGCGCCACACTCAGGTCATTGCTGACCCATTGTGAGGCTCGTAATAGGGGGGTATATGATAATCCTTATCCGAAGAAACCCTGTTTCTTAATTTACCTTGTTTGCGGTCCCTAGTATACGAACCTAGCAGTAGATTTGATGAATTTCCAGATAGAGTCCACTGATGTGCTGGAGAGTTCCTCTCTAAATCATTGAAGAAGTGTCTCCCCAGAAACTTGTGTCTTGTATGTTGGAGCCCGGAACAGTGGCATATGAAAGGTGTAATGTTCTCAACAGAGCTCCTGCTCAGTCCCTCGTTGTTTTCACATATGATACCGCAGAGTGTTGTGCCCTGTGATTATACCCACCAGATTGGAAATGGATTTGCTATCTTTCTTTCCAAGTCTCTCGGTTCTTGATTTATCAAACCCAGGCTATAGTTTCCTTGTAACGACATAGGTCTCTATGTATTTTCATCTGTGATCTGCCTCTCTCGTGGCTTTTTTCCCTACTGATAGTTTGAGAGCACAAGGCGCGATGTACACGGATGGGTGATTTGGTTCTTCGGTCGATGTTTAGCCACCTCTTGCCAGTTTGTCAGCCTTCTCGTTGCTCGGTATTTCTTTCTGTCCGGGGATCCAGCTGAGTTCAACCTTGTGCTTCATACCAAGAGCCTTGAGTTCTTCGCGACAGCACTTCACAAACCTTGATTTTAGCTGCCAACATAGAAGGTAATACCCTCGAAAGGTATTGTCTTTACCGCAGACTCACGGGCCGCTGTTGTCACTGCCAAGACCTTCGCTTGGAAGAAACTGCTGTAGTCTGGTAGTCTGATTGACCGAGCTATTCACAGCAATACCGACATACACGCTGACTTCTGACTGTTCAGTGCCGTCCACCATGCTACAATTCCGTTCAGTTCTATCGGACGAAATGCCACAGTATGGAGCCAGCGCATTCATTTTGCGCGGACTCTATCAACAGCCCAAAAACGCTCTCTTCCTTCAGTATGCTGCAATGGCTGGCTTTTTGATCCTATATGTTTGTTTTCCAGTCCGGTTTCCTTTCGCGAATGAGGCCAAGAAACCAAGCATGTTCAGAGAAATTGAGCTGAATTCCTCTGATTCTTGGTCTTAATCAGATTGGCATCGAGGCTTCAGTTGAGTGTCCGCTGGGCCAAGTTGGTCATCGCTTTCCAATAACTGCTTTGTCATGATAATGTCGTCTGCATAGCCAATAAATTGGACTGCAGCTGAAATAACTTCATGGGGCTTGTTAGGAATTTATGCTCTGTTGTCCCTATTTACCTCTTTGCTTCAGTCCTGTTTAGTGTTATGGCTTGTCTGTACGGTCGTTGTGAAGGAAGGAATTCCAACCAGTCGTTTGACGTCATCATATGGTTTAGTAGGAGTTCTAGGCTTAGCAGATTCACTATTTTCCCTACCGAGCGTCTACATTGGAACATAACGTGCACCGCGTATTTCTCCTTTTCTGCAGATTCTATAAGAGCGAGCTGTGGTGTCCAAATCCGTAAAGGGACTTACGATAGCCGCCATGGCCCGACAGGAACAACGTAATGTTTATTCCCAGTTCGTTCGTTTTGTCCAAGTCTCAATGGTGGAAATAATCTTGTGGGTTGTATTTTCTGCTGAAGATTTCTTTTTCTTCATCCTGTACCCTCCTTGTAAGGCTGTTAACGTGTCCGTTTGCATTGACCCAATATAAACCCTTTGCATTTCATTGGCGAGAATGTCCATTGGCATCATATTGGCCATGACACAGGCTGCTTTGTCTGAAATTCTTCGGAAAACGTATGTATATTGTTCTTATTGCAGAAATCATTTAAACAGATAAGAGTTTTCTCCATGTTCCTTTCGTTGAAACGAACTCTAAATAGCAGAATTCCTCTAGCCTAATATATCCAAGCTGTTTGACAACATTTGTGAAAACTCTGTCAGTATTTATGACACCCTGTTACTAGAATATTAGAACATTCTATATGTGCTTTGAAATTCAGCCAGGCAGGTATTTAATGCCTCCTTAGACCTGATTGTATGGCTTCCAATCTTGTAGTCGAGTAGTTCAAGGCTTACCTTTGATCCTACCCACTGTTTCATCCGTAGCGAACTCTATATCGTAAATATGCTTGGCCACAATCAATGAAGAGAATAATATTGACGACATACTTTGTTATGACATCAGAAATGATTATGTCGAGCTACGTACGTGTAAAATCATGCCACGGCTGTTTACAATTAATTTTAAGCAAATAAATACACAAAAGAAGCTAGCTACGGGAGATATGAGATTATCCGTAAGAGTTTTAAATAATTTCTGTTTTAAATTACAATAAATCAAACTATAGCGCACTTAGCATGGTTTTTTTTTCTGCGTCGTAAAGTAGGAATATTTTAAAGATGAAACTGAACTACTACTCAGTATCTGTGGGAGATTTTCACCCACTAAACCCACTTCTGTTTCTACCCCTGATCCTAACAGAACTGCCGTCAAGCATTTCATCGCGATGGGGAACTTCAGCCTTACACACTCGGCTCGTTTGCATTCACACTTGGCAGTCACTTACACAGTATTTCGGTGTCATTCCTGTCGCTCAGATGTCGCCATCCATAGCCATATCTCGGGGGTTAAGTCCTAACTCAGTACGTTCGCCAAAATGATATCGTGGACAGTGGAATATTATGTGTTTGTGAGTGCTTCTGAACAAATTTCACAATAAGAGTTGTCTTCATGCTCCAATCAGTGGAGGTATACGTTGAAACATGACCACGGAGCCTATGCACGTCAGGTAAAAGTTCAGCTCTTCATGCTTCGTATTGATCTAAGGGTCTATATGCGGGATCAACCTATGCCTCAATATACCTTTGTCGGAAGAGTTCTATGTCTAGCTATCTTCCCATTCTTTCAAGTTTGTTTTTCGTGGTACTTTCCTATCACTTCGACTGGTTGCTGTTGTCATCGATGTCTTATCGGCACGATATTTCCTTCGTTGACGAGGATGTGGTAAGGCCACTCATCACACAAACACTAGAATAGATTCGGACATTTGTAGCTTAGATTTGTTGCACCTTGATGTACTCAGTAGCCTAGATAGTCGGTGATTCAGCACTCCATAGTGATTTTTGCTGTTCTTTTTCGCCTGCTAAAAAAAGAACGGGGTAGACATTGTCTTGGTTCAGCAATTGCAACGATCATGATCATGACCTTGTGACAGTCAGTCTCGAAGTAGGCTTAGGAAATACTAGGTGACGTTGGAGTTCCTAGCTTATGACCAGTCTATCCCTGTTCCTATTTCAGCACTATTGCGGAAGCAAAGATGTTTGTCAGATGCTTCAAAGAGGTGGGACTAGAAATAGGTTTCCGGAACTAGGTGAATGTTCTCCCTAATTGTATTTTGTTGATGCTTCAGTACTATGACTACAAGCCTTGCATAAACCACAATATATTCGATTGGGTTGATAGTTCTCCAGTCGCTTTGTTAATGTTAATTTTAAGATGTGGACATCGTGGAGTACTAGTCATCTCCTAACGCAGAATCTCACGTGGCTAAAGTCGCTGCAAAACTCTGCTTTTTGTTCACTTTTTGGAATAGAAAACGCTTAAGTTTTTGGCGTCAGTTTGTTGGTTTTCGGCCAAGTTTTGGCCTTGCATGCAGCAAGTACTTACTATAAATTTTGGAAATAATACCTGATCCTATTCCGAGGTCCATTTTCGATCTGTCGATTACACCGCCAAAACTCCAAACTCCAAAAAGTGTAAAAAAAATCAAAATAATTGAAAAACAAAGGCATTTTAATGTTTTACGAGTCATTTGCTCAGTCAAAATTTATTTAATTTTGTTTATGTACTTTAACAAAATAAAACAAAAAATGTATTCAACATAAAACCTCTAAAATCTTCTAGCCATTTCATTTTATTTTTATTTTTTTCCTTTTGTTAAGTATATAATAACTAAGTTATGTTTTTTTTTTTTTTTATATATATTTTACTTTTGGTTTTAAATATTTATAATTCATTATAATTCATTTTGTATATTATTTGCATATTCGATATCTCAAAATTCGGTTACATTTGGTTTACTTTATTATTTATTTTTTTGTTTTTTTCTTGAAATATACCTTGTTATATACTATGGTGTATATAATATAATAGTTATTTATATATGTATACGTATGTTGATAATAAATTACATTTTACGATCTACAACGGAGCTAACATTTAATGAGTTTTTGGTTTACTTTTCCTTATTTTTTTCTTTCTTTGTTTTTAGTTTTTTTTTCTTAAATCTAAAAAAAATAATAATAATAATTAATGGGGTCTTTTATTTTGTTTATTGGGAGTTTTAAAATATTTAGTTATTATATTATAAGTAGTTTTCTTGTATTCAAAAATAATTTAGCTTTAATAATACTCACTGTGATTAATGTGTACTGATGATAATAAGATAATTTACTTTACACTATTGGTAATAAATAATATGTTACAAATATAGTCATAAAGTAATTTACTCACACATATAAAATAATATAATGATATTTTGTATTAGCTTCAAAGTTTATTTGCGGAAAATGCGTAAATTTATTTAAAATTTTTGTATTCGATTGAACTGAGTTCTTTGGGGGAGTGTTCAGTAATATTTGTTCTCACTGTAGGTTAGAAGTGTTGCCAAATTAAATCGATCACATTGCGATTAATAGAAATTGGACCCTGAACGTCCACGGAGCAGAGATCGGACTTTCTTATGTTATTATGACAGTCAATGCGGAATCGAAAAACACTGGAGGCAGCTCAAACAAGTTGCAGAACTCCGAATAAGATGGCGTGCAGCCATTTTTGTCGCTCAGTGTCAGTGTCTGAAACTTATGCTCCTTTTAATCGTAAAAATAAAGAGGTGAATAGAATTGTCTGTCTCAGCCACAAGCTGTCAAAATATGCTTATGGGAAATATATAATCAGGGACCAAATTGCCGCCATCGATATCGAATGACTGAGTAGGACTTACATATACATATGTATATTTGTTCGACGACATGACATCATAATAGTCTCCGAATGAAATGGCACACTATGACACGTGCTGTCATCTCAGATTTCCTTACATTTCATTGACAAGTTACTCGTGATCGATTGTTGTAATTCAGCCCTAGACTTTGGTTCTTCTCATACATTTTGACAGCTTGCGACACACAATTCTGTTCAGCCCTTAAGTTTCCATGAAACAATCCTTTTTGCAATTAAATTCAATTTTAAGTGAGAACATACGCATTCATTGTAAGTCGTCATTCATTGACTTCAGTTTTAAATTGTAACTTGCAAGTGTAAATCAACATTTACTTTAAAGTTACAGTTTGAGAACCATCCAAAGGAGAGGAATCAGAAGATTAAATCCAATGGAATCCATTTCCATTTATTTACAGAATTCAATTCGAATCGTTCCCATTCACTGGAGGCTTTAAATGTTAGTTTGAAGTCTTTTGCACTCATTTGAAGGTTTTTGTATCATTTTCAATGAATTGAGAACCAACTCTGGAAGGATGTCCGGCACACTTCCTCTTAAGGAATGACTCTCTAGTATCAGGAACAAGATTAGGCATACACATATCAGAGCCAGGGGACGTAACACACTTACTATGCAATTTGAGGGCATTCGCATTGATACGATCAGACTTGAAATACTTGAAAAGCAGTTTCTCTAACAACCCAGAGGAGGGTGCTTCCCTGACTCAGTTAATTAATTTGCCCAAATTTTGCAGGGTTATGAAATGTCTGGGTGATATGACTTTCAGTCGATAAGATCACTAATGTCCTATGATAGCCCTATTAACTCCATTCAACCTAATAAAATTCTTGTAAGTCACCCCAGTAAAGATATAACTTAATTAATGATTCGATTTCACTGTGAATGAGTGGAGACGAATTGAATCTTTGATTACACTCTTTTAAATGCATTCTTCACTCAATCACTGTAAAAGTGATCGACTCAATTAACACTTGTAGCTCAACAGTTCATTCGTTTGAAATGAATGAATGAATTCTTTTTATGCATTCTTTTTACAAGCTCGGAATTAAAGAGTATTATTAAATTTTACGTAAATTAATTGATAAAGAATATTCTTTTTACAATTATATTATGAAATTAATTCTTTGGTCTTATTGGATAAACCTGCGATAATAATAATAATAACTTTGGCACCGTTTTTAAAAATTAATTTAAGACAATACTATAGACCCGGAATGCAAAAAATAGTACCATACGTTTTCAACGAGAATCGCTTTCAAAACAAACTAATTGGTATTTAAAAAAAATTAAATTAAGAAATAAATGGTAAATTCCTACAGCAGCGGGGTAGTCATGAAGTCAGCTAGTGCGTTAGGGCATTTAAAATGATGTTCAGGTCTTTCTGCTTATGAATAGCTGAATGTTGTTTTAAGAACTTTCTTTGAGAGGATTTTGGTGGTAATCCTCTTGGATAGTTGTCAGACAATCGGAAAAGATGAAAGGGGCGGAGGGAATATGTTGATATTTGCTGGGATCCGAACAGTCATTTTGCAACAAATCTTGTTTCTAGGAAGAGATTCGAATTGGGCGAAGGATTTCTTTTCCAGTTCGAAAGCGCTAGACTTTTTCCAAACAAAGTGCCTAGACAAGACCCTTATAACAAAGCAATAGTGAGTACACCATTCAGGAGCTGGTAGACTTACGCAAGCAAGCTCTAAAGGCCAATCTATCTGTCTAGCCTCAGACCTAAGAGTATGTATATCTCCTTCACGATATGCCTACTCAAAAGGCCGTTCAGTCAGAACAGCGCTGCAGCGAAGTGGTAACAACCATCGAGATAACTCCATCACTCAGAGTTCAAGCTAGCGGCCTGCTTGGATGTAAAGGAAGCCTTTAAAGATTATGTCTTTGGAGTAACTAAGCTAAACTCCATGCTCTTAGCCTGGATAGAGGACATGCTCAAGTCCAAGCACATATCATCACAATTGGGTGACAGCTAGTGCATGCACTGCCGTCTTCACGAGCAGAATTTCAGATGATATCGTCGTACTAGTACCCAATAAGATCCTGGACTCTATTCAGGAACTTCTACAACTGGCTCTCAACAAATTAAGTAGATGGGAACGCAGGTTATATGAAGGAAGTTAAGTTCTGCCGCTTACTGACTCATTTCAGGTGAATTTATTGTTGCTATATGACACAGCTAGTGTATATTGCATCCGCGATTGGTTATACTGAACGCGTATAAGTATATTACCGTTTTGGCCAGGGATCCCCATGAAACTAATTCTATATAGTGGCTGTTTTTCGAACCGTCATTGCTGTGGCTATCAGAAAAAAAATCAGATCAGATTATGGCAAGCTTCCTGAATTCCTGAGGATCTGCCTGAAAAGCACAAGCAGAATCTGGGAAACGAAAAGGCTTCGTTACATGTAGTTAGTCATCTTAACTGAAAATACAACCGCTGATGAGGGCTTACATAGACCCTATCACAGAGTACCTTCTGTATTTTCTCAATTTCAACTTTAACGTCAAGGACTATGCAAACGACTTGGCCATTAACTCACATAAAAACTCAATCTTCACGGACGAGTTCAAAATCGATGAACCATTGGACCCTGGTGTCTATTACTTCGAGCCCGAAATTTCACCATCGGAAGCCGAAGCAATAGAGGAAGCCTCATGAGAACTATTCATGAAACTCTGCAACTCTGAGACAAATGCAAACATTCTATGGGAACTACTTCTTACCAAGGATTCGGTCAATGTTCAATAAGGGTCGAACAAACAAGCTTCTGCAATAAGAGGTAGAATCCTCTCACCTAACTAGTGGTCACAATCTGCTAAGTAAATCAATGAAACTCTATCTAACTGACAAGGATTCCTTCAGGCGGTGCAACGACGATAAAGCCCATGAACATTACCGAAGCTCTACCACCTGAGGAAGGAAACTCTCGGACGCTATCTGATGTTTTTCCTTCCAATCCTTATAGCTTTTCGGGGACATTGCACCTAAAAGGGATCCTCAGGCTTAAGACGCTAAATCACTGGAACAAGCCTCAATAGGCACCGCATTGAATTCACATTTACCTAACCAAACCTAACTCCATGACTGCGTTGCCTTAAAAAACAAACAAAAATATTTTTTTCCCTAAATGTGTGTCTTTGGCAAATTTAACAATTTCATTTTTTTTAACATCAACAGAAAATATCATCATCTTCAAGACGGATTTTATGATTAATAGTAAATTTTCTAATATAACTTTTGAATAGAGTTTAAATTTAATTAATTTAATAAAATTCAGTCGCAAAAGAGTCGAGTCAAAAACCACACATTTAACTTAATACATAACCTCAAGAGCATTTCAGGAATAAAAAAGAAAAAATACAAAATTAAAATATTTTGATTACCTCCGGTGTCTTTTCTATTAAGCTCACTTCTTCTTAATTTTAAAAAATATTATTTTTATATTAATGCTTAATAATTTATATATGTTTTTTGCACTTTGCAACTTAACTAAGACATCTACAGTTCACTCATCATGACTAAAACTAATTAAATTAAATTAGGCGTTTTAATATTTAAAAAAATTAAAAATAATAATCGCACTACATGTTAATATAAATCTGCATCAATTGTTAATTTTTTTTTTACAAAATCTACTTACTTAAGCTTCGGAAAAGAGTATAATTAACAAACGTAAACGTAGCCGTATTGGAATCTCCTGCTATGCGCACCAGCATTTGCATTAAAAAAAAATATAAAAAAAATAAAATAAAAAATTCTATTAAATTTAAAAAAATAAAAATAAATAATTGTTTGCTGAATGTGCACAACCCCACAACCTGCACTGCACTGTTACATATTTCTACACTAAAATTTTTTTGCATCGTTGGAACGATTTACCTCTCCAATCAAAGATAAAATTTTGACTTTAATTGGACTCGGGTTCAAAAATAAAAAGATTTTCTTTTGTTTTTTTTTCTGAGCCACACGTTTTGTGTTTTTTTGTTTCTTGTTCTTAGTACAGTTACTAAAGTCTAATCCTTACTAAATTCCTTTAATGCTGTTTCTCATGTTTTTTGGTTTTTTGGTTTATTTTCTTAAGTAATTTGGTTTTCTCACTTTTTGTTGGGTTAGGTTAGTCGTGGGTCCGACTAGTCCCCCCCGGGTCATACGTTCATGGCGTAGAAAACGGATCCTGGCGGACCGGCTGAGGTAACCGTTGATTGATTGCAATTGGGCATTTGCTGTTGCTGCTGCTGCTGTTGTTGCTGTTGTTGTGGTTGATTTGCCTGAGATGTTGGCGAAACAATGCCTTTGCAATCGGTATGCGACACAGCGGCAGCACCTTCAGGAACACCGCGTTCGCTAAAGCCCATTGAGCCATCTTGTGGCATACTGTATCTTGGGGCTAGTATTCGCTGAGATTGTTGCTGTTGTGGTAAGTGTTGTTGTTGATGTTGAACATACTGTTGAGTGGTGTGGCCACGACCTGCTACCACATGTAATTGCATCGCTGGCAATGCATAGCTGATGGGAACTCGAATTGTTTGTTGTGTCACCTGGAAAATATACCAGAATTGAAGATTAAGGGTGTTCAAGTACAGGAAGCCATTTTAGGACTAACATAAAGCTCTATAAAACTCTGTGGATGCATCACCTAAGGCGGCGCTGCATAGAAGGCTGCGTAAGCTCTATGAGCAGGGGAGATGTGAGGAAGATAAACACAGAAAAATGAACATGAGAAGACTGAGGGATTTTGCTGCAGGCCTCAAAGCCAGGACAATGGCAAGATGGTAGTAGTATCGGTGCTAAGAATATGGAAGATACACTTGTGTCCTTGATTGCCGCCAACCCGATCAGAATGAAGTGAAGATAGCGATGTGTAAACTCAAATCCAACAGCTGGAACTACCGTGCTTGCCGCCGAATTTTTCAGGGCAGAAGAAGATGAGTTGGTAAGGAGCATCTGCAAAATCTAGTCCGACGAAAGGAAGCTTAGCATCGTTTACCGTTCCGGAAGAAGGAGGTCTTCTGAGAGGCGCCAACAAGAGAGTTGTAAGTGTTCTCAACATCGCATATAAGCTCCTGTCTACCATATAATGTGAGCGCCTCAAACCGATCGTCAACAACCTGATAGGTCCTTAACAGTGCGGTTTTAGGCCTAGGGTTATAAAGAGCGATGTCTAGTCTTGCCCATAAAGAAGTAAATTAGGCAGTCTACTACGGGTCCTATGACACATTCGCTCCCCAAGCTAAAATCCACCCAAAATCCCGTCTGTGTTGTGACGTTTCAGCAAAATTGAGTGGGGCTTCACCCATACAAAGCAGCGATGACATTAAAATGAACTCAACGGGCCTACATTGGGGCATTTGCGAGTATTGAGACTGAGGCAGGACATACAAGATAAGCGGTCAATGAAAGCAGACAAAATATATGCTGTTTACAAAAAAGAACACTCAACATCGGAGTCTTAGACAATGTCACAATGAATGCCATTAAAATAAATTACTTTGTCTACCTAAGCTCTATGGTGAGCTCCTCAAAAGACACCAGTGAGGACGTCAAACGAAGAATAACTCTGGTCAATCGGTGTTTCTATGGGCTAAAAAGGTAATTGAGTAACAAACCCTCATCTCGAACTACTAAGTTAACTCTTTATAAGACACTAATCATCACAGTACTGTTGTATGGCACAGAAGCATGTATACGATTCGGATGAGGATGCACTAGGCAATTTTGGGAAAAAAGTTCTTCGAGTGAACTGGTGTTTGTAAATGTTCTAGCTGCAACTGTGGTTAGACCTGGCTTTAACTATTTAGCTGTAGGACATTTGTCAAATCTCCACTATTGTTTGTTAGCTTAATCGCTGAATTCAATGTCATGCAAAGCGATAAAATATCCTCAAGGAGGGCCCGCGAAGACAGGACAATAGCAGAAACAGTAGCATTTGATTGGCCTCAGCGACGAAGTGATCTGAAAATGAGGGCGAATCGGCGAACCTTCCAAGCGGACGAATAGTAATGCAGTAAAGTAGTCTCTATAGTCCTGATCATAATCTAGCCAAAGAAAGGAAAAAGAATTAGAACATACATACAAGCAACATCGTTGAGATCTGAAATCTTTGCACGTAGTGTACGAACGGCGTAAGAGTCCCCTCAGTAGGCGCCTTTAAGCAAATGGTAAGACCAATTCCAACGAACGTAGCACACATTTCGTGCTTAACTTTAAAGTTATCTGTCACAGTGAACTAGTTCTACTAGTATTAATAGGTGCAAGTAGAAACAATAACGTGGAAGAAGATTTGTTGTATTATACGATAAGCTGACTGATACACATGCGTCATTGTTCATTAGACCCAGTTAGCTAAATGCAAAGTGAATCGCATTGAATAATGTTTATGCAAAAGGACATGCTAATGATTATAAACGACGACACACGGTTCCTTACAAATCGCGTGTAAAAGCCCAACTATGTTGTTGTGCCAGACGACATAATTAAAATGCAAATGTACTCTTTAAGGACATACATTAGCTTAGTTATAACTCACCTGTTGGTATTCAAGGATATTTTGCCTCTGTATCTGGGCAACTTTTGGGTCAACACTTGTTGCTGCAAACTGTGAGTATGTCTCAGCGTTGTAAGGTATAAGCACCATTGTTTGATGGTAATTCCTAAGTGGTGGCGGTGACTCTGGACGACGAGTTGGACTTCTAGCATAGCGACCATAGTGCTGTTCCATTGTGACACAATTCTGATACATAAGTGTTTCTTCTTGGCCTTGGAACGTTTGTTGGAATACTGTTGGCATGGTGTGATAGTAACCTGGATGCATATTACCATCAATCGGTATACGCTGTTGTTCTGGATCTCCATAGAAGCTCCAAGTGCGTTCGGTTTGTTGCTGCGATATGGCTGTGGCAGCTGGAATCTGTGGATTTTGTGTTTGCACATTTTGAATTTGCTTATTAATTGAGCTGCTCGATGCTTGCTTTGGCAAAGTATATGACTTGACAGATGCGTTATTCTACAAAAAGAAATTGTTATATTTATAGACATATTTAGGGATTATTCTAACCTGTATGCTTGGCATTGATTTGTTTAATTGATCCTGCATTTGTTGCAGAATTTCATTGGTCGAACTGAATTTCGGCTTAATACCACGCACAGAAGGCCTCTTATTAAAGCCGTAGTCATTTTGCTCGTCATCGTCTGAGCTGCCGTTGGAGGTTTCGTTGGTGTAGCGTTTCTTGATTTTCTCGGTACGATTTGCTTCCTGCTGAGCAAAGGCGGCTAGTTCGTCTTGTTCTTGACCCGGAGTGCCGGCAATGACATCAGGTGCTACTTTTCTCATCTCGTCGTTGCATAGTATCGGTTCCATGTCACCCATATTGTATTGGGCGAAATGTGTATTTGCCGGAGAGTTACCTTCCGCTGCAGCTAAAGTGTAATAGGATAGATCATCCTTTTGGCCAGCTACACATGCGGTAAGTGGTGCCAGTGTCGATAGGAATTGTCGCTTTGGTTCCGTTTGTCGGGGTGGGGTTCGATGAATCTGTGTATGGACAACAGGAACTTGAATTCCCATACCCAGATCTGGAGCTGCTGGGCAACGACATTCCTAGAATGAAAATATTAGTTATGAGTAAAAATGTAGTACAACAGTTTTAAGCGAGTTAGAAGCTAGAATAGTGTTGCGCTTGTTTAGCACTGTCTAAGGATAAGAGAGAAGGACACGAGACATTACGACGGTGTTCAAGGTAGACTATGGAGCTCATTATATCTCTACCTCCTTTGAGTTTTAATACTTGATTTTAACTCCTCTCTTGAAAGGTCTTTGGCACACCAGACCAATTTTGAGGATTATATTCCACCTTTGAGTGGATGTATGCCTTTTGAACTGAGGCCAGATCAGAAGGGTTAAAATATTGCAAACGTTGTTGGAGCCTGTTGCTAAGAAAACGATATTCATTGAGGTGTTTTCGTAAATCAAGAAAAAATAGGCTTAGGGATAGATTGGGCATATACTGCCCAGAAGAATAAGACAGACAGACAAGCTTACGCAGAGGTTTTTATAGCGATGAAGAACACCTCTTCAGAACAGTGGGGACTATCCCATCTGGACCAACGGTATTGTGTATGTCAAGACCGTTGAGACGTCTGCAACTGTACGAGTGCGAAATTTGTGGAATTCAATGCTCTCAAGCAAAGTGACGGATAAAGCCGTATCTTGTAGACTTGAACTGGCTACAAATTCTGCAAAAGGCAGATTTACATTGTCGAAGAAGCTGGTAGCTAGAATGTAATTGTAAATGCATCTTTCTAGAATTTTGTGCTTCAATTTTTGATCATTTTACACTTGGAATCTATGTTTTGAGCATCATTATCGGAGCCCTTACGGGCTAAATCATTGGCAAAAATCGTTGGGACGAGGCGCAAGAGGAAACTTGGGTGAGAGGTGAGATCAACTTTAAATTTGTAGGAAACTAAGGAAATATTAAGCTGCTATTATCAACCATTTTTCATGGTCTCGCTAAAGACTAGAGGACAGAATAATTCCTAAATTCACCTTTCTGGGTAACAAAAAGAAACCCCCCTCAAAAGTATGAGAATCAAAAAGGGGGCATCAAATACTTAAAAACATTACCTGTCATTGGGAGCACATTTTTATGGGAAATTCTAATCAAATGACTTATTTACCTGAGGTATAATAACAATTGGATTCTCTTCCATTTCCATAATTTTCTCTTGCTTTTTATCTCTGTTAAATATATCGGAGATCTTCTTATATGCCGACGATGAGCCACTGGAAGAGCTAGATACCGACGAACTTGGCGAAAAGCTTTTATCATTCGAGTACTTCTGTTGTGGATTCTCCTCTCCAGTTGGACTGTCACGATGTGCCGATGGTTCTCCATTAAGGCTATTCCCTTTACCACTTTCATCATTTGAATCTTGTCCTGGATCCTCATTCGATTCATCGATGTCACATGTCAACTGCTTTATACGTTCTTCTAAAGAAATGTCCGATTTGACAGCTTTTTTCCTACAAAATCAAAAAGAAAAACGAAAAAAACACAAACACAAAAGTCAATATTAGATGGTAAAGCATTGATGACCAAAGAACTGTACTTGATCAATGACCTCCTTAGAATGTTTCTTTCTATGCTTCGCCGCACGGTGTCCGAATCTCCTGGATTTCCACCAATTAAATTCGGCAAAAGATTACCGGCTCGTTTCGATTCATCGAACGCTCGCAGAGCTTCATGAGTCAACATGGACGATGTTTGATGAACAGCACTTGGGAAAAGTTGTCGCACAGCTGAATTTGGTCGTAATGCATTTGTAAACAGTGTCGAGTGTTTTTTGATAGGAATAAGTTCATTGATTTGACTATCATGTTCTGGGCTATCAGGAGCCGCTTGACCATCTCCATCACGAGAATTGGTCAATGCATCTTCTGTTACGAAGCGTACTGATCTTTTGGCGTTTGTGTCATCCTCGGAGGAGGTGTTCATGTCGTCGGACTGTGGAAAAAATAATGATTAGTAAGACAAATGAATTTGAAAAAAAGAAACAAAGTAGAACCCTACGACGAGGTTGACTTAGTGCACTGACATTTTCACGCATCAAGTTCCATTGTCCACTTTATTAAAAAGAACGGCAACTGCAGTCGAACAAATTCAGTCAGGTCCTAACCCCAAACGGGTGATGAGCATGGAAGATACGAGGCAAAGGCACTCTGGCAAGGTAACCATTATGAAGGAGCCGTAAACACGAGGGCCACAATGTAACGCAACGCAATAGGCTGCCAACACGAAAGAGTCGAGTGTCCTTTCGAATTGAAAACCTTGACAGTGAGTACCAGGAGTAGGAGAGGAGTTGCGTCTAGTAGGTACGCACTGTCGTTGAGTACGGTTTCACTTTCGTTTATGAAAAACTTTTCACCTCCTGACGCATAACAAAAGAACAAAGTTCAATGATAAGTGCCGTCGAATACTGTGCTCTCCTCCCTCACAGCATAAATCAGTTCTTTGTACTTATATCCTTCACCTTCCGATTGCCGATACTCAGGTTATCAATTTCATCCCCCATATCTCTTGCAATTTACTAGGCCAGACATCTTGTCACTTTGAATGGCAATCGTACAAATAAGTTTAACACTAAGTCTGTCTGTATCTCATAGAACAAATCTGAACTAGAACACCTTCAATGTAACTCCTAAAAGGACCGTGTACTCATCCAGTACGAGACACTCAAAATCTACAAACAAGTTGCTGCGCTCTAACTAGATCTGGGTCATTATTTACACAAGCGTGCACAAAGAGATAGGATACGTACCCGAATTCTAATTTAATATTAAAATAATATCCAAAAGCACTTAGCACAGATATAAGTACCCGCTTAGTCTGTTGGTAGTTCGGTCACCTCCCTATCGGGGCATGTTGTAGCATCTGCTGATGGGGGTAAAAAGCAGGACATGACATCAAAACCATTTCCACTTGACATATGATTTTGCACATGATTTGTGTTAAACGAAGGAGAAAGCCACTCTCTCTCAACCAAAGACCAAAGGAGCATCATTCCCTTCAAATTACTCGATTGACAAGACAAAACAGCCCAACCGCCCACTGAATCGATTAGAAACTGATAAAGAAAGTCGCCAACTTATGTGTTGTACATATGTAGTTGAGTGTGGAATTTGGTGATCACGCAGAAGATAACATTTCCAACATGAAACATTTTTTGTTTGACAGATTTGTGCTTCCACAAATTATGTAGAACACGGCTGAACTCTAAAAATAAAAATTGTTTTTTTTTTTTTATTTATGTTTCATTTGTCCTTGAGAGAGGAGTACGAGGACATGCATACATATGTGTGTGTTTGTGTACACTTCTTTGATTGAACAATCAGTCTGTGTTATGAGTTTAACCCAAAACTTTTTACGCTGGTATGCAAAGTGTGGGGAGTTAAAAAAAAAAAAAAAATCCTTTCAACAGCGGCAAGCTGAAGGAATAAAATATGACTGACAGTTTGCCAGAGGCACACCACCGGGAAAGGAAAAACTTTTCTCAATTTTCCACAAGAGCGGACAGCCAGGAGACGTGGTGGTGGTATTGGAAAAGCGGAGCGGATATTCTTCTGTGTTTTTGTTGTGTTGTGTTATGTGTGTGTGTGTGTGGAGAATCCATGAAATGTTCTGTCATCAAATTGAGTTTTGCCAGGGATTTATTGTGACACCGTTTAATTGGTAAGACAAATTAGAGGAGTACGGGACGACGCTTAATGATTAACATCAGTGGCATTTTATTATTTGATTAGGCTTAGATGTTTCTTCTGCCGGATACAGAACGGAAACTCTTCTTACGTGAGCTTAATAGTTTTAATTTATTCGGTTAGTTACTCTGGCTTTGAGCCTTTAAGACAAGAAGTTATTTGTTTTACCTAACAAAAAGGGACACACTTTTTCATAAACTTGTTCGTAGGATATTTGGACTTCTTTACGCTCAGACAGGTTGTTTTAAGGAAGTAGGGATTAGAATAGAATACTGTGAAAGGATGATACCTTCACCGACGATGTAGCCATCGTTGAATTGACAAAACTCCTTCATGAGTTGAAACTATCAGGATGGTTCAAAACTGGTTAGTAGACTAGACCCATGGATCTGCCAGATGAAAAGTAAGAGGTAGTGCTCATCAGCAATCGACAAGCTATGATGACTAAAAGAGTATCCATGAACGACCATATTGGAGTTGTTACACCTGCCCTGACAAGGATCATCAACATCGGAGGAACGAAGCAGAAGAAGAGACTGTTCCTAATAAGAGTTGCGAGAGCAATGATGATCTACGACTCACATGAAGATTAAGTCGTACAAAAGGAAGACGGAGGTAGTTTACAAAATGACCGCCTTGACAGTTTACAGCGTCTTCTGAACAATCACCTATTACGCGACAAGGCCAGAACAGAAGTACCATTAAGTACCACCCAGGACAAGTCTCACAGAATAGCACGAAAGATGGTACCACACTGACAAAGGTACATAGACGTTTGGATGAATATTAAGCAGGGTGAGCCGAACTTCTACCAAACAAGGATGCTTACTGGTCATGGGAGCTTCAGAAAATTCATATTTGCTCGATTACTTTATTAAAAAGAATGGCAGCTGCTGGCGAACGAAATGGGCGAGGACCTAGCCACAAACGACTAGATAGATACTTAGATACTCAATATGGAAGAAACTTTGGACACTTTCATCATGAAAGAATGGAAACAACAAACAAATGCAATGTATGTAGCTTGCTTCCTACACGTAGCCGAGTATGTAGGGCTGATGTCTTTAGCTGTGACTAAGAACAAGACGGAGGAAGTGCTTATTATGGGACGTAAAAAGACATTCAAAGTCAAGGTGAAAACTTGCTTCTTACACCCCAAAAGAAGCATTAAATATCTCGGAGTCATGATGACACATCATAGAGTTAGACGAGAGGTTAAATTTGGACTTTTGAGAATGTTGCCTGTAGTTGAGAGCTCAAGCAGCACAACAGTTTTGAGCTCAACAGTGTCTGTAAACTCTGTAAAGAGTCATGTAGATCCGAAACACGACTCGCGAAGTAATACCTGACGGTGGTCCTTCGACGCAAGGATCTGAACTAGTGGAGGCGAAAATCAAGGCAAGGAATATAACACTGCCTTTAGTCTATTTATCCATGAGAGTCGAAATTTGTATCTTTCCTTTTAGAACTTTGCAATGATAAACCTAATTAGTTCTAATACCAGAGGTTGAGTCGATCAGCCAAGGTCTAAATTAATCATCTGGTTGTCTCCATTGAATTGGTCGATCCTTAATCTAAAATTTTTAGTGGTTTTCATTAACTATTGCTTCTTGGTTCATAGCCTACCTTAGCTCAAAATTAAGCGGAAGTATGAACGTACTCTCTAACTTAGCCACTGAAATTGTTGATCTACTTTGTGCCAACTGAATAAAACTAAGATTAGACACAAAGCAGTCGACTCCAGCGAAGCCAGACTCCAATCCTTGTTGTGTCTATGATATGGGGGTCTTTCGTCACATCAGTTATCACAACGAATACGTTGACATTGACATATTTGAAGGAAGGGACAGTCTAAACAAATTAATGGTATAGGATGACAACTATTTCAAAACAAACGAAGTTGTTGAATCGGTTGCCAACAGATTCAAAAGGTCAATTCGTCATATCGTACATATCCTTTCACCTTTCATATGCGAGTATTCTATCTAGCTGTCAGTTAAATACATTGACGCACCAAATTCTAAGAAATTGATTGTCAGACGTTCACAAGAGTGCAAAAACTTTTTTGGTATTTTCTAGAATTTGAACGCAGATTCCGCGAACAATATTTTCAAGTCCTAATCATGGAGTCTTGACGTCCATTTCAGAAACAAATGCCAAGAAAACAAAAAAGATACCATCTTCATGAATTTCTTTATTCCCTGCGAATGACGTACATATACACATTGGAAAAATAAAAAGTAAAAAGCAAGATGTGCCTTTCGGCATTGGTAGTTGGGTACTGAACAGCCATCGAGATCAAAAGCTGTTTTAATTTTAATTAAACTCTGCCTGCAACCATTATTTGACTTAAAATTAAATAACCATTACCACAGCATGGAAGGGAGCCTAACCTTGCATCAGAATTTTTGTATACATATGTCTTCTAGCTGGTGCTCCTATTTATAGCTTAGAACCCAAGCTGCTACCCACCACTCATACGAGATAGTCAGACAAACAGAATAAGGAACTTTGGGTTAATATATTGCGCATATAAAGGGAATCTTAATACGGATCCTTCACCCATTTCCCGAAGGATTTGGACCTGATGGGTGTAGTGGCTAGTGTTTATTGCGTAGGACTACTGTCATCCAGCACTCGAAAAGCAATATCACCCTGAAAGTGCTACAAAGGGATCGATAAGATCAACAGCAATAAGAGCACTGGAAACAATACTGGATCTTCTCTTGATATTCATTGCGGGAGCTCTGCAGCTAGAACTGCACAAAGACTAAGAGAAACTGGTCTATGGACGGTCATGGCCCAATTCTCAGCTGATGGAACATATTGAAACTATGGAACCACTTTCAAACTGTGAGCTGAGATTCTCTATCAGAATTCGCAGCAAGGAGGAATGGGATACGTGTACGGTTTGTGCCAGGATGTATTTAGGTACTGATGCTGGTGTCTACTTCGAGTCTTAAAATACAGATAAGCACTGCAGGCTTAAGGATAATTGTAGTGTCTTTCTAGTAGAAGTTGCTGCAATAAAACAAGCTGCGGGTGCCAGGCTCCGGGAATAAAACAGCCAAGTTCTTCGCGGGCCCTTCCTGAGGACAGTACACCAGTTGGAACACTGCAGAGGGCAATAGACAATGAGTACTTCGAGAAAGCTAATAAACAATGGTATCGATTATACACATGCGCTGCAGCCAAATGGTAAACGGATTAGTCTACGAAAAAAGGACATTGTAATGCCAGAGCACAACGTGATTGCCACAGGTACATTCGATTAGTTCTTCTGTCGAAGAGGACATAGAATCCATTCGTCACCTAATGTGTAATTGTCCAGCACTGGCCGTTAAAATGAAAGACTCTCTAGGGAGCAATTTCCATTCGGAGCTTTCTAATCAATCTCGGCGGCGGTGTGTGAAAGACTTAATACGCAAGAGGCTTAGCAACACAATCTTAGACCTTGTTGTTCAGTAGCCAAAACTATTTTTTTTTAGAATCGAGGCTAGCAGATAGTTGGTCCCACTTCAAGCTCCAAAAATTCAATAAATAAATTGAAACAAACTTTAAGTTCATCTTAAATAAAAATAAAAATACCAACAGTTGCTGTCCCCTGATGGGGCGATGCGTTGCGGTGTCCTTTTTAAAGCCAACTTCACACGAAAATCCCCCCCAATAGACGCCCTTAATCTAAATTGTGCAGTCAACCCCGCATAAATTCTGTTTTACTCTGCTCCATGATGGCTATACAACCCTATAAACTATACTGATTGCACAATAAGCACTCACCTGACTTATAGATTTCTGCTTCCATAGTTTGCCTTCCTTCAGGATGCCACTTATCTGTGTTGGCGATGATTCCTTTGGTGGAATGGGTGGTTTTGGCTCTGGAATTAATTCTGTAGATTCACTCACACTATTGACTGGGGGCGTTGCTGTTGCTACTCCTGCTGCTGCTGCTGCTGGTGCTTGTGTTGCTGCTGTTGTTGGTACTGTTGGGCCGACGACGCCAGTGGTGGTAGTGATAGATGGTGCTGTTACTGATGCCGTCTGGAGAATTACTGGAGCTGCTGTCGATGTGGTCGTTATGTCCTCGGTGGCTTCCCGGACGATTCGTCTTTCTGTGACTGTAGTCATTGTTATAGTTTCAACAACAAATCTTTGATTCTTATGAACAGATATAATTTTATCCTTATCATCTTTTTGAAGTTAACATTTAGGTTAGTTAATTTTTTTTTAGCAAAATACAGTTTATTTTTTTATATTTATTAGATCCACAACGGTTAACGAAGACATCACACGCAGCAATGAAAATTATAAACATTTACTCATGCATATATTTTAAATCACAATAAATACGACACATGTAGGTAAAGGCATTGTTTCTTTTGAAAAATATGAATTGATGAGAGGATTTTAGTTCAAAACAAAACGAACAGACTTGGGTGAAATGAAGTAAATTTAACGAAATGGATAGAAAGTTGAGTTAACTTTGTAGCTAGGGGGACTTGGAAAGAAGCCAGTTCAGACAAAAAAGGACAAACAAAACATTAACTCAGGATATCAGGGTTAAAGTAAATCAAATTTTGTACTGCTAGGATGTTTACTTGGTCGTCGTTTGTCTACGGAAGAATAACAATAAACAAATTCGGGTGTTCATCCATGTGCAACGTATTTATTCGAGTGAAAACTATCTATTTGTGTGTAAGGACTAAGGAGTCTCCTGACGCTTGGTTGTAATATAATTTCTGGAACATACATTCATTTGAATACAAGCAGTGTTGACACGAAAATGGAGCGAAAGCAAGTTGATAGGTTTTTTATGAAGATTGCTTGCCGTAGTGGCGGAAAGTGTCGCCTTGGCTTTAGAAAATCGCGTTCTACCGTTGATGCCATAAAGGGAGAAAGATGGAGATGGGGAACGAAGGCGCAGTAGTGGCGGTAAAAATGCGATAAGCTCGGCAAACTGGCCATTCATTGAGAGATCCCTGAATAGAATGGATTGACCAAGACAGTCATACTGGCGACGACAACATCCACATAAATCGCGCGAAGATCGCTTCTTAGACCCTTCGTATAGAACATAATATACGATGGAGTTCTGCGACAATTGCTGGCCAAGGGAGTCAAAGATCGACCTCCCAAACGCGATCATGCAGTGAAGTCCGCCACGTATGAGGCAATTATAGGAGTAAAGAAATTTTAGGAGTCTGCCGGTCTGGTACTAATTGTGTATAAGACTATGGCTGTCCTAATAACCAGTCGCAAGTCTGCGGAGTATGTGAACTTTGGAAATTAGACAATTAGATCTTAAGAATCGCTGAAGTACCCTGGAGTCATGCTCGACAATAGGTTATCGGCTGGCCGGGACATGCGCATGCAGGATTCTACTGTACAGAACGAGATCCATGTATGCGCTGGTTGAATATGGGGAAGTGCACTGGCGACAAATTCATCTACATAAGAGGAAGTTATCATCAGCTTAAAGGCTCTGCATACTCAGAAATATTAGAGGCATTCGAACTATCTCAATGCAATGCTGTAGCGAACCAGGTGGGACAGCTCTACAAAGCTCATTTCCGGGATAAAATCGTGGACAAAGTGCTCGGACTGTCCGGGAACGCCCCGGCTATCGGAAATGCCTTCATACATTTGGACACAATAGTTCGCCTTAGTGTTTGGAAACTCCAAATGAACAGGGATATGCGAAGCATGCAGTATCCTACTATAGACTCTTTTCAGACCTGCAAGTCCAGAAAATCTCGTAGGTCCCGTGACGGGATTAAAAGGCGAGTGGACGGAGATCTGCTCATTAATGGCGTATGTGCAGAAACCCTAGCGAAAAACAGAAGACCTAAAAAGAGCCCAAGAGGCGGCCTCAGAGACAACAGTATAACTGCTAGCCAGCCCTTTGAACTACTATATGCCAGTACCGTGGGGAGAATGGTTGAAATTTCCAGGGTGTGTGCATAGTACTCTGTTCCTACATATTCCACAGTTGAACGCTGGTAAACGATAACTAATAACGTCCCTGTAGGAGCAGTATCTCTCGATAGAACAACAAAAATGTCCAGGTTCATCTCCGACCCAAATCGTGATCCCAATAAGGAACTATCTCTCACGTGGTGTGATAAAAATTAGTAGCTTAAACAAGACTACAAGACTGGCAAACAATATAACAGTTTTGCCATCAGATCCTGAAAGGTGATTGTCGATTGCAAGGAAGACTTAGAGCTGGGCATTCCGAGGACAAAAACCTAAATAACTTAGAGTTCGAATGGCAGTGACTCCACAATACACAGGGTGGATCAAGCTTAAGTCCCTATATAGCATGACATATCGAATAACTGATAAGAGCTGATAAGTGACCGAAGCTCTACATACCACCCAGTCAAAGACGTAGATGATTTGTTGCTCATATTGAATAGGGATTAGCCCTAGAAATTCGGTTTTGAACCGAGTTTCCGCCAGGAATATACACTCAAGTTAGACTGATAAGTCGGAGAGTGAATTGGCGAAAAACCCTCAGTAAATATGAGACCCTTAACGAGATAAAAGCACTGAAAGTAATAAGGTGGTAACTCCAATCGCATCGACCGAGCAAATGCTCATGATTGTTGTGTCCAAGTTGCTAGATAGAATCAACCTGAAGTGTAAACTTCGAAGAGACATTCGATGCCGAACAATTAGGTTTCAGCTCTGAATTTTTTTTTGTGTGTAGACCACACCAACACCTTGTGGATCATCACTGAACGGAGATTTGAACATCGATCGCCATTTTACTTGATGCTCATCAATTTTGGATAGACGCTTGGTGTGCATCCACAGGTCACGTTTCATACAGAGAAAGGTTACCTGAGGCATTTCCAAGTGGAGTTCCACAAGGTTGCGTCCTTTCACCGATATTGTTTTTATTGTTGAGTTGTTGCGATGTATAAAATACTGTACTTGGTCGACAGGAATCCGATGGACTCTTGCATCTAAACAGTAAGACAATTGAATCATCCTGCATTTTATTTAGCCTACTCTATCATCGAGTGAATTATTAGCAAAGATCTACTTTTTATTGTATAAAGTTTAAGAAAACTATATCAACAGCAATAAATACAGGTTTATAGCCAAAAAAATGGATTAAGAAGCATAAAAACAAATTTTAAGCCAAATACAAATCACAAAAACTAAACAAAAAAAATATATATATGTATCACAAAACATTTCAGATAAATTATATATGACAGATGAAAATAGACAGATGAAAGAGAACCAATTATAAAAAAGTTTCAAGTGTACCGTCAGGCTGAGACTTACCAGAAACGGGTTTATACTGGGCCTGCAGTACGTACTTAGGACGTTCTTCACCTGCAATGATTTCTTTTTGTGTAATACGCCTTTCGGGTGAGCTAGCGTGCAGTGGCACTAACGCCACCGTCGGTACACTAAGCTGTGTTACTTCTTCTTGGCATTGTGGCGAAGTGCATTCTATAAAAATAAAAAACGAATGAGATGAAAAGCGAATTAAAAACTATGTATAGGTGCAGAAAAGTGCTTGGATTTACTAAAAAAAAAAGAAAATTGTATATTAAGCTCGACTATGATGAGTTTAAGAGTGCAAATTGTTTTGAAGAAGGTATTTTTCATCATTTAATAGTTTGTCAATTCTTATGTATATAGTTTTGAAGCATGTCCATGAAGTCACCATTTTGAATGGGTGAGTTCAAGGAAACTTTGTCATAGTAAAAAGGGTGACCAGATAGCAATGATACTTTTTTTCAGTTGATACGATTCAGCTGCTGTTGAAGTTATCAATGACATGCTGCTGTCAAAATATTCAGTAGAATTTTATCGTGAATCATTTTGCGCTTTTGAAATGTGTGAAAATTATGAAAAAATATTATCAGAATTCCAGCTCAGTTGTAAATAAACAACATGAATTTCGTCATGGCTACAGTGTACAGGCAATTTGTCAATTTGAATGTGAGTACACTCTTTTAGACCTTCAGCTAGCAACCAGACAGAGAATGGTGCAAACTGAAGAAAACATAGCCGTCGTAGCGACCAGTATCGAACAAGACCAAGAAATGTCGATTTCACGTTGATCAGCAGAATAAGCCACGGTCAGAGAGTCAATCCAGGTCATTTTGCGGTTGGATTTGGACTTACATCCATATAAGATTGTGATGATTTAAGAATTGAAGCTGGACGACCATAAATAACGACGTGAGTTTGCTAATTGGGCGGTAGAAATGTCAGCCAGAGATCCGGAATCAATAAACATCTCCTTGGACGAGGCCCATTTCTGGCTCCGTCATTGGAGCGAACCATAGTTCGACCAATCCTCAATGCGTCCAATCATCATAGGATGACTGGGGACATCATCGGACCTTTCGAAATGAGGAAGGAGACACCTTGACCCTCAATAGTCTCAGGTATAAAGCGATGCTAACCGACTTTCTGAGAGTAGAGCTTCACAACGGCGTTATACCTTTATGGGCTGTGGTTCTAACAAGACGACACTACATGTCAAAAAGGCGACCCAACGCCCGAAGCTGTGAAGAACAAATTTGCCTGCGGTGAGGGTTCATGGCCACCGCGATCCGGCGATATAGCTCCAACGACTACGTCAAGTACTTCGTTAACAAGGCAACCACTTTGGACGAGCTTGAGCATAGCATTCGAGAAGCTATTGCCGTAATACGTACATTTTGGAACGAGTCATCAGGATTTGATTGAAGCACTGCCAGGGAAGGCGAGGTGGCCATTTGAATGATTAGATAAAAGCATAAATTCAGCTTCAAAATAAAGCCAGACACAATTTTATATCTCAGGCTGTTGTCGTTTTATTTATTGTTTTTATCTGGTCACCCTCTAATCTGTCAATTCTTCAACACTTATTCGCCACAAGGATACAGTTTTGAATCATGCCTATAAGGTCAACAGGGGTGAGTTCAAGGAAACCTTCTCTTCTTATATATATTTGCTTTTTTTACAAAACTAAAATATGAATTTTATTTTATCCTAAGAGGTGAGAAGTACACCATTTTAAAATTGATGGGAAAAAATAAAAGCCAGGCGTTTGCAACTGCATTTTTTTTTTTCATTTTTACATCAGGACTTCAAAGGGAATGACACATTTAGTGAAGCTGTACGATGATGATGACAAAGCTACAAATTGCTGCCATTTCTCTACTCTATTCCACTCTGCAGGACAAAAAGCAGTTTAATTTCTCTCAAACGGATGTTTTGTCTTTTGTAAATATGCAGTTTGTGCATCACTGTCAATCAGTTCTTGCTAAACGTGAATGATGGCAAATGGTTAGGATATAACAAAAAAAAAGTGTTGTTTTAAAGAACAGTTCCATCACGCTAAATTTATTTGAAAAAATAGGGAAATATTCTTTTTAATTACTATTCCAGTAGGCAGAGTTGAGTAACAAGGACAAGGGCAATGGGAAAATGGTCAGTGAGGGAGGATTTAAACAGTGCGAGTTCCAGAGATAGTCAGTGAAACCTTTTGACTTCAATTTATTGAGGTGCACACTAAATTTGATATATCCTGAACCTAGTAACATTTCTTCAGACTTTTAATGAAATGCATATCTTTGTCTATCACCCTTAACGTAGAATTAATAGGAGTTAGGGACCTGCAGAGAAATGAATCGGGAAACTAATGATTGCTACTGATTGGAGAGTGACAATTAAGTTCGCAATCTATGTAGCCTTTACGTTGCCTCCTAATAGTGGTCTGCAGGCAAAAATTGCAAGTGCGAGATTGTCTAGACCCTTAGTTCCAGGCTTGATAATATGTAAATCAAATTATGTTATTGAATCAAATTCATTTGCGGTAACTGAAAGCAGCTAGAATCTCTGCCTGAAAACACTGCATAAATCCGAAAATCACAGCGACACCTTTAGGTCCATATGCTGACCCTGTTTCCTCGTTAGTTTCAGACCAGACACTTGTAGCTAGTAGCTCGTCTTCTGAGCCATTCGAAATATTCACTTCTCTTAACGTATTCACACAAATTCGTGTCCCTTCACAAAAAGTATTTACTAGGCGCGCATTTTATTGTCTGTCATAAAATAAATCTGAACAGAGCTGTACATTTCACTGCCTTTTTGAATGCTTTGATTCAATGAATGGTTTGTTTCAATGAATGCTTTAAATTTGAGTACCCTACACACTCAATGACTCATAAATACTAGCATGATTCATTTTCATTTCGTTTTTCATTAAACTTCTTTATGTGTCACTCACACTTGTTTTCTGTGTGAGTGAGACTGTGAAAGGCTCGCTTTTTAGCGAATGATTCACAACGGCAAATGAATGGATTCCTGCAGTGCTCTGTTTCAGACCCATCCGTGAATATACTCGTACCAATCTCATTTTGAAAGTGAACTTCTTTGCTTTGCAAGCTTCAATATTGGCGTAGACTATATACTCAACATTTCATAAGATTTCTTTTGAAGATCGGGGAGGACACTTTTAAGGAGAAAAGTGTTAGCTTTGAAAAGGCACTTCTTCCGCCTTTGTGGGCACATCTAAGTCAAGTGACAGAAGGTTCAGAGATATTTCGTGTACTATTGGGACCCAGAAAAGTGGGGAAATTGTAGCTTCTTGTAGTTTTGTTCTAATGACATTTTTTCTCATTGAACTTCACCTAAGAGGACATAGCCAGATGGAGATGCTGTTCTCGAAACTATATACCTTTCCTGGACCTACAACATTGTTGAAAGTGCTTTCAATGCCTAGGAAGACAGCCAATGCGTATTCATCGTAATGAAAGCTTGATTTTATTTTCCCTACTAGCTCATGAGGAGGTGTTTCAACTGATTTTCCTTTATGGTAAGCATACTGAGTTCTGTACAGACCGATATATCGATCTGCCACAACGGAGAATGAGCAGCAAGGTATGACCGCAGAAAGGTTTATAGATTCACCAAAGAGCTGATAGGTGATCGAAGTTCTATACACCAAGCCTTAGATTGGTTCTTTGCTCATATCGAATGAGGCCCTGCAACCCCCAATTAACCGAAGGTCATTACCACGTTCCAAGGATTGAATGCAACAAGATGGTATCAAAAACTGCATGGGCTGAGCTACTGCTCGCACTTTTTGGGAGAGATTGGAATACCGAGAGCCTACTAGATGAGTAGAAAAACAGAAAGATAGCCAAAATCCCTGAAAAGGTGCTGCCTATTGGTCTAAGCCGTTAGCTAGAATTAACCTGGCGTGTACACCTCAAAGACTCACGTGATGCCGACCATCAGGTTTCAGCTCTGCATTTTCCTATAACGACCACAATCATAATCACTGAGCAGAATATTGAATATTGATCGCCACTTCACTTGCTGCTCATCGATTTTGGATACACACTGGATAGACCTGGCTTGTAGGAGAGGTATTCCAGATAAATCAATGGGAGTTAAAAGGAGTGTGTACTATAGGTCCACATGTCACGTTTCGCAAAGAGGAAGACTGTCTGAGGTATTTTAAGGTGGAGTTCAACAAGGCTGCATCCTTTTACCGATACTGTTTTTATTTGTGAGTAGCAGCGATGTACTAGAAAGACACAGATCTTAAGAGTATCCTTTGTACTTCCCTGGACTGGGAATGAAGGAACTCTGCGTAAGGATAGAAAAACATAAAAATAGGACGAATTAGGGATTCGCATTGCTGAACCGGCTTCCCTGAAACCATCCAGCCAATCTAATGAAATTAAGGACTTGGTTCAGTGGTTTTGCCGATAAGTCTCCCAGGTAGTTAAAGAAGAAATTTACAAGGGTCGTCATCCTTTGAAAGTAGAAAATGGGGCAAGTGTTTTGAGCCTTCTTTTAGACCCAAGAGCTTTGGGTTTTATCTATTCATCGCAAGGACAGCTTTGTCTCGTCGAGAGTTTTATCTAGAGACATGGAATGTTGTTTCCTTCTGTTGAAAGCTAGTAACCCAATAGTAGAACCGAACTGTGTGCACCCAGCCTAACACATGGCCCAAAAAAGTCGAAACACGGCAACAGGGACACGGCACATGATGTTGCGTAGGCTTGGTGTTAATCGTCCCCTACTCTGGATAAAAAATCCCACAGATTTTGTCACGTAATGAGGATGCCCTTTAAAAGAGGTAAAAATCCCAAAATACAGTGCAACAAGTCATTTGGAAATCTAAAGCTATTTACAAATTTGCAAATCGATTGACCCATAACCTTTTTCTAGATGACTTATTTTTAAAGCCGCCTACGAGACTTCACACCCGAATGCTCTTATTTGCAACCCAGTTCTCATCTCGATACACATTTTTTCCCCCAAAGGCGATAGAGATACAAAGGAGGAAATACTGTCACGATAAATATAGAGAACCTTTCAACCAGGTCAATGTTATGGCCGACTAATAAAATTATCCATTTGCATAGAAAATGGAACACAGGAAAGCAAATCCAGAGCGACAAGCTCATGCGAGATTTGTATTCGCCGTGACAACAAAAGTAATTATGACTGATGAAATTCGGCACCGAAAAGATACAAATTGCTATGGATACCTACCTCAAAGAGAAGGCAGATAGAGACAGAGAGAGAGAGAGCGAGTGATTAAAACGTATATTCCCAGGCAAACAGAAATACTTGAACGCCCCAGTTCCCTTTATTTGGAGTTTATTTCTGTACTATCAATGGAATTTATGTAGAGAAATTGTTTCACTCGAAAGATTTTCCTGGGAACGGACGACGACGAGCTTGTGCAGTTGTGTCTTTAATGGCCTGTCAAATCGCGACGCGGTGGAGTCACCAAATAAAATCCCATTTGCATATTTAACAAATACCCACCGGTGTGTGTGTGTGCGCGCGCAACCTTACCCGCACAAACCAATGCAGTCGACCGTGGCGAAGTCATACTTTTGAATTCGCCTTAACAAAAAGAATATAAGAAATAAATTTAAACCACCCGATGGGACACAAATTTGATTGAAAGGGTTCCACAAACGGTCAGAATAAATTCTGACAGCAGATAACCCACTTCACCTTCGATGCTGCTGCTGCTGGTGTGTCATCACCATCATCATCATCATCGGTGCTCGATGGGGAAATAACTTCCGGATGTATGCATGGTAAATTTTTGGGGTGTCACTCGAATTCCGACACGCTTGAATGGACCTAACGTTGTGAGAATTAATAAAGCATGACTGTAGATACTCCTTGAGTATCTGTGAGGCATCGTGAGGCATTCAACAGTTGAAGCGCTAGGGGTATTTTTTTGTTTAAGTGTAATTCATGCGTCAATTACCTGACTCCTGTAATTGTTTGGCCGCACATTCAACGCACTCGGCACATTCGGTGCATACGGGCTGGGAGTCATCATCTGGCGAATGCGGTTGCAATTGAGCCTGTGTTGGCGGCTGTGTTGCTGTTACTGGTCCTGAGGGCTGTTGGCCAGACACAACTGCTGTAGGTGTTGTTGTTGCCGCCGCTCCTGGTGCTGTTGCTACAGCTCCTGCCGCTGCTGCTGCTGATGGTGGGAGTGATGGCTGTGCTGGGTTATTGTTTCGTGCCGCCAGCATTGCGGCACGTTGCTGCTGTAAACGTTGAATAACTTGCAGTTGTTGAATATGCTGTGCACCGAATATGTGTCCGCTAAGGGCACCGCCCAGGGAGTTCTTCAGCCCATTGTCCTTGTAGCCGTCGGGTGGGCTTAGTGCCGCCTCATCCACAAATTCGATAGGCGGTGCAAATTTCGGACTCTGCAATGAGAAAATTGATGGAAATGGTTAGTCTAAGCTTAATTTAATCAAATTATTGAAGTCGCAATGCAGTATAAGCGATTTATGCAAAATTGTATTCAAGGACTAATTGAATATTGTGTGAATCAGTTAAGTCATGAATTACTAGGCCCTTAAACCCCTAAAAGATCCTGTGCTTTTGTACAGTATTGAGCAAGGCCATCATCACATGTGAGGCTTAAAACCTGACAAAGAACTTCCCAAGCCGGGCTTAATGAACTCTAAAGGCTAGACGACTGCTTACTGCAGCGCTTAAGTTTTTTTAGACGTGATCCATTTAGAGGTACTTTTTTGTATACGGATTTTTTTACAGATGACTCATTAGCCGTGTTAAACTGTTATGGTATTTTTGTTAAGCATTATTGGACATTTTATCATAGAAAGGCGTAGTCCGCTACAGCGTTTACCAATCATACAGCGATAATACGAAAATCAGGGTTCTACAAGGAATATGTTTCATGCATTTAGAGCAACTTATGGTCGGAATAATCGTCCTACTGAACGCACGATTTGTTGTACCAGCGAACATTTTGAAACCCAATTTTCATTATTAGAGAATATGCAACAATATAGATCATATCTAGCACGTAGTGAAGACTATATTGGAGCGGTAGCTGTGTGTACCTAGTGATCAAGGAGGAGGTCAGGCAGAACGTCACTGTCAATAGCAACCGTTCTTGCCTCATGATTACAGAGTCAAATCATCTCAAATTGAACCCCATGATCTCCAGGACATTTGGTACCAATAACACGGCATTACACAACCGCTGAAACTATGGCTTTATTGCGAGAAAGATTTGGTGAACAGTTTATTTCCCGTTTCGATCCACGTGATATCGCACCTCTGGACTTTTTCCTCTGCAGCTATGTAAACCCTAACATGCATAGATAAATCGAGTAGGATTAAGGAATTGGAAGCCAACTTTACTCGTGTTATTCGCCAAATACCAAGCAAAATGCTCAGACCCATAGTAGAAAATTATAATTTCATAATAAATCATGTTAACCGCAGTTATGATCAACATCTAAAAAAAATATATTAAAAAATAAATGTCAAGAATTGTTCTTTCGTTTGATAACAAAGATATCTCGATAAAATTTTATTTCTTTTTACTTTTTATACTTTTTAAAAAAGTATCTCTAAATGAATCACCTTTTACTCATTATGGACATGATTGCAAGACCAACTCGTTTCGTTTCCGACTGCTGTCATAAGCTGGCTTAAGTTGATAAGTAGCTCGTGGGTTTCGACTTCATATTCGTTGGTCTTTTTCAGGATTTATCTCATTGTGAACATTTTGTCTATGGTTTAGACGTTCACACCATACACTGGGTAAGGTCTTGTATGAGACATTTACCCTCCATAGTTCTTACAAGACAAAGGATCAGGTCAAGTTTTGGAAGATGGGGGCTCATAGAGCTGCTAAAAAGCAAGTGTTTAACCTTTTAGGCACATAGCTTACTCTAGTTCCCCCTCGATTGTATCTCAAATCATTTGAATAAAAAAAAAACATGTATAATCTAAAAGGAAGCTATTAATGCGCTTCCAATGCCAATACCTGTACTTGCTGCAGAAAAGTCCATTACAATTTTTTACGACTAGCGCCTCAATTTCCATTTTCCATTTAAATCCAAACGGGGAAAGGATACTACCCAAGTAAGGCAAGCTATTCAAATAGGGCGAAAGGATAATCGCCACCCATTCCATTAGCATCAGTTTGATATAATGCAAGGAAACAGGAAGTTAAGTAAACAAACCTGGTTAGGTCGCTGATATCCAAGCGGAAACATTATTTTGATTGATAGTTCGCTGAGTTTTGTAACTAATGAGTGAAACAATAAACGAATTACCCAGTTGTTTGGATAATGATGCTTTTGTGTAAACTTGTAACTCTTAGTTAATCAAATGTTAAATTGTCTGCAGGTGATGTAGCATCTGTGGAATGGGTGGACTACGATTTTGCATGGAAATATGCTTGCAATAGAGAAACATTAACATATGTGTGTTTGGTTTATGTGGAGTTTTTGACCTACATTTGGAAAAATTGGAGTATTGTGCTGTCTACAGCTGTTTTGTGGATTTAGAGAAGCCACTTGATCGGGTTCCTCGAGTCATTTTTCGGTGATTCATTTCACAACAGTTTTGCCTTTGTTAAATTATGTATTATTTAGATGGATTACGGGAGGTGCAAACTACAAATATTATAGACTCAATGTTTCTCCACAATATGCGTGAGTAATTGCTAGACGACCTTCGCCTGGAAAGCCCCTTACTGGTGGTTTTGTCTATGCCTAAATTTGATAGAACTCTAAAGATTGCAGCACTACTGGACAGAAGTTGTCTGAACAAGTCACCATTAGGCGATCTTCCTTTATGGCAAACGTGCGATCATCAAATGCTTCCGTTTCTAACATCACTGCATTTTCCAGGAGAGTTTCTACATAACAACAAATCCCCCAAACATCCTCCACATCAGACTGGTATACTCTAGTCCAAACGACAAATTATCTATTCCTTTAGGACAAGCAACCACAATCTTTCAGGCAGAGGTCCACGCTATCAAGCTCTGTGTTAGAGAATGCATTAGAAGAAACACTTGTTAACACATTTTCAGATAGCCAGGCAGCTCTCAAGGCTCTCAGATCTTTTAACTTTGAATGAAAGCTAGTCTGGAACTAACGTCAATTTCTTTGCAGCTTGCTGCACACAATAAAGTCACACTAATTTGGGTCCCTGGATAAGCTTGCCAGACAAGGTGCTCAGACTCCATTCATTGGTCCTGAACCTTTATGGGGCTTACAAACTAACCAAATAAGGATAGAGCTCACTAGATGGGAACGTCAACAAACGCTCTCCCACTGGATCTCTCAAACTAGTTTAAAACATGCCAAACAGTGCATCAACTTCTCGATAAAGAGAACAAGAGACATCCTCTCCATGAGCAACTACAAAGTCAAGCAAATCACTGACTTCCTAACTGGCCATTGCTCTCTCAATTACTTATCATCTCAAGAAAATGTTCCGTATCTAATCACGTGTCGCTTATGTTTTGAAGACTCTGATACAGCCCACAATATACTGTGCGGATGTCCAGCCATAGCTCGACTGAGACCTAAGTACTCTAACAAAGGCTTCACATCATCCTCTGATGTCTCCTCTCCTTCAGCTCAAAATGTCTTTAGGTTCATAAATGAACTAGACTTTAGTAAGATCTCACAACAATTAATTATATATAATCCTGTTAGGGAATAAATAGCACAAAAGATCGAAGTGCTTCATAGGCTTATCGCCTTCTCGTATCCCTGTCTATCCTTAAGAAAAAAAAAATTAGTTCCGAGTAGGAGTGGACGGAAATCGTTTGAAGTACGACGAAAACTGATGTTTTTTACGAGAAAGTGCTACAACTTAGAAAATCAAAGTCACTCATGGTGTTCTTTTGGCAGTATAAGTTTGCTTTCGGTAAACTATTGATCCTTTCATAGAAAGACATAACTGTCTTCAAGGAGTATTTGGTTATAACAACACCCTTTCTGCCTAATGAAAGATCTTTCATGCAGATACGCGGATGCATCTTACTTCGAACTCTAGAGAACAGCTTGCCTTGGCTGAACGGCGACTTTGGGTACGACTTGTACTGGCATTTTTAAGAACTTCAGCTACACTTATCCTATGACTCTGCTCCTATAGATTGTTTATGAGGAGATTGATTTGCGTAATATTCTGTACTGACTTCAGCCAGAATCTGAACCAAAATTTCAAGCGAAAATTATTGATATACTCTACTTCTGAAGGATTAGGTGAAAAGGTAGCAAAAGAGATAGTCATGCTACGCTTAAGACTCTGAGGAACCATAACCTCTTCGAAAGTTTTAGAATTCAGGAGATTTCTGGAATTCAGTCTCAGGATACTGAGAATTAGATAGAAGAGACTTCCTCAAATTT
The DNA here is from genome assembly GCA_949716465.1 of Chalcosyrphus nemorum. Taxonomy (NCBI): domain Eukaryota; kingdom Metazoa; phylum Arthropoda; class Insecta; order Diptera; family Syrphidae; genus Chalcosyrphus; species Chalcosyrphus nemorum. Next base: position 38,190,762 of record OX454332.1, read on the forward strand.
TCATATTTTTCGGTACGAAGTTTGACAATTTGTATGTTCTCTTATGATCAATGAGTACCGCTTATATCTTTAGCAGCCTTTTTGTGGCAGAGCGGATTAAGAAAGTCAAAGATTTTGAGTTTCTGTACAGAATCCAGGAAGGCTGAAGAAGTCACTGGGTTACATGCAAAATGTTTTCGCTCAGAATCAAGTCTCACTTTTTATGAGCTTTGCCTCATTGTTTAGAGACATTCCTCAGTCCCTGAGGGGTGTTTTATGTGTTATATGTTATAAAGCTAAAAAATGCGAGATTTAAGTCTTAGCGAAAGCATTTTTTAAGCCACCCAATATGAACAAGCTCCTGATCCATTGCATATTCAAGAATGTGCTTAGGTCAAAGAAAAATGATCAGAAGAAGAACTAATGCTGCTAAGTGCTAATATGAAACGATTCTTATCGGAGGCATTATTGATGACAGGAGCTCCCTTCTGGGTGGTTATAGTGAAAAGGTTTAGGTAGGCATATGTAAAGTTGACTAGTCCCAGAACTCAACGCTTCTTCTCTTTCCGACAGCCTGCGCAGGGCGAAACAGAAGAAGCAGGGTTCTTCCCTGTTCCACCCGAAAGTGGACGTTCCCTTGTAGCATGCCCTCCATTTAGAGGTGCAGTGGTATGTGCACAACATCTGGGTGAAACTGGTACCTCAAAGGGTGATATGCTTACCTACCTATATACTGGTACAACTCCAAGTAGTAGTATTAGCGAATGTAATAAGGCCAATGCAGTCATTACTACAAATGAGGCATCTGTTAGGGATGGGAGCATCAAGCATCAGTTCGTGTCTCTGATAAGACTCCTCTTGTCAAAGGTGCTGCCTGTACAGAAAATTAGAATCAGCTTCACACTGTGACCACTTGAAATGAGGATGTTGCTGGGCAAGGCTCAGAAGAAACGTGTCCAGGCCACAAACCTACAATGGGTCTGCCTTTATCTTCAGTCAGGGATTCCATAGACGATTGGGTTTCTTATGAAAACTATTGTGTGTGGCGTATCTCTCCGGGTAGGATGCAATATCTATGTATCTTGTCCGAACTATTTGAAAGGCCATGCATGCATACATGACACATGTAAGAAATATTCTAAAAATAAATCAACCTGCTGGTGACAAGTTGATGAATTGTTAAAATTGTAAAGGATCATTATATAATGCTCCTCGGCACGCCTAAACTACAGGATTAAGAATTTGATTTTATACTGACGTCCTTTCTAAGTAAACGGTTGAAAGAGTCCACTTCCATCAAGTCTCCATTCATTGTGTACGATATAGAATTCTCTTTCTCTCTGAGCTCTAAGAAAGGTGATGGATAATGCTATCAATAAGGATATTTTTAGACTTGACCATCCTGACCAAAAGAACACGTCACAAGGAGATTTAGTTTGCCAAGAATAAATCTGTTTTTAGTTTCATTCTATTCTCAAATAAAAGGTTAATATTTCAAATTGCAGTACATTTGCCAAAAATACAATTCTTTATGCACAACATAACTTGATAAAGTTTCTTTTCAAGGATAAGTCCTTCACAGTTGAATAATACTGTGTGTACATACTCGTATCTGCGTCCACACCAATGGCAATTTCGCCAAATCATCATCGTACTCTAGCTATAACACAAAAAATAGCTATCCATTTCATGTTCTCGCGCTAAACTAGTTCAAGGTCGCACGCTATAGTTTCGTTCCTTAATGGATTGCACAAAGTTATTGATTACGGAACTGGAATTTATCCTTCCATCTAATTTAATGGAGACACGACCAGACCAGCCCACCTCATGGAATAATTAAACGAAAACTTAAAATACTCGTAAATCAAAAGTACACACACAAAATTAATCGATTGTGTGCTTCGACAAACAAAATAAAAAAAAGCATTTGCCGTAAACAGGGTGTACGTAACCATATGCTTCAGTTTATCGTTTTGTTTTTTTGTTGGAAAAATCAATATTTAAGGAACTTTTGCATTTACAAATTGCGATCCTTACGAATGTTTTGTGCGCAGCGAGTGTAGCCGAAAGCCATTAACTCGCGGGAAGTGTTATTACTTTTCACTTGGCTTAACTATATCCAATCAGGGAAAGTAGTTTAACATTAAAATTAAAAGCTAACTCTAACGTGGTTTTTAAACATTAAACTTTTTACAGTCGAATATTGCAGTCAAGATGCATGAAGGAAATAATACAAAACCGTGTTTGATACTTAATTCCTGTTTCAAATAAAATCAAAAATCATTCTGCCAAACCTACTAGTTTGTGGGTCCTAGAGGTGTGTGGTTACTGGCAATGTGCCCCAGCTCTCCCGAACACTTGCCCAGTTGCTGTGTTTTATTCTCAACTGTTCGGTGCCTAGTGCTTCACGGACCGCCGCTCAATTCTCCATATATCCTGAATCAGGCGCTCCCATTGCGTCGCTTGGTAAGCGTTATACGTTTCAGCTTCAACCTACTGCCACTTCCAATACTGTAGGTAGCCTATTCTGATAGCTTATTCTTCCTTGCCCAAATCATCGTTAAGACATTAAGTAGACACCAATTAAGAAACCTTTTCAACTTTCTTCTGGTAGAAGCAGGCACTTTGGGAGACCATATCTGCAGACAAAGCAACACGGCAACCGAACAAACAGCACCTACACGAAAGATGTGCTTAGCCACCTCGCCAGGCTATATAGAACTCTCAAGATATTAGAGCCTCTCTACTCTTTCAACAGTTTGTCCTGCATTACATAGATAAACTGATGAGTGCGATCCCAGACTGATCAATCAGCAGAGCGGCGTGACTTCCCTCTTCACATTTGCTGTCATTTAGTGAAGGTCCACTATCTGCTGAGGCGTTCTGATGTAATAGTCGGGCTGCCGACCCTTGTAGTCTCTCTGACTGAAACACGGCTGCTTTGTATCCTCTGCGGTCCTGGGCACACACTGCTTCCAGTTGTGAAGACCAAGTTTTCTGATTTCTCTGGTGATCTTGACTGGATGTTGCGTTACAATTAGGATGGTCTTCTCCATCCCTCCATTTCCAACTTAACATACCAGTTTGGCCCTTGTCTCTTCTTCCTTGGGTTGTCCTCTAATCTTGTGCTTATGCATCTCCATAACAAAGCAGGTACCCCGAATAGTTATTTAATGCAGCCAGCCTATCTTGGCTTTTTAAGGTACATCCACATCCTGTCTTGCCCTCCAGTCGTTGATGTCAATATTTGCAGATTTTCGGAAGATGTACCTTCAGTGTTTACACCTACCCTCTTCCAAATCGATAGTGAAGAAGTCACTTGATATGACAACGCATCACCACGCAGGAAGCGGGTGAACATTTGGATGTGCTCAGAAGAGCATTTGGATAAGTTTTGACGGTGTCCCATTATTGGTCTTCTCTGGGATTTGTCTGATGGTCTATTGTGAATCTGCCGGGCCAGAAACCACACTGGTACGTGTCGATTAGTGGGTTACATAGGGATTCTAGACGTTCACACAATAAGTTGGATATGATCTTGTATGCCCCATTTACGAAGGATATGCCTCGGTAGTTCTTAATAGACATAGGATCTCATTTTTTTGGATGATGAGACATATAGAGCTGATAGTCCAGTCTTCTGACATGCCTTCCTCCGCCAAACACAAAGTTCAATCGGAAGCATATTAGAGTCAACATCTTTGTTATTTTTTAATTTTCTCATGTCTACGGTGGGGCAATTGATATTTCTTTAACTGGTTGTGCGTTCTCTTCCTGTTCTATCACTCCCTCTTTTTGCTGCTGGAAGTGTTACTTAAATGTCAGCAATTCCCTGTGCTTTGGTGACTAGGTTCACTAGAGCCCGCCTGCCAGCTGCTTGGCTTTTCGATAGAAACTCCAGATGTTGTTATGCCCGCGAGACTCCTCAATATCCTTGAGCTGGGAGCTTGTAAGCTCTACTTTCTTTCTACGAAGAATTATCTTTTCTTCTTTTCTTCTGGTCCGGTACTCCTCTATGCTATGCTCTTGTCTTCCACTGCAGCGAACCAAGAGGTGCATCTTCTGTCATCCTCTTCTGCTGCTAAACGCACTCGTAATCATACCAAGGGCTCCTGTTTGGTGGTGTTCGGTAGTCAAGGTCATGGTCACTGTGGTCACGGCTCCTTTTTTGATGATGTTACGGCATTCGGTCCACGAGTGTGGTGGGTGAATGCATCGCAGAGTTTCTCGGTTCTCGGTCACATTTCACTTTAACACGCCAGCAACCATTCATTTGTTTTGCTTTCTTTTCAATCGTGTGTATCACACCTCTAGACCTTTTCCTTTGGGCCTATGTAAGGTCAAAAGTCGTCGTGGATTAGCTGGGTACAATCGAGGAACTGAAAGAAAACGTTACTCGCGTAATTCGCCAAATACCTTTCGAAATGGTCGATGGCACCATTTCAAATTGTAACTGTGGAATAGACCAGGTTAATCGCAGTAATGGCCAACACATAAAAAATAGTAATCCTTTAAATATGAATGTCAGGAATATTTCTTTTATATGATGAAAAAGATAACCTGATCACATAGATTTTTATATTTATTTTTTTACTTTTAAAAAAAGTGCCTCTAAATGAATCACCCTTTAAAAAAAACTTTGTTACGTGCTAACATATTTTAAAAGTGCACTTCATCCAACTAGTCTGTCTAAATACGTCTACGTTACGTATTTTCTATTCACAGATTTGAATCTGACTATGTAGAAACATTATTCTCACAAATTATGTTTGTATGTATAAATAATAGTTTTCTAGTTTACAACATATGCACTTTGCTTTGTTGACTGCTAACAAAGGAAGAGTTTAATTTGCAAATATTGTTAAGGCTGTACAAAACATAGGTACTGACAAAAATAATTAAATCGACTGCATAATACAGAAACATTCTTTTTCTTTTTTGTGTTTACCAAAAGAAACCCATATTCTGCATGCGATGGAACGTGTGGGACATTTATACATGTACTCCTGCCTCACCTCGTGTTTATTTTACGAACAAAGAACACGTTGGAATCCCTGGTGATGGGTTAAACTCCCTAGCTTTTGGCTCAATTGTTATGGATAAATCAGTGCCAAGGAACGTTCCTTTGCCTTACTTTACTCCTCATGATTTCGTGATAGTCTCGTGAAACTTGATTATGTGACATTATGGACCCAGAAAAATCCAAAATTTTGTTTGAATAAAAAGCTACGATGTACGATGTTACAGTTGGGACTAGGAGTCATTATGGATACTTTATCCTAAAACATGGATTCGGCTCAGTAAGAAAAGAGAAACACAACATAATCTTTTGTTTATAGTCATCAGCTTTTTTTCAGACAGACAGTCTATTTAGAAGCATTGACAAAGAGTGGATATTAAGTCAAATGAGAAGCATAGACGCAAATATAAGCGCAGTTGACCATTGAGCACATGAGGTTAAGTGTCAACAAGGTGAGCTAGTAACCCTGGTACAATATAAACAAAATCAATTGGTATTAGACGTACAGTGTGGAATGATAGAGCCACTTAGAACCTTAAGTACGTGAAGTACATCAAAGTCTGGTATTAGAAGGTCGTAAGTATGCACAGTACCACGAATGAGATAAATTAAGCAGATGAACCCTACATCTACAGACAGGGTGGCTTTATGAGCTTCTATTGTGGTCGTCGATAATCCACTGGACCAATACCTATCACTGCGTCTCCACGAGTCTGAAAAAAGGCTGACTTTTCAGTCAGACGTTTTGCGCGCCATAATGTTATGCCATTGGATTTGCGAATTTTGTTATCAAATCAAAATCTGCCATCTGTGCACGTCTGGAAAGCACCAATCAACAACAACAAATGTTTGTTCTTATAAAAAACTACTGTCAAACTTCAAATGTCAAACTACAGTCAGGGTTCATGTCCACAGAGAAAACAAGACAAAAAAGCTGTCTTAGATGTCCCACGGCAAGTCAAGTCCTTAAAAGTACGAGACATATTAATGTCACGACTTGAGTTTTGAGTGAAAATTTATACCTGTGGAATTTAGAAGAAGGAGCTACCTGCATGAACAAGCTTCTGGCTCAAGGATGTACTTGCCAAGTAGTGGCACAGAGATGAATCCCTTACCTAGACCAGTACGTGCGAACAGCGCGATTTGTCTTAGTGGATGGAGGCAAAGTCCTTAAGGATATCTATCGATATTTGGAAGATACATATAAATTGCTTTCGGTAGAACAACGCACTTCACAAGAAACACTACACTCTTACTGCTAGAATACAGGAGTAGGAATTCAATACACAGGACTTTCAACGAGTTTAAAATTAACATAGACACTCGCGTTTTAGTTTCCTTTGAATCACAGAAGAAGAGACAACTACACATTCTCCCTGATAACTATAGTATCTTCCAAGCTGAAATAGTTATCCATTAAGGTGCACAGGCATGCACTTTGACAAAATCGGATGAGGGTGCCCTTGGTTATTTTGATAGAAAAGTTCTGCGAGAGATCTTTGGTCCCATCTGTATACACGGTGAGTGACGAAGAAGATATAACGCCGAATTGTACGGCCTATACAAGGACATCGACTTGGTCAGAAGAGTTCGCATGCAGCGACTAAGATGGCTGAGTCATGTAGAGCGGATGGACCCCTTTGTTCCAGCTAAGAATGTCTTCGAAACCACCTCGAATGGGCGGCGTAATAGAGGACGATCTGAACCAATTTGGCATGCGCAAGTGGAGGGAGCTGACTCTTAACCGGATTGGCTGGAGACGTTTGTTGGTTGAGGCACAGGTCCACCCAAGACTGTAGTAGCACCTAAGTAAGTAAGACAGACCCGTCTAGGGCCTCAATCTTCGTGGATAGTCAAATTGCACTAGGCAGAGAGGCGAATGAAAGGAAAAAGTAGACGAACTAGTGTATTCCCTTCAAACCATTGCGTGCACCTAGTTTCTGACAATTGCCTCAGCTCCCCGTACTCTTTTCCGGTTACTATATTTCCATCTTGATTGTTCTAAGCCATGTACTCATTGGACCAAAATGTTTCCTGCCATTCTGATATTGGGGGTCTTTCTTTGCATGCTGTAGTTAGCTATGTACCTATCGCATTCCAGGCGCCGACATTGCTTTGCCGATTTGGCTGGCTTTTTACAGTTCGGCTCTGAAATCGGTTAGAACAATACTCGCAAAATATTGGAAAGTCTCTCTTTACCTCAAACACTTCTCAAGTTAATCATACACACTGACTGGAAATTCTCCTTTTAATTTTCAGACGTCGGCTTACCTCTTCACAATTGCTGTCCTTCAACCACTGAAGGTCCTTAATTATATGGTCAGCGAAGTCGAATATATATTGATTTCAGTCGAATATGTGAGGGAATTCCTCTGATTTCTGTCAACACAGCGGCATTCCGCTGTTATCTCACAAATAATATCAATATCGTTGAAAGAATGCAGCCTTGCGGAACCCCACCTTGAAAATTGTATTTCTCAGACCGTCTTCCTCATTGTCTTGATTGCTGTATAGTCATTGATCCCTCTTTATCCTGCCTGACGTTTCTCTGTTGTTTACCAATGCAGGTGCCTGCTCCAATTGCCAAAAGAAGGAGCTAGTTAAGTTGTGACTTAAGTGGTGCTTATAGATCTGATGACTGGGTTTCTGATTCCCTTCAGTCCACTCTGCTTGTCTAGAAAATGACACCATAACTATCTAAATCCATTTTATCTTCTCAGTCCTTTCCAATCGTCTAGACAACTACTATAAAATATTTGGTAAAAATCCCTGCAAAACTTTTCTAAAACATATAACAAATCGCATGTAATGTCTGTATGCAGCATGTGTGTTTGTTTTGGTGCAAGGAGTGTATCTATCCCCAAGTCCTGAACCTGATAAACAAACTTACAACGAGGGTAAACAACTTTACTATTAGCTATTAATAGCACATATTGTTGTGATACAAAATAGCTATGCGTGGTGTTGTGGTTACTTTGCGGACTGATGAGGGCCTTACTTTTGGTTACAACGGTGATTTAGATGTTGTTACAAATTAGCGAGCCTTGGGCATTGTTATGGTTGTGACAGGACAAGGATTTCCGGTTTTAGATTTATGTACAAGTGGTTGATCTGGAGGTTGTTGCGGTGGTAAATGTGTTGGTGGACAAATTTATTAGTTAAGGCTAATGTGTGCTGCGTTGCAGTAGTGGTTATAGATGAAGGGAAAATAGAATTAAGGCTGGTGACTGTCGACTATGGCATATACCATGCAGGGACATGTACCGTGGTGGACATTGACATTGCCCCGAGGTTGGTCGTAAAATGAAACAGCTGGTTCTCTTTGTGAAACATGACGTGTTCCGGAGGGAAATTTCCGCCATCTCCTCTTGTTCATCAAAATGTCAGTGGAAACGATGATTCTGTTAATCAGATAGCACATCACATCAAGTACTGGATAGTTTCTAGTTTTAGTTTCTGTATGATGACTGTCGACGTGCAAAGTCTGGCAGCGTTGGTCGTAAGGGGACAGGACAGGGCAATCACACAACAGATGACGGATAGATTCAGATTCTTCTTTGTTCCTGGAACTTCTACAATAGTTGTTATGTAAAACGTTGATGACACATTGGCCGATTACTACGCCAGAGGCGAACTGTGCATTATAACAGCTAAGTTTTACTAGCAATAACGCCCTCGGGCTTATGCAAGTCTTAGGATGAGCCCAGCATCTACTTGCTCGACTAATGGCTTCATCTTGGTAAGGAACTGATTGGGTCTACAACACAGATGAGAGCCAGAGATAAGTCCCAACGTCGACCCTTTCTAGCAAGATCGTCAGTCTTTTCGTTTCGTCTCCTTTCAAACGATAGCATTGGGTTCCTGTGATCAGTTTCAGTCGATAGACTGATAGACCCCATCGGAACAAAATGGAGGCGTGGATGTATAAACTACATATGTATGTAAGTCTTCATTCAGTCTTAAAGTAGTAAGACAGTTGTGGTCACCAGACTACAACAGTATACATACATATATCAAGCAGAATAAAACTCACCACGGTGTTGGTGTTGTTCTCATTGATACCAGGACTTCAGGACCAGTGTAATAGTCAAACTGTCTAAAAGGGTTTGGAACCCGCTTACCCAGGATGGCAGGATACTCGGCAGTCCTAGAAGTACGTGGCGCAGAACAGTTGATAAGGAAGCACTGCAACTGCAAAAGAGTTGGGGAGAGCAGGAAATCGCACACGATGGCGCGTAGGCCTTGTAGAGGCACTAGGACTTACAAGGGAATACAGGACAGAAGGTAAGGATTGCTTCTCAAGAACCAGTCACCATACTTGTGAACCATAGAATGGGTCTTAAAACCTGTGATGCCAAGTTTTTTCTTTGACGAATTCCCCATTTTTGGGGAAATTTTTAAAGCAATTCCCCATTTCTTAATCGTTTTTTCCCAAAATGTTACCCCATTTTGATTCCATGTAAAAATAAGGAATTTTCTTTACAAATCCGAAATCAACTGAATTGGGTGTTATGCAACTGACACATCTGTCAGCACTTATGTCAGTAAATGTCAGTATCTGCTAAACGCTCTTCTTAAAACTGTTTCACTCTCTCATACGTCGATATACTTGGATAGAGAAAGCGATTGTTTTGAATGAAGAACTCTGTGAAACCTCGGACAACAGAAACCCTTTGCAGAGCATCGTCCATTGAACCCAAATGAAAGGCATATCTCCCATAAACACAAACCTTACCTCAAAACTGACCTACCAAATTAGTTGCTTGTTTTTAAGGCAAGCTTATGACACTGTCTTGGAAATTTTCGTGCTCCACAAATAAAACATGTGATATACTCCATTGCAGACTGATTCACTCCCTGATAAAGTTCAACAAAATGTCATTGTTATTTATAGCTTAGACTGTTGTCGCAATAAAATAAAAAAAAAAGTCCTCGGGATAACAAAAGGATACCACAGGCTATACAAAAATGGCTCTGGGAGACTTATTTTACTCTCTATTCGTAGACAACAAAAGCAGTAAATTCGTTCTGTACATTCCCGTTTATTCGGAGGAAAATCAATTAACACAACTCAAAGCAAATCACATTCGAATCGTCAACAGATTTAAAAGTTACATACATACAAACCCCACCTGTGTACTCCGCCCTATCAGATCCAGAATCTATGTACTTTTCGCAGAAAAAAAAAATTCCCAATAATTCCCTGGGAATAAAAAGGAAAGAACACACATTTACGAGTATTTATTTCTTCGATTCGTAGTCAAGACAGATACACATGAATATCAACCACAGAAAGGTGCTCAAATAGGCACAGACATCGCTCAAAGAAGGTATCTGCAATGCCAATTTGTTATCCTTTGTTTATTAAATAAATAAAAATAGCCAAGCATGTTTTAATTAATGACTAGCACATTAGTTTGATTACAAACACCTACCATCCGGATCCATTTGTCAAGTTTTCTTCTTCAAGACAAAGGGCTGCATGTGTCGTGTAAATATCGATTGGGGTTCATTCAACACTTACCTATGGGTGAGAGTGTTGGAACCAAGGTAAATATACCAACACTCTGTGTGTGTGTGTGCGTGAGACAAAGCTCCCTTTTTTGCCTTGTCTAATACAGAGACGCATGCTGTGGCGTTTCGCAGCGATGCCATGCGTCGCGACTGTTAACCAAAAGCAAAAGCAAAAGCTCTTTTGTTTCAGGACTAAATGTCCTCCCTGCCTCATCCTCTAGACTACCATATGTTCTGATGTACACAAAAATATATCCCAACCGTTACCCTATTTTACCATTTCTAATAAAAGCCAACAAAGGACGAGAATAACTTCGAATTCATTGTATCTCAGTGTAGTTAAAATTTTAACTCTTGGAACTGTTTGTATGTATGTATTTGTGTGGGTGGAAGGTGGGGGGGTATTTTAACGAACCGACCACTTCACAGTACCCTTTCGCCTTTTGTGAACTCATTAAGTCCTTAAATTTCCAGCAAAAAAATATGCGAGAGAGCGAGAAAAAAAAGCAAAACTCTTATTCTAAGGACGAAAGATTCTAGCTGTCTTTACCTTGAACTCCTTGCAGTCTGACGTGTACACGTATCGTGTGTTGTGGGTTGTGCTGAGAAAAATCCAGCAGTTTTTTTTTCGATTTTCCTTTTTCTCTTTCGAGTGGAGGAACTGCGGGTGGTGGCGCACTAATGGTAGATGTTGTACAGCTTAACTCCTTCTGTAGATAACATTGTAATGGAGAATCCATATGCAGGGAAGTGTACCCCCACATGCTGTTTATCTTTCTAGCTATGTATACCCTTGGGGATTATTATGAATGTATTTTTGGAACCAGATTCGATTTGAATTTTTTTTTCTTTTTCGCTCATACATGGGCGATATATAATTTAACTGACATTTTTATATTCCAAACGGTAATCGTGGCATTGGTCTGTTGTTCCAATAGGTAGGGAACTTTGGCAAAATAATCGCTTACGAGATATGTAGTAGGGATGTAGTGACGATTTATTAGTTTTCAATGTTTCTGAGTGGAGTTTTTCTACAAAAAAAAAAAAACAATCCAGGTGCAGGGAAATTGCATTTTTTGTTTAATATATGAAGCAAAGCGGACCAGATCTACGCGCTTCTGCCGAACCTAGCGCAACGTCATTCGTAATGGGTACGGCCGCGAATGGGGAATCCCTGAAGATCCTTGCGGTGAATGTGAATTCATTGATTAGGATCGAGCGAAAGGAATCGCTCTTTAAGTTGCTCGACGACCAAAGCCCTGATGTGTGTCTGGTTAGCGAAACTAAGCTATCCCAGAAACGCAAGTTACAGCACAATAAATATAATATCGAACGAAGAGACCGACCCAACTCCACTCAAGGAGGTGGTGTTGCGATCTTCATTCGAAAAGAACTAAGGTATAAGGCCGTGTACAGTGGTGAAGTGCGTAGGTTCCGGGAGCTAGAAGCGTGTATTGTGTGCATCCCTCTCCGTAGTGGAAAGAAGATGTTCGTGGTCGCACTTTATGCTCCTGATGTTCCTCAGTCTACATTATTCATGTCCGAGCTCGAGACATTGTTTCGATGCCTAAGGCTGGAATTGGGGGAGAATTATTTCCTCATGGCCGGAGATTTGAACGCCAAACATAGAGATTGGGGAAATCAAACACCAAATACTAGGGGGAACTCACTACTCAATTGGTGGGGTCAACACAATGTCGAGTTTCGGCTCGATTTGAAAGCTACAGATAGTCCATCGTTTCCTAGAAGCGGCTCCTATCTGGATCTACTCCTGTTCGACGAACGGTTACAACTGACCGACGTGAACCGACAAACGATAAACTGTTTACGCACGTTCGTGTATGACAGTGACCATTGCGGACTTATTGCCGAAATAACTATTCCCAACGAAATCGCGGAATTGGAAGAGTTTGTCCAAACGTATTCCTACAACTATAGTAAGACTCGTTGGCCTCGCTTTTCCCGAGACTTAACAAGAGCACTCTCCTCGACTTCGCTCGACCCACCGTCCAATAGGAATCTGTCAAATGAGGAGATTGACAGCTACCTCAAACAAATGGACGATACAATTAAACAAACGATGGACAGTACTATACCTCGGTATCGACCAACTGACAACGTTTACCGCAACGCAACAATCGACGCACTGCACGTACAAAAAAGTAGACTACTGACAAGATTAAAAAACTTGCATAGGCAGTTTACTGACAGACAGAACTCGGAGGTTAGGACTCTGAAGTCGTTGATAAAGAATCTCCAAGTATTAATTAGGGCAAATTACAGGCTGTCGGCTAATTTGCACTGGGGTAATAAGATTCGGGCTATCAAGTCTGATAACCCGAGTATGTTCCCCCAGATTAATAAAATATTTCGGAGGAACGATGTCAACGAACTTCCGTGTCTGAAGATTCCTCGAACTACTCACAATGAACAGTTACTTACAGCAGCAGGAATAGATCCAAGGGACGCCATCGATGATGACGACTTTTTCATGATTGAAGATCCGCAGCAGAAGGTAGAGGCTATAGGAACTATTTTCGAGGACGTGTATAAGGTAAATGCTTGCATTCGCCCTAACCACGACCTGGAAAATAGAGTCCTTGCGCACAACTTCCGCCTTCGATATGATTTGCAGCATTGGCAAGCAGAGAATTCTGGCTTCACCAGGTTCAATGATGACAATGTTGCAAACAATGTCATTGCCATTGAAGGGATTCATCCCCCTTACATATCGAAGGTAGAACTTCAAGCGATCTTCGAATCACTGAGAAAGAAGAAATCAGTGGGAATCGATGGAATATCGAACATTGTGCTTCGACATCTTCCTCTAGTAGCGGTAGACATTTACGCCACCCTGTTCAACAATGCACTGAATAATGCCCATTATCCAGAGCATTGGAAAACAGCGGTGGTTCAGCCGATTCCAAAAAGGGGAAAAGACAGTTCCAATCCGGCAAATCTCCGGTCCATAAGTCTCCTTCCGAACATCAGCAAGGTATTCGAGAAAGTGCTACATAGAGCAATGATAATGTGGGTTGAGGAAAATAAAATTGTTCCGGATAACCAATTCGGTTTTAAGGCGGGGCATGATACAATTCATGCCGCGTCTAAACTCGTGTCGGATATCCAATGGAACAAAAGTAAGAAACAATGCACGGGTGCCTGCCTTATTGACTTGGAAAAGGCCTTCGATACCGTATGGTTGGAGGCGCTCTTTTACAAGTTGAGTAGGTTGGGTATAAGTAAACCACTACTGTACATGTGGCTTAATATGCTCACTGGTAGAAAGTTCGTTGTGAAAAATGGCAGCGTAACTTCCACTGGGACGTTCGAAATTAAAAATGGTCTGCAACAGGGGGCGGTTAATTCGCCGATCCTTTTCAATATTTGCACAGCTGATCTGATAGGATCTCTTCCAGACGTGATAGCGTACGCGGACGATTTGATAGCGTACAGATCAGGACCTAAGATTGACGTCATTGCAACACTCTTGCAGCGTGACTTCGATAAGATTCAGCGATATTGCGATGACTGGAAGTTGAAGATCAACTTCCAGAAGTCTGAAACCATTCTTTTCAGAACGCCGTTGTCCGGGGCCTCTTGGGATACCAGGAAGAATTGGCGAAAGTTCTCTATCGTTGGAGAGCACGGACGTCCACTTGCATGTCAAAATGTAGTCAGATACCTGGGGATTTGGCTAGACCAATATCTATATTTTAATAAACATGTAGATATTGCTCTAACCAGAGCCCGAGGCGCTTTCGCTCTTACAAAGAGACTGTTTTATAGCAGCCAACTCGATGCAAGGGTGAAGGTAATCTGCTACATGGCCCTTATTCGGCCCATGATCGCATATGGATGTCCTGTGTGGTTCAACATAGGGGCAAGCAGGATGGAAAGGATTCGGGTGTTTGAGAGGGCCTGTCTTCGGGCTTGCCTTCACTTGTACAGAACACCAGAGTCTCAGTACATAAAATTCTATTCCAACGAGATCCTTTACAACAAAGCGAGTCTGATAAGAGTGGACAATTTCCTAATCAAGATGACTCGAAGGCACATTGCAAGAGCAATGACCTCGATGAATAACCTGATCTCCGGGGCTTATTACCCCAATATTATGTACCATGAGAGCGTTCGATTTAGCGGCTTTGTCCCCCCGGAGGCATTCCTCTATTATGATCAGGCAGGTCTGATCCAGGATAGAGCGGCAGTTCCATTAATCTTCCACGTAGGCCGAAAAACTGTGGATAGGCGGCTCAACTACGAGCGTGACGTCGTACGGAGCGCTGAGGAGCGTCTCCGATTTAGTAGGTCGGTGTCAATCCGTGATATTAAAGACGTCGAGCGACAGCACCAACAATTTTGGTGGCTCTTAGAACGAGCTCCGTCGTCGATTCCTATAGATCCCGGATAGGGATAATACAGCTAGTTGGTCACCAAGCGTCTTTCACATGCTCTTGGCCGGCTTGCATAGTTTTTAAGTATTCTTCAGTTCTAGGTTAGGGTAAAATTAAAAAAAAAAAAAAAAAAAAAAAAAAAAAAAAAAACGCCCGTTGGCAACAAAAAAAAACATAAATAAAAAAAAAACACAAGCCACTTGGCTACCAAAAAAAAATATAGTTAACTTTATTTTAAGGTATTACGTAAGTTTATTTTATTTTTAAGTAGCATATAAGTTTTTAAATAAAATTGTTCCTCTACTAAGTTTTTATACTCAAAGCTTTTTCTTAGTTTTTCAATCGTTAATTTATAGTTACATTATTATATTAGTATTCGTTTTGTTGGTCGAAAGACATAGGATAAGCATTAAGTTTAGCTTAGAGCGCTCGCAGAGAGCCAGTAAGTTATATTAAGTTAGTTAAGTTACTTAAGCTAGTTTTAAGCGTTTTTGTCTAGCATTTAAGTATTTCTTGTTTCGCATTAATAAAAACCGTTTAAATTCAAAAATATGAAGCAAAGCAAATTGTAGAAGGCGACGATTAGGTCGTACATACTTGCATATGTAGGCTTTCTACCACTTTTACAAAGCTTGTGCCTCATTGTCAGTATAAACATGAAGTAGTTCTTAAAGTGGGATTTGGTGGCGGCGATTTGAGCAACTTTTTGAAATTAAACCAAAGCGTTAGAGCTAAATCTAGAAGATATAACAAAAATACCGCTCTCAGCACTTTTGACCAAAAAACTTCGTAACGATCTTCGTGTGATCTTACGTGACGTTACAAAATGTTGTTTGGTTTGAAATTTAAACAAAATCGTTGAAGCCGTTTACGACCAAATTAGATCTAACCTGTTGATTCTAGGAAAAGTACCGTTATTCGCGCTTTTAGTCAAAAATTTTGGATAGCATTTTATAGCATATGCATAATCTAACGTCAAAATTTAAATAAAATCGTATAATTCGTTTTAGACGACTTTTTGGCAGAAAAAAATTACCATTAAGGCGAAAACTAAAATATCAATTTCAACTCTAGGGATGACACACTCCACCTTTTCAGGCCGATCAATAGATATATACAGACAGACGGACAGACTACTAAAATTACTTTTTTCGACTATGGGACTCATTTATCGGAAAGTTGTCGACAGAGCGGACAGAAATACAATATTTCGATTATGAGTAGAGCAGGCCATTTTCTCAATGGAGCAAAACTTTTAATTCAAAGGCTTGAGGTCCGGACTACCGGTAATACGGAGTAGGGTACATTTTCTTTTAGCCACTGTTAGCGACTCTGACATCCCTGGTAATACTCCTACCATCGACACTGTCATTGCTGCCAACACCGGACGGCAATGGCTACTGGGAGCAGACAAAAAGGAAAAGTCAAACGAAAAAAACATTTTTTTTTAGTTTACTTGCATATTAACTTGATAAAAAATGTTTACTAGAAAAAGTGTATATAGCACCACCCAAATAGCAAAACAAAGGGCTATAGCCGAAAATAAGAAACCCAAAAACTGGCTTAGGTTTGGTTAGATGACAAGAGTCAGGATATACTTAAACTAAAGGGTTTGAAGCGAAGGATTCACTCGAGAGCCTATCTCAGAAGATTAAAAGTGCCTGAAGAAGCTAAGTAGAGTGACTGACTCAATCAGCCCTGTAGGTTTTTTTAATCTTGAAGCCCTTATTTATATATGTACAAGCAAAATTTAACTAAAAATTTTACCAATAACTTAGATAGCAGGTACTTGAGTTCCATACTCCACTACACAAACATTAGCTCGATTACTCCTTAAATTAAAATTGCACATATGGAAGCAGCCAGGTGCCTTGGGTGCAATTAATCGCACCGATTTTCTGTAAAAACTAAGCAAAGCAATAAATTGCAGCAGTAGTAGTCTCACGTCCTGCCAATGGCATATCAATGCCATGCACACTTTTGGCAGTATACCACACACGCTAAGCAGTCACATGAATAAAATCGGCAATCGATACACCACTTGCCATGAATCGTACAGTGGCCAGCAAATGCAATGCAACATAATATATGTATACAGAAAAAAGAATTGAGATCGATAAATAAAACTTTAATTATATCCAATTCCTATTTCGTTTCGTTGCAAGTTGTTCATTACCAGTTTGAAAATTTAGAGAAGTTTTTGGTATATACATATATTTATTTGGAGGTACTTTTTTCTCTAGGGGTTTTTTGACAGATAAAATCTGTCATGGAATTTTTGTTCAGTATTGTTTGAAATTTAGACAGAAAAGACTAAGCTCGGCACAGTATCTAGTCATTATTGAGCTTTATTACGAAAATCAGCGTTGAACGAGGAATGTGTTTCATTTAATTTGAGGTTATGTAAAGTCCAAATCTACATGGATATTTCGGATACGATTGAGGAATTAAAAGCCAACCTTATTTGCGTTACAAAATCAACATCTTCTCAAGTATTAATTGCATAGTTCGTCACAAAATCACGAAACAATTTGCCCCTGTCAAAAATCATGTCCATTTTCTTCACAAAAAAGATTGAGTGCATTCAGAATTCTAGACACTACTATAGACGAACTAAATTAACAAAATTAAATGAGACTTTACGAGTGCATTTTTGGGCAAATAATTTGACAGCCTTGGGCGCAGCCATTTTGTAGATGCAGTTTATATAATCTGGTGTTGTTAATGTAGTAACAACGAGTGAAATAGATACGAGTAACTCGGCAAATTTATAGTTAGGTTTTGGTCACACGCTACTTCACTCATATTCAAAAACAGGGGCATTTGGGCTCCGCCTGTTTTTGGTCACGAGGGGGACAACTAATTAATCATGTCAGTATTGGTCACTCTGATTGATTAAAGGCCTGAAAAATGCACTAAAACTAGTAGATTTTTCGCGTATTTTCTGTCAAAAATTTCTCACTAAAATGTTAGTAAATTGCAAAAATGTCACAAAGCAGTTGATTCGACTGGCAGCTATTTGAAAATTTTTGTTTGTTTTAATTTTAATAAAATATTATTATAGCTATACAGTTCTGGATGAAACCACTGGAAAATGGTTTATACGAATATTTAGTGCGAAAATATGTGTATTAATTTTTAATCAACTGAAAGGGATACGAAATATTCCTAGAGAGTAGAGACACACAAATTACTGGTCATGCATCATTAAATTTTGCAAAATTTCTGCATGATTGACTCAGCAAATCGTTTACGAAAAAGACTTGACCTTTAATGTAAATTTTCGTATGTCGTTTTCGTAGCACATGAGTGCAATTAAGTTCTATTTGTTGTGTAGCATATTTTAGAGTTTTTTATTTCCTAAAGAATATAATCTCCAAAAAAGAATATAAAATTCGAATTATGACATATGGAACAGAGTTCAATGGCAACTGACTTTGTAGTGAATTTATCCGTTCAGCATTTTAGTTCTTCCCTAAAGAGGGACTACAATTATGACTGAAGCCATTATTTCGAGTAGACAGCTTAAGCAAGACAGCTCTTTTGAGCAGAGTAGCTACCACTCGGTACTAAGTCTATGACAGTACTTTCTAAAGAAATGACTTGTGACTGATTTGGGGCAGACTTTCCTTCTAATACCGCTATTAGCACTAGTACTTGGCGAAAAGGGGTTCAACTTTTCAATCTGATAGCTCTTAGCTAGCGCTCAGAAACATATGACGTTCGATATATTTCATAACACGGGCGAAGAGGAAGAGGACGATGAATGATGGAAGGCTTATGACAGTATTTAAGAGTAGAATCGAAGCTTGACTTGAGTAAGCTGATATGCATTCGAAACATGTCGTGTACTGCTGTTAAAAGTAATGAGTTAAGGCATCAGCCCTTTTTATCAGTCTCCCCATAACCTACAAGTTTTACATGTGTTTTTGTACCCTACCTAGAATGTTGAGGCCTTGGGTGCCAGAATTGGGCATCATATTCCAGTTTTTGATAATTTTCTATGGCCAGAGAACAGGGACTTGAGTAAGGAAACGAATATGAAAAACTGAAGGTAATGTCAGCAGCGAAGCAATGAAATCGATTAGAAGTTACAGACAAGAGATTATACTTTACTTAATTAGGAAGAGAGTCGGAGACAAAATAGAGCCCTGTGGTACACCGACATTTATATATTGAATAGCATACTTAAAGCAAAAAAAAAGTGCTACGGTGTAAAATTTTATAATGCATCCACAATTAGATTGTGCACATTGCAGACTTATGCACCGCTTTAAATTTTACCGCGGCATTAAGAAGTGTGACCATGTTCCGTCGAAAAGAATGCGATTTACCTTTGCGGTCAACTTATTTTACGTGGCGACAGTAAACGTCAAGCAGAGAGCCATCAGCATTGTGTGCAAAAATCGCAAACCAGAGTTGTTTTCTTATGTGAGTACGGTTTTGATTTACTCTTTTCTAATTTTATATCACCCTTACTTCACCCTTGAATACGATTTTTTTTAAATTACAGCCGTGGGTAGTTTTATACTGATTAATTGTCCAATTATTTTTGAATTCAAACCGATTCTCTGTATTTTCACATAACATCGTCACTTCAATACGAGACTGATAACGCCCTCTATCTAACATTGGTTGTGTGTTTCAGAAAAATATAATCTGCCGATAAAACGCGCTCTATTTGAAGAGGCCTTAAGAGCACTGCCTTAGGGCTTATCACAAAAGATTATTGTATTAAAACCGGAGCAACCAGACTCCACAGAATTGCTCTTTTTCTAAAAATTATAAAGTTTCAATTGATGCACGTCAACTACTTAAATGAAATGAGAAAATCTTCAGAAATTCTTGCGAATTCGAAATTATTTCATAAATTTAATCCAAGTGTTAACGCAGACAAATTTCATTCAAAGTACTTAATTTTGAATAATGAAGTTGCAATTGTATGGATTTCTAGGAACTTCTTACATCTTACAGAATAGTTGTATTTGTTCATGTGGTATCCGAGGGATAGAGCATTTCGAGGAGGTTTCTTGACAATAATACTCTTGATGTTTATCAGACGCTCGCAAGAGAAGAGAAAGAGGTTTTGCACCGAACTGGTGTTACGCAGCCTTACTATGTTAAATTCTTATATTTGGTACAATAATATGGCAGCAGAAAGTAAAAACCGCGTTAAAAACTCTAGCAAACTTAAGAAGTATAAGGAACACTACATGTTCCCTACGGTGAACGCTGTCAGATGGTCTGGGGTAGGTACCATAACCTCCATATTTACTCTCAACAATATCAACATATCCGAACTGTGGTTCGACCAAGACACCGGCCGCTAAATGCCATTAAAGGGATAGAACGATCGTAGTCGTTAGGCTGAAATTTAGCGACTGGGTCATCTCACGGCAAGCGTTCATCAATTGGACTTGACACCTCTCGATTATTTTCTCTGAGGCTACGTCAAGTCCTTAGTCGACATTAACAAGGCAACTACTTTAGACGAAATAGAGACTAACATTTGAGACGTTCTTGCCGGAATAACTCCGTAGTTATTAGACCGAGTCGTCAAACATTGTACTGACCTCTTGAGGGACTGCCAGCGAATCAAAATAATGTCAAGAATGTAGCTGCAAAATAAAGCCAGAATAATCTGGTCACCCTTTACACACATTGCGTGGTTAAAAACTTGACTAGTTCTTTTAAGTGTATTCCTATGCGTGTACCCATCCGTAAAGTTGGATATGGAAGCCAGTTTTATGACTTCTTTTATCGCCCACTTCTCTTCTGAAGAGAAGTTGGTATTGGCGTTAAGATTCTGATTGCAGACAAATACAACAGTATGGCCTTGAACCCTAGCTGTATGGTGCCCTTGATCCGTAATGTCGGCTCCTAAACGTCCCTGAGGTAGGAATGAACCAAACAGGACATTCTTAAGCAAGCGTCTCTGGCCCGCGCAATTGGGTGATTTGATCGCGTTGGAGATTGATTTAAGCCACAGACCTTGACAGCCCTGAAAAGGGATATTCCAAAAGGAATTGCCAACATTTTCATGCCAAAGTCTTTAGATTTTTAAGTACAGCTTCTCCTCCATCTCAATATCAGAACTGATTGATTGCTCGAGCTAAATCCTTTTGATGTGTTTGCCGTATACGCGTAAGCGTTCCTCGTAAACATTCAAGTGATTCTAGCACGTTTCATGCTTATGTATCTACAAAAAAAAAAAAAACCTCATAACGAGTACTAATTCTATTGCATATTGATATTCCTAACCAACACAAAGAATGGTGTAGCGTGAAAGAAGATTAAAGCCTTTAATGAAGTTAATTTTAGGCAAGACCCAGGCACATCTCAAAGACAACATTAAACTGTAATCGGGTAACAACAACAAGACAAAAGAAAATCTACCTATACAAACTCAATTCGGGGACAAAAGCTCTGCAAACAGAATATCCATGAATTGAAAATGTGAACATATACATATACCAACCCCACATGGAAATGGGGTGACTATAAAGGCGTGAACCGAGTAAGGGAAGCACCAGCCATCTGTTATAATTTTACGGATACAACCAGGTCAACACTGATATATGCACATTATGCCGCATAACACACCACACAATTTTGAGATCCTTCCGTACAAAAGAACAAAGTCAACGAGCTCATTGCTTTGTGTTTGTTTCTTTGAAATCACGTTCCGAGCGGGACTCTTTCTTTCATGTGACACATCCGGATGTTAACCGAAGGCAAACCTTGCGTTGGCCCCCGAAAATTGGCCTAGCATAGTACAAAAGATAAATATTTGTTGAAAGCATAACAGATAAACAAAACCTACCGACCGACCAACCAAACTGGACAAACCGAAGGTTACGCCCAACAAGGCTGTTGTAACAACAGTAACAACGTCCTTGACGTCGATTTAAGTGGAATACTTCCCTTCATATACAAATAGGAATATGTAGGTAGTTCCATACTCACAAAATGAAAAATGCGGCGGCACTCAAGGCCAAGTGTTATGCCTCCCAAAAACGGCCAACAACAACAGCAAACAAGTAAAAAAAAAAATGTAATAAGCCATGGAATATTCATGATTTGAATGATGGCAGTTAATATAGGTTGGAACAAGGATTCAGTGGATAAACTTTGCAGTGAGGGTTCTGCTGCATTAGCTACATTACACTGCGATGTTGCATAATTTGAATTCATTTCTCTTCTTCTGTAAAAAAGTTTATTATTTTTAGCTAGGTTTTTGGGGCTTGCTTCGCAGTTGGATTGGATATGTACTGACATAATTGACAGATACTTAAGCTGGTTGTTTGCAAATTTTTCAGCAAAAGTTTTTAATTAGCTTTGTGACAAGAATTATAAAACACACAAGGACAATGGTATGAGAGTCGAAGTGAATGGAATGGCATGGAACCCACAATCTACACAGTCCAAGACGTCTTGGGTAATCCAGTATCAAAACGAAGAAAGACAAACTTTAGAGCAAGCAAATAGAATAGAGGGAGTAATTAATAGTTATCTATTTAAATAATAAAGTTGTTAGGACAAATTATTGCGAAGAACGTCAAGCATTCAGCATGTTTTGTTCGAAAAATATGAGCTGCACGTACAAGAAACTTTTAGGAGAATCGCAAAATTTGGGCAGGAGCACAGTTCCTAGTATTCTAGTTAAATGTCTGAGCATACCTAAGGAATTTTAGGTGACACAGATGTGGAGGTACCAGCATACCCACAAGGCATAAGCTAATGAGGATTGACAGACCATCCAAAAGAGATAACTTTCAAAGAGTGTCGTCGATTGTTTTTTTCTAGATAAAGTAGCCCGACTTTGTCTGGTCATAACGCATGTCTCCAGATGAATTCAGTATTCGTTCGACCGGTGGCCTTATTTTTCACGTTCATCCGTAAGGAACTGGTTGGGGCTACTACAAAAGGTAGGGCGGGATAAGTTTGTTAACATTTTCTTTTCCTTCGGTGTAGATATCTTATATCCAGCTGAGGGTCATCGCATTGGTTTTGAATACCTCGTTCCATTAAGCCTCAACCTAATTACAGCAGTCCTGACATCCAGAGCTTTGATGGCTGACAGAGATCGTCTTCTCACCAACATTACTCTTGCGTATAATTTCAGTAGCCTGTATGATGGCTGTGACCTAGACCTGAAAGACGCTGCAGTCGTTGTTTATTCTCAAGGAGAGATTTATTTCTAGGGCTTCACAGTAATTTAAAATTTTCTGCTGGATCTCTTTTGACATTTGGGGATGCCAACCAATGTCTCTTGAACTCGACAAAAGTGTAAGAACATACAATTTTAATGGCGCTCATATATCAAAATGAATCCGCGGAAGTATTCAGACAGTCTGAACACGAAAACGTCAAAAAAAAGTCTAATCGCGCTGTCATTTTTGACGTTTATATTCGCTTTCTTGGCATTCAAACTTATTTCGATATTTGTCCATTTGCGAAACGTGAAGCATTAGATCCGTTCGCGTACCCTCCTAAAACAGCGAATTTTTACGAAAATTTACAAATTTTCACGAAAAGCGAACAGCTACGGACAATTTTTGTAGTTTTCGCAGAAGAGAGAGCTCACGAGAGATTAAGAAATTTCCCTATGCTACGAATTTTAGTGCAAGAAATTTCTTTGGACTGGTTTGTGAAAACTGTCAAACCAGTGTATTTTCAACTTTTTTTTGTTCAACCCGTTCGTTTTTCGTTATTTTGGCTCTCTCTGAGAAAAGTTTACTCCCACTCTTCGAAATTTCATAATCTACACATTTTAGTGCAAAATGTACGCGAACGGACCTATTATTTATTTTTCCTTCCAGTCTCCCTAGTAAGCTCTTTATTCCGCATGTCGTGGATGACTTTCTTGATAAAGCGTAATGTGCCACAAAGTTTATGCATTTAATACTACTGATCTTCTGAAAGAATAGAAGAAAGATCTGTTCAGAAATCATTGAGGATCTGTCTGATAAGAGCTTTTTTTTATATTTCCAGACGTCTACATTGTGTTTGGCAAATAAGTAGAGTTCTATTGAAATAGGTGGAGAAGATAAAGTCTTATTGACGAATAATGGAAGAGCTGGAATGGGGTTTAATTCAAGCTCCTAAGAGACTTTGGCAACGTAGTACACATGTTTCCCAACTAGATTTCAAAACTTGCCTTGGATGCCACACTATCATGTAAGTTTAGCGACACATTGTTGGATCAAATCCCGCTCTTTACTTGTTCTCGTGTGAACATTGTACATGGCCCCCTAACTCTAGCATCTGACAACTATAGTTTAATGCATGGCATACATTTTTACACAATTAAAATCAGAAGGGCCTAACCTTAGATTTCTAAAATCTTTGTCAGATATTCTTTGAATGGGTTGCCTGGGATCTAAACTAACCACTAAAAATCCATTTACAGCTCAGCGAACTGCGAATACGAATGAAAATTACGAAATTTTGACATTTCATTTTGACAATTTTTTTTTTATCAAGGCTCATCATCTGCAACTTTCACTTGTCATTTACCAAGGAAAAGAATAATTGTGGGGTTAAACTTTCGCGAATGTGGATCGCGTTCTCAATTTGTTTATTGTGAATAAAATTGTAAAAAGCAAAATCAGCGAATTGTTAAATTCTTTGTGAATAGACTTTAACACCGTTCATACGACAAATCAAAGCCATCCGTTATTTGACGTTTCAGTAAAGGACAGAAGAACGTTCTCTTTGACAGAAATGTTAGAAGTAATTTATTTGTTTATCATTTTTGGCGTCTTAATCTGTTGCATTTTGCGAGGTGTCACGTAGCTAACATTACGTTACAAATTGGATTGGTTTTTTAAAACAGATTTAAAATAAATTTAAATAAAATGAACTAAGAAAAGATTTAATTTAATTTCATTACTCGAAGCGCTTACAAGTAGTGATTGGGTCTCAGAATATTTAAATCAAAATTAACGTAATTTTTCAAGTTTTTATTTACTACTTCAAGATTAAATCCTTTTCAATAAATTCCATTTATGAATTGTATTGATTAAGGAATGTACGAACCTTCTCGATGACACCAAGTGAATCTGCCTTAATCACAATGTCGGGTTGTCCTGTGATTGTAACCGATGGTATCTGTCACACCTTGAAAGTTGACAAATTAAATGTCAGTTCAGTTGGTGACCAGCGAGCAGTAATATAATCAAAAAGATAATGACATAATAACTGTTATTTGTCAAACTCGTGTCATAGTAGGAGTAAATCTAATTACTTGGACATTATAATGGCGTCTGCGATCTAAGGTCAACCCAATAACTGAAGTTTAATGTCGATTTGTGCCATAATGACATAATCCATACACGACTGACATATTCGTCAGAATTTCAGAAAGTGAAATAATGTCAGAATTGGTAAATGAAGAAAAACGAAAAGTAAAAAAAATAGTAAAACGCTGACTAAACTATGACAATTTGTCAGAAATAAAGGTACGTTTTCATTTTTCAACGTAGTTTGTCAGAATATGGAAAGAAAAAACATATGACTGTTAGTGCGATATTGAGATTTACTGACATTTTTGGACGTGTCACTCGTGTAAATCGAGCAACAATACAAAGATTACAGACTCTAAAAAGTAATGCGCATAAGGATCACTAAAGAGAATGTAGAGCTACAAAAACTTTCTAGCTAACTATACATACAAATTATATACATATGTATGTCCATTTCACCCGTCTAAATGTGACCGTGATCATTAGTCTACCCCTTAATCTATTAAATCACTCACCTGAGGTGTTCGAGTGTCTTCGTTCGTGTAATTACACTGACAGCCTTCCTCACAGCACAGTCGTACCAGTTCGTGTTCTCCGCATGTGCACGGTTCTTCGTCCTCCTCATCGTAGGCACAATCCTCACGAATCAAAATAATGTAGTCGGCCTCGAAGAATTCATTACGCGTCTCATCGAACACGACACGATTCTTGCGTGTGAGCGGAGGTCGATTTGGTTTTTTAAGCAAACCACGCAACTGACCGTTTATCTCACGCATTTCGGTATCGTTATCGAAATCACCCGTCGTCGACCGATCTAAGTTTGACGTCGTCGTCGTTATAAATTCGTGTGACCGACGACCCGGATTATGTAAATTGTAAATAGAATTATTGTTTGTCGTTAAGTCAACGTTCGACTTGTCGATCTTTTTTAAATGACACTTTTGACAGTTGCACTGAGACACGTTTTCGTTGTTGTCACATTCATTATCACAGGCGACGAGAGGTAAAGGCGAATCCGTGTACCCGTCGTAGTCGTCCTCCTCTTCGTCGTCGTCGTCGTCGTCAAGCAATTCGTCGTAACACTCAAATGTCACTACTTCGTCACAATATTTATTGTTTTTATTACAACAAAAGTGTAAGTCACTAATTTGTCGAACATCGAATTCGGATATCGATGGCACCGGTCGACTTATGTAGAAAATATCCTTTTTCTTTATTGAATTAGGATTGAGAGCACTTTTGCAGGATAATGGATTACTATTTACAAATGAAGCACTAACGTGAGATTCCTTAAAAACTGTATTTTCTTTAAAATTATTATTGTTGTTGTAGTTGTTGTTAGGATGACAGAAACTATCACTTTTTGGTATCGAATCTAAATTGGTATTATTATTACTAATGCTAAGGTAGTTATTATTTTTTGTAATTGGTGTTTGTGTAGCGCTTTCTTCGCTTCTAATTAGATCATTATCCTCAATAGTAGTAGTAGTAGTAGTTGTGGTGGTGGTGTTGGTGTTGGTCGTAGAGCTTTTATCCTCCTCCTCTCGTTCTGCTGCTGACAGTGAAAGCTTGATGCTGCTACAATTGCACGATGGTGATGAGTTCTTGACGTCTTTATTTGATGGCAATGTTATTGGTTGGGGCCTTAATGACCTCGTTAATTCTGACAATCGATATTCGGACACATTACCGTTGATGGTGGTGCTTTCATCAGCAATCAATGGCTGCTGAGTACTGAGAACTTTCTGTCGCACAACTGTCAGATCTTTAAAGTTCTCCTCTAAGCGTTTTAAGCGTTGACTCGCTCTGAATGCATCATCCTCGACAAGATGGCTGGTGTTTTTGTCACTGACAGTTGATGGGACTTTTGTTTCACTGGTGATACTACTACCGTTGCACTGTCGTTCATTGTCATTGTTACCATTGTTGCTGTTCGTGTTGTTGTTGTTGTTGTTGTCATCACTTTTTTGAACATCACTAACCTTTAACAATGAATGGGAAGCTTTTTGTGGGGTTGTATATGAGTCTAAAGCATGATGCGTTGTCGGAGATGTGGTTATTATTTCGACGTGGTTTGGAAGAACGAGCGACGTATGGCGATGTAGCGCGTCGTGGCTAGCTTTTTCTTTTTTATCGTTTTCTTCGTCGTCGTCGTCGTCCTGCGGCTCCTTCTCCTTCGCCTTCTCCGACTCCTCGCAAACGTTAAAGCTTTTGCAAAAATTACTTCTCAAATTTACTGCTCCTGCTACTCCTGCTGCTTCTGCTGGTGATATTGATGATGATGATGTTGCTGATGATGATGATGATGATGACGACGACGGTGATGATGGCGATGATGGTGTTGGTATTGGTATTGGTGTTGGAAGAAAATAGAGATTTTCGTTTAAATTATTGACTACTTCGTTGTTAATAAACAAAAGAACACTGCTGAGATTGCAAGCACTTAATATAAAATAATTAAACTTATGCACATCACTCGAGGGAGGTATACCAGAAGTTACTTGATTAGCCCCCGCCGCCGACGACGACAGCCACTGGGAGTGCGAGCTCTGATTGGCGATGAGAAAAATCCTTTTCGGATCACTAAAATGGCCCAAACTCTCGCTGAGAAGACCTTGCAGAGAATCTACACCGATAGCGGGATCCGGATTTAAATTATAACAAAAGATATCACCGAACGGACTGAAATAAAGTTCACTTAACACGAAATCACACGAATTGGCCGAGAGTGGACCTTTAGCCAGGGAGTTTTCAGGCCTTTTTGGAGGAGATGATTTTTCTTCAGCTGTTAGACATTTTGCAAAATCCTGCACTGATGGTGGACTACTAACCGACGACGTCGATGCCCAACTGGTAGTGGTGGTAGTGCTGGTGGTGTTGGTGCTGGTGGTGTTGGTGATGGTGGTGGAGGCAATAGATGTGTTGGTGGGCAATGTACTGTTGGCCTGGCCCAAGTGTTTACCAATGTGAATGTGCTTGTCTGCTACTGCTGCTGTTGTTAGGGTTTCTGCTTCTGTTTCTGATTCTGATTGTGGCTCTTGGATCGATGATGCTGCTGCTGATACTTTTGTGAGTTGTTCTGTGCGACGACAGCGCCTATGAACGCATTCCAACGGACGTGGCTGGGGCAGAACTGCGCATGTTACCCTACCGCTCAGTGTCGATACACATTTGAAATTCGAATCCACTGTTGTCAATGTGCCACCACCGCCATCATGGTGAGTGTCCCCAAGTGCGGATGCGCACTGAACCGATTCGACAGCACAACAAATACCTTTGCAAGTACTGTTGATACTGGCACCGTCACCGTCACCATCACCACCACCACCACCATGTTTTCTTCCATCATCGGCGCGGGTAGGTGGTGGCAATGGATTGTAAACAGTACCTTTTGTGGCGGTTCCAATTCTCCACTCGGAGTAGTCGTTTGAAATTTTTTGTTCACCATGAGTGTGGTGACAATGGTGGCTACACATACGAGTATTGTTATCATTTCGCTTCTTCCTAATGCGATTCGCATTGTCTATGTCCTCCCTTGGAGTTATTGTGGGTGGAAATAGTAGTCGTGTTGGTGGTGGTGGCCGAGGTGGAGGCGGCGGAGGTGGTGGAATTGGAGTTGGAGAGAGGTAACGTAGTTTTTCACTGTCACATTGGTTTAGTTGCGGAATGTTAATTTGGTTCAACTGGAGTGAAGAAGACATTGTTTTTTTGGTTTATTTTGTTGTTACAAATGTCGTTATAATTGTCTACATTGTTGTTGTTTTTTTTTTGTTTTTTTTTGTCGACTCCTCTTTTCCTTTGTTTAAGTAAAGGTATATACCACTGCAATGGAAAATAAAAATACAGAGAATAGTGAAACACTTCATTATGTTTAATTAACGATGGAAAAGAGAGATGAGCATGTCCGGTCCTAACCGGAAGTTTGAAGTTGATGTGCTTTTTAACAGATGGCGCCTCGTGGGAAAGTTTATTTTGTATGTAGTTGTTATTTTATTAAAAGCACGTGGCTGTCACCATCTTTGCTAAAGTATTGATGTCAAATCATACATACATATGTATTTGAAATAAGCTAGTACTTTTGTAAGGCGTTGCGATATGCGTGTTTGTTACAAAGGAACTACACAATGTGCCCACCAAAGCTACAATTTAATTGAAAAAGAAATGACATGAAGAAGAAATGAGAATAACACCACTGCCATTGTCAAATATTATACATATCAGGCTTTACTGTAAAAAGCCGCACAAGAAGTGGGGAAATCACTGATCTCGGTGGCCAATTTACTAGCCCATTTTGCGATATAGCGTAGTCGTTGAAGCAAGACCTCAAAAATCAAGGCAGGTAGAAATCTATCATTTTCGTAGAAATAATGACTGACCATAGTCCTATAACGTTAGCCTTTGACAATAACGTCAACTTTCTTTTGAAAAAAAAAAAAAAAAAAAAAAAAACGCCACAAGCGGGAAGTCTCATGAGAGTTTCCTTGATTTGCCCGAAATCAGAAACTACAACTTTATTTATACGAACGCCTGTTTAAAGCAAGAATGAACATCGTACTAACCATGATTTTTCGATTATCTTGAATCTGCTGTCACGTTTTAAAAAAAAAAACTAAATTGTTCCAAGGATTTTGAAGCTCAAACTGTTAGGGTGATTGTTAGGGATGTGTACTCTCCTTACAAACCTCAACACTCCTAACGCTTGCGCTCCACACAACATTTCCGAACACGAAGTCGAGAAAGTTGAGAGCCTTCTATAGCTAGGCATCTCAGTCTGGGTATTTGAAGCAGAATTGGAAAAGTGAAAGTTGCTATCTTAACTTTTAAAAAGTTACATATGTTGTCAGCTTAAGAACTAAGCTGTTAATATCCTCTCCTCTCCAATGTTAGATCGGTAATACCTGGTACAGTACTTGGAAGATGAAAGCCAAGAAAACTTCCAGAGTTCGGAAATAAATGCCTGGAATGATTTTGAAGATCAACAAACTCAAACAACAGACCAAGACCCTATAAGGCACGAAAACAACTCTATTCTCAATCCGTCCGTCCAGGCGGAATAGCACTCGGGGCATACTTTGCGGTGAACAGTTAAAGGGGAATCGAGCTCTTAAGGAATAAGTTGGAGGCAGCTTCAATGCGTTGTAGAACTAAGAAAACGCGCTATTGTTGAAGCTCTAAGCCCCTATGGGTTATAGAAGCTCAAAAGCGAGCTCCTGACGCAAGCCATGTTCTTAATCCCGCTAGAGCTTGTACGCGTGTACCTTTTCGTTGAATTTTCCAAATAGTGAACAGAAGAAAGCCAAACTAAATTTAAAATTCTAGATCTAACCACTTTTACTCACAATGGGTACAGTTTCTTTTGGACGAGAATCACATTGACGTGTTGTTGGCATTGCATCATGAAGAGTGTTAATGGAACTAATGGGTCGATACGTCACTCCGAACTTGTCCACATTGGGTTACAAGTAAACGAAAAAAATCTACTTGAAGAGGAATTCGAATCTAAGAACTGGGTTTGAAGTAGAAGTAATATTTGGATAAATTTAGAACTCTAGCTGATCTATGCACTTTTTTTAACCACAACCGGATGTTCCAATAAGAGAGATCTGTAACTTACGTGTAGTATTTCGAAAACTTCAATTGAATGCGAATGAGAAAGATTAAACTTCGTTTTCTTTATTTTTTCTTAATCAAGCACTTTCACTTCGTTGTGATCGATAAATACGAAAATACTGCAAGTTTAGTTAAGCTAACACTGCCATGAACTATAATTCTGAAATCATTTATCAGATTTTATTACAATTATTGCAAAACTCTAATAAACCCACAGACAGTGTGCTAATCCGTGGTTCATGATCAAGAGTCACGAAATTGGTTGTAGCAAAATTCCATCACTCAATAAAAAATAGTTGATTAGAACGTAATACATACATATTATAAAAAAGCTTATCGTTGTATCTGAGTTCCGATTCATCTGTTATGCGTTTTATAGGGTTCTACTCCTTGGCTTTGGAAAACCTAAAATGGTTGAGTGAGGAAAGCTTACATTTCTATCTCTCACTGTATGATTACTAAGTTGATTACCTAAGCATTTGAATGCATGCGATCAATGATTCTTATCTTCATTGAACTGACCTGAGAACCCCAAGAAGCCCCTAATGATTGGGAAACTGGCGTGGTTGCTTCTCTCTTGAGAAAGAAATTAAAGACAGAAAGGCGAGTTTCATTGGAAAAGTATTCGTAAAGGTGCCATAAACACGTTTCAAAGCCGCAGTTGAGTTGAGTAGGAACAACAAGCAATGTGGTTTTCGTCCCGATCAGCTATGTATATACTCTAAGAATGGTGCTTCAAAAGGCAGATTGTTATGCTAAACCAGTCCTCAATAGTTTTGTACAATTCATCATACAATTGGTTCTTGCGAGCCAGGCTTTGGAGTAGTCTGCAGCGATATCGGACAACAGTGCGTTTTGTCACCTTCTCTTTTCAGTGTATGAACCGAATATTATTACAGCGCGAAGTGGCAGGTTTAAGCATCAGTCGTCTGGTTTTCGCTGATGATTTCGCTGTCCCTAGCTAAGCTGAACGTGAAAAAATCGCATGTGATGGTCTGTCCAATAATGTCTGTGCAGTGCACGGTACATGTTAGTGGAGTTTCATAGAGACAGCTGCGGAAGTTAAAGTATATCGGGGTCAGACTGTATCAATGAAAGAGCTTAATTAGACAGGCAGAACTTACTGTTAAACCTTAGTTAATTACGAGCATCTCTCTTTAAATCTTCGTTTGTTCCTCTCTCTCAATCACCCACAAGGTACAAGCAGCCAAAATAAGATTCCTCCATGAACTTGGTGGAATAATGCGTAGGAATAAAGTAAGACAGGTCTATGTTTGTATAGCTTGGTCACGTTGTGCTGTGATACCATGCCACCAGGTAATCATAATACTGGTAGGCCTATAAATTTAAGCTTGGATCAAATTTTCTATCAATCCTGGTCTCATTTCAAAAATTGTCTGATTGTTTTGAATCACATGTGGAAGATCGAGAGAGAGAGAGAGACGTACGAAATAGATGCAACATGTCCAGCTTAAAAGGTCGTTAGAACTATAAGAAGTTGATACAAACACTACTAGATCTCATAAAATCTTTTAAGCTGAATATTAGACGGTTGATACATAATTATTATTTGGTTTGATCGAATTTCGTTTAGGATATTGAATTTTTTCCCGACTAATATTTCAGACTGTGGCGGAATAACTTAAACCTGGATGAGTGGTTGTTTTTGCTTTAGCTCAGTAAAGTCGTATAAGGCGATTGTCTTACGAGTCAAATCGACATCTACCAGAATTAAGGCAAATGGTTCAAATAATTCAAAGTCATTGTTCGTTCATTTACTCACTAATTCTAGGCTTCAATAGAGCAAAAATTGTAGGTAGTCGAGTCCGAAGTGAGTAGAGCGAAGAAGCGATCCATCGTACCTACCTACATGCACGTCTTTCTGGCTTCTGTACCAATCCCCAAGTTGGACGGCGAAAAATTTGTGGCAATGCAAATCGTCTTCTCATAGATGGCACCATGTTTGAGCACAATGCCTGTCATAAAATTAGATGAGTATCAACTGACGGGAAATCAAAGAGCTTATAGGTAGCGATTGCTCTACTTAACACCCAGTGAAAGGCTTTGACGTTTGGTTGGATGAGGATCAACTCAAGAGATAGAAGTAGCATATTGCGGTTCTGCTCCGAGTATTCGTCAGCAATACCTATATGCACCCATCTCTGACTGTAAGAAAGAATTCCCGAATTCGCACCACAATCCCCACTAAGGAAGAGATTATTACCGCGATCAAAACAATGAAAACCAATTAGACGGTAGGACTTGACGGCATACCGAAGCATAGCTGAGTCACATTTCTAGAAATCGCACACTATGGCGCATAGGCGTTATAAAGGCTCTAGGACCTGCAAGGAGAAACAGGACACAAGTAAGTAATAAGCAATTTTTGGCCTTAATAATTAAAGTGCCGTTACTCTCACTTTTAGTTAAAAATGTGGTAGCGTTATCCTAAGTTTTTAGAAGTTAGAAATTTGATTTTGAACAAACCGGCTTTTAACCAAATTGTCCTTAAGTCAAGTTATAACAATCTTTGAGTAAAGTGTTGCTACGAAATGCCATGTCTCTAAAACTTGGGTTAAACTTCAAAATTTAAACAGAATCACTGTTTCTTTTTTAAACAACTTTGTTCAAAATTGTAATACGCAATCTTATAGCACTTCACCAAACAAGCCCAAATTTGAAATTTAAGCACAATTGTAGGAATAGTATTTTAGTTGAATTGGCTCTGAGTAAAGTACCGCGAATACATAACCTAAAACAAACAAAAAACCGTTTCTAGAAATTACTCTGCCTAGTGACAGACATGCAGAATCGCCAAACTCACTTTTTCGACTTCTCTATAAAAATAATGTCAGAATTAATCAAAAACTGGATATCGAAAATGTTTTCGAATCCAAAACTTGACTCCTACTAAGTACCTACGTATCGCATTCTGTACTAAAAAATTGGGCAAGTGCGAGGAAGGCCTCGTGCAATAGTGTTCCGGACATTTTATATTGTCATTAAATAGAAGGCAATTTATTCATATCCTGCATAGGTACACCTAATACTGGTTTTGATACGAATAATGTAATGTCTTGTACGTAGGTATGTCCTAGTAATGCTGAGCTGAGATTCCAGTCCATTTTAACTCACACTTTCCATATAAAACATGGCGTACCAAGCTTTTGGATAAAAATGCATGTAACGGTACTTTGCTTGTTAAATGGTTTAAGTAAAGCAAAACACTGGCAATACGTGACATGCGAAGCAATACAGCATTTAGAGTTTTAAAAATTTAAGAAAAAAATATTTTTGAAAAAAAAAAAAAACAAAATTAAAAAAAATTTTAGTTTTTTAAACTTATTTAGTTTTCAAAAGCAGCATAGAGCTAACATATACGATCCATTCGTGCAAATGACTTAGTTTTTGAAAAATCGAAATCGAATGCAGTAGCAGCAAGAGAAGAGCTTATAGGGAAGTCCATGCGCTCTTCTAAAATCTGTAACTCGGGAACTACTTAGCGGATTAAGATGAAAGTTAAAACTTGAGCAAACCATAGTATCAAAATGATCTGCTGTAAAAATTATTTGGATAACATGAAAACTGGGGGAGATACAGTGGGGTAACTAGATGCCCCATTTTTTTAATTTTTCTCAGAAAATATATAAAATACAGGAATTTTCGTATTGTTTTTACAATCTACAGTAAATTCTACGTATCTCCAATTTTTTTCATATTTTTACCATTTATGGTCTGGCCGCTAGGGGGGGGGGGCAACATTTTTCAAATGTTTGGCGAGCTTTTTTGTTCAACAAATTTTGCCAGAATGTATTTCTTACATATATGGAGGCCTTGCAAAATTCTCTTTAATTTGATATGCCACATGATGGGGAACAAAATATTTTTTTTTTGCCCTTCATACAAGGTGCCCAAAAAAGGGCTCCCAAAATGAAACTCATTGCCGCCATCTTGTGCAAGCTTCCACATAATGTATACATAGCGAAAGTTTCAGCTCTCTATGTCTATCGGTTCAAAAGTTACAGGGCTGTGACAGACTGACGGACAGACGGACAGACGGACAGACGGACAGACAGACACCGTATCAAACCCATAAGTGTTCCGTCTTACCTTTTAAGGTCCGGAACACTAAAAACAGTTAAAAGGCTAAGTATTAAGGCATTAATCCTTTTTGCCTAAAATTTAATTTTTAAACTTAACAAATATGAACAAATTTTACTCACTCAGAAGGCAATTGTGTGTGTGTAACTTTTCAGTCATAAATTTTGGATTTAGAACAAGAAAAAAAGGATATTCGTTTACGTATATTTAAACTACTTCTACTCCTGGGTAAAGACAAATATCAACATTATTTTCAGTGATGTTTCTCTTAATTAATTTTGAGATAAGATCGTTAGCAATTAAATACCCCCACACTTATTAAGATTATTTAACACTTACACTTTAAGCTGTTGCCTGAGTATAAACAAATATAATATCCTCAGTTCACATTTATGTTTTCCTTTTTGTCAAAATGCAGATATTTTTTTTTTTTTTAATTTAAAACTAAAATTCCTTTACTTTGCTACAAACACTCAACAACAGTATTCACTGCATTTTCTTATAAGACACAGTTCGAGGAAAACACACCCTCTATGCCAGTACAAAATGTTGTTATCCTTACAAACAGGTGTTTTCGATTTACAAGTTCCACTATAGCCGCACGATATCCTTACTACACTGTTTGTGTGTGGTAAAACGTGAGCGCCGAGGGTGAGTACAACAACCAGCAGGGAAGGTTGCATGCGTAATCAAATATCTCGAACTAACAAAGGTTTTCTTATTTTTTTATTTTTAAGAATTCAAGTCACGGTTGACCTACGCGCACGACGTCACACGTTTATATAGATACCGATGAATGGCCGCTTTTGTCGTCCGTCCTCGAAGGGATTCGGAAGTAAACTAAAAACAAACGCGAAGGGGAACAGTTTTTGCGCCATTCAAACCGTCCGTCGTCGTCGTCCGTTTCAACGGCCCCGAGTGTTTTTGAGAAAATACAACCCGTATACTCGTATTAGGTGCATTTATTTTCAAATTATTTACCTAATACGATTTTGTTTTCCTGGTGCTGTGGGTATAATCACCTTCTAGTTGGTCGCGACTGCGCCGACGAAGAATATATCCAAGACCAAGCAACACAAAACTGGGGAGTTCTGTGGCGAGTAGGTTTACCTACTCCGATTGCGAAGTGGAGTTGCGTCAGAGTTATAGAAAGACAAGACATCTACTTGGTGGAGGTGGATTTATATCTCTCACAGATACTCACGATCGTAACTATGAGAAGTGATTATGTTGGTCGGCGACGACAAAGACGTGGGAAAATTGTGAGCGCATCTATTTAGCACACAATGGGGAGACATTTGGATGAATGAACTCTTGAATAAGATACCTTAAGAGCCCTAATGAAAAACTATGAAACTATCGCCAATTAATGATTGCAGCTAATTACCGTCACGGAAATCCTAAAAATAGAAAATAATGTGTTGGGAGCAGTTTTTTTTGTGGGCGCCTTAGAAATGGTTTCAAAAGAAATGTGAAATTTTATAGGGGTATCATTGTAAGGATCGTTGACGAACAAGCAAGCCCTTTTTCTTTTTGGGTAGTCCTAGATCTTATGTCATTCGTGAAGTAACGCCAAATCAGCAGCCTATCAACTCATTTTGTTCAGTAAAATCATTTGGCGATGGTGTGCAAATGGTCCTTATATTATACAAAATGTTAACTGACTTAAAGCCTCAACAAGAGGCGAGTCTATTTCAGGCTTTCTCTCTACATACAGGCAGCTTATTAAAACCAAAAAGCACTCCTAAAAGCAGAAACGATGACGATTTGGAAATTTACAAACCATCACCTTATCTAAACAACAAAG
Organism: Chalcosyrphus nemorum; assembly: GCA_949716465.1. Classification (NCBI taxonomy): domain Eukaryota; kingdom Metazoa; phylum Arthropoda; class Insecta; order Diptera; family Syrphidae; genus Chalcosyrphus; species Chalcosyrphus nemorum. The sequence goes on from OX454332.1 coordinate 38,227,437, forward strand.
ACTATTAGTAATATTCCTTAAAAATAGAGGAAGTTCAGCGTGGTGTGAGACATAACAAACAAACTTTCCTCAAGGACCGACAAAGCAGCAAATAGTTATGACAGTAGGCTCGAAAAACACTTTATAGATTCGGTATTCCGAGTCTATTTCGGGCTGCACACTTTGGCTTGTCCTAGACCCATCAGTGTAAATTTCTATTGCTGAGTTACTTCTTCACTCATGTCTACTGTAAGTGTTTTTGGAGTCCAGGGATCGGGTTAAGTAGTCCGTGACTTCTACTCTATTTAGGATTGTAGCATGCCCTGTATCTCTCTCAATTGAAACCCTGATTTCCTAGCCATTTATTTCCCATAAATATCCACAAGAGGTATGCCGATGGTGTTGTGCGGAGAGTGCCAACACATCCCGATCTTTGGATGTCATTCATGAAGGAGAATTAGCTGACTTTCTCCAGTACTGTCCACTGGACTAGAATTCGAACGAACCACCATTAATTTCGAACAACTAGTGTAATGACTGCCTTTTTGATACGTTCCTGTACATTTATTTTCCAGCTCAGTTTCCTATCGAGAATGAGGTAAAAATATCTAGAAAGTGCAGAGAAATTGAGCTAAATTCTCCTCATCTTTGCCCAAGAGATATCAGCGATTCTCCATCCTAGTCAGACTGACGTTGAGGCCGCAGCTATCTCTCCACTTAAACAAATCGGTCAGTGATGTTTCCATGAGATCACATAGCGTTGTAGGGTACTTTCTACTAAGTGATATGTCTATAACTTTGTATCCTTCCAATCCTAGTAGGATATCTTTAAAGGGAACGAAGCTAAACTATTGGGTTTTAAGTCTTTTGATAGAGATTGAGAGGTATAATAAAATATCGGCATAATAAAACTTAATTTGTAGATATTTATTGACAATATTGTCAGATCTGTCAGCCGTGTGACCTTACATTTTGTCTGACAATATTTGCAAAAAAAATATATTGCCAGACCACCATCTGAGAATAAAATTCTTCTGTATCTGACAATCGTCTAAGCACAACAATTTTATATTGCCTTTCCAGACTATTGCCAGACGTTAAGGACATTCGCAGACGTATTTGTTATTGGCAGGTGTGCTTTGCGTTGGACGTCTGACAAATTTTGCATTGTCTTATATTTTAACGAGGACAACGAAGTTTCGGTGCTATTTTAAGATGAGTGAATTAAATTGTGAACATTATGTAGAACGAACGATCGAATTTTTCGCCCTTCCGTAGTCTTCGACGATATCTAAAAACCTGCAAACAAAGTCGTGCGGCAGAAATTCGCGGATATCGTTTCAACGACTGTAAGGGCAATAGTTGAATTTGAATCTTGAAAAATATTGCAAGCAAAAAATCATCATCTAAAAGTATTTCCAACCAATAATGCTTTTGAAATGCTAATAAAGTGCTGCAGTCCACAAAGATAGTGTATTTTTTATTCTATTTTTTGTGGAGAGCGAAGAGGACATCGTGCAATATTGTAAAATTTCTGTAAAACGTTTTTCTTCAAAAAATAAATAACGGTTAACCCTAGAGCATCATCACCCCATCGAAGTAAAAAAGCTTCCCATTTGACATTAAAGACCGCCATCTTTATATGTGTATGAAGCTTATTACTTTTTCGTTTATTTTAAAAGTCAACCATGGTGATTTTGTTGTTTTCTTTATATGAGCAACACTTCTACAGAAAATATTTATTCCATCCTAAAGTTTAAAACTAACTTTCGATTCAACACGCTACGTTTTTTTCCAGTGCAGAAAAATAAGCTCAAACTTGCAAAAACAACTTGTTGACTAACGATGCTTTCATGAGAACTTTTCCAAAGGTTGAAAGCTTGTCAAAGTTGACATCACTCCATCGCCAGAATCTCGGTCTCTTTCCAACCTTTAACAGATACTTCATCAACAACGTGTATCTCAACATTAGATAAGTCCGCAAGACAATCACCAAACACACCGCCTCGTAACGTACACAACCAGTATATGTATACTTTTTGCTACTAGCACGTCTCAGAACTCACGTGGAAACGTGCGTGACCATTCTGCAACCCTCATCGTTCGTCTCACTTTCACTTGTGCTCCAGCACTCCATGCCGAATAACCACTCTAACTGTCGGGTATCTAGAAATTTTACAATTTCAGACGGCGAGCCCAGTGGAAGTACACTCTCAAACAGCCGAATAGAATCAGTATTCTTATGCGTTCCGTGCATATCGCGTTCGTAAATTGAATTCTCTCAACGCAGTGTTTTAGTGAACAAACAAAAAATACTACATCACAAGAAGATAACTATATTTATTTAAATAATAAAAATAAAGTATGTATCGGTTCTAAATTGAAAGTTTTGCAAATTGTCTATTTACTTTGGTTCTTGTTTGTGAGAATGTTTTTCTTTTTTGTTTAAATGATAATTCACGATCAGATAGAAGTGTACTGCAAGTTTGAACTATGAAATTGCAAATTGCAATAGTACTCAGTTGTTGTGATAGCTTCAGCGATTTTTTTTATTAATAATTGGCTTACTAACTTTTTGTATACACTGGTGGACAAATAAATGCGTGCAGAAGGGAAAATATGTGAAATTTATTTTATTCATCGTAAGAGGCATTTCTTTTAGGCAAAAAAGGACTCAAGATGTGATCGTGAATGTAGAAATATTGATAATTTTGTTGAGTGTTTTTAGATAAAAATTTCCTAGTAATTTATATAAACGAATAGTTCTTCTTTCTGGACGGAGACTTACAAAATTGATGTTTAAATTAATCTGCATTTGTTGATTTTTTTTTGTCAAAAATTTATGTTGACTGTGTCATATTTAAAAAAATCTGTTACCATATTTAAATTACTTGCTTATATTTGATAATTCCTACCAAAATCACGTGAAAAAAGACAGGTTTCTTAAGCTGGTATTTGTTAAAGTAACTTGCTTGTCAAAAACCGTTAATTCACTGACTTAAAATTACAGAAAAATGATATGTGAAACAAATTACATTAAAAAATTATGAATTTTTTTTATTGCTCTTTAAAGAACTGTTAAATTCTGTTTTCTCTCCGAAATACCTCTACTGAGGCTGTAGACCATGTAAAATATGGACCACGTTTTCTAACATTTAGAACGCTACTCGCCTTACCTTCCTGCTATTTTTTTCTATTCGCTAGATAAATTCTAATGTTTCAAAACTTTGACCCCAAAATTACGCCTACTTTACTTAAAAACGACTAATTTCATTGGTGAAAACGACAGTACATAATAATTTAAGAAAGAGAAGACTCCACGATCTTGGTGACTAATTCACTCGTCCACTTCGCGATATAATAAATAGTATCATTGAATCGAGTCAGTAAATGTCAGTATCTGATAAACGGTATTATATTCTTTAGAACAAGTCCATTCTTTCTGAAAGAAATATCATAATTTGGTCGGTATTGTTTTTGTACGAAATGTGTTGCTATGTTTTTATGTGGAAGATCATACCTACTAAAGGTTCGTTCATATTTAGCTTTTGCTTCATTTTTAGACCACTTTCTCTATATTCCCTATCCATCGATAAATTTCCCACAACTGGCATCTCTGCGTCCGGCTTCATTTTCATGAAAAATAGACCGTAAAGATCACCATAAACAGTCACTTTTGTGAATGGAATTGAGTGTATCTGTGATCACTCCAGAAACGCAAGTTTCACTTGTTCCAAACTTACTGAGCCTTGTCACTTTCTGATTTGAAGCTGCTTAAAAACCTGGTGCAAGGTCGAGATCTTTTTGAAAAACCTTCCATGTATACCTATACCTATGGACAAACTGTTGCGACCAACACTGAATTGATTATTTCGGAACTTCCGCCAAATCTATGGGTTTGGCCAGCGAACTCAGTTCATAGATCACTTAATAACTTTGCTACCAAAATCGGAAAAAAAATTCTAAATAATGCAAAAAGTTACCAAAATATTCTTAAGCTTAAAAACTTAATAAGACACACAAAAAGATACAGTTCACCGTACTTACATTCAGTTCATCGGCTCTCCTTCGTCTGCAATCTGCAATCTTTAATCATCAATTATCTTAATCTTTTTCTGGTTATATAAATAGGTCTGTACACGCACCGACTAAAACTACGAAAATCTTACACATTTTGCGAAAAATAGTGACTTCCTGTTCCTGTACGCCAAAGTTTTGTAGTTGTTCACAGAAGAGAGTAAGAAATTTCCAAATGCTGCGAATTTTAGTCCAAGTATTTTCTTTGGACAAAAATATGAGTTCTGTCAAAAGGTTGTGTTGTTGGCTGGCAAGATAATTTGAAAAAAAAGTAACATTTAAAAAGTGGGAAGCTTTTTTGTTCAAACCGTTCCCGTACTTTTTTTGGATATTTGTCTTTCTTCAAGTGAATTTTATCGCCACTCTTAGGAATTTGGTACGTTGCAGAAAGTACGGGAATATACCTAATATGGGTGCATTCCTGATTCCATTTCGGAAAACATTCAGACCCACATAAAGGAAAGAGTTTTCCTTGGATTACTTGTCAATGTCACATGGCAAATCAATTTTTCATTGTAAAAATAAAAACATAAAATATGGCGGTTTACCAACACGTTAGACATATTTAGACGTAATTTATAATTAAAATAAGCAACAAGATAGAGGCTTTCAGTATCATTCTATGCGATTATCACGAGCAATATTTCATAGATAACCATCGAATACAAAAACAAGGCATTCAAATGCGTTCTCGCTTTAAAGGCATTAAATAGTTGGAAAAATTACAAAAATAAAAGCGGGAATAACTACTATTTATTCGTGACAATTGCAATTATAATTAGGTACAGTTTTATCTCAGTCACACATTCATTCACTATTCGCAAATTAATCGATTTAAACTCCGTCTATTTTCGGAAGTTTAGAGATGTCTGTCTGCTATAGTTTATCTATGATTCTGACCTACTATCTTTTTAACCAAAGAAGAGGGGTAGACTAAGGTTACTGGGTTTTGTTTGTGGAATTTGAGCACGTTGCGAATTAAAAGCAACGTATCTTATATAGCGTAATTAATGCCACATCATCATCATATGTATAAAGTTCCCACCAAGCATGAATTTTATACCAAAATTTTATTTACGACCGGCACTCTACGTTTATTCAATTTTTTATTACAAGACAAAGTGAAAATAAAGTAATCAATAAATAGGTTATACGTATTTCAATATTTTAACGATGAAATTTAATGCCGCAAGATTCTGTATGCTGAAACTGCGTAATGTGTTTGTACAACGTGATTGCGGAGCAATAATTTCACGTGAGGATTACCTTCACGTCAAGTGGGAAATAAAGTAGCTTTTTCGTGTGAACTAATTACCGGTAATAAATACTATAAACTCGTTTTATAGTCGCAAAATGAGGAATGTCGATTCAAAATAAAGCGTCTCACATCTAAAGATTTCTTCTCATTGCATCTTTATAGATTTTTTCCAAAAATATCCACTACGATATTTGATATATGAATTTGGTTACAACCAATGTGTATATTTCCTAGTTTACCTATATGAATTTTTTAGTGAAATTAGTGCTCAATTTTCATAAGCACTAGAGGTCGAACAAATTCCCATGTAATGTTAGCAACCGGCATCTGTAGAAGCCGCAGGGGCCAAGAGGAAGAGGAAAACAACATCCACCACCTTGTCACATCCCCAGAGCTAAGTACCCTGAGAAAGAGACTGAACATACATATGTATACTTCGTAAATCTATATTGATTCATACCAAAATCTAATTGGTTTAGCTAATACAACAGCTCCCTTAAGTAACAACGGGACGTAACATGACGAATAACTTAAACATCAAACATCAGGTATCAATAAGTTCGCTTGAATCAGTCACGCTAATTCGATTGCACATTCTGTCTTCGTTGTTCTTCACTTCAAGGACATTGGATCTTCAACCCCTCCTGAGATAGATAAAAGTTTTCCGAGTAACTCTTCCCATTTATCAACATGTTGCATCACAATAGACATACTTTTGCTCTAAGAGTATCGTTACTCTTGGCAGAATAGCTACCATACTTAACATAGCCTAACCCAACTGTCAAGTTATTTCACTAGTCCACACACATTACTATGATCACCAGTTTTGGAACTACTTTTATACTTTTTATACATCTTCGCCAAAAGACAACATGAAACCTACTCAGTTAAGAATACCAAGTTGTCGTGGATACCGAAGGTACGGTCTTCTTCACCATCTCGAACCAGGGGCTGTGATTCGAAGATCCTATTGGCTGAAGCAATTTGCTCGATGTGACCAAGCCAACATAGACGACATATCTTGACTTTTTAGACTACATCCATATCCTGGTACACCTAATAAATTTGACAGTTGTGTGACAAAAAAGCTCAACTTTCTTGCTTATCGTCTAGCACTCGGGACCATAAAACAGAATTGGTAAGAGGATCCTTCTATAAAGCATTCATTTAGAGTTTAGAACCCAGTTGTTTTGGCAATCCAAAGTAGCAACAGTTTGCTAAGGTTATTCTTTGACGGATTACCACATTTGTTTAATGTGTACTTGCTTCCTCCTTATTAAAATTCAGCCATTCTGGCCGCCTGAATGAACGGATTCTACTAAACGGCGTGCTTCGTAATGAATTCGAATTTTGTTCTCTGGACAAAAAAATCTTCAAGGTGCTTCTAAGACATCTATTTACCAATGTCTCCAGCTTGCTTACAATATTTGAGGCCCACTGCACTATAAAGGTGCGTGTCCACTTAAAACCACTTTCGCTAGTAACTCTCGAGTAACTTTCCATATGAGAGTAAAATTTGTGTGATTTGCTGTCGCGACTAGCTACTCTCAGAATACGAACTGCTAGTTGATCTCGGAGAGTAAGATAACATTTGTCCACTTGCGAGTAACTTCTTAAAAGTTTGAAAGCTGAGAGTAGGAAACCAGTTTTCTCTTGAGATTTGCGTGAGAGCTACTCGCCCAAATTTGACTTTCAAGTGGACAAGCACCTTAAGATCTGATCGATTAGTTAACCAATGAGAGTACAAAATCTCATTATTTTTGATAAACCTCCATAGTGGCTTAAGTGAAAGACACCAAGTTTCCGTTGGACTGACTGAGACTCAAGTAAAATGAAGTAGTCGTACCTTTGCGTTCTCCAATCGACTTCCTTAGCTGATAGCTTACCATGTCAAAAATGTTCCATAACCTCTTATACAACATTGCATGTTTCTTTTTTTCCATCATATCCTTACCCATCCCACTTTGCTCCCTTAAATATGTCTTCTTCCTGTCTACCAAAAGATATAACACGAAAGTAGATTCGGCCCCCCCACCGTACCCATGTATAAACTTCTTATTCCGTATTAAATATCTATTCGTACGTGAAAGTAATTAAAAGTTCGTATTCATGCACATGTAACAGAGCGTGTATTAAAAGCTTTAAGCCAATTGTTATGCACTTTTCTTTGCCCTATCAAAATAAAATTGACTCACCGTGTAGTTGACTAGAAGCGTTTCCCACAACGTGACGTTTGATAATGTGTACCATGATGAGTATTTTGTATACAGTAGGTGGCATTTTTACCTGACAACTGAACAACAGGTTTGTAAAACGAACATTATACAAAATTATATCACATAACAACGGTAGTCATTTAATAGGAAAGCATATGCCTGAGTATGTATGTATATTGTCTATTATCGAACTACCCTAAGCAATGACAGATGAGGCATGAAACTGTTGGTGCGTTTGATATCAAGATAAGATTGTGTACCTCACTAGGAAGCCTCATACTAATTAGATAGTTATCCTTCGGTGATTATTTGCTGTCAATAGAAGTTATACATATATATGTATCTGCAAATGAACATAACTGAAAGTGTAATTGCGTTACATCGTTATTTTTGAATCGAATTCGAAAGTTCATGCAAATTTCATAGTTTTCTTTCTTCATTCGTCGTTAAGGGGATTGTTTAACGCTGAATAATTCTGCGATGCAGAACTTTTGGAATATCCCCACTGTGGCAATTTTAAACTTCACCTGCACTCGCATCAACATTTCAAAGCCATACCAGCAGTGTCTTCTAGACGGAAGTATTTCCTGTTTGGCTAAGACTGTCATCAACTCGGTACCCTTAACCAACATATTCATGCTAATTGACACCCAGGTGTCGCTATCAAGGCTATTATATCCATCTACTTCTCTTCTAAACTTCTGAGACAGTGCAAAGAGGAACTCGACTCGCTAAGTCATCGATTCAGGATCAATCTTCTCACGAGCTTCTTCTGCGAAATTCTTTGCGAATGCGATAAGCATTCAATTGAGAGCCCTCGACGGAAGTATCTTTGTACGTTTTCTATTAGAGGCCAATAAGGTTAGGTTAGGTTGAAGTGACTGCCTGTGCTCAGATCAGATCGTTCAATTCAGGCCAATAAGAGATGGAAGTCCAAATCAAGGCCCCAAGAACAACTAGCCTAGGAAACAAGAAGTTATAAGTAGAAACCGAGCAAATTGCTTAAGTTCTGTCGATTAATACTGGCCACTGACACATTGAGGCTGCACGTGGTATAACACATTATTGCAGCAATTTATAGCAATATTGCTAACTGCTAAACAGTAACACCAGTTCCTTGCAAGAGTCCGGGCAAACAGGGCTCACTTGGCAAACTCTGCTTTAACAACCTCAAAATAAACCTTTATTGTATGCACCTTCTGCATCAAGATATTGCCTTTGTTTTGAAGATATTGGACCATGAAACGCAAGGAAGTAGCTCAAGTATTAGATTAGATTAGATCAGTAGTCCAACGCACTAATCAGAGAGCCGCGGCTTCCCTAAGCTAAACCCTGAATACACTTGGAAAAAGTTTTGTTTTGACTTTTTCAAACTGCCGCAATAGATTTTTTGTTGTTGAGTGAACTGCTGGTGGTCAAAAATGTCGATCTATAATTACCACAGAGCCCAAAGCCTTAGCATCTGCCAAAGATATTGTTCTCACCCATTCAGCAGCCTGTCTATGGCAGTGGTCTTGGCTTAAAAGAGATTTATTCTAGAGATATTCAACTACAATTGTACACTCTTTCTCTGTACCACAGTCTATCTTAGTACCATCGGTGTAAAAGGCAAGCTCTGGCCGGAATATGTATAGAAAATCTGCCTTCAAACACAGGTATCGATCAAGCTCATGCAATTGGTTAACGTCGATCCGTTGATAGCCCATCATCGAGAGTGTCGATTCTGTGCCCATAAGGGGTCGATTACTACAATCGTACTTCTTTCATTCTTACAGGAGTTTTGGCTGCTAGAATGCTACAAAACAAATCTAGTGGAGTAACACTGAGCAGGGCCTTAATTTCCACCGTGGATGTTGCTCGTAGTGATCCCATAAAGCCGATGCAACCGGTGTTCTGCATTTCTATAACTCAAGACATATAATATTGCTTCTCAAGTCCCTTCTACCATAATAGTGAATCATAAATAAGAATGGATTTTAGACTCGTGATGTATTTTCTGGTTTCAAGCCCCACAATTTACTAAACATCTTTTTTTAAAGAGTAACAATCTCAACTTGGGTTCCATTCATCGATGTTGTCCTTCAAGTTTATTTGAAAATCTAGAATCACACCCAGATATTGCATCGACCTTGAAGATCTGGGTGCGACTCTAGTGATTTTTGGGTTCAGCCCCCAAAAAAGCAATATTTGGCAAGACAGTCCTCCGTCTTAAGACGTTCTTCTGCAGTCCCAGAGAACACCATAAAATGCAAGAAGTGCTCCACCTTTTGCGAGCATCTGACATCCAAGTCCAAGAGTTCTACTGTCATGAGAGAACTTCTCAAAACTTCTCCGCTCATCAGATACTACATAAAGCTGTAGGGACTACTAGGGACTACAGACAAAAGTATAAAAAGAAAATCCTCTTCTGGGCATACATACCCTACAGGGTAAAATATCGTCACGTTGCTTCTTAAGAATTACCACAAAAAAACCAATTGACACTCCCAACCCGGCGCATGTTTTCCCTCTAGGCCCTCCAACACCTTAATATTTTCTTGTGGTACGATTAACTCTAACTGCCACTGTTAGTTACATATCCGCTGCCGCTCCACAGCAAAGCAAAACAAGGCAACGACAACAGTCATGTACAACAATTTTAATCTTACGTAAAGTGGCATTAAAACTAGCTGCTGCGAGTGTTCTTGCACGTGAATAGAATTGTTGCACTATTTCTGGTAGATTGCCCTCGCCACATTTACAGGCGCCATCACCTTGCACAAGGATATTGGGTACTTTCCTGAAGCGGATGTGAATCCTTGAAAAAGTATCATTACGAAGCAGATGTCTAATTATAACCCCAGCTGTGCTGAGGGCTAAAAATTTACAAAACGTAACCATTGCCTGTGGTTACATCGGTTGCAATGGAATGAGAGAAAGACAAACAAAAAGTTAGCAAAACTTATTGTGTACTAGAGAAAGCTTGTTAAGCTTTTTTACAATTCGTATAACGATATTGAGAACGTGATTATATGTATGTATGTGTATCTGCTAAGTACTTAGATCGATTTGATTGCTGTTTGTAAACAAATGTGTTGCCAGATACTTTTGCACGTGTTTTTGAATTATTTTTTCTTCTTTTCTTTGCAGAGATTTGCGCCATGGAGGGTGAATCGACAGAATCAACACATAACACAAAAGTATCAGACTCTGCGTACTCAAACAGTTGCAGCAACAGTCAATCGCAAAGAAGGTGAGTGTTGTTTTGTTAGAAGTGGGATCAAATGCAACCAAAACAGATGCGCAAACAATCCTAATGCATGTCGATTTGTGGATTGCGAACAATTTCACGGTGCGCTGATTTTCTGCATCGATATAACAGAAATTTGTGAGGTGTAAAATCAATATTTGTAAAAAGAAAAAATTATGGAAAACAGATTGGGGAAACACAAATGCTTAGTTAGAATGAGGGTTACATCAGCACAAAACGAAGAATTGTTGTAAGCAGTGGGATGCACTATTGCCAGAATTGTTTCACAGATATAAGGAGAAAATTTGAAGACAATTTTAACGAAATCATTTATGCAGTAATGAAATTAATCGCGATATAATGCAGTATTTAGTTAACCGTAATCAAATTTTAAATTTAAAAATAACTCAAATTTTGCTCACATTTTTTTGTAATTCACTGAAAAATAACAATTGTTATATAAGCGTAGTAAAATAAAAGTACCATTATACGGATAAATTTGGAACCAAAACCTTGGTACCCCATTTAATATATAATACTAGCCTAAACTATCTCAGTTATGAGAAGTTGTTGAAATTTTTTTTCGAGAAAATGATCTTTTTGTAAAGTTGACATTAAGTAAAGTACCGTTAAGTATAGGGATAGAAAAAAAATTTCAATTTAGCTTCGAACTATAAGCCTGAAAAGCTCAGATATGAAGTTTGAAGCAAATCGGTCTACCCGTTTAGGCTGCAGTCACGGGCACGCAGACATGCAGCTCAACAGAGAGACAGACAAAATGTATCAGAAGACTGTTTTTCGAGTTTATCGTTCATTGTAATGTCAGAACTGATTGCTATTTTGAGTTTTGAAAACTGGAGTTCAAAATATTTTTGTTCGTCAGTTTGTTTTAGGTTGGGTGATATTTGTAGGAGGACTTTAAAGTCTAAAAACCTAAACCACATCGTCAATACAATGACCAAATTGATGAGTTGGTTCGAAGAAGAAGAGATAGCTTCCCAACTAATTTCACATCTAGAAACGCCCTCAGATTCGCATAGTATATGTATATTGTTTCAGTATCTGCACATCTGTGTCCCATAAACCTCTTTTTCTGGCGTATTTTTTAAAAGACAGTACCCAGAGACTATCCCTATAACTATACTCAATTGCGATCTTTCTTATTGCCGAATTGTCTGCCGTCTAGCTGCGACCAACGGGCACATTGTCTCCATCTAAACTTGGCCATCTCAGATAGGCCCTAATGGGTAGAATCCACAAAGTGGATCTTTAATGTATGCTCCCCAGTGGGAGTACGGTTTGTTGGCGCATTCATTGCCTTCAATACTAGAAATAACAGGTATCCAGCGTAATCTAACACTATTCTGTGAGAATTGCGCCTTTGGGCATTACGCCGCAGTTCCTGTCTTAATTTAGAATTTCTGACGACTCTCAATTAAGATAGCGATATCCTTGTTGGTTCCGCAGTTTTCAGCCCAGCTAGAATCTTCCTGGAAAACATTGCATTCTAAATACATTCAGAGATACATTTAGGTTTAGAATGTATGGATACCTGACCCTGTTTCCTGCTGTAAAGACCCTTACATTAGTGTGCCAAAGCGCATAAATACCTGCTTGTAGTTCAGTAGCAGAAGGTACAAAAACATCTCCAGCGCATCATTGTTTTAGGCCCCATTTTTCCGCCTCTTTTTCTTACAAGAAAAGAGAACATTATAAGCCTTTAGCAGTATGAACTCAATGTTAGTACGGACCAGTCGCAGTTCTGTTTAAACTAATAGCATTACTTCACCAAATCGTGGATAGGATCCCAAAGCATTCACTTTTCTTTGTCGATTCGTTTGGCTATATCCAGTTTGGTTCTGCCATCGGTTGAAACAATACTTCCAAGGTATTTGAAACTCTCCTCTGACTCAACTGTTTCCAAAGCAATACATGTCCGAACTGATGAGTTCAATCCCTGACTAATCAGTCTTATTCCAGCTGACTTAATTTTTAGCTCAACGACATTTGCTTCTCTTTTATTTTATTTGATGAAGGTCCATTATCCTGTGAGGGGGTAGGCAAACACCGTAGTAGACGTATTCCCTCAATTTCTGCTATTTCATCTCAGCAGAGCAGCATATGAAGAACATTGGTAAAAGAATGCAGCCTTGCCGAACTCCACTTTAAATTTTAACTTCCCCAGACAGTCTTCCTCTATGCAAAACATGACATGTGAACCTATGGGTCGTAGTCTTGATAATTGCTATTATGTACCTCTTCTACACAAAGCACGCCTGTATCGGATGCCCATATGTGAATGTTGACTGATGGGGAAATGGTCAATTTGTGTGATGGTTGCTTGACAGTTGCCATCCAACTGATCTTATATCAGCCATAGATTTGTTCTGCAAATATAAACGACACTTTTCCCACTGACAATGCCGTTGCCTAAACATGCCTACCTTGGCACTCAGATCCCTTAAAACTAACACAATGTCGCGGATGGGTGTTGCATTAAACGCGGCATTCAACTAGTTACAAAGTTTCATTTATTTTTCCTGAAACCAACCACCCATTGGACCCTAACAATATAGCGTGGTGACGCGATGTATTTAAGTCTAGAATCTGAACGTTAAAGTCACCGATTCGAGTATTCGATTGCAAGAAGTTAAATCGCCATGCTGGTTTCCCAAAAGTCGGCCAACCTTTTCGGCTACCACTCATTGTGTTGATATTCGATATGTTACATTGGAACTTACATACGTCATGCGTCATAAAACGTTAGTTAGACACTCTATGAGGTCATTAGTCTGTACACTTTACCTATAAATTCAATCTTCTTTAATTAGGTTTTCTGTGTATCCTTTATTATAACGTTCACCTAATCCTAATTCCTTTCCAACAAGTGGTAGGGTGTTACAATTTACGTATGCATGCATATAGAGCTATAACAACTTGAAATCAGATCCGCTCTTCATAAAGACAAGAGACAATAAGAATTTCATTGTAGACAAACCAAGAATTAAGGAAACCTGATTCTGGATTGTTTCTTTTGTTGTAAGCTACTCCTTTCTTAGCGTTATATCCTTTTTTCTTTATATCTCTCTTATGGGGAAATTTTATCCCACAATTAAGACTTGTGGTCAACCCGTAAGGTGTACGACATCAGAACGACTGAAACTTGATAATGTGTACCTCGGTATTGGCAATTGCAATATGTAGCCTTTGAGGAGACTGAAAATATCTACTTTATGCAATCAATGAGATGATGACGTTATTCTGAATAGAAAAATAAATATTCTGGCATAATTAGAATAGAATTAAATGAGAGTCTCGAAGGACATAGACTAGTGCACGTTTTATTCAAGCCCGCGTCCTTTTACACAAAATGTTTGCATAAAAAGTCAAACAAATCGAATATTTTTCTGATGATAACTTTTTCTCTTCCCATATCATCAGTGGAAGTTCCAAATCGCGACTCAGTGGCAGTCATTCATCAGGGAGCAGTGGATATGGTGGTAAACCATCAACTCAAGCCAGTAGCAGGTAATACATACCACATTCATTCATTCCATCCAATTTGAGTTCAACCCTTTTTTTTTCTTCCTTTTTAGTGATATTCATGTCAAACGTGTCAAGGACAAGACACGAAAAAAGAAGAAGCTTAAGTGCTCGTCACAAACAACGTCTAATGTATTAGAGAATCAAGAAGAAAGCACAACTACCAAGGAAGGTCAGACAGAAAATCAATTGAGTCCTTCAGAGAAAAGTCCTGGTAAGTGCCATTAAAGAAAACACCTATACAAAGATCCTTAATTATGACTCTCGATGTCACGCAGGTCAAAGCAGTCGTCAAAAGGATACCAAAGATGCCGCCGTCAATGATGATTCAACTGAACAAATTAAGTCGGAAAGTTCATTACAGTTTCCGACACCATCGCCATTATCAGGTAATACTTTTTCTGAAATCAAAAATACATTGCTAAATATTTCTAGTTCCGTGAACATTGTGTATTTTGTGTGATGATTTTTGGGTCATTCCTACGTAACTATGCATAGACTTATATGTATAAGACGAAAATAAAACGTCCTTCATACCAAACTAACTTTCCATTCACTGGTAGAGAGACTTATTAATAACTAGTATTTTTCTTCGGTTTCTGGCTTTTATGGTTTCTCAAGTTAAATGGTTTGTAAAAATAAAATTTGTATACAATTAAACAAACTATGTTTATAGTGTGCAGTAGTAGGGATACACAGGGAGACCATGACCCGAATATTTAAAAGCGCATGTACTTTTCCCTTATTTATTTTTTTAGTACTTGTTTTATAACAAAGTATTTTTTTTAGAAAAAAGCTATTCCAATTCGGTACCAACAAACAAATAAAATCGAATCATCGCTAAAGCCTTTCAACACCGTTTTCAATGCCTTTTTGTAAGATTGGCCCAAAGTAAAGTACTATCATATCCCTGTGAATTTTAAAAATTCTTATTACCGCTCTAGAGACTACATAACAGACCATAGAAAGCAAAACGGTTCATCCGTTTAGTCTGTAATCTTGCATAAACATATATAAAGGGTGATTCATTTAGAAGTACATAATTTTCGTCTATGGATTTTTTGACAGATGACATGTTAACCTGTCATAGTATTTTTGTATTTTTTTATTTTTGTAGTATTTTTGTTCAATATTGTTTGACATTTTACGAAAGACTTAATGCCGTAACCCATAGAATCCGTCATTCCGTTGAACGTTGACATTTAAGTTGACGTATTGTCTGAGAGAACAGCCCTATAGAATCCGTCACATAAATCAAGTGATTGTCGAAGGCAATGACAGTTTCTCTACATTCTCTATCTACTTCCACCAATTTGCTTATATGTATATGTACGTAAACTTCAATATTTGAATGTGTGAACTTAAATCTTTGGATGTGTATACTGTCGACGAATCGACCGATGGGGAAAGTAGAAAGGAAACCTGCTTTATCCGTCGAAGTTCATGCATCCGTTGCGTTGGTGAGTTCATCCATCCTTTGGCGTGTTTTGTAGAGTCCTTACTTCTTTAAGAACAAGGCCGGCCAAAATGTAATTGTCAATGGCGCCTATTGCTTTATCGTGCAACGATAATGAACCGTTTGTTGCTTTAATTTAAAGCCCATTATCTCCAAGACATTTGACACCAACAAGAGGGTGTCAAGGCAATAACTTGTGGCCCGTGACATCGATTCAGTAATGCTCTAAAACACTTTTATAAAACAATTTAATCATTTACTGTTCTTTGACGCTATAACTCTGTACGTTGATTTGACAAAACAGATTAAATTAAAAGCAACTAATTTGACAGATGTAACCTCAACAATATGGTCGCAATCGCCTGTCAAAGTTCAGAAACCCGTATTTTTTTATGATTTTTAGCGTGGCCTGCTGCCATACTGCAAGCAAAAAAGGGGCTCTAAAGAAGTTTAAGTCTGACACCCCCAGCCTATATGGTGTGATATCTTTAGACTTTTTCCTTTGGGACTTTGAAACGTCCAAAGTCTATATGAATATGGAGGCACCTTAGCGTTCCACTGCCACTTACTCCTTCGTATAGTAATGTCACTGTAAGTTACTGACCACCCGTTCTCAAATAATGCTAAAGATGATTCTTAAACAATTTTTTACGTAGACTAGAAAGCAGTTAAAAAAACGTCCGGTAATTGTTTGCACTAAAATTTGCTGCATGCGAACATTTGTTAGTCTCATCTGTGGAAAACTACAAAAAAAAAAAATCGTAAAAATTCGTGAAATTTCATAAAAAAAATTTTCCAAAATTCAATTCAATTCAAAAAAAATAAAAAATAAATAAATTTTAAGCCCATATAGCACCAAGTCCTAGCTTCTCACAACTGTGTTGTGTGTTGTATACATTTCTACACGTACCTACAGAAGGAACCTACAGTTTTTTGCTGTATTCGAAGGGCAGAGGATTTTTTTTAGAAGCTTTCCCATAACTTAGAAGTCCAGCTTAAGAACTTAACACATCAGTATTTTGAACATCCTTAAAAATTTAAAAAAAAACCTTTTTTTTTTTGTCTCATTGATTGTGGAATGACCCTTTTATTTTTCAAAATCCGTAGTGATTTAAAATTTCATTGCACGCATTTTATTTTGTTTTGATTGTACAATTTCAGCGTCTAGTCATCAAGAAAAGAAACCAGAGAAAATTGAACCGACAATTGGTAAGACAGACCAAAAACCAGTTTCAAAATCAGAAAAACTAAAAGAGGTATGTATAGTAGAATTGAGCGTAATACATGATTCTATCAATGGGAATAAATATTCCATTGGGAGAAGTTGTGATATGTATTTGAAAAATCTAAAGCCTGCTGTTTGCTTTATGCTTATTTGGTTCGTGTTTCACCCTGAGGATTTTATAAAACTTTAGTTCTTAGCCTGACTTTTCGTTCTCCAATGGTTCTTAGCTTCTTCAGTCCTCGGTTGGCAACTATTGCTTCTGATTCATCATCTATAGTCCTGATTCGTTCAACTGTAGCTGTAACAACTAGGGCAAAATATTTTGTAGACCCTTACAGCCCCTGGACATGTTCCTTTCCCCTTAAACTCTTCCTGTCGTTTGCTGGAAATCCAGTTTAGTGTAGGCCAGCTTTTATTAAGATGGGATCATTGAAACTTCCACAGGCAAAGCAACACGAAGCACATCACCAGGAAATTAAGGAGGAGTCCTAGAGAACGAATACATATTTGGATATCGAGTTGCTTAGTTGTATGTATCGTTCACTTGCAGGTTTTTACAGACATTGTCAAAAGCTTTTCAAATCGACAACTTTCAGATGAAGTGACACACGATATGTAGTGATGTATCTCTCAACTTTACTGTGATCCACACAAAGATTGTCTTATTTTATTAGCCATTCTGCACAAAGGAGTAGACATTCTCTAGATTCGCCAGGATTTTCCTTCTTAATAACAGCCCGTGGATGCCCAACTTATGGTTCTTCTGGTAGGAGTAAGATTTAAGAAGAAGAAACGAACGTTTTAGCTCACTTTTTGAGAAAGAATGCGATTGACATAAACCTTAAGTAAAAGTGGAAAGTTGAGCAGAAGTTTTACAAAACAAAGTTTTAAGCAAAAGGTTTCTAAATATGTATTTAGAAAGCTGTTACTTATTTCTTCAGCCTCCTCGGTATACCGAAACTCTCAAGCTGAAGACAGACCAACGGTTATCTGCAAAATTCTTTTCTCCGTTCTAATCCATTTCATGTATTTTTCAGGAGAGTTTCTGCTGCGTCATATCGATGCATGACGGTGTAGTCCTATTCACAACTCCAAGTATTACGAATGTCCTCGGTTTTCCACGAGGAATGTGGCTGGGCAGATCTTTCATCGATTTTGTTCATCCAAAAGATAGAGCAACATTCGCAAGTCAAATAACAACAGGAATTCCCTTGGCTGAAACACGCAGTAGCGTCCCAAAGGATGCTCGTAGCACATTCTGTGTTATGCTTCGGCGATACAGAGGGCTCAAATCAGGCGGTTACGGTGTCATTGGAAGAGCTGTAACCTATGAGCCCTTCCGTTTGGGTTTAACATTCCGCGAAGCACCAGAAGAAGCTCGGCCGGATAACTACTTGGTGTCAAAGGGGACCAATATGTTACTGGTTATATGTGCCACGCCCATTAAGAGTTCATACAAAGGTACATACACATATGACTTACAACTTTGCAATTGTTTTTACTTTTAATTCCTTAGTACCAGATGAAATTCTATCGCACAAGAGCCCCAAGTTCTCGACACGTCACACAGCAACTGGAATAATCTCACATGTAGATAGCGCTGCAGTCTCTGCTTTGGGTTATCTCCCTCAAGACTTGATTGGAAGAAACATTCTTGACTTTTACCACAACGAGGATTTGTTCCTGTTAAAGGAAATCTATGAAACCATCATGAAGAAAGGACAAACAGCAGGAGCATCATTCTGCAGCAAGCCATACCGATTACTCATACAAAATGGGTGCTATATTCTATTGGAAACAAAATGGTCGAGCTTTGTGAATCCATGGTCGAGAAAATTGGAATTTGTAATCGGAAATCATAGAGTTTTCCAAGGACCCAAGCGTTGCGATGTTTTTGAGTCTCCTCCGAATGTAAAAAAGAACTTTTCCGAAGAAGCTCGCAACAGAAGTATTCGAACAAAGGAGGAAATTTTGAAGCTACTTTCAGAAACATTGTCACGGCCCTCGGACACTGTTAAGCAGGAGGTTTCACGGCGCTGTCAAGCGCTGGCGTCATTCATGGAGACACTTATGGATGATGTAGCTCGTACCGATCTCAAATTGGATTTGCCTCATGAGAATGAATTGACTGTCTCAGAGAGGGATTCTGTAATGCTGGGCGAGATCTCTCCACACCATGACTATTACGATAGCAAAAGTTCTACAGAGACACCACCTAGCTACAATCAATTGAACTATAATGACAACTTGCAGAGGTTTTTCAATAGTAAGCCTGTGACGGCTTCCGAAGCAGAAGCGTTAAGACTGGATCAGTCTTACAATGAATCTGCAGACACAGGGAATGCTCTGAGTCCAGTTCACTGCTTCGAAGGAAGCGGTGGAAGTGGTTCATCTGGCAACTTCACAAATGGAAGCAACCGACACATGGGTAGTATCACAAACACCAGCCATGCGGGAACTGGGACCTCATCGGGAAGTGTTCAGCCACTGTCTTTGACGGAGGCACTCCTAAATAAACATAACGACGATATGGAGAAGATTTTGCTAAAGAAGCATCGAGAAGCCAGAGGGCGGCTAGGTGAAAAGTGCAAGAAGAATTTAGAAAAAAATCAGGAATCTAACATATCGGGTCATGGAGTCAAACGAAGTGGTTCACACTCATGGGAAGGTGAAATAAACAAGGCCAGCAAGCATAACCATTTAAATGTCGATCTCCAAAGAGAGTTTCCTGACCATAACAATACCAATAAGCTGTTCCCGCACATGCAAAACTTGGGCTCTCTTAGCGGGACGTATACAATGCAGACGTCTGGAAGGAATATCAATTTATGGCCGCAGCTAACAGCGACACAGACATCACAGACCATTACACAAAGTCAGTTCACACCCCAGCCGGGCATGTTCCCGGCATTCTATTACATTCCATCCACTGCACAGGGTGCCACTACTAATCAACAAATGTCAAGCAGCTCTAGTACACTTCCTCTACAGTATATGGCGGGCTTGATGTATCCCCATCCGTCACTGTTCTACTCACATCCAGCGATGATGTATCAGCCAATGTCGTTTCCGAGTCCGACAACATCTGTCGCCCTTCCAGAGCAGCTGAGTGGAATTTCAAACTTTACTACGGTAAGGACTTTCATTTGATTTCTTGTATTTTAAATCTATTTTTTGTTGTTCTTCTCTCGTTCGTTTTTCCAGCAAACACTCTCCTCGATGACAGCACAAAATCAAACAAAAACACAGGGTGCTTTTCATTCGATAAAACCCGCACATCTACAAAGACCGTCGTCTCAGGCAACATCTGTAAAGGCACAACCAGGCTCGAACATGGTAAGGATGCAATTTGAGTAGACTTTGTTTATTTACCGAACATCCGAACAAGACTAGGATGTGATTAAATTAATTTAAATTAGAAATTTGCAACTTTGTATTTAAAAATTAAGAATATATCGTGGTTATCGTGGGAGTAATAAAGGCTACATTACAAAGCCGCATCTCAAAACGGTCAAATTTAAACAGAAGCATTCATTAATTAATACTACTACAACACACTATACATGTCGCTCTTTCTTCTTTCATACCTAGGTATATAAGGATTAGATTAGGTACATAAATATGTAAAAGAAAAAACGATTCAGTCACTGGCCAGCGACATATTAAAGTTTTTTGACAAGAATGCTTACATTTTTTTCATGACAGTTATTCTTTTAGATATTTGTAAGACACTTACAAGAAGTAGCGGCATGCAGAAACGGACCTGGAAGCTCATACCCCAGTAGTCCAAAGCACACTTGCCGCTGAGCCACAAATGTAGACAATATTAGGTGGCAGTCATAATCGACCAAATGTGCCTGCAACGCCTCATTCTTAATTAAGTTTCGATCGCAACAGTTTGACAGTTGTCTATTCCTTTATGTAAAAAATTTTGCGATTTGTCGCAGCTTAACATTTTTGGTCATCATATCTCCTTCCTGTACTACAAGATAGTCCTTTGTTTGTTCCTTTGCTTGACAGCGTCGAATTTTCTATGAGACAAGTCTAAGTTCTCAAAGGTCTTAACACATACAAATCCGTTGGTCCGCTTATGCATTACATTAAATTCCATGGAACGATCACATACTCTAGGCTGCCAAAAATGCTGACAAATCTCTAGGATTCCTTAAGTGGTGCAAGAAATATTTTATCTGTCTGATCTGGGCTTAATTTAAAAGGCATTCATCTAGGAACGGGGTCCAACGTCCACATTGAGTCAGGTTTCTAGATAGGCTTCAAAATCGAGAGTTAAGACTTATAGAAGAAAGAGATATTGTGAGCTCCATAGTCTCCCTTGAACATCGCAGAAATAGCTCATGCCTTTCCCAATTTTATGGTTGTTTCCATAAAGGATGCTCCAACGAATTAGCCAATTGCATCCGTCTAAACATCAGCTTACTATAAAGCCCAACTTTGGACGTACTGTGAAGTACAGAAATACATTTTTGTACCGAGCAATACAACATCATTGCAACCTTCAAATAGACAAAACCAATCCTCTTCTGTTCTTCTTCCTCCTTTTTCCCAAGCACCCGTGCCCAGAAAGTTCAGCATAAGTGTGTTCATATTCCCTTTGGACCATGCAAACTATAAAAAAATGCTTGCTCAAATACAGAACAAGACTCATTCATCAAGTCCACTCATTTTCAGCTTGATTTTTATGTATTGTCTTTTTCTAAGGCATCAAATAAACGTACATTATTTGAATACATATTACAGGCTCCCTCAGATTCATCAAAGAAGTGTATAGCAGATTCGCCCAAAGCATCAGTGATTGGTGACTACGCCAACGAACAACACAATCAGAACAGCCTAAAGGTACATTTTCTTAAAATCTACTCTTTTTCTACAATTAAACACATACATATATTTCCTTCTGTTTATAGCAAAACACAGATAGCCGTGGTAACAGTGATGACATGGATGGATCAAGTTTTTCGAGTTTCTATTCCTCTTTCATTAAAACCACCGATGGTTCCGATAGCCCACAGGAGAACGATAAAGAGTCAAATCACAGAAAATTTAAGGCGGGCTTATCCAGCAAACTTATTGGCCATGGCGAGGAGGATGAGACACAGCATGGAGATCGTTAAGAAGTTCCTGAAATAATTAGGTACAATTTTTTTGGTCACAAAAGCGGAGTTGAATTACAAATCGCTGCACCTGATGTGGCTACACAAAATACAGCAGCAACTTTGTAAGGTATGTATGATGCAAAAGAGATTCCAACGAAAACTTGGAACTAACAAGGCCATTTTTCAATTTTCTTTTCTAGTTGAGGCTGTTTAATTTAGCTGAACAAGGTTATATTGGATAATTTGTTCTAGAATAACCATATTTTTTCAAGTATTGCATTTGAAATCGCTTTAATAAACATTTTTTATAATAAATCTAAGAAAAAATATAAATACAAAAATTTGCGGTTTTTATTCTAGTAATAATGGTAAATCTAAAATGGTTTGGGTGCATTTCACAACACTTAGAATCTACTTAAATTGATATTTCATCAACGCAAGGAAACTATGTAAAATGTGGTATACTTTAAGAGACCTTCACCAAGAATTTGAGCAGAAAGTGAAAATTGTGATTGTTCAAAACAACGCCATTCGGGCAATAGTTAACCGATTGCAAAGTTTATTATGGCATATTAAAGAATGGGATTTAATCTTATAGTACGTTTACACCGCATCCAAAGGCCATTTCAGCCCAAATACTTAGCATTTCGCCATACATTCTAGAATGCTGGATTCCAGCGAAATACTGAATTTCGTCGCTCCATTTGTAAGTTCATCAAATCGAACAATCCTCTTTACAAATTCAGCACGTCAATAAATGACATTTCAACCCGCCGAATAAACAAAAAAAAAAACTGCTGTCAACTAAATAATAAGTCATTTCAAGTAATCATTTCCAATCAGAAAAAAATATCAGTACACAATTCTGACACTAGCTGGCATTTGAAATGCTGAAGTTGCAGTGGGAACGCAAAATTGGATTTCGAAATTTTCAAAACAAAACTTCAGCCAGCAAACAGTGCAAACTTGATATGTTTTTGATGTTATTGGAAATCTAAATTCTGTTCGAGATAGATTTTTAAATTTTGTCCTCGTTTTTGATAAATTTGCGTTTAAAAAACTGTAAAATTCTCCAAATTCAACACTGTTTATACCCTATCCTAATTATACCCTATCCTAAGGGTATATTAAGTTTGATACATAGTTTGTAACATAGAGAAATATTGCAGACAGACCCAATAAAGTATATATATAAATGATCAGTATCAATAGCCAATTCGATTGAGCCATGTCCGTCCGTCTGTCCGTCCGTCTGTCCGTCCGTCTGTCCGTCCGTCTGTCCGTCTATCTGTCACCAGTTTTTGGGCCTTAAATTTTAAGCTAGGTCAATGAAACTTTGCATGCTAGGTCTTTGGACATCGGGACAGAACAAGTGTAAAAATTTTTAAAATCCGCCCACTGACACGCCCACTTTTCAAAAAAATCACTTTTTTTCACTATTTTCATATGAAACTCGAAAAAACTTACTTGAGCAAATATGTAGATATCCACTTAATCTACAAATCGTCTATACGTTGTATATGGCCACGCCCACTTTTTAGGGGCGTTTACTTCTAAAATTAATTTTCGAGTAAAAATATTAGTTTATAGGGCAAAATAAAAAAATTTGTGAATACATTTTCCACCGCCCACTGACACGACCAAATAAGATAGGGATAGGGTATCATACGATCCGCTCCAAGCGGATTGTAGCATTTTTCACTGGTTTTATACCCTATCCTAAGGGTATATTAAGTTTGATACATAGTTTGTAACATAGAGAAATATTGAAGATAGACAACATAAAGTATATATATATAAATGATCAGCATCAGTAGCCAAGTCGATTGAGCCATGTCCGTCCGTCCGTCTGTCCGTCCGTCCGTCCGTCCGTCTGTCTGTCACCAGTTTTTGGGCCTTAAATTTTGAGCTAGGTTGATGAAATTTTGTATACGAGGTCCTTGGAAAAGTAAGCAATACAAGTGTAAAAAATTTTAAAATCCGCCCACTGACACGCCCACTTTTCAAAAAAATCACCTTTTTTCACTATTTTCATATGAAACTCGAAAAAACTTCCTTGAGCAAATATGTAGATATCCACTTAATCTACAAATCGTCTATACATTGTATATGGCCACGCCCACTTTTTAGGGGCGTTTACTTCAAAAATTAGTTTTCGAATAAAAATATTAGTTTATAGGGCAAAATAGAACATTTTGTGTCAATACATTTTCCACCGCCCACTGATACGACCAAATAAGATAGGGATAGGGTATCATACGATCCGCCCCAAGCGGATTGTAGCATTTTTCACTGGTTTTCGTACAGAATTGGCAATATTTTCTGGTAAAAAATTGCTTTTTGGAGAGTGACCTTTAATGCGTTTGAATGGTAAACCATTTCTTTGGCTTTTGATAAGGCCTTGTTGATTGTCGATGGAAGAGGCGTTGGAAAAAAAAAAGTTTTTCGATGATTTTCAGTATACTTTCGGATTGCCGTTGTTCCAAAGAGTCAAGCTTCCACAATGATTTTGTCAATTATGGTTGTGCGGTGGGCGTTAATTCTTTTTCTTACCGACTGGTGGTATGGAGTTTTAAGAAGATTTAAGGTTGTTCTTGGATATTTACCGTAAATATAAAGACCATAATATTTTACTTAATGCTAAACTGATAGTGCCAAAACATGATTGCCCGAAGATAAAGTGAAAATTAATGTTATATAAGTAATAGCAATTTTAAACACGCAAACAAAGACTAGAAACACTCAAAAACCTGTGTCGAGCGGGTAGAAGAATTAAAAAGACTTATGTACAATCTCGTTTACCTCTTTTACCTCGTTTGTAACTTTGTTCATTTGCTTTTTATTTTATTTCTTATTTTGTGTTTTCGTCATATAGAGTTCGTACTGTGCAAACGAATTTTTGTGGGATTGTTCGTATGTATGGCTACACACTGTAAAACTGCGAATAAAGGAGAAACAGAAATATCAAAGATCTATTGTGCGGCATCTGGACGTGTAAAAGTTACACAGGACACCAAAGGACAATAGCGAAATGTTGGGTGTCTTTGTCTACTTGTCTAAAGGTGCTTTTATCGGCTATTTAATGCGTAGTACTTCAAAAATGTGTCTATTAAGATACTAAGAAATTGCTGTCGGCTGAGTACATAATATATGGGGGAGATTCCGTTAAAGTGGGTAGTATCTTCGGTGTCGTCAAAGTTTCGCATTGTACATAGGCCTTGGGCCTCTATGGGCTACTTATAGTCTAATATATATCTATATTTTTTTTCTTACCCCAGCAGTTCTAGCACATTTCCAAACACGATATTAAAATCACGCTTGCTAACATCCACAGCATGTTGGAAAGATCTCTGAAAACATGTTTCCAAGATGTACAAAGCATCCCTCCGAATTTAGCTGCAACACGAAAATAGTGATACCTTTACATCGTAAGGCGTAGTCTCCCATTTGAGGAGGATTGATGTTTTCAACCGAGACTCTCTCAAAACTGTATATATTTATTTTTGGTACTAAGGCACAACCTCCAACCGGAAGGATCAGTTCCATGGATTTTATACCCCATGAGTTTAAAAATCGACATCAGTATCCCATTTCGGAAGTATGAGGGATGTCATTCGCCTATTTGGTATGGTTCATCCGTCTCCATCTCTATTCTATAACCCCAATTCTGCTATAGAAAACTCTGCAGACCTCCGCTTCGAGTTCATGTAAGGTGTTTGCAAAGGCGTTTATGAATTTCGCCGTTCATCCTCCTTCTGACAGTTTTTTTTTTTTTTTTTGACATCTGAGACGCATTAATACTTTGAGGCCAAGAGAAACAAATATAAACGCAAAAAGATTTAATATTATCATTATTTTATTGGAATCACATATGATGGTAGTTACACTCCGTTTATTTCTCCTTCTTCTTTTTCCTCTTCAGCTTAAGTGATGCGTCCTTAGGCTCTTCAAACTTTTGCAGGCCGGAACAGAATAAGACCTAAGAGTTACTTAGCAATAAGTATTTAAAACCTCAATGTTTATGATTATTCTTACAGCTTGAGTCCAACCAGCATATTCGCCGTAGACTTGGCGAAAATAATCAGCAACTTCTTCGTAGATTTTCGGTGTAACTGACTTCGTACCACTCAACTGCGGTAAATATGAACGCTGACAAATTTTATAAATATGCGTATCGATTGGTACTGATTCTAAATGATTCAATGCCATAAGGCATATACAATCGGCCACTTTGAATCCAATACCAGGTAAGGTGACCAATTCTAGTCGTGCCATTTTGTACGGTAGGCTTTTAAGTTTATTAAACCATTCGGCGCCACCAGATTCATGAATCTTTTGCACAGTACCAGCGATAAATTTAGCGCGATAGCCAAACTTTGCTGCTCTCATTGCAGATTCAAGCTAAAAAATAATTAAAGCCAACATTTATTAGTGATGCAAAGGTTACCAGCTGTTTGAATAAGAGTACACCTCACTTTGATGATCATGAAGGGACTTCAAACTGGGAAATGTAAAATGGTCCTTTCCTTCGCATGTACATATTTTAGTGCCATATTTTGAGCACAACCACTGCACCATGGATGAGATTCTATTAAATTTGTTAGTTATCACATAGTCTTCCTGAAGTTCCGACGACGACTGCAAATCACTTACCTCTTGATGTGATTATTTTGACTGCAGATGAACGAAATAATAGTCTCTAGTGGCTCCTGGTCTAGCACTCTTACAGCTTTCATAGTTTCAGATGTTTCAGCGAAATGCGTATGGGCTTGTCTCCATTTTTCACAGTTGGCATTCAAATCAAAATCCAACCGAAAATATTTTTCTAAAACTTGCGTGTAGTATTCGTCGGGATGCTTTGTATTACAAACGGCTTTGTAAAAAACCTCAGTAGGAGTTTGGGAGAGCTCCCAGAAGCAATCGTAAGCGACACCACGCCATCTTTCGGTTTCTTCATCTTGTATATGCTTTTCCCACCTGAAATATAATTTGTCCAGCTTAGCTTTTGTGTACGGGAGAAAATTAATAGAGTTTTACCGGAAACTTTGACCGCCCAAAAGTGTAAGATCCAAATTGAGTTGATCGCGATGGCATTTAAGCTTACCTTCGACAGAAGTACACATTTTTTTAAATATTAAATAATGTTTAAAACATTGGCGCTTTAATAGCATTTAATAAACAAATTAGAATAAAAATAAATAAACATTGAAAAAGGTAAATAACTTCGTAAACAAATGTGTGGTTTGGCACTGTCAGTAGAAATGGGTGAATTCAGTTATGAATACAGAACATGTATTCTTCATAAGGTACGAGTACAGAAAAAACACATACATATATTTTCCAGGCGATGTGTTGAGCAGAAGTGCATATACATATTCTCATTTTGGGACCTGATAGCTCGAGGCATAATATGATATTTGTTCGGAAAGGCGTCTATCATAAGCCAGCGGTATATATTATTTCGAGAAAAGTTCCCTCTTACGCTCACTGTTTGAGTCAAGATTAGATTATACGAGTATATTATAGGAACAATGCTAAAGACGATAAAAAAAAATAAAATAAATATTAGGCCTTAAGCAGCCCATAGAGGGCCAAGACCTAGCTTCTCACAACTGTACATGTTGTGCGTGGTATACATTTGGCATGTACAGAAGGGACCTACAGTTTTATGCCGTATCCGAAGGGCAGAGGGGTTTTTGAGAAACTTTCTCATGACAGTTATACTCTTGAATGCTTGTCAGACACTCGGAAGAGGTGGGGCCGCGAAAAAACTTTTGATGGTATTTTTCTGGATTCGAACTTGGAACCCCTTGCGTAGTAGTCCAACGCACTAACCACTGCGCCACGGCACCCGATAAAGACGATACTGCCCTTTAATTGTCCCAATTTTAGACACTTTGTGGATCTTGTAAATAATTAACAAGACATTAGAAAATGTTTATCCATCAAAAAACAAATATATATGCTGAATATGCCCATTCACAGCTGATTAATTTTGTTGGAACGCAACGTAAGAGCTGATACCTGTCTAAAAATGTAAACAAAAACAAAACATCAAGAAAAACAAAGAGCAAATGCACACCGCTGTGTTAAAATTATAAAACAAAACATTAAAATATATATATTTTAAATAAAATTACAAAACAAAATAATGTCGCATAAAAAGGCCCATTGTACAAGTGAACAGACCAACTTAGTAGACTTTTCTTTCTGCGATCACAAGTCCTCATTCGAGTGCATCCTCACATCACCAACGAATCATGAACTCATCGTTGAAGATATCCGAGATTTTTGGAGATTCGTCAATAAATATGAAAGCATGCTGCGTAATGCTGGTCAACCAATCCTACCTGACCCACTCGTACTATCAGACAAAGCCGAGGAGAATAAGTTCAAGAACTTTCACAAGCGAAACTTTATCCCTTTGGAACTCTCCTACGACACCAAGAAGTGTTCCTTGGGTCGATTTGTGGAAAGCAGTAGGGAATTGTCAAAGCTCAAGATTCAGCAATTTGTAGAAATAGTATTGGTTTACATGGATTTCAAGCAAAGGGAGAAATTTACAAAAATCAAAAAGCTTCGAAAGTCGCAAAGGAATTTGCCGATTGCTAAATTTAAGGAGGAAATCCGAGAAACTTTGGAGGATACTCAAGTGGCAATAGTTGCTGGTGATACTGGATGCGGTAAATCTACACAAATTCCGCAATATCTCTTTGAGTTTGGATTCAAAAATATAGGTAAGGTATAAAAGGACTATTTAACCTCGTCCTCAAGTCAGAGGCAATCATAAGAACACTTGAGGGGCCAAAAGTCGATGCTTTATTTTCTGTGTTAGTCAGTCAAGAGTTTTTGAGAAATATTGGCAAGTTAAACCAGAGATATGTACGAGCTATTATACATTTCTTTGGTGGAAGAAGTGCTTTTTGTAGACATTTAGATTTCACTCTAGTTACAGAATTTAAAACATTTTAACTAACCAAGAGATAAACTTTTTGCAGCATGCACCCAGCCCAGAAGATTGGCCTGTGTATCTCTATCAAAACGCGTTGCCCATGAGATGCTGGACGATTATGGCACAAAAGTTGGCTTCCAAATTCGTTTTGAAAAGAATAAAACTTCCAACACAAACATTGTCTTCATTACTGAGGGACTATTGCTTCGACAGGTATGTATTCATCTTCTCGACGTTCGTATTCGTTTTAATATTATGTTATGTTTCCAGCTTGCTCTAGATTCCAATCTAGATCAATACGATGTCCTAATCTTGGATGAAATTCACGAAAGAAATCTCTTTGGAGATTTTTTGCTGGGCGTAACCAAATGTTTACTACGTGCAAAGCCTGATATGAAACTGGTCCTTATGTCAGCAACCATCAACGTTGAACTCTTTCAGAATTATTTTAAAGATGAAGGCGCCAGACTTATAGAGGTTCCTGGTCGTTTGTATCCAATTAAAACTATCTATTTGCCTCCGCCAGCGTTGGAACTAAAACGAAGTGGTGCACGAAGCACCGCCTCTGTTCGTCTAGATCCCGCACCTTTTATTCAGGTCTTGAATATAATTGATCAAAAGTATCCACGTGAGTTGTGTGAAATTTGTCTCTTTGTTTTTTTAAATGAATATGATAACTTCATTTAGTAACTGAGAGGGGTGATGTCCTTATATTTGCTAGTGGCGTTAATGAAATAACAACAATATGCGATGCTGCTAAAGAATACTCTGAGAAGAATAATCATTGGATTATATTGCCATTACACAGTGGTTTGGCTTTAGCTGAACAAGATAAGGTATGTTTTGGGTTCTTATTGGCACAGTTTATATTACTACATTTGATTTATATGCAGGTATTTGACTATGCACCTGAAGGGATGCGAAAATGTATTGTTTCAACCAACATAGCGGAGACTTCATTGACTGTCGATGGAATACGTTTCGTGGTCGACTCTGGAAAGGTCAATTAATGTCCATTTCTAATATGTTTCAATAGAATTATATTTTGTTTTCTTTAATAGGTCAAGGAAATGAGTTATGACACCTCGAGCAAGGGACAACGACTGAAAGAATTCTGGGTATCGAAATCTTCTGCAGAACAACGAAAAGGTCGTGCTGGTCGTACTGGTCCCGGGGTAAGATCTCAATAAAGATTGCATTAAGAGACTTTAACTTCAATCAGTGCGATTTTAGGTGTGCTATAGAATATTTTCGGAAAAACAATTCGAGTCCTTAGAATCTTATCCGACGCCGGAAATTTTCCGCGTTCCACTAGAGACAATTCTTCTACAGATGATATCTATGGGATTGCCCAATGTTCGAATTTTCCCATTTATTGAAAAACCCGACGAAGAACATATCGAACAGACAATTTTGGGACTCAAGCAGCATGTAAGTTCACTTGGAAGGAATGTAATGCAATAATATCATTAAAATGCAATTCCTTTGCAGAATGCCTTAGCTGTCGATGAGAGAATTACGCCTCTTGGACGGGCTCTTTCAAACTTGCCTGTTGAAATAACAATTGGCAAAATGCTTCTGATGGGTTGCGTGTTCACTGATATTGAAAAGATTCTCACGCTGGCAGCATCGTTGAGTGTCCAGAATCCGTTTACCAATCGAGCCTACAATGATACCAAATGTGCGGTAAGTTACCAAGTTATTTAGATCCACAAATCGAATGGAAATTTAAATCATTTGCCTTTAGCAAGAACGTGCGGAACTTGAATCGGATCAAGGCGATGTTTTCACTTTACTTAATGCATATCAGGAGTGGCTTGATTTAAAGGGTGACAGGACGGAAAATACTCGAAAGTGGTGCCACAAAATGGGACTGGAAGAGCAAAGGTTCTCACTGATTGCAAATATTTTCCACTAGTTTTGTGAAAGCCCTTTTTTAATACTCCTTTTGCAGATTCTACGAAATAGCCAAATTAAGAAATCAGTTCCAAAACATCCTCGAGACAAGCAACTTGTTGCCTGCAAAAAATACTGACTCTCTATCCAGTGCAGAACGGTCTCGCCGCCATGGCGAAGTTCGTATGCTTCGAGCTATAAAGCGGAAACAAAAATACCAAGAACCAAAGAAACGAAAGATTCTCAAGCGCAACAACGATACCGAAGAGGACTTTGGCGGCGACAATACTGACGATATTCGTGATGTCGACTTTAGATTAACTCATGATGCTAACAAAATGGAGGTACTGTAGGGCTCCAGCTCTAGCTCTCTTATATAAAATAAATCATTTCAGGTACTCTTAGCATCAGCCGATGTTCGTAGACACCGAGATGTAATTTTGTTGAAATTAATAATCGTCAGTGGTTTTTATCCACAAATCGCTGTCGCAGATGAATTCAACTATTGCAAGGTTTGAAACTTAACTGATGATTGTTGGCTTAGATAATAACTTGAACTTTCCACAGGGTGGTAGCCAACAATTCTTTCACACATTTCTTAAGCCATTCATCTCTATTCATCCGAATTCCCAATTTGCAAAGAACTTCGAAATTTTAAAGCTGAACGACAGTGACATTTTGGATAAACCAAACTATTATACCCCAAAGCAATCTCTAAGCACAGCACATCAAGTGTTGTGTTATCAGTAAGTATAAATATCGCAGTGTTCTTGTGGAGGTACTAAGTCAAAGTCTAATTTAAGAAACCTTTTGGAGACTGCGAAACCCTATCTAATGAATTCGATACGAATGCCTGCTGCACAAACTATGCTGCTCTTCTCGTTTTCCATTGATACAAATGCAGCGGTAACTCGCATGGTTTGTGATTCGTGGCTATGCTTAGAGTTTCCAGTTCCAGAAACTGGCAAGGAATTACTAAGTCGAGCTCTTAAATTGCGACACAAATGGTCAAAGATGTTAATGGAGAAACTTAATGGTAACTAACTTGCTGACTGGGAAGAGTTGTATGACTTTCTTGTTGGCTTTCTAGATATTTCCAATCCACTAGAGACGGAATCGGCTAAAAAGAGTTCAAGAGAAGATCAAATGGAACTGTGGGAGGATATGATAGCATTCATGAGTGCAAGTGTTGCCTATACACTAAAACGTTTGCTTCCAGCTGATGTCAAGGTGAAGTAGTTTTTAAGGTTAAGTTATATCACACAAAATAAACTGAATGTCATTCATTTTAATAGAATCTCTACACTGAGCAACAATTAGCGAATCCCGAAGACCTAGACCCGAATCCCTTCCAAAGAGATTTCATAGCAACGATCAATACAGAAAAGGGAGGGATGAACGTCACTGAAAACGTCGTCTATGGCTGGTAAGTTATCCTTCTTAACTCTATTAACAGAATTTTAAATTTTGTGAATTTAAAAGTTTGAGAGAGGTCCAGTGGACGATCGCAATGGACGCTGAAATGAGTGAACATAAGTGGGAATGTTCACAGTGTCATGAGGAAATACCTATGGACGGCATTAATAAGTTAATTCATAAACGAAGTAAGCAAATGCAAATTATATTGAAATTCTGGTTTAACAATTTAATTCTTAAGGATGTAAACCAACTGAAGTAAAAAAGGAAAAATCTATTGATGATAAGACGGAAAGCAATGATCGAAAAGGAAGTTCTAAAGGGGCAAATGCTGGCTACACTTGTCCAACTTGTAACAAAACGTTGTATTTGAATGCAATCGATATACTTAGACATAGGAAGAGCTGTACGAAATAAAAGTTGTGGGCTGTTGAAAATATATCTGGTATCAGGCGTGCCAATACTGCATTCTATGTATTTGTGTTAAATCGGGTCGGGTTTATCTAGTTTTTAAGGAAACGATCGTTATCTTGTGTTTCTCATCTTCAATGAATGGTGGGCGACCACCAAGGACTATGTTGGCGCACACAGTCGAGTGGTATATGCTCAATACGAAGTCCTAGTATGTTTGTATGATAAATTCGGGGCCCTCCATCTTTGGGGGATGTTGTTTTGTATGGCATGGGGTGCTTGAGGTAATCTTAGAAGAGTAATGGTGTTATGGTAACTAACTGTCGGCATTCTTAATCTTTGTGGTAATGTTGGTGTCCTGTGACAGCCTGCGAATTTTTGCTTGATGCCGCCAACTTGTGTCGCTTAGCTGTGCCGTGCAAATCGGAGCAGCGTAGTTTAACAAAGAGTGTCAGGTAGCAAGAAGCTTCTTTCTACATCCTCCAAAAGGTACCAACCGTTGACTTGAATGCGTTTCCTGATATTTGTTGCATGAGTGGACACAATCAATCATCATGATTTCCAATGCTGGGATGCACTGTCCTGCTGTGTTGGTATCCAGAACAGACTTTAACACGCTTATCCAAGTTGAAAAGATATTGGCTGCGGGTTTTTCCATTGACAATTGAAGGTTCTTGTCTTTCAAGAAAAAAACCGGCCGAGACCCAGAGGTACGAATTCAGTGATGTGCATAATAAAGACACGTTGGGACCGGAGGCCCAGACGTCTAGCGTGTAGGCCGATTAGGAAGTGTCCTGTGAGGACACCGATGATGGTGCTCAGGTCAGCACGCTTCAGAAGCAACATTTCTTTTGAACGTTTCTGGTTAAGGTTAGGCCAAAGCTCACTCGAAATCTTGAAGGGGCAATGAGCCCAGCGACTTTGGTTACTTTTCAGCATTATCGCTGCTCCTTACTGTGATCTTTTTTATGCCGAAGTTGGTAGACATCATACCCATGATCATGATCTCCAAAGAATGCTGTAAAACCTACACAAAAGTGAATTAAAACGAACTCATTCTAGTTAGTTCTGTAGATCGTAAGAAAGTAAAACAAAGTGAGTATTGTTTTAATAAAAACAATTTTATTTTTATTTTTTGTTTACACGTCAAATATTTTTGTTTTTTTTTTACAATTTCCTAGTATGGAATTTTATTGGCATCTGGTTCTCGAAAACTTACGAAAAATTTCACTATTACAAGGCCTAAGTTTACAGATTGTCAAATCTGGCTGCTATCTTAGACGTTTTAGGTGGCTTTTTTGGTACCATAGCCTGTAATTGAAATAAGTTATAAAATTTTGTTTAAAACGCACAGAAAATATAATTATCTTACAGTTTTTTCGTTAGCATCAAGAAGATCCGATGCAGAGATAATCGGTTTCGATATTTCGGCTCTTTCCCTTGTGCCCTTTTTTGTACTAGATGCATTGATAGCTATGTTTCTTATCTGAAATTAAAAAGAAAAATATTAGTTAGTACTTATTTAGACATATTTAGACGTTGATTGTGTCAAGTGAAAGTGCATTACGGTCCAACATGTCCCAAATGTCAGGAGTGAGTGTTTCTGAGTGAACTTTTCACGGCGTACATTCACTATCTGGCTGTTCAGCTTTAAAGTTCTAAGTTGATCACTTTCAATCATAATTTATGACATAATGTCATTATATGCAAGTTGAACTCAATCCAAATGTTGTTACATCTTATTGTACAAATAGAGAGGCGCAAAAGAGCAAAGCTACGAGATTCCTCAGAGAATAAAGCTAATAGAACGATACGAGCGCAAGGATGAGGACTAGCCAAAATTAGAAGCAAAGTGCGAAGAGCAAATTAAAAGCAAAAAAGCAAGAGATCTTTTCCATTTGCATGTTTTTCTTTTGTGACTTAGAATGAACCCTTCCTTAAATAAGTGATATTTGCAGACATGCGGAAGCAGAAGGTAAGGGAATTCATGTAAAAAAAACAATCGTAAGTTGTCCAATTATTCCGAAAGGTACGGCAAGATCGCGTTAAGTTACAAGAATATTTCCTCGAGCACGTCTAGTAAAAAATCAAAGCGACGAGAGCAAAGAAATCAAACACTTTGCTCTCTTGTTGATACTTAACTCGACTTCACGTGTTTGATTTAATCATTTTCCTCTTACTCACTCTCCGCTCCACTCACTCTGCACGCTTACTTTACTACTGTCCCTGTCATAAAAGAAAAATAAATCTGAATATCTTGTCTTACCTTTTCTTCAATGTTTCCTATGTCGGATGGACCTTGCGGCAGTTTATTGGGATTAGTTTTTTGCACTTGCAGTGGGATAAACGCCCCTTTTTGGTTTAAACTAACCGGACTGTAGAAATTATCATTCACATACGGAAGCTGCTGTTGTGGCTAAAAAATAAATCATAAAAACAAACATCAAACAGCGTCCAGCATAATTAGTATATAAAACATACCGCAAATAATGGAAGGCATTGTCCGTAATAGTGCAATGGAACATTTTTATTACTTTGATCTACGGCAGGAGTTGGCATTGGCAGCAGTCCATTGTTATTACTATTCGAAGGATCATTAGTTCGCCACGTTGGCGGCGGAGGAAATTGTGAAGCGTTCACTAGTGGCTAAGAGAAAAGAAAGAAATTATTAAAAGAATTTAAAAATTGATTCTTTGGACATTACCATCTGCGGCAAAGTGTTTGTTTCTGTGGGATAATGCTTTTGCAATCCGAGCATACTCTTTAGGGCTTCAGTGCCCGAATTAATCTCATTGTTTCCTTGATTCCTGAGCACAACATTGAGTGGAACCTGTGCAGGAGCCGTTCCATACATAATTCTGTTATCCATGTGATTTGGATATGATTTATCGATCGTTGACTTCTCTGCTACGGATATGTTGTAATGCTTCTTCTTCGTATCAGGCGTCGGCATCCAAAAGTCTTCCTTTGATGGGGTATTATTTATTTTTGATATATTTGCGTCAGGATATTTAGAATTCTTTTTTATGGCTGTCACATCCTGAACTTTCGGCTCTGTATTCTGTTGTATTTTTACTATAGCTTCAGTAGAAGGAGTATCGTTGAACTTTTGAGCGGTTGTTCCTAAGCGGCTATCATTTGTTTGTTGATTTCTTTCTGTAATCTCGTTTCGGGTGAAGTTATCTGTGAAAATAATGATATAATATATATAATTTTACCTAGAGCTGCGTTCTAGTTGGACAAACAACACTTCCCAACACTTCGCTAATCTAGCTGCTTGAATAATTTGCACCGGGATGACAAACTTGTCGCTAACGAATCTGGCGGTCTCTAGCACAAATAGCAAAGTGTTGGAGACGGTCATTCTCTGGAGCTATTTACATTGAGCAAAGGGCTGCACTTTGAACAACGAGTGAGAATAGGAGCGTCTATAATCAGCACACACATATATTTTCTCGGCTTTCATTGAGCCAAAGTCTACGTTCAGCCGACGAAAACTTTCTTGCATACCGAATTGATGTTTTTATCGAATAGAATAGCTCCATTTTATTTATTCTAATTTTAAATACTACTCACCATTATTAAATATCATAAGCACAGCCGTTTCGGGTACTCTCATAACTCTTCCCTCGGCTATTCCATATATTGAATTGCCAAAGGGTATAGATTTATCAAAGAGTACATCGAGAAAATATACAGTCTTCTTTACGCATTCCAAACGTACAGGATTAGGATCAGAGAGCGGTAGAATTCCAATCACAGTACCTCTTGAACCTACAGGAACTAAATAAGTCGTTCGAACCACCACTATACGATCGAACAATCGTACTGGCGACTTGGGTTTATATTGTTCAGGTAAATTAACATCCGGTTTCATAAGTAAATGTGGTTTTACTTGTAGCTTAACAGTTTTCACAGGCAGAGTCTTGAAAAGAAAGAAAAAATTAATTATATAAGCAAAGGATATTTAAGCAAATTCTAAACATGTACCTTCAATTTTTCTATTGAATCTACAATCTTCTCGATTGCTTCCTTTTCAACGCATTTAGTTCCGTAAGGTACTCGATCTGCTTTTGTGAAATCCTGTTCAGCTAACCAAGTAACGATTTCATCGACATAATTTTCACCAACCTAACAAAGAGAGGTTTGTGTTAAAAATTATTTTAAATTTAAAATAGTTCTTAATACATACGTTATCGGGAAATAAATCCGATTCGTAACAGTAGTCGTAATTTGTCGATGTAGACGTTTGCGTAAGATGGTTTATTACCATGGGGAATCTCTTATAATATGCCTCGATGAGATTAACAGCTTTTTGGGAAAACTGCCAGGTGTGATCCTTCTTGCGAGTATATCCAGATAGCTCTTCAGCCTAAAAAGAATTAAAATAACATTAAAGGGTTAATTATTTGAAATAGCCCGCCATTGTTGAATTGCCAATGACACAGCCTGCCCAAGCAGTCTGTTCCGTCAGCAACCTGGTGTGTAGGCCGTCTTTTAATTGAATAATTGCACAACTTTTGTCTCATTTAACTACATACCTGTTTCGGGAATCGCATATGTAGACCAATGTTAACTTTCTTTGCACTCTCAGCTGAACCCGGACCTTTTTCTCCCAGTATAAGCATCATCTGACCAGTCAGCCGCAATAGACACTTTGTGTTTATTCCAAGAATTGTCTGAACCTGATATGAACTCAAATATTCCGATTCTAAATAGCTCTGTATGGTTTTGGCGTCCGACATATCTGGCTCTGGTAAAACCGTCATACTAACTGAAAATGTTACCACAAAAAAGGTTCAAAAATATGGTTATTAAAATAGAAGAACAGAATCTAACCTTTCAGTCTTCCACATTCATATACAAGCATAGGATTCAAGACTGTGCCTTCGCTGCCAAAATATGGATTTCCGACAAAGAATATCCGACTGTCAACTGGGAAGAGGTTCTCCACCTTCTTGTGCGACGTAGGATGTACATTGAACACGTCAATGTCGGAAACAACTAACTGCGCCGGATAACATATTTCAGTTGGGCTCCATACATCGTGAGTGACTACTTTTCCTTGACTACCGCAGGATATAGTCGTTCCAACAAGTGTCTTTACATGCAGTAGTACTTTGCAATCGGCAATTTCAATTCCCATTCGCGATAAAAGGCTATTTAAAAAACAATATATATAGAAATAGCTTAAGGCAACATCGAATCAATTAATACTCACTGTTCGCGCACCGTACGTTGTTGTGTCTCAAACAATCGGCTATTGTTTTCTTTAGCACCTTCCGGGGTGACTATAGCTTTGCTATTTGAAATAGATAAGACTTTAGCTTTGATCAAATGTGGCCAGCCAACGTAAACAATTTTGTCCAAGTATTTTTTTGTTATTTCCGCAATATCTTCATCGTCTTCATTCGGTTCCGGTAACAGTATCATACTTTCATTTCTGGCAGGATAATCAAACACTCTGACACGTGCATTTTTTAGCTCCACCTAAAAGAGAGATAGAGAATTAGACTTAAGTTAAGAAAGTGCTTCACTCAGACTGACCGTAAACTTGATATGCTTCATGGTTGGGAACCCAGGGTAAAAGACATTGCGGTTTGCAGTCTCTAGTTCAACAAGAGGACTGACTTTGTCCGATAGGAAAATTTGTTCGCGCCACAATGGTTTCTCAGTACAAAACACGTGATACACCGCTTTGAAAGCGCACGTGCTCTGTGTCTCGCCCTGCGATTGTGATGTATAGTCGTACTGAACCATGGGCCCATGGCTGTTTCGTTTCACTTCGTTTGGCTTTAAATTAGGCTCGCATTCTTTCATCGCATGGAGAAGAAGTTTCTAAAAGAACAAAAAAACAAAATTTAGTTCTTTCTTTTAGGAATTAAAACGAAGAAACAAACCTCATCGATGAAAGGTATCAGGACAACTGCCTCCCATTCGTTTTTCTTGCCATTCAAATCGGTTTCAAAGTCGGTCGGATAAAAGTGTATAATTTTACTGTCGGGACTGATAAAGAGATCTTGATACGCATCTGGTAGGAGGGTTCTACTAGCCGCAGGCAAAACAGCCAGTAACTAAAAGAAAACAAAGCAATTTCAAATAAATTTCTATTAAAATCTAAGCCAGTCCTCTTGTTACCTGTTCAAATGGTAGAAAAGGCTGTCCCATATCGAATTCGATTTTAAAGTCTTTAAAATTCTTGAGATCACTTATAAACGGCGCATAGTGATGGGGATAATACCAGCCCCACGATTGCACACCCTTGTAGTAATAGTTCAGTACCCACTGCAAAGCAGTAACATAAGTTCTGCTTTGATCTGCCAATACTTCCCTGAAATTGGAATACGCTAACTTAGTTACTGACCCATAAGAGTTTTTTTTATGTACTTACGGTGTCATTTCTTCAAAGTTTAATTTCTTTATGTAGTAGTTTCGTTTATAGGACACGAATTCCTCAACTATATGCTGCTCTTCGTCATCACTCGTCATGTCGTTCATTTCGTCACCTTCACAGAACTGAAAAAGCGGACAAAACATTTGCAAAACATCTTAGAAACAGTTCTAAATGGGACTTACCTGTCTGCTACTTTCAATAAGCTGAGCTAGGTCGTCATCGTGGTTATCGTCTAAAATTGAGTCCACCTCAAAGTCGAAAGCCTCATCAATGCCGTTCTTAAGAAAAAAAAAAAGAAACCATAATTATAAATTTGACTTATGAAACACAACAGAGAACCCTATTCACTAGGGAATGCCTATCATGTTTCCCTTAAATGTAGGACCTTACCTTTGACTGTTTGGCTTCAAAATACTTCAAGTCAGCATAGTTTTCTTGAAATATTTGAAATTCCACGTCGGATAGGGCTTCAAAGAAGATCTCTAGTCGTGGCAGATTTAGAACTCCATTCTCGTTAATATTACCTGCAAAATAAAGTCAAACAAATTAAATATAACAGGCCTAGAAGTTAAGATATAATTCATCTACACTTTTGCGTTATA
This sequence comes from Chalcosyrphus nemorum, assembly GCA_949716465.1. NCBI lineage: Eukaryota > Metazoa > Arthropoda > Insecta > Diptera > Syrphidae > Chalcosyrphus > Chalcosyrphus nemorum. The sequence goes on from OX454332.1 coordinate 38,267,205, forward strand.
AAGTAACAAGAATTAGGCTTAGTGTTTAAATTTGATTTATTATTATGACGCGTTCTCACCACTTCCACAACTTACCTCCTAACTTGGGATATATCTTAATATACGTCTGGTACACCAGCGGCAGTGCATTCGATGAGATATGCAAGCAAGGTAAATGCGGGATAAAATCGTTTCCAACCAGGAAGCCCATTAAAATCCAATCATCAATCAGTTTAGCCATACTAAATGTCGGGTACTGCTTCAATTCGGCAAACTCCAGTTCTAAATACTCTCGAAAAAGTCCTAAATGAAGAAGATAGAACCGAGTTTCCTCAATTGATGTACGTTTAGTTTTCTTCCCGAATTTAACCTGTGGAAGAAAGTTGCAAACGATAAATAAACGGCGATGGAAATAGACTGTAAGTTGACTTACCTCTTCTCGCAGAACTACAAAATGTAGTTCATGAGTACATAATCCTAAAATGATTAGATCCGCATCCAGGCCATATAAACAGTGTCTTGTGTGCGGATCAAAGTCTTTTTGTGATTTTAAATAACGTATGTAGTCCATTATTTTGTGCTCTCCCTCGCCTGGAGACTGTTAACAATAAAAGACAAAATTTAAGTTTCAATTACATATATCATTCCAATTAAGTAAACTTACATCGTGTCCACTTAGAATGACTCGACACTTTTGCCAGAGAGCATCTGTGCTTATCTTATGCTTAATAAAAAGACGTAATGCGTGATGTAAGCGTTCCATAAACTCAGTACCAGGAGTGATGCAGTTTGAATCAAAAGGAACATGTTTAATCACTTCACCTCGTTTCTTAGCTTGAAGTGAGAGTGCCTCTGCATCTTTAGCAGCTCGAAATCTGTCACAAAAGAAAGTAGATATATGTTAGTGATAAATAGAAAAGAGCAATATGCAAAATTAGTTTACCTGCGACTCCTTTGTTGGTTCATTTTGGCTCTGGGAGCCACACCATCCACAGCCAGGAAAAACAGTCGTTGGGGTTTAATCAAAAAGAATAACTTATCGATATAATTGAAAATGTCTTTGAACATGTCTTCTTCAGTTATCGAGAAATGAATGTTCCCATCGTCGGGATGTGAGCAATTGTGAATGATGCCATTCATATCCAAGTACAAATTATCAAAATCGGGTATCTGTGGGAAGAAAGAAAAAAGGAAGGAATTTTAGAACTTGGTTTTCTGTAATTTTCGGATATATGGTGAGGAAATTTCGTAGGACTTTGGTACAACCTCATTAGATCAAATATGCACTGCTGGACACCCGGTAGAGAGAGTAAACGATTTCCAGTATCTTGAGAGTATTCATCCAAGAGGCACGGCAATTGGGAAAGAAAAGTTGGAAAGTGCTGAGAGATACTGCCAGGAACCGTTTACGATGGCGTAATAGAGGCCCTAGGTCCCACAAGGGCATACAGGACATAAGTAAGTTAGTAAGTAAGATTGGTCAGTGAATCCCGTCCTTAGGTGAGGTGCGAGTAGCGGTCTGTACTAATTGGCTTTTTTCAAATCAGTGTTCTGACGCTGTACTGGTTAGCAAGGCGACTTTAACTAGTCCTGGACCACTTGGCAGTACGTAATGATGGCCCACCTGTTTCTTCAGGGGCCATTTCTCGTATGGCTTCGTGCTCGTGACTGGTTGTCACTCTAAAACCCGCCCTTAGTTGTGTCCCTTTAACTCTCATTACGACCAACATTTTTCTTGCTATTGCTTTTGATTTATTATCACTTATTTATATTCGTAAACTCTTTTGTCGTCTGCTGTCGCGCGGTAGAAAATCTTTTGCGTGCGAGAAGACACATCTTAAACAAAACATACTGACCACGAAACTTGGCTCTTCGAGTCACAAAAATCGTATGTTTACATCGATAAAAGATATGACCTATGTTCAAACGAAGGATATTGTAATTTGTGCCACAAACACACAAAGAAACCGGACAATGAACTCGCGGCTTTCTCTAGCAGGTGTAATTTTAAGTATTTTCACATAAAGATGCTATCTTCTAAATAATCCTAGTCACGAAGAAGCTAACAAATTACAAAATCAGTATCCCATATCCATAACAATTGAGATAATTTCTCACTCTGCCATTGAATAGAGAAAAAAAACACCAACCACAGGGCAATGCTCATAAGGGGGAAGAACACTTTCTTTTTCTCAAGCTCACGGGGAAAAAAAAAAATTAGATAGCAGATGTCAATTGCAAGATACTTACGCAGTGTTCCCGTGCAAGCTCACTAAGGCAAGGATACCTTTCGCTAATGTATCGAAAAAACTTTGGAACCCCCATGTTGTCCTTGCTAGGATACTGCGTTGATAGCTGCCGTTAGTTGAAAACGTTACCACCTTTCACTTTATTTGTTGCTGGCAAACAAAACCACTTTGCCCCGATTGTGACACAATCCGAATAAACACTAAATCCGGCCTATTGAAGGTGATGCGCGAAGTAGAAAAAAAATTTTTTTTTATAACTTTTTCGCTTAATTTACACTAAAAATTAAGCTTATCCATGGAATAATTACAAAATAAAGAGCGGTATATACCCAAGGAAGATTTTCACAAATTTGCGAAAAAACAGCCAACAGCACAACATATAAAGCGACTGTCAGAGCTGTCATTACCACCGTCGGCAATGTGGTGTTAATTAATGTGTGTTAATTGCTGGTGAAATACTTAGCGGGGGCTGCCACTTTGTAGAAATTAAAATTTGCAATGTTCCGTTCCGTGTCTTTGATAAGTACTAACTTTAGTAGGAGCCAAATTCGGTTATGCCAAAAGAAAGATGAAAGACATGTGTTTTGTCAATAATTTATATACACCTAGTAGAAAGGCTGAAAGGTACAGAAGATTAGGGTGTTTTTATTTTTATTTTTTTGTTCTTTATTCATGCTGGAATTGTTCTAGAAATTTGATTTCCAATTTTTAGGCGATTAAGCAAACAATATTGGTATCAAAATGAAGCTAATCACTTGTAGATTTTTTTTACAAGCAAAAATACCTAATTCTGATTAAAACTTTTCTTAAAATCCAATTTTATTATTTCACTGATCAAAATGGGTCAACTGATTCTCGTTTCTATAATTTGGAACACAATCGTTTATTCTAACCTCGTTTTGTTCTCAGAGCGTTCCACTGATAGACATTTTTCAACGATTGCTATAACTGGCCTTGTAAGGATAAGGCAGTGCGTTGTTATTACACCAATTATAGTGCTAAGCAGTGCTGCCAGGTACTTTTTCGTGGTAATTTCCAACTCCAATTTGGAGGATAATTAATCCATAGTAGTGTTGAATGTTTTCCTTAAATCAAATATTTATTTATTTGCATGAGAATTTGTTGGCTAAAGTGGTAAATTCTCATCCATCCTGTGGTATTTTTCCTGAAAAAAGTCTGGCAGCACTGGTGCTAAGTGTGATGACATTGACAGGATCACCTCCTTAACGCGTTTCTTGTTTAGGTTATGCTAGATTCGACAAACTAATAGTTAAACTAATATTAGTTTGTCTATGGATTCGACTACAGATTTGAATGTTCCTTTCTTTCAAAGGAGTCAGGCTCTCTTAATAGCGTGCACCTTGAAATTAATATTTATATTTGTCCGAGTGCATTTGTGGTCAAATATGTAGATAAATTTTAAATTATTCCACCACTAGAGGAACTGTTCTCAACTCATTAAAAAAATACGTAATCGTGTTCAGGACTTTATTTCTTCTTTCGGTTTCTTTTTCTTCTTCACATAGCTTAGGCCATCTTTGTCAAATTCTAATGGCATAATTCCTAGATCACCAGTATAACGGTTCTTCGCAACCTATAAAACAGAGAAAAGATTTATTGAAAAAATATAGAGTTTGGATAGAATTCAATTACCTGTAAGAATTTTTTTCCTCCAACAGACGTTAGTCGTCGATCTTGTATAATCAATACATTATCAGCCTCTTGTGTAGCTTTGGCACTCCCAAATATAGAACTCGTCGTTAGCTCTTCTGAATCGCGTTCTTTTCGTGGATGCATTACCAGTGTAACATGAACATTATTCCGCGTGGCGTACGTTCTAAATGCATTAATGATAGAATCCTGCTCAAAGAATTTATCATTTTTATTGACCGCTGACATGCCCATCATAAACTGAATATTATCAATAATTACATGCTTAATATCGTATACATACTGTGCATGCTCAATGGCTTCCATGACCACTTTAATACTCTGTTGGCCGTGAAAGGTCATAAAATACATGGGATACTTTTCGAACTCACTCGTCCAATATTCAAATTCATTTAGTTTATCATCGAGCGGATATCCGACAAACTGCCGCAACAATGTCAAAGCAAGTCTTGTGTTGCGAATTTCAAAGGAACCCCAAAGTGTTGAGACTCCTTGAAGTGCTAAATCTAAAGAGTACTCAGACATAAATGTTGTCTTCCCCGAACCAGTCGGACCAGTCAATATAGTCAGCTCCCCTTTACGGTGGCCCTTTAAAAGTTTATTCAACATTGGATACCGCTTCCATTTTACACCGTTGACTTTTTCAATGTTTTGCAACTCGCTTAGTATGTCCTGTTTGAGTTCACTAAATGTTGTGATCGATCGATGACGAATTGGAAGTGCTCGTTGTATTATATGTCGAAGGTTGAAGTGCTTTTTTAACGCTTTAAATGGCGTGATTTGCACATTCGTTGGTCGGATAAAGAGACAACGTCTCTCATCTAGCTTCATGGAGAAATTTCTAGCCACATCCCAACCGGCTGAATCAAAGTCAAACCAGAAGATTATTTCTTTGTATGGCTCCAGTACTGGTAGACATTCCTGTGGCATAGATTTAAGACCATAAGGCAGACAAATGATGCTATCTTTGAATTAGACAAATATTAACTTATTTACGTTTGGTAATCGCAGAAAAATACTTACATCCATCGATTTTTTGTCCAATAAGTGAAAGGAAATCGAATATACTCGATACCAAGACTGCTTTCGAGGACTCTATAGAACTATAACACAGAAGGCCGGAGCAGTTCTCCTTTGGAAATGATTCCTCTATGTAAGTGGCAGAGTTTACAACTTTTTCACCAACTAATTTTCCTGCAGCGTTTCTTAGAGGAAAGAAAATATTTCCACTCACTGGGTCGTATTTCGCTTCGATTTTATTGAGATGAGATGCAGTTAGACTACTTATTTTAAGATTATCGCAGATTTCTTTCGGAACTTCATCGAAACCACTTGATAATGGTTTATATTCATGAACACCTAATTTGTTTTCAGGGATTCGTATATTTTCTTCGTAGCATTTTCTTACTTCCTTCAGTGGCTTCCGAAGTTCACATGATGGACATAGGAACAATCCTATAACAGCAAAAGAAATTAACTATGAACCACTTTAAATAACAAATCTCTCTACTCAGAACTTATACGGTTGAGAAATCTAAAGCCAGAGCAGAGGGAAAACTAAAGAAACACATGTGCAAAACAATTCTGGATTAAAACAACATAATGAACAGGAGTTACTGAAGAATATCTGCTTAACAAAAGAATACGTTTAAGGTGAAGTATAAACTCCAGCGCAATAGTGAAGACACCCACGAGAATCTTTAGGTTAACAAAAATAAATAAAAATAACATGTGCACGGAAATCACTGACCTGTTGTTTTATTCACAAATGCCGGCTGTCCCGAGTGTTTAGAACAAACCTTGCATTCGGTTTGTATGCAAGTAAATCCATCTTTAACAGGTACACCAGAGTTTTTGAGAAATTTCTTAAAATCATTCAATACTTTTTGATCAAACGCGGTTGGTTCACTGAGGATTTCAGTTTTAAATGCACTACTTCTTCGAAGGCAGTTGAAGAGGGTTCGTTTTAATAAAAGAGATTTAGAAAACATACTTGATGAAGGAAATTATGACTAGATTAAATGCAAATTCGATATCATATATGATATCCTGTTTTTGTTACATACTATTGTAGAAAAAATATAAACTTTTAATAGCTTAAATGTGCAAGAGATGCAAGAGCGGATGATAACAAATGTCACTCTGAACAGCTGATTTATTTTCCCTCCAAAAATCTAGTTCTTATAAGCATTGAGCACTGTTCACATTGACCTCGAAAAAGTGTTTCTTTATTTTTATTGTTGCTTTTATGACCAAATTTATTCAAATTAATAAAATAACATAAAATAATTGAAACAGGATTAAAGCGCGTTAAGCTCTAAAATGAAGTAATTAATGTTTATAAACTTATATTTTCTTGGATTTCAGTATGCTGTCAAACATGTCACGCTATACAAGTTAAAACTTAAATGCCACTGATAAATCGCGATGGATTCTCCTATTGACAGCCTATAAATATAGCGAGAAAGCAGAGAAGATGGAAACCAAAATTCCATAGAACACTATAGATTAGAAACACCTAAGTCCACGACCTATCAAATTTCTAAGAATGGGGGTAAAATTCTCGAAAAAAAAGGCAAATGTTCACAAATATATGGCAATAGATTGAAGTAAACAAAACTGACGAAAATTTAACGTGCGGGAACAGGAATTCACTATTTTTTGTAAAATTTCATAGTTCAGTCAATGCGAGAGCCGAGAACAGACCTTATATGTATTCTCCGCGAGCATGTCATCTTGCATTCTATAAAATATTGCTCTTTAATCATGAATGATATGATAATTGATGTAGGATTACAAAATGTGCTATTAAAATATATTACCTATTTTGGTACTCTACTAGGTACGTTCGACTTCTTCAGTGATCTTAGCAGAGTGGAATTTTTCTCTAAACGCCACCCCAACGCATTCAGGGAAACGTCTTCTAATTTGTTTTTAATTTTTACTTTCTGTCATAAGTCAAATCGTAAATATACATCGCGAAAGTACAAACGTTTAAAAGGAAAAACATGGGAGAAAAAAGAAAAGCCATGGAAGACGAAATGTCTCGGTAAAATAAATGAATACTTCTGTTAAACTTGCATATACCTATTCAAAAATATATTTCAGTTTCGAGGCAGAGATTTCGAAGCCAGCCGTACCAGCGAACCGCAATATATTTGTACCTAACCAAGTTCGTCCAATCATAGGGTCAAATACTTATAGTCAAGTGCAACAAAAGTTGAGCCAGGCCCCAGTTATTCGGACTCCTGCACCGCCACCTATGCCGATTGCTCCCTCATTCCTTTCAACTTTTGTACCGACAACTACCCAAGAAGCGCCAGTAAAAGCAGCCAATCCAACACCAATTGTTCTAAGTAGCGCTCCGAAATTCTATCAGAGCAGGCAGTCTGTCAATATAACACAGGTTGCAGCCGCTCCACACATTGACATCAATGCGATTCAATTCGATGTGACGCAAAAGTTAAAGAAATTAAAGGCCGAGAAATCGGGACCAAATCCAATTGCTGAAGAGGCCATAAAGGCGGCTCGTGCATCTTCAGCACTACAATCCTTTCAGACGGAGAAAAAGAAAAAGGACCGGAAGACCGTACGCGTAGCTGGCGGTCAGATTTGGGAGGACTCATCGCTCGCCGATTGGCCGGACAATGACTTTCGGATCTTTTGCGGTGATCTCGGCAACGATGTAAATGACGAAATTCTAACTAGAATATTTAATAAGTATCCTTCTTTTCAAAAAGCTCGTGTTATACGAGACAAGCGGACGGGAAAAAGTAAAGGCTTCGGATTCGTGAGCTTTCGTGAACCCGCCGATTTCATTCGCGCCATGAAGGAAATGGATGGTAAGTCGTTTGTAAAGTTTACGTGGGCATACGAGTACTTCTTATGTTAAGAAATTCTTCAACGTATACCTCTTTTTAGTAGGGTTATTGTATTCCCGATATGTAAGGTAGTATTACTTGTTCTCTGCACAAAGGAGTCGATTTTAGCTGTGCAAACGTAAATTTAGATCATTGAAAAGCATCCGAGCGCAGCCTAGGTGCTCTGGCAGTTAGAGATTGTCGGTAAAATTTCCTGTTCGTCTCTACATCTTCTGCAGAAGTCATTTCAGCGGATGTACAGGGATTTGCTAGTTTGGAAACTGTCCCTTTGTATTTTAAGAGCTCGACTACTGGGCATACTGCAGCTTAAGAAATTATCTCATCTTCTCTCTTTGGTGGTTAGAGAGCAAGTGTATAATGTTTTCCATATCACTATATATATTTATATTAGATATAATTTATAAACAAAATGTTCTATTTTTTTAGGTCGTTATGTTGGCAGCAGGCCTATCAAACTAAGGAAAAGTACATGGAGGCAGAGAAGCTTGGACGTCGTTAAGAAAAAGGAAAAGGAAAAGCAAACTTTGCTGCAGTCTTTTCAGAAGTAAAATATATTGTAAATACATATGTACACCACCCAGTCATTTGAATGAAACATACATACTTTTAAGCTATCAATATAAACTATGCATTTTCTCAGAATGCATAAATAAAAACTACTTTCAGTGCTATGCACAGAAAATGTTTAAAAGCAATTAAAATTTTACTAGAAGTGAAAAAAAATTCGTATTTTCTTTTTTTATAAACCAAGTCCGTGAGGTTGTGTAATTTGCTCTTTTTTTTGGATAGGAGAAGCTTCACTGGAGCGCTCAGACATCAACTTGTCTATTGTGCTACCAGAAAGCACCCCATTTCACTGTATAAATTTCCTCAGCCTTCATTGTTCCTTAATTGCTAATGCAGCCACAATGTGTTTTGAAAAAGCATAGCGTAGTAAACAGAATGCTTGATTAGGCAGTAAAATTGTTTGGAGATCATCCGGGGCTGAATCACATTAGAATCAAAGCTCCATTCCAACAGCGCCCTATTAAGTTTCATGCAAATGGGACACACAACCACATTAAACTTCAGGTCTAACGTCAATCGAAGAACAACTGTAATTTATAAAAATTGTTTGAAAAAAAAAGAAGAAATAGAATAATTGCAGTACAAAAATTGTAGCATACTTTATTGACTAACATGCATGTTGACATGTTTTTCTTTTAGCTTACATCTCTTAATATAAAACTTTGAGCTTATCTAATTTAACTTAAAACCTAGGCGTTTCAATCCGTTGTTTACATGCGTACGGTGTCGTTAGTTTCCAATAGCCACCACATCGACACCGTGTCCATCGTTGCTCCCATGCTTTCATCGCCGCCGTTCTAGCCACACTAGAATAACTATTGTAAGCTCCACAGCGAAGGCATTGCCGTACTGCAACTGGCTTCTTCCCCAATTGGATATTCCTTACACTGTCCAAAATGCCATCATTGCAAAGAACTCCCTCTATCTGTGGCTGTTCGTTGTAAATCTTCAAATAATCTGGTTCCACATTGTAATTGAAGAAAAACGGCGGCGATTTGTAGAATATCATCGGTGAGTTTAGTGACACGCTCGACGTGATTGTCTGTAGTTCAGGTATTAAAACTTGTGTTGGCAGAACACAGCATTCGTCTAGCAGAACTTCGTCCGGCTCTGACGGGCTCAGTGCGAGTCGAGTGAGCAGACGGAATAGTGTTGCCAAAATATCCAAGTTTTCAATAGATTTTAGGAACATTGGCAAACAATGTGTGTTCAAAAGTCCCCATATTCGAATCATGACAAGCAACTCACGAATACTGTTCAATGCTACAATGTCTTTGCTGATATCGTAGCCGTTTATCTTGTTGTGTTGCATAATATTTTGTGGTAGTTTCGCTAAGATGTTTAAGGCCAAATCAGCAACCCATTGTATGAGTTGCTGTAAACTTTGTAGCGTTTGCGGCTCAACGGTGAAATCTTTGGGATCCAAATGCAAGAGAACCTTATCGACATCGGGTACTGATTCGATGAGTACCATTGCAAGATTCTCGGCCGGTCCTTTGTCATGGCTGGTGAGATCCGATGGGCGTAGTAGGCTTTTGAATGCAATAAGTACTGAGTGCAACATAAGAAGACTATTGAGGTCATTTGCTCGTGATTGGCCAGATACTTGCATGCGGCATAGATTCGTCTTCAGGGTCAGGAAACTTACGTAGTAGAATTGTTGAACGTAGGATGGTTGGCGAGTGAAATTCTCCGAAAGCTTCTCGATGACTGCGTCAAGAATATTTGAACGGAATAACATGAACATGTCAGTGGCATCGAAACCTAAAAAAAAGAAATTTAAAATTTGTTAAATAAGTTCTACATTTTATATGACATAATAAGGGCGTAGTGAGCTGCCTAGGCCAAGTTAATTACCTGTCATTATACTGTACTCCAAGAGAGAGACCTTATGAGCGACTAGTGCTATTTGACTAGTACACGTTTCGTGATAAGCTTGTGGCACTTTAAACACATACATTTGTCCATGACTGTCGAATGAAGCTAACAAGTGTCCCATAAACGTCACATCCAATGTGGCTAGTTGAATCTCCGCCCGCGGCTGCCGACAAGTCATATCTGTTTCCACAAGCTTGTTTACCGGCAATGATGCACTGAACTTCTTGAATCCTCTGCCCAATACTTGAATAGTATTATCATTCATCAAGAGGAACACAAACGGATTATCGAACACCACCTTTGATACGCATATATCCACAACCTGTGTGGAATACTGCAAGCTGGCCATGTTCTTCCATGAAGTATTGTGGAATACTTCAGTCTTATTTATTTGCAGGAATTTGTGTATTGGGGTTATCTTCTGCACCAATGTCCATTGCTCGACGAAGCTGCTATCATAGTTATTTGCCACAACAATAACGGACTCCGCATCATCCATTGTTTCCCATTTTAAATGGGAGATCTTCAGATCGGGGATATCACGTGCTGCTCCTTCATAAAGAAAGAAACTCGGTAGCGACTGACTGCTTATATTGGGCTTTCCATCGGTCAGCTGTATCATTATACGGAAGCACTGAATCATCATTCTGTTCTGCTCGCCACTGGCAATGGCGATACGAAAATGTCCACTGGAGTAATTGGTGCTTTTTCCATGCGCAACAGTTACTGTAGTTATGAAATTCCGAGTCAAACCCAAACTGTGGGTTATTGCATTCAATTCAGTGACTGGTGGTGCTACCGCTGGGCTTTCTCCATTTGGATTGGGAGCTGCATTACGTAGTTGAGGTATTAGGAAAGTTCCTAACAGCCCTGATGAAGTTACAACGAGGCAGCCTTCAGCGCCGACGCCACCAAACTGACGCACCGAAGGAGGATACTTCACCCGAATGAATTTGTCCAGATACATGGCGACATCCCTTTTGTCCGATGGAAATGTGAGCTTGCGTCCGTTGTGGAAGAATTTGCAGTCAATTATTTCTTCTCCGTCAAAATGTACCGAGTATAAGGGAACCCAGTCGTTGATCATCTGCGCTTTTTGTGTCCACAGCTTTACGTAGCCGCCGGTGTCACCGGTAAGAAGGTATTCACCGCTGATGCTCCATTCGAGAACTGTAATTGGGTACTTGTTGGAGCATACCTTGAATACATGCCACGGAGCTATAATATCACAAACGTAGACGTGGGAGCCCCACGATTCGGCGGCAGCACTGAGATTTTCATTTATTTGGTTAGCTGTTGCGAACGCTATGATGTTTTGGCTAGATAGCTTGCATGTTGTGGGAATATTTGGCACTGTCCAGTTGCTGATAGTTACTCTCTTTTTTCTCACACTATAAAGCAAGTCCATAGTTAAGGACAAAATTTTGAATAAGTTAAAAAATATAAAACTAAATCCACACCGGGTCAAAAATATACTGAGTTTTATTTGACAGTAGTACTCGAATTTATAGTTCTGTTTGCTTAATTATAATTATGTCGGGTGTGTTTGCTGAGAAAAGGGAAGGGATGTTTTCACTAATTACATGGGTGTGTTCAACACAGCGTAGAACTGTCGAGAAATGGAAATTGTGTGAAGCGCAGACAACAACTATTAATGAATAAATCGTACTGTAGGAGCGTATTTTAAGGGTTGTTGTCTACAGTTTTAGTTTTTTTAGGTTACGCCATCTATGATTCGACTTTCTCCACACTTTATGTTCACTTTTGATTACTGAGTAATTTATGTTCACTTTTCGTTTTGTTTTGCTTGGTGTGGAAAAGTGGGTATACACTTTCGAAAAAAACACGGCTAGTAATTATATTCAGTTTTTTTTACTGCGCACACAGTAGTGGAAAAAAATCATACGATTTCATAGATTTCATAGAATACTATTTATTGTCTCCATTCGCAGAATGTCATCACGTATTCGAATAGAAAGTAGAAACTTAATATTTGCTTTAAAGTGCGATGAAATGAAATCATACAGCAGAAATGTTATGGATTTCTGTGGGAACGAAATTCGACATCTTAAATATATAAACGACATTTCGTCTCTCATTTTAATTCTTTTCTTTCATGGGTTTTAAAGAAATTATTATTATAAATATTACTTCATAGATTTACCATTATATTACAATATTAATACTATTGCTTTCTACTGGACAAAAAAAGTACTTACTAGTACTATTGTACGAAAAAATGTACGAAACTGTCACTAATGACGTACACTCATCATATAATCTACCGCCTCAAAAACGAACAAACCCAACATTTTTCGAAAGCGCAATAATGGCGTGAAACGCCACCATTCCATCCATTCAGCAAGTTACACGCGCTTGATTTTAGCTGTTTTTCTTCGAGCTTTGTGCGGTGTGCATTTTTACTTGGACGCGTGTTTTCTGTCCAATTTTTGGAGCGTTGAACAGCGTATTGTGTTGAACTAACTTCTTGTCCCCATATTTTGTAAACAAAACCATGGACTGCAGTTTGGAGCTGGATCCTGCAAATGTTTGTCGAATCTGCCTAGAGACGCACGAGACTCTGTTGTCAATATTTACGAAACACATAATCGAGGGAAATCTCAGAACATTACCTGAAATAATATTATCTTGCTTTGCTGTCGATGTGAGTGATAACTTTTTACTTTTTGTTTTTGCAATTTATGTTGAATAATTTGAGTTCTCTTTTAGGTGGTATCCAATCCTAGTTTACCAAAGAACATCTGCGAGAATTGCAAGTCATCTGTGATACAGTTCTTTAAATTCAAAGAGAATGTCATTCGAACGGAGAAACTCCTCAGCGAAATATTCAAGTTGGATGAGCCGATTTTCAAGGAGGAGGTCTTCGACATTGAAGAAATCGATGAGATTCCTATGGAGAGAGCTCTGGTCGATGTGGATGACGAATATGATGACCGGTATGTGGAAGAAGTTCAGTTAGATAACATTGCCGAGGAAAGCTTAAATAACGACTTAAGCGAGGTTGAACAGAACGAGGTTGAGGTGTATGAAGAGGTGGCGGAACCAGGCGAGCCAGTTGAGGAGGAAAATGTTGATAACATGGAAATCATCGACGAAGCGACGGTGTTTGGTGATTTCGACGAAGAGACCTACATAGATGATCCAGCACAAAGTGAAGATGAACCCGAAACGGTCGAAGCGGAACAACCGGAGGACGATGAAGAATATGAACCCGAGTCTGCACCTAAGAAAAGGCGCTACAGACGTGTGGGAAAAGATGGCGATACAAAGGCAACATTGACTCTAATGTGCAAGATTTGCAACAAGCGGATTAAAATCGAAGACGAGAATCACGACAAATTGCATGACTATTACGCTTTAATTGTAGCCTCAGAGACTTTCCTACAGTGCCACAGATGCGATCAGGTGTTTATTTGTGCCGACGAACTCCAGGCGCATCTTCAACAAATGCACTATGAAAACAATGATGAGGAAGAGGAGATTTTCAGTGGTATGCAACTGTTGGATGAGGACACGATGCGTGCTACTTGGGTATGCGGCAACTGTAATACCGAATTTATAAATCTTAGCGATTTAAAGTTGCACATGGTAACTCATATGGCAAAGATTGGATGCCCGGCTGAGGACTGTGGCTTTGAATACGTAAACTTTCACTACTTCTACCAGCATATCAGGCGCAACCACTTAACAACGAAGCTGTTGAGTTGCAAATACTGTGGGAAGGAGGACATACAGGACTTTAGGAGTCTACAGAACCACTATAGATCCGAGTGCACCGCGAAGAAATTTAAGTGTGAATTTTGTAGTAAGTTTTATCTATTTGTTAACAATTCATGCTTGGTTGCTTTTGATTAGAGAAATTGTTTCACTGCATTGTGGAAAATTATCCAATCTGTCCTTAATCTTAGATTGCTGTCCGTCCGTATAACACAACCTTTCGTTCGACAGGACAATGTCGTCGATTTGTTTCCGGCTAGCTCATCGGCCACCTCACTTCCGTGAGACCCCATATGTGCTAGGGTCCAACAGAGCATTATGTTGTGTCTCCTCTAAGGTGCATACTAAATACGAATAATGTCTTTTGGAGCCCTGATGAAAATAATTCTTTAGGCAAAAGAACCGAGCTATGATACAATTCAATTTTATTCTTTTAACCATTTCCTTTTAACTTTCTAGATCGAACGTTCTTCACTGATAAATCTTGGAAAACTCATGTTGAAATACGACATATCGAGAAGAAATTCATCTGTGAATTGTGTGGAAAGTCTTTTGCCCAAATAACCGAACTGAGAATCCATACAAGAATGCACACTGGCGAGCGACCATTCGAATGCACGATATGTAAGAAGGCATATAAGACTGCCAGTGGCCGGGCATCTCACATGGACTCGCATTCCAACAAAGTCTTTCCGGTAATTAAATTTGTTATAAATTAATATCATTAAAAGTAACATACTTATTTTTATTGTTTAGTGTGAAATCTGTGGAAAGCAAATGAATTCCAGACGAAATTTAGTAACACACATTCGCAGGCATACCGAGGAGAAGAGGCTCAAGTGCGAAGTCTGCGGCAAGAGGTTCTTCACAAAGTGGCATTTGAACTTACATGCATCAAAGATACATAATAATATTAAGTGATTTTGTTTTTAATTTATCTTAAGCGTGGCTTCGTTAAGTTTAATTTAAATTCGTAACCAATTAAACAAATAAGGAATCTTCGTTGAATATTCGTCAAAATTATTTGTACGTAAATCTAAGCATCATGCCGAATATAAAAATGTTTTAATATGCTTAGAAATTGTTTAGAAATAAATTTATAAATCAGTTTATGGCAAATAAAAAAAATAAACAAAAAATGCGTATTTTTTTCGAAATGAGTAGCAGTATTTAGAGATCACGAGAAAGGATGCTAAAAACAAACTTCCAATTACAGTATATCGCTTAAAACGTAAAAATTGATCGCTTAAAGAAAAAACTCAAATCGGAGGATCTACAAGATAGGATATCTAAAAAAACAGTTTGGTGAGAATTTGATGGGTTAGGTGCCACTAGGAGGGATGGTGGAAAAAGCACAGAATCTGAAATTTTTTCTGATTTAAATCTCGCTTAAAACGCGTTATTTCGGCTGAATATGCAAAAAGGCTTCGAGAGAATAGACGACTTGAATGATCGAACTTTAAACGCATGTAAATAATTATTAAAACTTTATTTACCCGAACCTATGATACAATTAAGCATTCTTATACTATCTTACAACTTGGTTTACAGCAGGTCGAGTGATACATAATACACATGAAGATTGGGCTATTGATATCTAATACAATGTTTATAATAACAAAAAGGTATATCCGTGGGACTGGATTTTAATGTTGATTCTCACAGTTAAGTTAGTGTGTTGTTGAACATTGCTGAGTAGGCGCTTTCTGCCTTGATGTGTGATGTCATCGTTGGTGCGTTAACTTGTATCTTCTAAACTAAGACTCTAATCAAGAAAAGAAGCCGAATTCGTGATCAACCACAAATGGTTTTTCGACCTCAGAATCCCAAATTCGTGTTTCTCGAAAGCTATTCGTCTTTTCGCAAGAAACGTGCATCACCCACCACGCGTCTGTTGCTGCAATACGTTGAGTTAGAAAGTAAAGTTCACGATGCAATGCAAGCTCCCGAAGTGAGTGTACCTACTCATATTTCCATTGACCTATAAACCTACTAAGTTCAGTTAAAAATGCATTTTTCTAAATTTAAATAAATTTTTATTAACAATCATAATAACAGTTTAATGTAATTGATGAAATATTCTTCCTCTGAGAATTAGAAACAAATTATTAAAAAAAAAAAAAATAAAATAAAGAAAAAAACAATTGTAAAGTCAACAAAATAATATTGCGATTAAAATATCAGATAATTTCATTTCGTATATAATTTGCTTTCATATAACTAAGTTACAAAGTAAACTCTTGTATGTGTATATTTCAAAAAAATATATTAAATTTTATGTTTACACAGAGGCACACTAATTGGGGGGCGCGCTATTTACTTTGTATAGACTTTCATATCTTATTCTCGCCCCGCAATTGATCGTCCCTTAATATTTCGACTACAAAATGTGAATCGTAATAAAAATATAAATTGTTTTGTTTTGTTTTTTCCTTATGTGATTTTATGTTTATAAGTCGACAATTAACAGAAAAAAAAAATACCTTGCATCCAAGATTAACATAGTTATAGTTAAATTAACAAACAAACAGAAAAATAATAAAAAATAAAACTGTAATTCAATTTCATAAACACATAATATAATACAAGTCCATAAATATATATATTTATTTATTTTTTTAATACTTTCTCATTTCACTTTAATGATTATACATAATTATTATTATTATTTTGTGTTTTTGTTTTTTTTTTTTTTTTTTTACAAACATGTATACGGAGTGGGCTGACTGTGTTGCTACGAAGCTTTGTCTGGTGGAATTAATTTGGAAATAAAAAGAATTAAGTAAACGTATAAGCAGACTTGCCTTGTTCTTTTGAATACATATGTGTGAGCTTTTAGTTGTAAACGAGGTTTATTTATTGCTTTGACTGTACAACGGAATGGACCCGTAAAAATTTCACATAAATTAGCTATGAATTGTGTCACTAAATCAAAATGGTGCCCACTAAGTGAAGCCTTTCCTTCTGTGGAGGCTTGGATCCTGATTCTAGAATCTTATTGAGATTTTACAAGAAGAGATAAAGCATGAATTCTCCATCTCCAATGACAATGACAAAGTCTACTTACGGGCACAATTTCAAAATTTCCATAAAGTTTGGACATAGAGATATTTTTAAAAAAAAGTCCTGGGAGTAGCTGTTTTTCTTCTTGTTTTTTTCAGCTAATTTAAAAGTTCACTGAAGATAATACAGATTTTTCTGTTTTATAACTAAAAGTCTCTAGATTTCAATGAACTTTTAGCGAAATATCAGAAAGCCGTTCCCACCAAGTCAATGTTTTAACTTTTAGTTCTGAAAACGGAACCAATGTTGAAAACTAAATGAACACCAAAATAAACTGAAGCTCACGGTGTAGGCGTGTTCGATTTGACAACCACTCGCAGACGAATGAACCCAAAGTGATTTCATCTAGATCAATCTCAAAAAGTGTCGCAAAACCTGGGAGGCTTGGGGAAATTTGAATTCATTTGGCGGAAATACAATATAATAGACAACCAACTGGTCTTAAGAAAACACATTATAACTTTACTAAAGTCCATAGCTTTACAGAGATAAAACAGTCAGTTCACCTCATACGTTTCTCTAGTACATACATACCTACATACATATATCTTCTCATTTAATTTTCCTAAATATTTTTTCTGTCCTGCACAGTATTTATCCTCGTTTTTCCTTTCTCTTTCTATTACTTATAGATCGAGGCGTATAGGTAAATAGTTTATGTATAATGTATATATTTATCTTTATATATAAGTACAACAATATTTCGGTTATACTTTGTGCCTCCTCCCCTTCAATTCGGTATTCTGCCGCCCTTAACGGTTTGTTTTTTATTATTATTATTCATTTTCATATATTCTCAACATTTGATTGCATTTCAACAGTAATTTTTCACAGTTAATTTAGATAAGTTATTTAATGTAATAGTAATTAGTTGTATTATATAATGTAATATGCTTTCTTTATATTATTTACCTAAGCTTCAATACTTCATAAGAATTGATTTATAATAGTTTTTCTTTTAAATACGGGAACATGTATAGTTTGTGTATAATAAAAATTGGAAAGGTTTAAAATGACTGATTTTGAAAGGTGTATGTATTAATGTGTTTGTTCTTTGATAAAAGTTATAGTTTCTTTTTTTTTTTTATTAACAAATTCAAACAGGATTAACTCGGGGCTTTGTTTTGTTTTTTTTCTTTTGGAAACATACGAAATACAAGTAAAATTCACACGTAAATACATTTATATATAATAATGCAGACAAAATTAACATTTTTTTTGTTTAATTATTAGTTAATAACTTTGGTATTCGTTTTCAGTTTTCTCCCTTAGTGTGTGGTAGTTTATTTATGTACTGCGTGTTTGCAGATTATAGAGACGTATTATTGGTGCGGATGTACATAGTAAGACGTGTCTGAAATATTAAGAAGGTATTCCAAGAGAATTTTTTATTTATTTTTGCACAAGAAAAATGAAATGGGCAGTTAAGAATGAATGAATAAATGATTAGGAATGTATACTATTTAATGTTTAAAACAACACAAACGCGACTCCAAACGTCAGCAAGAGGCAAGGCATTCCGAACTTTGACAGACCATTGCGGCCATATTGTTGAAGATACATTTGTCAAATCGACTGTCATTTATTTAGCCTGTCCTGCCAAACCCACATGAAGAGCTATAAGATCTGTTCCGGTACTTTCTGCACTAAAATTCGCAGCTTAGCAAATTCCTAAGAGTGGGAGTAAAATTCTCTCAGCGAAAGACAAATCTTCAAAAAAGTACGGGAACAGGTTGAACAAAAAAGCTTCACACTTTTTAGACGTCACTTTTTTTGTATTGCTTTACTTCAAATTATCTTGCCAGCCAACAACAACACAACCATTTGACAGAACTGATATTTTTGTCCAAAGAAAATTCTTGGACTAAAATTCGCAGCATTGGGAAATGTCTTACTCTCTTGTGAGCTCTTTCTTCTGTGAAAAACTACGAAACTTTGACGTATGGGAACAGGAATTCGCTATTTTTCTCAGATTTTCGTAGTTTTAGTCAATACGGTAACAGACCTATTGTTTTATGAGAGGTCTTCTATTAGAGCAACATTTCCCACTCTTTGCCCATTTTACGGTCGCCGAGTTCTGGATGACTGAGTTGGTCAACAAGCAAGATTGTCCAAATTAGGACAAATACAATCCAAAAGAGATCCACCAAATTGCAATCCATCCATTGAAACTCACTGTTTGGTGTGGAGTTTGGACTGGGTGCATCATCGGCCCATACTTCTTTGAGGTCGACTTTGGCCAGCCATCACCATCAACCGCGAACACTATCGGTCGATAGAAACCAATTTCTTTTGGCCCCAATTGAAGGATATGGACACCGACGACATGTGGTTTCAACAGGACTAGTGCTAGTTGCCACCCAGGTGAATATTTCGCACATGAAAGCTTTAAGTGGCTTGGGTACCTGGCAGTGTATTTATTTGTGATCTATGGAGGTTTAATCTGATACACTCTGTGGCACAAAGCTCCAGCTACTGCTGGAGAAGATAAAAATAAAATAAATATTTACTAGACCATAAGCAGCCCATAAAGAACCGAGGCCTAGCTTCTCACAACCGTCCATTCCATGTTTAGCGTGGTATACATTTCTGCATGTACAGAACGTACCTACAAATTTACAAATTTATGTCGTATCTGAAGAGCACAGACATTTTTAACAAGTTTTTTTTGAAGAAACAGTATATACTCTTCGATTTTCGTCAGACGCTCGCAAGAGGTGGGGCCGTAAAAATAACATTTGATGGCATTTTTCTGGATTCGAACTTGGAAACAAATGCACAGTAGTCCAGCAGGCGAACCACAGAACCCCCATTCATATGCTGGAGAAAATAGCAGCGCAATTTTTCCTACGATCTTTATGCAATTAGAAAATAAATTCTTACCTCGTTGTTAGTATAGTGACTGAACAATATTATCCCTGTCAGAAAGTTGTCTCACTTTCATCGAACCATCTGAACCACACGAAAATAATCGACCTTGTGAGTCTAATTGCAGTTGGCTAACACCTTGACCAATGTGCTTGAAGAAACTATTTTTGGCATGTTCTCCAGGGAACGCGTACAACAGCGCATGGTGTGTCAAACTCCAAATCTATAGAAACAATAAAGATAAATAGTACAAACAGAAATATTATAACACAAATAAAATGTATTAACCTTTATGTCGCCTTCAGCTGAACCTGTCACAAAAAGTTCTTCATGTGGATCCATTGCCATACATTTAATGGCACTTTCATGGGCCTAAAATATTTAGTTATAAAAATTTATTTACTTATTTTTATTATAACAAGCATACCTGGAATCTATGCCTTAATGTTCTTTGACGGACGTCAAAAATGCAGATATCTCCCTTTTTGCCAGATGAGATAAGAACCTGGTGTTGTGGTGCATAGATTAAACTCGACGCTCCTTGATCGTGACAAGTGAAAGCTAAAAACATAAACAGATATACAAATTTAATAATTTACTAAGATTTGAAAAATATTTAAAATATTTGTTTGGTCTTAGGGTGCATCAATCAGAGAAACCGATACCTCGAACTTAAGAATCCAACTACTCAACATCGGAACAACTCTCCTAGTGTACAAATACCTCGAAGACGGCAACGCTAATGTAGGCTCTGAGGAGGAAACTCTGATTGACGGGGAGACCACTCTTAAACCCATCAAAAAGGAGCCAATAGCCAATAAAGTGGAACGCCATCTTATAGCATTGCTCTGCACAGACTCCAGATGCGTAGTTTGATCAAAATCCGTTCACCCATTTAGCCTGTACCCTCGCTGATAGACAGACAGAAAGAATTTCCAGGCTCACTATAAAGGTAATGTCAGAATTTATCAATGTCCCAAGATCGTAAATTTTTACGATTCCAAAACTTGCCCTATATGTACAAATATCAGTGCTTAATCTGTCGACTAATACAAACTGAATTCCAGGATTCTAAAAAGTAGGAGAATAATACCACTCCAAAGAGAAGGAGAAGCATTAGATTAAGCGAAATCATACCGCCCAATCTCTAGAAACAAACATTCTCCCACACTTGGCTCTCCACCTGGTACCAGGAAACTATCAACATGCCTTTTGCAAACATCGCAGCAACACATCAGCTCTCAACGCTAAAACGATGCGGACACAACGGCTTTGGCATACCATTTCCCTTCCCAGTCAAAATGCTTTCGACACGGTAAGGCAGGCTTGAAGAAGGTTTACAAAAAATGGAAACTGCAAAACTTAGTGCTACTTCCAAAGAGCAACAAGCTGCCTGGATATCCATCATCGTATTCTCCAATATGCCTGCTTGATACACCGGGAGAGATCCTGAAACGTATCAAATACGGCTTGCGGTGGAGGAAGAAAATGATGCCGTGTCTGACCACCAATAGGGCTTCAGGAAATCGCGTTCTATCATCGATGCCATAAAGGCGGTAGTAAATACGGCAGCTGAAGCAATTCAGGGAGATAGGTGGCGAGAGAGAACAAAAAAATACTTCGCAGTAGTCACGGTCGACGTTAAAGACGCATTCAACTCGGCAAAGGAGGTCCCTGTACAGAATTGATACACCTGCCAAGGATAGTCACAGACTACTACTGCAGCAGGAAGCTAAGATATCGCAATGATGATGGCGTTAAACACTACAACGTTTCCACAGGAGTTCCGCAAGGATCGGTTCTTGGACATCTCCTTTGGAACATCATGTACGACAGAGTTCTGCTTCTATCGCTGCTTGAGGGAGTCAAAGTGAATGGCCACGGATGAGGCTATAACGGTAGTAAAGGAATGGCTGAAATCTGCCGGTCTGTAATTAGCCGCTCATAAAACTGAGGCTGTCCTGTTTTTTATATCCCTTAATTAGTACGTATGACTTCGGTATTATGACATTAGATGTCAATAAAATATATGTTCGTGAATGATGACTTATAAGGTCCGTTCGCATACCCCTCTAAAACATTGAATTGTTACGAAAATTGACGTATTTTTACGTAAAGCACTTCGCGTCGGGAGAATTTTCGTAGTTTCTCGCAGAAGAGAGCGCTCACAGAAAGTAGGAAATTTCCCGATGCTACGAATTTTAGTGCAAGAATTTTCTGTGGGCCGGTTTATGAAAACTGTCAAAGCAGTCAAATCAGTGTATTTATCTGCTTGTTCAACCCGTCCGTTTATTTTTTCGTAATTTTAATCCCCACTCTTTGATAATCTACAAATTTTTGTGCAAAAAGTACATGAACGGACTTAATATTGAGTCATCACTACAAACACTTCCAACTGAACCAAATAAATATCACAGTGACACCAAAGTCTGCAAATAAAACTTATTAATTTCACGCAATATGTTTCCCAATTTCTAAACAGCAGCTGTCCTTTGAAATGAATTGTTTGGGTAGAGGGTTTCTTGTTTTTGTTTTTGTTTTACGTGCAAAATTTGCTTCTACTGCCTGCGCGGGTTTCAAAACCACCGGTTCGCTCGATCAAGGTTTGGTAAACTCAATTGTTACCCTGAAACCCAAAATGGGTAGCATACACCTTGAAGCTCTAAAAAAATATTTAATAAATCTGTTGATACTATTCGCTATAAAATTAAGACTACAGATGTTTTGATTATAATTAGAGAGCATACTCACATGTTACCAATGACTTTTTCTGCGACAGCAATGTGTCCCATATGCCGACATTCTTGTTTTCTGAACTATGACCAGCTGTAGAATACAGTTATTTTACATATGAACATTTGACATAACAATTTAAGTATTACCAGTTGCCACCAAACTACAAGACCCAAGGAACACAAAATCAGCTATAAGTTTATTATGACACTGCTGGGTCTGAAATAAGATTCACATTTCAACTCAAAATTCTTCAACACATCACATTTCAACTTACGAAAAACGATCGATTACTCTGTGAGGCAATACCAGCTTGCCATAAACTGAGGTTTCCATCACCATCGGCAATGCCAAACTTATTTCCCTGCTGTGAAAATCTGCATCGTGTAACTTTAGCAAACGTGCCAGGAGGTCGAGGGGTGCAGACCACTTGCTGGTGACTCCATTCCCACAATTGAACAGATCCATCTTGACCACCGGTGAGGTAGAGTGGCATAAGTGGATGGGCACTCATTCGCTTTACATTGTCGACCTTGTGTTTCATTACCTGTGGACAAACAAACGCTTCATTACATAACTGTCTTACACTCAGCGATCCATGGCATTTTGTAGTATGCACATGAATTACTATGTGCGCTACGAGCACCAAAACTGCAAATTTTTTTTTACAAATAACGGTTTTTTTTTTTCAATTTTTTTTTTGCGATCTAAGACTCCACAAAAACAATGAAATAAAGGGAAGCAAATGTAATAACACTAATAATAATAATAATAAGTACAAAATTAGCACACAAATGAAACCGAAAAAAAAGGAAGGAAACAAACATCAAACTAAGTTGTAATAAGTTTCATTGTTGAATTATTGAAAGGAAACTGTACCGGCTTTAGCAAGTGCTTAGAATGTTCTAAAACCATTTTGCAATACCATGGATCGTGACAACCTGGAAAATTGGCTCCTTTTATCTGCAGCGTACAACGAAAGACAGGAAAAACAAAAAGCATTTTGTAAACATTTGTGTGTAAGATGTATGATGTAAGAATGTGCATGATAGCAGTTTGTTTTATTTTTCTTTAATTTTATTTTAACTATATCTGCTATACAAGTTCAAAAAAAGAGCTAAATATTTAAGAGGAACATTATGGCGGCCTGTTTTCGTTTCGGTCATGTCTTGTATTACTGGCACGAATTACTTTATATAAAAGAAAATAATTATGTGCTTGTGTTTTAGTGTGCAAATTGTTTAAAGCTCATTTTGTGTAGTAAAAATGAATGCATTAAAGGTGCTCTTCTCGTCATTAGTATGTGTCGGTTTCTTGTTTTAGAAAAAAAGAAGAACACGAACATTACGTCCAGTGTTCGGACTTTACTGCAATTGCAGTAGATCTACTGCGATTTTGCAAAATATTTAAAATCTACTGCGCCACTGCGCTTGACTTGAAATCTACTGCGATTTTTGAATGTGAAAACGGTTGAAAATTTGATGTTTTCTAGATGAAAAACGTAACACAATCTA
Source organism: Chalcosyrphus nemorum (assembly GCA_949716465.1). Classification (NCBI taxonomy): domain Eukaryota; kingdom Metazoa; phylum Arthropoda; class Insecta; order Diptera; family Syrphidae; genus Chalcosyrphus; species Chalcosyrphus nemorum. The sequence continues at coordinate 38,291,346 of OX454332.1, forward strand.
GAAAAAACGTAAATTTATTGATGGAAAATTTTTTTTAAGAACTGAATTTAACTGAAAATTAATCAGTTATTATAAATTTTATAAGAAAATAATTTCGTGCAAAGATTTGTGATTAAATTTACTTTAAACTGTGCAATTTAAGTTTGTTTTAACCTTATTTTATCGTAAAAAATATATGTGTATAAATCTAAACCCCAGTATTGTTGTATTTTTTGCAACAAAAACAAATCTGCTGCGGAAAATACGGATCTACTGCACTTTTTGTAAGAATCTACTGCTAAATTTTATTATTGAAGTCCGAACCCTGATTACGTCTGTCCGCGTATTCTCCCAAAACAGGAATATTTACGAATTTTTATGAAAACCTGTACGGAGAATTATCGTAGATTTTCACAGAAGAGAGCGCTCACGAGAGAGTAAGACGAATTTTAGTGCAAAAAATTCTTTGGGCTGGTTTGTGAGAACTATGAAATCTGTCAAATTAGTGTATTCCCAATTTTTTCTTGCTCAACCCATTCGAGTACTTTCGTGTAATTTGATTTCTCTCTTAAAGAATTTTATCCGTATGTCTGAAATTCGACAATCTAAAAATTTTAGTCCAAATAGTACACGAACAGAGCTATTATCTATCGAGACAGAAGGTCCGTTCGCGTATCCTTCTAAAAGAGTGAATTTTTACGAAAAGTTTTTCGCGTACGAAGAAGAGAGCGCTCACGGGAGAGTAAGAAAATTGGGTTTAACTTGTCACTACTCGAGAGCCCAGTCAGTGAAGAAACGGCGTAGTCAATGGTCATGAACTTTGAGCTGCTGGATCAGTTGAATCTTGTACGGGTGCAGGGCCAAGTCATGATGTAAAATTCGTCAATTTGTGGTCCGCGAATAGCTGAGTTCTTTTGTGTGGCGTACAATTGACTGGCTCGGATTCTCCTGCGCACTCTCACGGATAGCGGCGATATTTTCGGAATTAAATTTATCCACCACATTGCGAATAGTTCTCTCGGAAAGACGATTATGGCACCGTAAAATTGGCGAAGTGCGAGAAATGTTGGTCGAAAGAAGACCCACTTCCATAAAGCAATTGAAACATTTGCACATGTTGTTGAACATTATGACTCTTTCCGTTAATTTGACAAAACAAATTTAATAAAACAAACTAAATTTGATAGATGTAGCTTGAACAATACGGCCGCAGTCATATGTCAAAGTTGGGAAATCCTAATGCGAAAACACCTTATTAGGTTATTTTTCTGGTAAAAAGAATATTTTTTTTTTTTGGGGCAGGGGAAGGGGGCATGAGACTTTTTAATTTTCCAAGTGGGGGCATAAGGTGGAAAAGATAGGGAACCACTGCTGTAGATGATGTTTGGTTCCTTATGCGAGGGGGAATGGAGAAGAAGAAACAACCGCGAAATCTATGAGCTGTATAAGGATGTAAATGTAGTATTAAAATCCAAGATGCGCCGATTACATTGGACGGCCACATCGAGTAAATGGACAACAATGCTCGAGCGAAGAGAATCTTCGAATCACAACCTTAATGCCCGAAAAGGCTAAGAAGACCGAAGACAAAGGTCAAGTTGCCATGTAGACCAGAAAATTTGTCTTCATAACTGGAAGAAGCGTACTCGAGACCGGAGAGGCTGAAAGATAGCCGTGTCTCATGCAGAGACTCTAGAAGGGTCGGTAGCCCTTTAAGTAAATTAAGTAAGTGCACTGTAGAGGTAGAGAAAAATCGGTAGAGTAGTGCATATACAATTAAGAGGTAGACTGTAGAGCTCTAGAGACACTTTTAGGTAGATATTTATCCGGGATTTATGTTCATTAGGGAAGCAACTTCTTGTGATGACATCAGTCAATGCGTAAGTGAAGTGGTAGGTTAATTCGGAAAGGTGAAACAAAAGCTATACACCCCAATTGTATGCTCAACGCTCACATACGGTTCGAGGAGGCATTTATGTGAAAGAACACATCACAGGAAACAAAGAGCACGACCGTTTGAGTAGGTATTGTCATATTCAAAGCAGAGATCCACTGAGCCCCATCAAAAAGGCAATATCATTCAACATTCTACACGATCGTGTAAAAAAAAAGACAGACGAAAAAACAGTTGGATTACATGGCGGCTGCAGAGTGCCTTGAGGCGTAATGCAACAACATTTGCCGGGTAGTAGAGGACACGTGGCCGTTGTTGCAATCTTGTCAAATGGTTTCGAGGTTTTGGTCTTATCATGACTTGTGGCTGTTTAGTCTGCGACACGAGCCTGAACATAGCTAAACCAATGTTGTTCTTGTTTGGCGTGGTAGCTGACCATTTTTTTTGCTATTCGATGGGTCACCTACTGACATTTGGATGAGCAGTTGGCCAGAGCGTTGGAAACTCCGGTTTGGTGTTGTGGTTTATAAATTCTTGTAGTTTGCGTTAATGTGGAGATGTTGCGTTATTTTTGATTGGAAGCATTTTTATTTTTAAGTGGAACCGGTGCGCATGGTTACGTTTTGACATGCTTAGAAGATTCATCAGGAGGGGTCGTTTGCTGGGGTGTCCAAATGGGTGCCGCGTAGTTCAGGACAACAATTTCTCTTGGTCTGTTGACTTTCCTGGTTTAGTAGTGACGTCAGTGGAACCCTATAGCAGTATGTATGTCGCCGTCGCTTGGAATACGTCCAAACAGTCGCTCGAAGGGTTGATCCTAAACCTGATTTTTGGAAGCATTTTGAGGACCGACGAGGCTCATTTCACACGCTCTCGCGGAACGGAAAATCGACATGACATCCGTGAAACACCACTTCCTGACCAAAAAGTGACTTTTTGGGCGGAATTTGCGCTAAAACCCCAATTGAGCCATTTGTTATCAGAGAAGGCTAAACAGTCGAGGGAAATCGACATCCGTGGATGTTGGCTAACTATGCCTGCTCACAAATATGGACCGTTACTGGTCATACATACGCCCAAGATGCTACACAATAATTTTATGTGTAGTTATATATTTAATATCTGAAACTACGTTTTTTCGAGAGAGAGGTTTAGTGTTCATAAAAAAAGTTGTGGGTGATGTGTACTCCTTTCTAATCGAATGTATACCACTTTATTATCCGCGATTTACTTTTCATTTCCAATTTATAAGAAATACCTAGTCCGAAGGCATTTTGTGATCTTTGTTTGTCACAAAAACCTTGTTTAAGTTATGAGAAAACTGCACAAAAAGCAGACATCCGATTACTATCCGTATATACAAAAGTCTTTCTACAACCTGATATAACATTTAATTGTTTTTACAACAATAGTCACTGTATGTACATTTTGAGACGAGTGTATATCACATATCGGCTGTTGAAATTGATCTTACATTGTGTTAGTAAAACTGTACATTTAAATAGCGATATCAGTCTGTGTTGACACTGAATAAGGTATAACTTACCACGGACGTTCCACGTCCAGATTGACTGCCTATTGTTGGCTGGTAACTAGATGATGATCCATAATTTTGAATATTAGGAGTTGCATTCACCGAATTTCTATTTCAAATAAAAAGTCATTCATTGAGCGAAAACATATTTCTTTTTTTATGTTAACTTACTTGTCTGCAGCAGCTTGAATAACCAAGAATCCAGTTGCGGGAAGTGAATCGATGTCTTTCGACAGATTCAGTATATCGTATTCACATTCGTCTTCACACCAATTCGGTGACTCCAGTAGCAAGGAAATATCCATTTCTTGTACTTCACGAGGTGTAGCAATTGCCATTAGTCCAGGTGATGCATTATTAATACAGAATGCTGAGATCGATTCTTGATCTTTGTGAATGATTCTTATCGGTTCATGTTGTGGACCCAAATGTTCGCTACCTAAAATCATAGAAATACTAAATGAAATATAATATTCCTTTTTGAGGACAAAAAATTTTTGGGACCTGAATCAACATCAGTGGCACCGGTAGAATCGGGTTTTGAACATGTGTTCGAAGCTGCCTCCCAATCTTTTGATCGTTTTTTACCAAACACTGCTCGTATGAATATATCTTGTACTTGTTCCTGTCGTACAAGGTAGTTCCACAAACGTCTAGCTGGTCCTGCTGATGAACTAGCCAGAAACGGTGTGTTGTGCTTTTCAAGTAACGATCTGTACTTGTGAATAGCAGGTCCTTTGGCTTCATTTTCGACAAAGCAACCTTAAATTAATATGAAACATATAATTAGAAAGTCAATATGAGTTAGGGTCATGTTCTACCAGGAATTAAATCAGCAGGCGCTGGACCTTTAGCTAGCAATTCCTCTGTAACGATTTCTTGCCAGTGATTTAGGTTACGTAGTACTTCGTGTGAAAGTGGACTTGCTACAGGTAGTTCTTAAAATATAACAAAACACAAAATTGATAAAAGACTTTTTGAAAAAAATGCCTTTTTTTACCTTGGTTTTCTATTCCAGCTATGTTTATAACTTCCTGTAATTTAATTGAAGTCAGCTTGATTATAGCCAATCGCATTATATTCCAAGAGTAAGACATGGGGTTCGAATGTTCTGTATTGTCCTTTCGTCGCTTACTTATCGTAGTCGGAGCCGTACTTAACGCATCGCCAAATACCTCTTCATCGTCCAGATCTTCGTCTTCATCTGATGCATATGAATCGTCAGTGTCGTATTCCTCTTCATTTCCTTCTCCTTTGGTTTAGAATGTTTCAAAAAATACATAAAACACAATCACAATTCTATGACTTACCTAACAGAGATGGCTTTATTAAGAAATATGACACCATGGACATTTCTGGAGAAACAAATTGCTCCCTGTACGTCGGCTTATCCTCTTTCATTATTGAACTGCCACTGGGATTACTAAACGTGCCGAGTAACTTCATATTTAGCTTCACTCGCTGTTTAGTTATCGATGTCACTGTATTCCAAACACTACTCTCATCTGGAATATCTTGCGAGCTTTGCGATTGAAAGCTTTGCGTTAAGTGACTCTGAGATGTCGCTTTTCGCAATAGTTTCTTAATGCCTCCACCAAAGAGTGTGGCCCATGTTCCATTCGCAAATTTCTGTCCAATCAAACGATAAAGAATATGACAATCACAAGACGCAAGTGCGTACACCATTAAGGACATATAAGTTGCTACAAATGCCTCCAATAGCAAAACATTCAGCCTTGGTATATCTTCGTCTTTTTCTCTTGCCAAAAGTGCTCTTAAATTAGTTACACCTGGCCACTTTGACGGTAGCGTACAAATTGAGGCCGGCTCATCAGTTGAATATTTGCGCTTGCGTTGGTAAATGTTTGCATTCACCATTAAGTGAGAGCACTGACAAGATGCATTTAGTTTTGCTAGATTCTCAATGCCAGGGCTTTGGTAGCCGTTGGGAACTAACGATTGGCTGACTACGAAACTTTCCGAATCGCATAGTGATTGGTATATACAGGAAGAGAGCGCGATAGCCAAGTCACGTAAAACAAATATTTCAGAATATGTATCTTCTTTAACGCCAACAAATGGTGAACGAACATCTACCACAGTCTGGAGCATGTCCTGCGTATGGGACTATTCGAACGAAAAAATTGATTAAAATATTCTATTATTCGGTAGATAAATTCTATTACCTGCAAATACTTAATTGGATCGGCTATAACAGTCTTATTTCCAGCTACACAAGCACTCAACAGTGGCAGCGTTGTGGGGAACGGGAGTGGGCTGAGAAGTTGCTGTTGAGTTTTCTCCTGTTGTAATTCCTGAAGCAATAGTACCAATTCCATTCGAACGGAAGCTAATCCACCACCACTAGCGCCATGAAGTGAACAGTAACTTAACAAAGTCCGAAGAAGGGTTTCATTCGCTAAAAAAAAAATATTAGTTACATGAAGAACGGTTGATAGGAGACCACTTTCTTACCTTTAAGCCATCTCTTTCGCCTAGCTGCCCGCTTCACTTTAGCTTCAAAGTCTTGTTTTTCTTGCATTAAAATCTCATGCAATGTTGGTTTATCTGTTGATTTTTGTGAGGTGAAATTATTGTCTTTGTCCGTCTATGGAAAGATAAAGAGGAACTTAAAGAAATGTTTTTTTAAAAAAAAGAAACAATATATTTCCTACTTGAGTCATTTCGATAGTTTGATTGTTTTCTAAGGCATCGTTTTCCGCATTGCAGTAATTACAAAGCTGCTTCAGTGCATCTACTTCCCTTTCCAGCCATATGTACAATTGGTAGCGCAACTGGCCGCCATCAACCTCAAAACCTGTTGCCAGTGTAGACAATTCCTCCATGAGAATCTTTAGACAGGCCACGAATTTCAGTTGCTGTGCCATTATATCAAGTTTCTCTTGTGGCTTATCCTCCTGGACGTCGGATTTTGTTGCCTCAATAACCGGCGGTGTTGGTGTTTTAAGTTCTTCTTCTCGTTCATCCTCGTCATCGTCATTTGTTTCATCGGCACCCCATTCGATTTTAAACCCATCATCTTCTTTCATTGCCGTTACTGGAGCACTCCAATCAAAATCTGCAGCTGAACCACCATCGAGCGGAGCAGGCTCATCGACAACAGCGTTGCCGCCCCAATCGAAAATTCCCTTATTAATCAATTCGTTCTTTACATTCTCTAATGGAGTGGCTGCTTCACTATTCGCTGCTGTTTCGATCACTTTAGTTGGAAGTTTGTTAAGAACCTCCAAGGCTAATGCTGGACACCCGGCTTTAAAGTGTGCGTGAGCAGTAGTGAAGTACAATTGTCTTTCTAGAGGAGTTATGCTATCTTCCAGCTGCAATTGCTTATCACTCATACCAGCGCTGCCAGCGTCACCCGTGTAGCTAAATCCTGAAAGAACCACTTGCGTTAGTTTCTTCTCTTGCGCAGTCGATGCTATGTGTTGCCTGATTAGTAGAGGATGAGTGCGTAGATATATATAAAAGTTAAACACATTCGGATTGGTCGATTGACTGTTTTCATTTTTAAGACCGTCGTCATCCTTGTACGCATAATGATTCTGACCGACATTGTTCAGCAAGAGTGTGCTTAAGCTTGCCGAATAGTTCTTCAATGTCCAGAAACCGATTGAGCGCAAAAATGGATCAGGATGTGCTTTGCTTACATCCTGACTGGTACCATCGGCTTCGAGACCAAGAAGGTGCTCGTAAATGAGTTTTTTATATGTAGACGGCATATTCACGTCCAATTCACCCTCATACAATCGAGTAATAATCAGAGCCAATTGGAAATCATCAAGCTTATTCATACACACCTCAATGGCATCGTGCAGGGAGTTTGCCAACAAGAAGAACGCTACAGCATGTTCGAATCGCTGTTTACCCAGCAACACGAAAGCGTTTTTGAGAGCAGCCTTTCTCCAACGATCATCGTTGAAATTATTTTGGAAGAAAGTCGTCATCTTATCATCTCTCTTCGAGCGAAATAGACCCCAAACGATTGACTTTTTCTTCATTGCTAAGTAGTAAAGGGCAGCATCAAGTGGATCCTGTTTGGACTGGTACGCCGACTTTGCCAATTTTTCAATGCACTGCTTCAAGATGGTGACGTTCTTCAACCAGTATCCCACTCCCAACTCTTTCAGAGTGGACCATTTCAGCTCTCCCTTAGTGTACGATGGAATCAAATTTAGGAGTTCCTCCTCGCTTTCAGAGTGGAAAGCCCAAACAATGTTAGAAGTTCCTACTCCCTGTTTCTGGAAATTCGAACGCTGATTCAGGGGTAAGCACCTCATCAAGTATGCAAAGTGCTTCATAGCGAGCAAGAAACGTAGGCCACAATCATCCAGTGATTCCGTAGCAATATGGCCAGCTTCATCTGTGTTGTTTAGATTTTCTCTAGCTATGGCATTTTTAGCTGCATCGATGGCGAACTTCTCAGAAAAGTCCGTATTACACGTGGCAACAGTGTCGGCTAAAGCCAATAGATGCATTTGATCCAGTGACGAAAGACCCGGCAAATGTGTGTGCGTAAGAAGTCGCGATAGAAGCTGCCCCTGGCGAGGTCCGAAATGTGCAATACCTTGTTTCTCTGGTATGGATTGTCGGCGATCGTTGCGACGAGGCTCGGATTCATCGTCCAAAAGATCATCCAGATTGTCTTCTTCGGCATCCATATCAAAGAGTTCATCGTAGTCTTTGACTTCCTCCTTTTGTTGTTTTCCTTGACCGGAGCCTTCCTTATCAGCAGATAATAAGACCCACAGAGGGAGCGGTGGAATAGATGTTATCTCAGCGTAGTCTAACATCAGCTCTTCAGGAATCTAAAGAAATAGAATTCAAAATTAGTTGTTCTCGAAACAGGGGAAAAGAAGACATACCTGTGTTGTAGAACCGCGTTGTTCATTTGGACTGTTTGCTCCACCAACATAGCTTATCGAAAGAGTTCTCGATCTGGACCATGCTCGCTGTAGGGGAGCATTCATCAATTAATATTCAATGTGTATAAAGTGTATTGTGTTATAACAAACCTGTCTTTGGGCACTTTCATCATCTCCACTCGTTGCACCACCTTGTAAGTACGGTCCACTCATACAGCGAACCAAGTGCGCCAAAATGGCTTTTACCCATCGAATCTTTCCCGAATTCAGTAGCTCCATCAGCTGCTTTGGATGGTATTGTGGCAACACTGGACAGGCTATTCGCGAAGCTTGAAACAGTCCATAGTCCGTCATGTAGTCGTGGAACTGTTGTGCATCTGAACCTGCCTGCAAGTTTGCCGTGCTCAAGTTGCCGAATTTCTTTTTCTTATCCGAAGACAGCAGTTGTAAATTGACTGTACTCGCCTTGCTCATCAGCGGCATAGATTGTACATTATTTAATCTTCGCTGAGTTGTGTCATTAGCAAGAGATCGCAAGTCCTCATCGCGCAGATTCCTCGTATCCATTAGATCTTCAACACTAAGGGCTTGCGCATAGCGTGGTTTCCACTGTGAGTACACGTGCATTTCTGAGTCCATACCCACAACTAGAATACCATCTCGAACCCAAGAGATTTGCATAGGAAGCGGTGGCAGACCATCTGCTGTCTGTAGATCGATTTGCCTCAACTTCATCCAACGAATTTCGTCGTTGAAGTGAGGTTGAGCTAAGGAACTTGCCTTTCGCAGGATTGGACGATTGGCTGAGCGCGATTCTTTCATAGCTTTCATGTTAGCCTGAGCTAAATCACTGCACACGGGAGTGTACAGTAGAATTTTACTTCCCACCGCCACCGTCAGAATATGAGATCCATCTTCCTTCGATACCCAATCCAGTTGGACGAGATGTTTCTGCGTCAAAGGACACGTATTTCCATTTTCTGTGATGCTCTTTCTTAGCGACTGAAGAGTACTAAAGCTTGGAACTGCAAGAAGCCCGGAGCTTGGCTTAACACCCAATTCTGGTGTGATCTCTCCACTACGTGGCGATCTATTGTCGTCGTGAGTAAAGGTCTGTATGACCTGATTGAGCCGCTGCTTCTTCTGTAAGTATCTGCTATCATGCAGGTAACTCAAATCAAGACTATGATCAATGTTGATGCGGGGCAAGTGAACGTTCCTCAGGTGTATGGTGTCCTCGAGAACCCATTCGCTACCTCCCGTACTTTCGCACTCGTATATTGCCACACACAAGTTGATGTATCGCGAATCTGGGTCACCTTTATGTGGTCTAGTAAAGGATTTGCCATATTTATAAGCGCACGCCACACGTCCTGAATACGCAGCACTTATATTCAATGGCTGTCCCGATATCTCAATAGCTGAATCCTGCTGCCGACTAAACATCTTCCATTCTGACCACTCGTATCTTGTTGTCTCCAAGTCACCAACTCCGCCTGCACCTGGGACTACATCACATTTCCAAAACCGTGAAATCGAGTCCGAGCATGCCGTCACAATTATGTATGGAGCAAAACAAGCCGGGTAGATCGATGAAGAGCTTAGATGGCCAGCAGAGGGCGATGCGTGAATTACGTCTACACCATCGGGCATAGGAAGCTCTTGCGTGCATACTTTTTTCGTTACTATAGAGATATGGGGAGCTTCCAGCTCAGGTTCTCCTTCTCCTCCTGCTATACCATTGTCCATAGACATCCTACGAGTTATCTCGGGATCATCCAAATCTTGTGTGAGGTTGCTATCAGGAACATACATAGCTGATTCGGAGAGAAACGATTGTTGCGGTTTCGAAGCTATCACAATGCGCCACATGTGAATTGTACTACCCTTTAGAGTTTTTTCAATAATCACAATGTAAAATGGCTCCTCAAATTCTGAGTTCCTTTGCAAGTCAACCATTGCACTGAGCTGGGACTCCATAAATCCTGGCTGATTGGTGGCCTCGTCATCGCTCTTCTGTTTGTCAGTTCGTTCTCCAGTGATTAGCTGTTCCTGAAACACGTGCAGGAATTGAGTATTTTGCCAATCGTGCTTTGCATCTGAAAGAGCATCCAACTGAATAATGCAACCAGGACGAGCGGTCGATTGCTGGGATACGATTTTTATTTTATCATGCAGCGCGGTTTTGTGATAGAAGTTCTCCGATGAAACCTCTGAATACAATGATGTTAGGGAACCATTCTTTTTGCTAATACTCTCCGATGAGGATATTTCAGCCAGCAATGTTCGAGCATCAATTACTGCCTGGTACACCCTTAGGTTCTCTCCATCACTTGCCACGAAGCATGCTGATGGGGAATTACTATAGCTTCCTAGGGTCGTGCTTGGTAACAATGTTGGAATCCAAGCTACATTGCTGAATGCTGATATCTCTGGTGAATTAATCCTTGCCAACTCGCTGACGCCTCCAGAATGACAGAGCGGACCTACTGCGTCCACGCGCCAAAGTATCAACTCTGAACAGAAGCCTGCCGGAGCAAAAATGTCTTTGTTGAAATTATGATGCTTTTCTAGTGGACTCATAACACTGCTATTGGCGTCGGGAATGTTATGATGTGACGTGGAAACCTAATTCAAAAAGAAAAAAACAAATTTAGGCAAAAACAAATAATGGGCGACGAACGTTAATGCGGAAAAAAGCTAAGCACTGCACCTAAACAGGCCCCAAACATGATTTCATTGTAGATCATCTGCGGGCTCAGCTATCGCCCGACATACTATAGAGCCATGGACATTACCCTGGAGCTATCCAAGGCATTTGACCATCCTACATTAAAATGCAATATCCTGGAGTTTCTTCTGTCGAGTTCCGCAACGCCGAAGCCTAATACCGGAGGGTCAAAAAAGGAGTACTTTAAGGAGGAGTCCTATCTCCATTCTAACATTTCTAAACTACTCCTTCCTCTGTATGGTCCTTTCAACTATTTACAGCGCTGAACACTCATCTCTCTGTACTGCATGGTTGCATTAGAGATCTCAGCCTACAACTTTCAGCAGAGAAGTCATCAGACACAGTCTTCAGGTCCTGGACAAGAGAAATAAGATAAGTACTGGATACAAATAGGAACAGCAGGATTTCAAATCCCGACCACCATCGTTATTCTCGGTTTCACCTTCAATGGCATAATCAATCTCAAGTCTCTTGCACGATCCTCCTGGGCAACGGACAAAAACTACCTACCCGCAACATACAAGGCAATAAGTCCTTCTTTGCGGCCGCCATTTGGACACCTCGGTTGAATGACGCAAACCTGGCAGGATCTACAACGCTGCCAAAATACAGCCTTGTGGCCATCATCAGATGTCACACCTTCATTGCGGAACGAAGGGACCACAACAGACCATCGACAGGCAGATATACAATAATGCTCTCAATTTATAATATCGAATAACCTTTTCCCCAACGAGGTCTTTGCAGGCCGCTCACCACCCATTGCAGACGAAAAACATAGTCTGCCGCAGAGAAAAAGGTTAAACTTCGCTCAGGTTGGTAGACTTGCACCCTGATGCACTTTGGGAACGACCTGCAGACATCGCTCGCTTTTTGAACTCAGAAACTGGCCTGGCCTGTCCCTTGCTTTGAACTGACCTGTCCCCTGCTATATCAGCCAACATTCCTGTACGCATTTCCATCTGCTCTCTATGATTTGAATCAATTCGTATCAGAGTTGGACTGTGGAAACCATAGGCAAACTAAACTATACAGTCAACTCGAACTTTCCCTGCCCCCTTAGTGCTGCAAATAGGAGGAGCCTAATTACCACGTTTGTTAATAAATGTGAAGTAGCGTGTGACCAAGACCTAACTATTATTTTGTCGGCTTATCTCTTTCATTCCTTTTGAGCAAACATTTTTCTTACGGTTGTTATTCCATTAACAACAACAAATTGTATGTACAAAATGGCTGCGGCAATAGATGTCAAAAAAATCGCCGGATTTTGTAATTGTATGTGTGCAATAAGTGAGCTCCCATTTGATTTTGCTTAAAAGTCAGAATACATTGACAAAATCCAGCGGATTTTAGCTTGGGGGAGGGAATGTGTCAAACGCACCGAAGTTGTCGGTCTAATTTAGATTTGTCTATGGTGGAAACGCAATTGTCTAGGTATCCCTTCAAACCCCAGCACTAGAAACTACGAAACTACTATACAACGGTGCAAATTATAGCTAGGCCCAAAAATGATAAATTAATAAGCAAAAAAACATTTTGTACATACCAGCAGTGGAAGAACCGGATGGCACGTAATATCGTTCACCCGGAAACGATGACCCGACGCACGGCACACATGACCAATGCTCAAGACTTGAGTAAACTTCGTCTTATAGGAGAACGTTAACTGCCACAAATTGAGTGTACCATTCGAGTGCTTTGTAACCATGGACACTGTTGGTGATGGCGTTGTAGAAACCATATCATCCGACCCAGTCTTTGATTGTTCTTCACCATTTTCCTCCTTCTTCTCGTCGTCCTCTGGATTTTCGGCATTCTCTTCATCTTCCTCCACCTCCTGTTCTTCCGAAACAATCGACAAACTCTGTGGATCTTTGCCATTCTCATCAGGAATATTCTCATTCTTTTTCACAGATTTCACCATCTCGCGGAAGTTCAATGGACTTGCACCAGTATTGTACAAACTCACCATTGTTGACATTGACATTGCATCGCCCAATGGGAAAGCACCAGGAATGCGCGTCGAGAACGACACTTGTGCCTGACGAAACGAACCCGGGTAGTAGTCATCCAACCACTCAATCACCCAAATCAAATAGCTTCCATCGATTGGATGAATTGAATACAGCAAGTCTGGACTGTGATGCCAATCTCTTAGTAAACAATCAATTTTCATGTCCAGCGAATCAATTATGTGTGCTCCGGCGGGATTATTATCAGCTGCCAAAGAATTCAGCGATGTTGTGTTCGATATTGAGTTTAAATTAGATATGCCACCATGAGGACCATGCTGACCGGAATGTTTGCTACTGGAATGTTCATCGCTGTTGCTCTCCTCAATCGAAAAGGACTTGTGAACGGACTTCACAAACTTCCTCTTGGCGTCCTCGCGACGCTCAGCTTCTGCTGCTGTCTCCTCCATATGCATTTGACTATCTGGACCATTTAGATTAGTTGTAGTCTTATTGTTATTGTCTTCTCTGTCAATAATTTTTCGCGTTAACTCCTGAAGTATGGCTTCAGCTTGAAGGGAAAAGTGCATTTCCTTGTTGTTCAACCAGTGCAAAATGAAATTGTTCTGATTTGAAGGATCCGACGTTTGCATTGATGGCACCAGAGGGATATCTGTTTCGGCATTAATTGATGCAGCCAAATGGAAATGCATTCCAGGACTAACACCCGTTCCATGGAAACCATATGAATGAAAATCATGCACACTGTACGATGATGGAAGTGATGGTATCGGACCTTGTCGAAATGGTGAATCACTTGCTGTCGCTGCTAGATTTCCTATGATTGCACCATTTTTGGCGTGTCGTCGGATGTGGAAACATGTTTTCATGTGCTTCAAGCGTTGCATGAATCGATGTTTGTGGCGGTGAGTCCTGAATTTTGGATTTTGTGAGGCCAACGGATCGAATTGTGTCATATTTACTAAGCCGTCATCGGGTAGCACCGTTTCTATCCATATTCGGCAGATATTGTCCAGGCATGATGTCACCAGCATATTTGAAACAGATCCTTTTGGCATATATTTGCTGGTCTTTCGCCATGAAATATTTGTAACTGCTCGAGGGTGAGCAATGTATACATAGGTGTAGTTCAAGTCTGAGTCGTCAAACGTGCCCGATCGGAATTGTGAAGAATCGAAACTTTTCGTCGGAAAGAGCACTGAAATAGTTAAGACCTTAGATGTGTTACCCACCCTCCATTCTCTGGGTTTTTCGACTTACCATGCTTGTTCTCATACCAGATCTTTACTAGTCGGTCATTACGACCTGATGTGGCAAACAGAGTCCCATCTGGACTGAATGCCATATGATAGACAGGGATGGCGGTCTGGCAACTCCAAATGGATTCCCATGCGGTTTCATCACTGTTAGATTCATTGGTTGGAGTTTTAACATCTCTGTCGCCACCACCGATTTCGAATTTAACTCCTGGAATGCAAATTGGGAATATTACAATAAATTAGTATTCAAAAGAAGTTTTAGAGTTTGGTGCCTTTGCCAGTTTGTTAAGGTTTTCGGGCACTAGGTGTTAGTGATGAGTTTAAAGCAGCTTTTTATTATGCAGAGCTTCTGTTGTTCACCCAAAACTTGTAGAAAAAAAATAATCTCAGATTGCAAGGAACAGTCAAACAGATTAAAGATCAACAATTTGCATTTTTTCTAGTTTGTTTGTTTTCTGTTAGTTACCTCGACTGTTCGTTGTAAACTGACATTGCAATATGTAGTTTAGTTTTATAAATGCAATGGCCCACCTGGTGTCAAACCACCGTATATATTTTTTTAATGGAGTTTTAAATTTCAGAGAAACCAAACTCGCCTTGTGCGCTTCTCTAGGGATTGAAACATGCAGACAGGTACGGAAACACTACTCACTGCACCGTAGTCACCCACGCAGGCAGAACAAACTTCCTTAGTTTTTTTAAAAGTTTAACGCGTTCAGATGAGGAGTTATTGCAGTTTGGAATGCTTGAAGGAAAAGTGACGGACCCCGAAGTGCATCACTTATATTCTTTGATGACGTTGAAGTTATTATACGAGTAAGTAAAGATCAAACGCCCTTGCAAAGAGCAACCCGTCAAAAGAGGAATGTCAATCAACGTTCCTACAAAATCGCGGAGAAAAACAGACCAAAAAGAACTATACTCTGTCCAACATAAATTGTCAGTAGGTACGTCTTATGGGAGAGCTTTATAGAGATCAGTAGCGTGACATATTTTTGCACCATACTAAATTGAGAGAAACCCCGCATAAAATGTGTGTACCCGCCAGTGAATTCCATTTGTATCTGACGTATATATAGGTGTTCGCTGATTGGGTGCTGCAATTCAACCCCTATTAAATTGATGTGCATTCAGAGTTACCAATAAAACAAATTAAATAAAAATTTCAATCTAAAAAAATAGGACGGTAACCCTACATAATATTCTTTCACATTTCTGCTAGTTTGAAATGTTACTGCGGCAACCCTGTAAGAGTTTTTGTTAGAATAGCACCTTACGGGAAACAAAAGAGTGCGAATGAGAGACACACATTCCTATCTTCCCTGTACTCACAATTTATGTTGGACAGAGTATAGATCACACAAATGCAAAATACTCAACAGGCGGACCAGTAGGAATGCAGTAAAGTGGGAGGGTTGTAGTTCTCCTACTCCGGTTGGCTTATAACTTTGGCTAAAGAAGAGAGAAGAAACACGTACATATACTACCGATGGTCACATGCAGTTACGAGTATGTATACATAGACTAATCCTTCTCAGGTACAAAATGTATCATTTAATCTTGGAGCCATTTGAACATTTTAAAATAAACCAATAACATCAAATGAAGCTCTAAAGCTCTCGATACCTAGAATGTTTTTTAAGGATCTGTTGTTCGTTTATCACTCTAGGGTTTAGGTCTGTGGGTAAAGCAAGCCAAATATGGTAGGTATATGGTATAGCGAGAACGAGAACGGCTGCCCTTGCAAGGATCATGCCAAATATTCGAGGACTAAAGCAAATGAAGAGACTACTCTTGGCAATAGTAGCGACGTCGATGAAGCTATGGCTCTATTTTTAACAGAAACTGTTCTGAAATCTTTGTGGAGTAGGACAACGGTAGACTTTTCTACCCTTTAGCCAAACATGCAACTCTCTTCCCAATCGAAGACTTACTCGTAAGCTATCCAAGGATTATGTTGCAAGGAATAAATGGAAGGATCGCAGCACCTACGAGTATGTACGTATGCCCGCTGCGATAGGCAAGTTGCACTTTATGTATCGATTCATTCTTTAACTACTTCCGATGAAGTTTGTGCATAAAAAAATCATTGAATTTCGGCTGACAAGTCTCAGAGGAACCGACATCTAAGGAACTTAACCTGTGCTGCGTCTCCCTGTATACTGGTCTAGGACTTACACAAATGATTTGATCTCTCACTAATGCAATAATGTGTGGCATACCTGTTCGGACCATAGGCTGGTTAAAGAAATGCTCCCAGACGACGACTGTAAAAAAAGCAGCATACAGACAACTTATTGGCATCTTAACGGGACACTTCCCTTTGTTAAGTATCTCAATAGGCTAAGTTTAAGTGATACATACTACAATCTGCAATGCCTGTCAAGTACTGGATGACGCTAAAGAACACTTCCTTTGTAAATGTCCTGCCTTCTTGAATATAAGCCTGTACCAAATCTCCAGGAAACTATGGCCTTAAATTGTGCAGACTTGAACGGGACACTGTCTGATCGGCCTACGCTAGGCGTTTAGACCTCTCTGCAAACAATTTTTGCGGGGACAAAGTGGAAAAGGAAACTTTCCCCCAACTTCTTTGTAACTGTCCTTGTCCTTTAAGAGAAATCTGCACTTCTTTATTGACCTCAGTGATCTAACCGAAATTCCGATCAGAAATTTACTGCGGTTTGTAAAAAATAAAAACGTTTCCAGGATTCCCTGATATCCCCATGCATCAGGTTTGCCCCTTCATGTGTTGTCATAATTTTATAAGTAGTTGCAGTGGATATAGTTACCTCCCACTAGTAGTGCAATAAGGGTTATCTGTATATGAATGGAGCCTGGCTCACTAACCTAACCCAACCTTGGCTTAAACTCCAAAAAGGCTTTTCTCAACGAATTTTCAGGCATCATACTGCCGCCTAGAGATGATGATGTCATTGCTTTCAAATCAAACTGAATACTGTTTTTTTTAAACTAGCATTGCTATATTAGCAAGTTTAACATTTTTATTACTCTTAGTTGCAAAATGAAAAACGTAGAGATATCTGAATTGGGCACCAATTAAAATTAATTAAAGTTTGACAACAAATATTAGCACTTAAGAACCATTAGTTCGTAAGAAGAAAAATATACATCACGTGTCTTGAAGATAATGTTTGGTTGCGGATCATTCATTTTTGCAATTCGAATTGTGATTCTTCTACTCCCAATAGGTAAGTATTTGGCAAATAACGTAATTGAGAAAAGTATAGGTATGTGTTTTGTGACTTGACTAATGGCCTCTTTACAGTGGCTGAGTTGAAAATTCGTAATGGAATATCTACAAATCATATCAGCACTGATAGTTAAGCAGCAATTAAGTCTTTAGAATTGTCCGTATTTTTTTTTCAAAGGCCATCATCGATTGCCGCTTACCGTAGATGTCGGATCAAAATCATCTGTTGTGTCATGCCATTCCACAAAGAACTTCTCGGAAACTGTAAAGCCGACAAAAATGTTAAACTATTGGCAACGATAGAAACCATTCTTGATAAATACAATCTAGGCAGTCCTCCGCTATTAGCATACTTCTTCTAAAGGCTCAGATAAGTCGAAAACAAAGAACAGATGCAATCAAAACTGTAAAGATCATGATGGAAAGACATCGTGTTTGTTGATTTTAAAACGATAGACAATTAAGAGATCTGATATGCGCTAAGACACATACGCATGATCATTGCTAAGATTCCTCCAGGCGTCACCGAGAAGTTCGCAATCGAAGTCGATGCACACCAGGAAAGCGTTTTGCTCATTGCAGTCGTTGATTATCTGCTTCCAAGAAAAGTGACGGAGCCTAAAATGCATCAGTAATTCTTTACTGACTCTTTGAGTTATCAATAATGATTGCAACAAGCACTTGATGTATAAGTTTGAGAGGAAAATGGGTACAGAGCACTAGGTAGTCAAACGTTTCTGATTGGTCCAGAGATTTAGTTTTGACTACAAAGTAAGACATTAAGGTAGTGGCCCCGATTTAAAGGTAAGAAAAATTTCTTTACCTTTTAAGGCAATGTGCAAACTGTCAAAAATTTGTTTGCCGTTCCATATGTTAGGCATTATCTCAAAATCAGTCATCGCGTAAGCTTGGAGTGGGTGAAGTGCCGGAAGAGTCATCGTAAGGGTCGTTAAAATTAACTGCTGAGTAATAAACATTGAAGCCAGTGTATTTCCAATTTTAGATGAACATAGTCGACTTTATGTTTATAGCAGTAAACCAGCCAGAAGTTATTGAAAATTGCGGTCACATGTTCAGTTATTCTCTCTCACTTACATAAAGGCTTGTGAGGCGTTTCTGTATGTACTTGGTCGGTGAGGATGCACTTAGGCCAAGAATAGGTCCATTATGCTGCCGATGTGTAAGGTGGGTGGGTCACCCTCTTACTCTGGAAACCATTTACTCCTTGATGGCCGCCTGGCTGTTGATATATATGACAATATCCGATAATGATACTGCATTAACCGTCAGCCAGTCAGCTGATTTAGGAATGGTAGTGACTTCGGCTTGGAAAACACTGCAGTAGGAAGGAAGGCTGAAGGACAGGTGGATGTCCAGATCTATTGAAAAGATTCCAGTACCGAGTTCTTCGTTTTGAGAATTGTCAGGGATTCATGGTGAAGGACATCCCGTTGTTTGTTGACGATGTCAGTTGGAAGTAGGTGGAGCATGGTTTGGAGCGCTGCTGTGGGAGAGATTCTCAGTGCACGAGTAATAGTGAGACAGGCAACTCGTTGAGTTTTTCCATTAGCATTAGGTTGGAGGTCTTTCCAGGGCAGGCCACCAGACCAGTACTCTATACATGAGTATCGGTTTTATTACCGACGTGTACAACCAGTGCATGATGTTCAGTTGCCTACTGCCTTTTTGTAAATGTATAGAGCAGCTAAGGATTTCCTGGCACGTTCGACTATGTGATCTCTCCAAAGGAGCTTGGGGTCAAGCTTCAGGCCCAAATATTTTGCGATATATGAAAAGATGAGGGGGGTGCCTTTTAGTTTTGGGAGATTGAAGCCAGGGTATTTATGTTTTTAAGTAAACACGACCAGCTTGGTCTTCGTCGGATTGACTGAAAGGCCGCAGCTTAGTTTGTTAAGAGCAGACTGCATGACATCAGCCAGTGTCTGTGGATATTTAATTTGCAGGAGTGCTTCATTGAACACTAGGTACCACAGTAGTGGAGACAATACTCCCCCTTGGGGGGTACCTCGGTGTGCACGTCTCTTGACAGTGTTGCTTCCGAAGGATGCCGTAATCACCCTGCTTTTATACATACATATACTCTACAAAGCAGCAAATTTGGTTCGCATGTATTTTCTACTCCAGTGGTTTTCAAACTTTTTTTTTGCCTGTCACTCATGTGCAATAGGTTCAGTCACGTACCACAGAAATCTGAATTGTTTACATAATAAGCTGTATTGCCGTTTAATATGTATGATATTGGGTTTGGGATCTAATTTCATGAATTGCCTTTTTTTCTAATTCTTGAGTCTCACTCTGAAAATCAATGAGGTAGAATAAGTATTATATAGGTCCGAGGTGCTAGGCGTTTTTAGAAGCTCTGTGTACCAAAAGGAATAATCCCACGTACCTCCAATTAAAAACCTTTACACTAGTCTAAAGATAAAAATGGTACTTCTGCTAAGATAAATGCTAATACTTCACGTTTGCATGAATTTGTCTCGATTAGCTTTACACTACGTGTAAGAATAATAGAGGAGAACATATTTTGCAACTAAACAATTAAGAGAAAGCTACTGTGTTGACAATTAAATAAATAAATAATAATTTTCATTGGAACGCCTAACAAAACAAGCTGAACAGCAAGAACATCACAATATCACGTATCTTAGCAAGAACAAAACAAATCAAAACAAAACAAAAACTAATAAATAATTCACGGGAAATAAAGCAAACTTTAACAATTCAAGGGGCGACAATAATGGTTTGAGACAATCGTAGTTCAAGGCCTTCTTCCAATGACGAATGGCGTCATTTGTTTCATATAGCCGTTCAGTTTTGCGCCTCTGTAAGTTCTAGACTATTTGCCCAATAGCTCTAGGAGTCACTTCATGTTTAAGAGTACCGACCCATAGGGCAAAAGTGCATAGGCTCTATTGGGAGAAAAAAATAGGCCGATTCAATTGAATCTTTATAGCTGCATCTGCAATGATATCCAGGTGTTTTGTGAAACAGTAGGTTGACATTGCTACAGGAAGCAGTACAATTGGAGCCTCAAAGGAAGGATAAGAGATCTGCCTGAAAGTGTTGACACTTTGTACTATGTGCGTTCGGCGAAAGAATAAAATCTTGTGTTCTAGTGAGGCACGGGGTTAAAGCGTTTATTCTGCTACAACTCTGCGCTCCTGGCATTTTGGCAGTGCGAGTAGGAGCGGCTGCAGGCAGCTTTGTTGTGATATACCTGCCGTATGCAAAAGAACTAAATACGCTTGTGGATCTCTGCAAGCAGCGAAGATCTAATGCTTGCTTGCGGTGCTAACACAGAACAGTGTGAGGAAGCACCAAATAATAACTACAGAAGATGGAGCTGCAAGGAACTCTCAACGACGTAAAAAGGAGTTATGGAGGAAATTTTCCCCGAGTATATGTTCTTCATACTGGTCAATAGATTTCAGACAATCATCTCCAGAGATCCAGCGATGCGGTGGTGCCGTGAACAAGGACTCTCCATTAATGCGGAGAAAATAGATCTAATGGTTCTCACAAGGCAGAGGAAATATCTGGAAATTAAACCGTTGATACACTTTTTGGATCGGATTTAAAGGTGACCAAGAAGGTTAACTCTCACATAGAGAAGAAGACGAGAGAGGAAAACGAATGGGTGCTCCATCAATACAAACGGGTATGTGGACAAAGGCCTTGACGAGGTGAGCATTGTATACGATGATAGTTAGACCCAGTATAACACATGCGTCAATTGTATGGTGCCAAAAAAAAAGGTAGCATATAGATAGAGTCCAACGTGTGGCATGTTTAGTGATCGTCGGTAGAGCAACTGATTAACGACACGACTGGTTGGAGTTGAAGAAGGTGGAGAAGGTCGTATTCAAATGCCAATAGGTATTCAAAGAAAATCATAGAAAAGTTCTAAGCCCGGAGCGAGGAAAACTGAAATGAATGGTAGGGCTAAGATCATCGGGAGGATGATACCTGTGAACCAATATTCGTTATAGGCCAAGACGATGGCACATTCTACTGTGTTAATGTCTGGCATTATCTCGCAGAAGAATGGCGGCCTTGGGGAGTCAATGGAACGAGACACTGAAGGTGAACCAGATTTCTGTTAAACACATGCTAGCGTTGACACTGTCAGAGAAGAACTCCCAGAAATACAGAGAGTCTCTCGGGCTAAGACCAACACTGGTTTGTTTCAGAATCTCTCAAAATATTTTACCTATATATAGGCTCTTCGACCACAGAGAGTTCAAATTTGACAAAAAACAGAAATGAATATATATAGTCTTAGATCTCCCTCTTATGCATAGCACTTGGTCTGCCTCCAATTTTTACGGAAACCAATAGACTTTCGATTTTGCTTACTTACCAACAAATTTTCGATTAGGTACTCCTTCAAAGCTTACTATGGTCGCAGAAAGTTAATTAAAATTTGCTACGGGGGATCCTAAAACATTTGAAACAGTAGCAACTGCTTATTTTTACTGATGCCTTGCCGACAGGTTATAATATAAATATTTTACCATATTTACCAATATGTTTTTGTTTTAAATATTAGTGTGTAACTTAACCTTTTCTTTATTTTAGTTAATTCGTTACCATCTTACCATAGTTAGGTCTTGGTTAAACCAGAAACTTATACCAGAATATTGTAAAATAAATTTTAGAGAAAGAATTTGTTTGCTGTTATAACCGTTATAGAGAAAACAGTAGGAAAAAAGTGAAATGTTAAAGCCAAAAAAAAAAAACATTAGTACTTAGTAGTAAACACAACGTGTCCTTATTATCTCTTGGACATTTTTGTTTCACCTTAAAGCCAATGTAAGAAAAAAAAGTTCGCTTTTTTCAACCAATTTTGTGCAATACCTGTGTCAGAATCTACATTGTAAATTTTTATTTCAGGCAATACGAATATGTTCGATAAAGAATCTAAAAGAATATATATTTCGAAAAAATTAAAAAAATTATTCAAATTTTGTGTCCAAATATTGTAGTAGTGTGTTTGCATTAAGTTAAAAGCTTAAGGCAAAAAAAAAAAGATTTGTAGATATCTTAAAAGTGTTTTTAAAGACCCACCTGCTGATTCGTTATCTTCTGAAACCTTTTCTCTCCACATCTGCAAGGATGCGCCGCCGGTGAGAAGGCGCGTTCCCTCCAAGTTCCATGATAGCGTGGTAACGTGTGAGTTATTTGAAAATGATCCAGTTTGAACCCATCTAAATGTTCATAAGAAGTTCTTTATTATTGAAATAATTGCAATTATGATGAGGGTAACCTGTAGTCTAGATTATGAGTTGATGGGCGTTCACTCTGAATGACAGGAGTCGGTTCAAAGATGCATATCTTGTCTTCATATGCTGCTGCAATTTTTCCCGTATCTGTGCTGCAATCTAATGCAGATATTTTTATGTAACCATGCGTGGCTCCGGGAATAATTTGTATGCGTTCAAATGTGCTTGCCAAAATTACAATATTACATCCTGCTGCGTATGCCTAGAGAATAAAAAGTAACATTAACTTCTTAATTTGTATTCTGAGAGAAGGAGATTTTGTATGAAAGGGTTTATAGATTAAGATTTAAGGTTTCTGGATATCCTGACTTTTTATAACGCCGTAAGCAGCGCATAGAGGACAAAGGCATAGCCTTTCGCAACTATACGTATTGTGCGTGGTATACATTTCTGTACCTACAGAAGGGAGCTACAGTTTTATGCCGTATACGAAGGGTTTTGAGGAGCTTTCTCATGACAATAATACGAGTAGTCTTAGATGTTTGTCAGACGCTCGCAAGAGGTGAGGCCGTGAAAAAAAAATGTTGATGGTATTTTTCTGGATTCGAACTTGACCCTATGCACAGTAGTCCAAGGCACTAACCACTGAGCCACCGCACCCAGAAACAACACTTTCCAGAGTATCACTACGATGAAAGAAGATTCTGAACAAACTTCGCCTTTCTTGACCAATCTATCGGCAGAATGCGTACAATATGCCAAGAGCATTGTCGCAATTTTGATTCAGCGCAGCTCGACTGGATATTGGTCCCATGTCAAGTATTTCATCAGCTATGCACTAAATAAGTCTGGAAGTGTCAGAGTCACCCTCTAGGTTAATATCTCTTGAATATACATACGTCGAAGTCGATATATTTGGAGACCGGGAAAGAAGCCCCAAGGGATGGAGCTATGCCCTAAACTATAGCCTTACTTCATTAGCGAGCCGAAGCACTTTTATCCCCTCTTTTGACTTGTAAGTCAAGTGGTAAAAGCGACTTGATCAATTAGACAAATACGCTTTCTAAAAGAATTAATAATAAAACTGCCGAGAAATATGGCGACAACACCATCGTCTTTGCGAGCATTAATTTGGTCCTTCGAGTAAGGAGTTTTGAACTCAGTTGTTTTGCCAAACTTAAGTAACAATACTATTATACATTGGTGTCATCTGTGGGATTTATATTTGTTGCGAATTCCGAAGAATTCCGTAACTATATTGAAGTTGTTGTTGTCAGAAGTGATGTTATATTATAATTGTTTATATAGCGTATATTTCTTGTCGTCATTCATTTCAACACCAAATATCTTAGGCTGCTCTTCAATCGTTGTAAACGCCTCTACAATAGCTTGCAATATCGTCTGCGTATCCCGGGTGTTGAGTAAATTCGTGGAAGATATTGCTCTTCATGTTTACGCCTGCCCTGCGAATCATCTGTTTCAAAACAAGATCCAGTAAACGTTTAGAAGAGCTTAAGAGAGCTGTTTTCAACTAATTTGGATAAATTTCTTACCAAGACATCATCTCCACATTCAAACAGATTATTTGAAACCCTATTAGAGCCAACGGCTTTGTTGTTTTTCTGTTTTCTGATGGCTGGGGTGGATGTGTTGATGTGTCTTTGACTGGAGGTGGATTTCTTTCTTGGCCTATCGCCTTTTAAACTGAAAGTGTTGCTTAGACAACAATTCCCTGTGCTTCTAAGTTGCCTTCGCTATTTCAAATAGACTGCATTTCTTCTTGGGAGGATTGCCTTAGTTGATATTAAAACCGAATGGCGAATACCTAGCGGAATCGATAAAGCTGACATGATATAGTTATAGGACAGGAATTATCTACATCACTAGCTAGTTTTGGCTAAAGCCATCAATAAATAAATAAATTGCATTTTTTTCAGTAACTTGGCAACGAATGTAGGTACCTAATTGGCTCCGATTTTAGCCATTGGAGATAGCATTGATTCCTTTTTAGGATAGTATGAAAGTATTTTTCCCATTGACTTCTTATTACCTTTAGTTTTGGGCCATTGCTGATAAAATGGCGGACGTTTTCAATATTACGCTCATTGTATGAGACCTATAGTTTAGCCATAATAACTCACTTCTTACTTTAAATGTTGTAGATATTTCTTTAAACTGTTTTCATTGCGGAAATAATTTGCTTCACCCGGATTTCTAATTTAATATTCAGTAAAAATACCTACTAGTACTTTGAGTGGCTCTCAGTTCAAACGCAGCACGGGTGGATAGTTCAAATTTTGACACAGATCCTCTAGAATTCTTTCCGATGAGGCATAACCTATCACACTCCGAGAAAACTGTTGTTTCCGATAAGATATTACGATACGATACAAATAAGAATCAAGATATATAATCTAATCTAATAGCTTTCAAGATGTACATACATAAACTGTAATCTTAAGATATGAATACTTATTGGTGGCAGATCCATTTCTAAATTTAACATATATTAGAAGGTATTTTTGTGTCTTTCCGATTTCTTTATACTGGTCAATACCCCACTATTGCGCTGCATAGCACATCACTGCTCATATCATAGCTTTGTAGACTTTATATTTTTATACAGTTCCAGACGTTTCTCTTGTAAGTAACCTTATACTACATGGTCTTATTGTGATTGTCGATTAATCTGAACCGTGGTATTGTAAATGTCGATTGTACATGAAATTTATCGTTTTGACAGTCGCTGTTTATCGTCTACATATTTCTTTTCGACTGCGTTTGATGTTGCAGAAGAATTGGTGTTTCAACAACAAAGATCTATTCAATTTTTATTACAAATTTATTTATTTATTTATATTTTTATTAGCAGTATACAATACCAATCGCAAAATTAGGCAATGGGTGTCAAATATTTCTTAGGCCACTGTTCCCTATTATTCCTTTTCCGGTCTTCAATTTAACTAACGGCCGTGCACTGTATATCAGTATATCAGCCTTTTTGGTACTCGCTTATTATAAAAAAAAAAGGATAGCAATGGAGAACATTAACAGTCCAACTATCCTCATTTTTTTTTCAGATACCACCATCTATCGTTATATATCCAATTAACTGCTTTAAGTCAAAGGTGTTAATAGAGTATCCGACAAATTGATATTGAGATGGTCTGTGAAGGTCGTTAAAATTCAAAGCAAGTTGAAAGAGACAAGCAGAGGTTTGAATTGATGTTTAATTAAAAAAAATATTGAACAAATTAAAATTTACAAATATAAATAGGCTGCAACAAACATAGCACAGAAGGGGAACGCTTGTTAAAGATTCAAAAAGATCATTCAGTTTACCCATTATATATGAAAGCATTGGTGCACCGCGCAAAGAGAATTACAAATCTTAATATTCCTTACATTCATTCGTACTATGAGCGCTGAAGTCTAAGCGTATGTAATTTTGTAAGAATTTGTTAGCGAGACCAGCAAGTTAACAGTTAACAGCCGTGTTAGACTGAAGTCGCATGCCACATATTTTCCATTGCAAATGACACCCAAGACTCCAAAACATCTAATTACAACTTTTCACCTAATATTCTTTTAAGTGGTTAAGGCTCTAAGTGATTAGTGAGAAACATAATCAACTTATACTTCCTCAATAGTTGGCGACAACATTCTTATTATATAAGGTGCAATATGACACCTATTGATTTAGAAAAGCTTTTCTTTTATATCGGTCACGAGGTCCTTGCCCTCCATGTAACATCCCTTACATCTGAAAAGCAAAGTTCTTTGCTTCTTTCAACCAATATCATATTGAACTCACATGCCTTTATCCTAATTCAATTAAAGGCTTATCAATATGCAGTTTAATAACTTCATTAGCGAAGCCAAAAACAACACAGCCAGAGTCACATGCTAAATCTAAAGTAAACAAGTTTTTTTCTTTACTCATTTAAAATTAAGACAAAAAAATCGACTCGCTATCTTACACATAAATACTAATAGAAACAAGAGGCTCTTTCTCCAACGATTCCACTGCGATTCGCTTGCTCTTCGTCGGTTTTTTAGAGAGAAAAAAATGTCCTGCCCTTGGACATCGAGGGAATAATATTGACCATTAATTTAGATACACAGTGTGTCGATATATAAAAAAGTGTGAAAATAATTTAAGAAAAGTTGCGTCATCATCTGGCGACAACGACGACATACACTTCTCTTGGGGATCATTCTAATCAACTCGACATTAAGAGACAAAAAAAGAAAATTTTCGGCTACATTATGTCGCGTTTCGCCCGTTTTTAACAAAGAAATCATCGCTGTGCGTCCCCCGCGTACACGCCTCCCATTTGGGGCGACAATTTAGTAAGCTTCTTTACCCCAGAATAGCATTAAGGTGAACATTTTTATGCGACATATTAACTGCGAGGTATGAATACATTATTGCACACTTGATAATAAACAATGTCATGTAGTACAAATTGTACGTTCATATGCCTTTTGCTTGTCCCCTGCTCCTCCACCACGGACGGAGCCCACTACTAATTGATTTAGGAGAAAATTTTCCTCTTTAGCTCGACAAATTAATTGTCGTCGGCGCACTAATCGACAGAATTATATGGCAACGACTACTTGACTCGAGTTTTTATGACGATTTGCGATTTTTATTTTTTATTTTCTGTTTTCGTGTCTCACCGTGAAGGGGATTCCTTCAACAGATCCCACTGCATAACATCGATCTCCAGCATTACAGGCACCACTTAGGACTTGATGACGATTCATGGCAATTAATTCACTTAGTTCTTGATTATTTTCTTTTGATTTCTATTGTAACATATTCACTTGGACACTGTCGATAGATTATTGATAATTATTGTACACGATACATTGCACTAATTTGCTAAAAATTCATTCTAAAAAAAATTTTCTCCTTCGTAGTAAAAATTTTTCTTTCTCCTCTGACATATCTCTTTTCATAAAATTTTTGCTGTCAAAAAAAATCAATACGTGCAAAATGTAATAGATTTTGGAGAAAACACAGCAGTAGAATGGACTTGTTCAGCGCAACAAAAAAATCATTAAAGTTGTTTGAGTTTGAAGTATTTTTAACATGTTCGTTGACAGTACATCATCATATTTCAATAAATATTTTTGGTCGATTGCAAAGGCAATTTATTTATCCTTATTTCGAGTGGCGTTGACGACGATTTAAAACGAAATAATTGGAATCTATCATTACGAGTGGCGTTTATTCCTCGTTAAACGTTCCGTGGAACCAATTACTGTACGACAAATGTCATGTGAAAAATTTCACTGTCATTCGCTAAGGCGTTTTTTAAAAAACAATAAAGAGAACGCATTTCTTAACAATATTTTTTTTCTATTCAACAAAAATAAAGTTTATAAAAGTCTTTTACAAAGTTATACTATGAGTATTGAGAAAAAACAATATATATATGTATATAAACACGTTCATATAAATTCTCTAAATGTTTAATCCATTGAGATAATGTCCCATGTATTTGGAGCATTTTTTGTGCATAAGTCTAGCTGCAAGACAGCTCCTTCGTTTACTTCAGACGCTTTCATACATGTTCCAGTTGCCATATTGTACACAGGACTGCTCTCCTTTTTAAATGAAACACAAGATATATTTAAAAAATTCTGATTAAATACAATAATGTATTCTTACTGAGCTTGTGTGCCTCCATTGTTGATCGCCTAACATCTCATGACACTTTCCAAGCACTGGGTACTCATAATTTGAACTTAGTGAGGCTTCTAGGCAAAACAGTTTGTCTAGGATAATTTCTGACTTTTCCGTCTCGTACCTTAATTAAATGGAAAATAAAGGATCGAGTTACATTAAGTAACAACAAGAGAATTTATCTATTTCAAGAGTGGACATAATTGTTAGTACGTTGGACTGCTGTGCACGGATTCGAGTCGCAGAAAATACTATATTACCCCCTCCTAATTGCAACTTTATCTTTTACACACTTACCATATTTGATTCTTTGTTTTCGTGCAAACCTGCAATGTTAATGTGCTTCCCTTCTTGTAAAACCCATTCACCTTAGGACCAACAACCGAAGCACAAAGGTTTGTACCCGAGAGTCGCATCAAAAAGCTGCTTGTGTATGTCCGTTTTCTGCCAATAAAAAGGGTTTATAAATTTGCTTCAATCACAAAAGCGATAAATTCCAAACTAACCTTGAATGCCAAGGTTGAAAAACTGCTTTTGAATTCTTAAACAATTTCTTATGCTCTCCTGGTAAATCAAGTTCAGGATATACATTGTGCATGTACCAAGTAAAGTTAGAACACTTGAGTTTCTCTCGTAACTGTAACCGTTCATCAATATTGCCATAGTCAAAAAATCTACTGATTTTTTCATGCTTTATATAATGTTCCTGAAATGAAGGGATTATCGTGTAGTAAAACCTAATAGAGAGCAAAATGGAAGACAAATTCTGTGCAGAGGAGAATAGTGTCTAAATTAAACAGAGAACCGTTAAAGCCCTCTAATAGATGGTAAATTTTAAATACCTTATACTCATCCATCCAAACATACGCTACACGCAATGAATTCTTAAGCATCGTGTTGACTCCATCTGGAGAACTGTAGGGTCTCCTCTTTCGAAATATATGTCCAACACGGGAGCAGGGCAAGATTTTTATAGCTCCGCCACACTGCCAAACACGAAAGGATATTTCAAGGTTTTCTCCACCCCAAATGTCCATACCCATGTCGTATTCACCAATGTGACTGAAATACTTTCTATTCACAGCGAACAGACCTCCCGCCATAGTAGGCGACTTGAAAGGACCCGCAAATGATGTTTCATTCTTTAAAGTTCCTAAAAATATTCCAAAACTCTTGTAAACTATAAAAGCATATACTATAATTTGCACCTCTTACCATCTGGAAGATTTTCCCATTTAAAATGTAAGCCCCAATTGAAGCCACCTCGAACGAGTGGACTCGCTGTGTACTGAAAGGTGTCAGCATTGATTATATCAATAACTGGTATTGCAAGTGTTGAGTTCTCGTGCTTCACTATGTGTAAAAGCGGTTGGAGCCAATCCTTATTGACTTCAATGTGGCTATCCAGGAAAACAAGTATATCTCCAGTGGAATTTCTGGCCCCAATAACTCGTGCTCGAATCAAACCTTCTCTTTTTGTATTTCGTATCAGCGTTACTTTGCCGTCTGGATTTAATTTGTCGATTTCTTCCATCAGTCCATTAACTAGATCTGAGAAGTCACTAAAGTCATCGACCAGTATAATTTCTTTGAGGTATTTTGGAGGGGTTCTTTCTAGAATTGATTTTATAGAACGGAGGAGTGTCATCTTATGCTCATTAAAGAAGCACATAACAATAGATGCGCTGGGAAGATCATCATCGTACACTTGTTTTTGGCATCTGCAAGAAAACACAAAGCATATTAATAGAAATATATCACCTAAATGTTTAAAAGGTTACAGTAAGTGACATTTTTCCACAAAAATATATAGTGGACAAACGGTGAGGCGGAAATCTTACCGAAAATTTACCCAAAGAACTGATTTACACAAGGAAGAAACCGCTGACAAGAGGTGGCTAGGAAACAACGCGGGAGATAAGAAGATAACGTAAAAAGTAGGTGCAGAATTTAAATAAACAACGTGATCTTATCATTGAGGTGATGAACTTTGAACTAACTGCCTAACGGTTAAATAATATTATTCTAACAACAGGTAACGCCACTTATAAACTACAAAAGAAATTCATTTAGCTTTTCAGTGATCTGATAGATAAATTAAAATAGTTTCCGAGGGAAACGCCCTTCCAATTACAGGCAATTCATACGTCCCTTCTTCCGAGGTCTTTGAAACTCTTGTCAACGTATGCCATTCGATTGATGCCATATCTCATCAAGAAGAGAAACTTTGGTAAAACAAAGATTATCGGGCTCTTTTGTCAGAAATGCAATGGATTAGAAATAACCTTACAATACGTCCAATGCTAATTGACAACAAGCAAACGAAAGGAAAGTCAAATTTACAACCCAGCTCGTTATAAGCGACTACCACTGTACATGCATAATAATCGAAGGCAGGTGCTGTGTTATTTTAAGAGGAAAAAAACAATGAAGCTATAAAATGAGATTACTTCAGGGGAATTTTTACGTAGAGACATCACGTTTGCTTATGGGTGTTTGCTATCAACAAATTGAATGTTTTTTTTTTAATTCAAAATTCCAAAGAACCATACTATCGTTGATTATCTTTACGCTGGCGTGAATTAGCAAACCAATTTGATAAATTATCTCCTCTAGTAGCTTCGTTCTTACCTCGTATATCAATTCTGATTATCTCATCGGATTACTAGGTGATTACACACATACAGCATACCTATTTATCACCTTAAATCATTGCTGACTGATTAAAATTCTTGAATTTAAATTAAAACTGTTTACTTGCATTTTATGACGAGTATCTGGAACATCACGGAAAACCCCAATATTGTTGCTGACCAATGCATTAAACGCATGGTTCTTGTAGCCCATATCACGAATGCGACGGTCATCTAGATTGTTTATCACTCCATAACTGTTGTCATTACCTGAGGCAAAACGATAAACGAGATTAATATTCAAATTAAGACCACCAACCGGTTGGGCAGATTATAAACTATGCCATCATCATGGCATCACAAGGCTAGCAAGTGAAAGTGAGAGTTCTTACCTAAGCTCTGCATAAATGCAGATTTGGACACTAGTGGATTGACGGAATGTTTCGCGGAACCATGTTCCGATGTAATACTGTTCGGTTGACGTTCAATTGGAATGTAGAACCTCGAAGATGCTGCAAATGCTTGTGTACTCTGATTCTGATTGTCTGGTATAAATGCCCGGTCGGTATCTTTTGTCAGGTGAAAGTACAACAATATTGTTATTAACCACGTAAACGAGGCCACCATAATGCCCCAGCAAAATGATTTACACAAGAGGCCTTTTGTGAACATTGTGAATTTGTTTTTCATCTCATTTTGTTTTGGTGGTCTTTTTTGGAATGTAAACAATGTACTTAATAACTGTTGTACACTAGAAAACCAATTAGAAACACATATTAAACAGCAAATCAAAATTTAGTTCTTAGCCTCCTATCCACTTTAGTTTTTAGTTTGCAAACTACTGCTGCTGAGTGTTTAGAAATCACTGATGTGAGCTTTGACATTTACTACCCGACTGTCGTAAGAAGGTACGTCAATTAACTTGAAGTGGACAAGCCCTGAAGAAGAACCGGAAAATAGTGCTCCCATACCGAACAAAAACTGTATTTTCTGTGAGCTTATGCGACAGTATTGGAATGTGTGTGTTCTCGCCTATTTGTTTTTATCGTGTATTTATTATATACATACAACTATTTAACCAATGTTGGTAGGGACAACGACTGTATAGTTTGTTTCGTACTTAATATGTAAAATTATGAAAGCTGTTTTATTTTTGCTGAAAATAAACGTGTTTATTGGTGCTACGAAATTATTAATTTATTCTGTAAATGAGATCGAGAACGGCATACGAGTGGGTACCAAGATTTCTTTAACAGCAGTAAAATGGACTGGTGAGGTCTAACTGATCTTATTGCAGTTACTGCATATGAAATTATAGACAGAATGAGCAATCTCATTCGAACGCAAAGCACGGTTCAACATTACCGTATGCGAACACTGCATATCGTTTTTGTTCCACTAATATTCTATGTATTAAAAACAAACATTTAAAAAAAATATTTATATGTATGAAACAAAAAGAAAATAATTATATTTAAGCTTACTCTTTATTGTCTAAAATAGTACCTTAGAGAAAATGGAATCACTCTATTTATACACAGCTTCCAAAATACAATAGTCTATTACAATTTCCCATCAGCTGTTTTGTAAAACTAGTTTCACTGCACAATTTTGACATTTCTGTTTCGCCCTCACGATGAATTCGGTAACTAATTTTGTACGAAGGTAAATTTTATTAAAATATAAGAAATACTTCATGAAATCACATAAATTTCGTTTCTTATAGGTGTGCCAATCTGTCGGTACAATTGATGTTCAGTCGAGAGGCTCATGCCTTCGACCGAGGAATTTTGAAGACCAAGGTTAGGTGTCATTTCCCAAAACCGAGGGAAATCAAGCGAATTAAAGTCCACGGATGGGACACTAGGATGTCAACTCCAGAAGGTAGAAGAGTACTGATGAGGAGAATACTCAAGGGTCGTCATGTGTTATCTCATTAAGTTTCTTCTAATATTAATAAACTATAATTCAATGAATATGTTTAACCTACAAAACGGATGGTTATTAGTATTTTTTTGGATTCAAAGTCGGTTCTGGGTGCTGTTCGATTCAAGAGTATTTACTGTCATGAGAAAGCTTCTCAAAAGAATCCTCTGCCCTTGGAATATGGTAAAACTGTAGGTCCCTACGTGCAGAAATATATACCACACACAGGAACTAACAAAACAGACGGTTGTTAGTATTTTTTTGGATTCAAAGTCGGTTCTGGGTGCTGTTCGATTCAAGAGTATTTACTGTCATGAAAAAGCTTCTCAAAAGAATCCTCTGCCCTTGGAATATGGTAAAACTGTAGGTCCCTACGTGCAGAAATATATACCAAACACAGAAACTATAGTTGTGAGAAGCTAGACCTTGGCCCCATTTGGACTGTTTATGGTCTTTCGGCACAACGGATTAGAACTCAACGCTTGGCTTATACCTACCAAGAAGTCGAGTCAATTCTTTGCTCACAATTAGTAATGATCAAACGTCTCTGCAGTAAGCGCTTAATGTACGGATGGATGTTTTGGAGGGAACTGGGCACTGCACCAATTCAAAAAGGCAAAGTATCTTGTTATGCGTTCTTCTAAGGTAAGTCATCACGTCGACAGGATTCACGTTTCGCAGCTGCATTGACAGAATTTGCGGGCCATAGTAGACCCTACAAATTAACAACAAGCTACAGATTCTCTGAAGAGTTTTTATTTATATGATAAAAGTTGTACGTTAAACAAATAAAATACAAAAAAAGAAAGAAAAAAAATTATGCGTGTGTATTGTCGTCTTCGACAAAGTCCTTTGCCTGCTCCTTTGTTACACAATCAATGTGACTGACCTTGTTTCTGAATCGCACACCATAGAATTTATGTGCATTCTCCAGCAGTTCTGGTCGGAAAGTTGTCGTAATAAACTGCGCTTTATCACTCAATTCGTGAATCATATCTGCGACAGCTTTTCTATGTTGCGCATCAAGAGCCTGGCACAAAAAAGAAATAAAACGATTAAAATTTAAGTATTTTCTAAACCAAATTCCAAGGTATACCTGGTCAATTTCATCAAACAAATAGAATGGAGCAGGATCACACTTTTGAATGGCAAAGATGAGCGCCAATGCTACTAGAGATTTCTGTCCACCGGATAATTGATTCATTTCTCTCATTTCTGCATCGACACCAGTGAAAGACACTCGAATACCGATTCCGGTGAATGCATCCGAATTAGCAACCTCTTGTTCGGCATCCTCACCATCATTGTCTTTTGTTTTTAAAAGTAAATAACCCGCACCTTGTGGTACTAGTTTTTTAAAAACTTTCGTAAAGTTCTGGGCGACTTGTTTGAATGTGAATTGGATTGCTTCAACCTTTTCCATTTCGAGTGACTGCATTAATTCTCGAATTTTTTGATCACCTATGTCGAGTTCTTCTTTTCGCTTGTAGAGCTTCTCTTTTTGTTCGGAAAAACTCAAGAACTGATCCAAGGCCTTCTTATTGACGTGATTGTATTTCTTTAAATGCTGATTAGCTTTCTCCAATTCTTTGAAGAGATTCTTGAGAGACATTCGCTGATAGGCGGGATCAACTTGTGGAAGAGCT
Organism: Chalcosyrphus nemorum; assembly: GCA_949716465.1. Taxonomy (NCBI): domain Eukaryota; kingdom Metazoa; phylum Arthropoda; class Insecta; order Diptera; family Syrphidae; genus Chalcosyrphus; species Chalcosyrphus nemorum. The sequence continues at coordinate 38,325,959 of OX454332.1, forward strand.
CCTAGACTAGCGATTTTCTCTGTGCACTCGTCTATTTTCTGATGTAGCAAATTCTCCTTGGCCGCCCATTTCTCAATTTTTTTAGAATCCTCACCAATTTTATCCTGAGCTTCCTTTTCTTTTTGCGTCCAAATTTCGAGATCCTTTTGGAGGGTTTTCTGAGATTTTACTGCTTCTTGTACTCTGAAATTAGAAAAGTCATTAATAAATGGATGTTTTGCTCAAATCATGTCATCACTTACTTCCTCTCCATTTCCTCCAAGTCCTGGTTGACTTTTTTGATTCGCTTCTCTGTGGCTACTAGCTCGTTCTTGCAATTATTGAGTTTTCTCTTCCTGTCTTCAACTGAAATCTCTTGCAGAGCCTGTATCAGTTCGTCTCGCCTTCTGAACAAATTATTTGTCAACAAATTGTCCAGTTTGTTTTTTATAACTTCCAATTGCATACGCTGAGTAAATGCTTCTTTGTTTTCTTGATTCAAGCGACGAATGTCGTCGTTTAACTGATCCACTTCGCGTTGATCTTGCGCCGATAAGGTGGACATTAACTCTTGCTGTATTTCGGATTCCAGCCCAGTTTTTGTGTTGTTCATTGCTTCCAAACTGGCTCTACACTGCGCGACTGATCGTTCTTTTGGAGCGCGATACTTTTCTATGCGCACCAACTCTTCTTTCATCAAACGAATATCACCCTGAACCTTTTCGAAGACATCCTTAGCCTTGCCTTGCTTCGTTTCGGTTCTTTGCATCTCGGTGACCACTTTATTGATACTGGCTTCGGTTTGCTTCAACTCATTGCGCAGTGTTGTTAATTCTTCTTCAAAGCTCTTAATGGTTTCTGAGTATTCAGTGCGCTTCTTCTGCATTTCTAGACGTGAACGGGATGTATTGAAGTAGCCACCGGTTAGGGAACCTTTAGAGGACACTTGATCACCATCGAGTGTCACACAATCAAGACCGGTGCTCTTTGCCAGCTCTGTCGCACGCTCCAAGTTACGGCAAATGAGAGTTTTCCCAAATATGTACCGTAAAGCCTTATCGTACTGCTCATCGTATTTCAATTTTGATATCATTGGAATCGAATCTGGGTCATCTGGATAGTCGTGTACTTTAACTTGCAGACGATTCAAGGGCATAAAAGTCACCTCTCCGGGCAACTTCAATTTATTCATCTCTTTAAGGATTTGAGTACCAACTCGGTCTGACTCAACGATGTGATGGAAGAGACGATTTCCCGCTGTGACCTCAACGGCAGTGTAAATGGTCTTGTCGCAACTGAAGTTTTCAATCACTGGGCCATAGTATGCGCGAGCTATGTCAGCAAATTGTCCTCCACGCTCCATGAAACTGTCGAGGACTTTTCGAACTGAGTCACGTCCATTGAGAATTGGTTTGCCAGCCATGCTACGCAAAGCTTGATCAGCTTTGGAGAGTTCTTCCTTATGGGCTTGTAACTGTTGTGTCATTTGAGTTTCCTTGCGCCACAGTTCGTTTCTTGTCGCCTGGTACTGATCTTTTGTCTTCTTTAATTCGTAGTACTGCTTATTGTGTTCGTCAATTTGCAAACGTAATTGTTCAACTTCAGTAGTCTGCTCTTCGATTTTCTTTCCCAATTCCTTTTCTGCATTAGCATCACGCTTCAAATCATCCAACAATTTGCTGTTGTGGTTAATCTTGTCTTTAATTTGTTTGTTTAGCGATTTTAACTCGGTTTGGATCCACTTGTCACGTTCGTCACGCGATGAGAACTGAGAACCACGTCCTTGCTTGGCATATAACTCCTTTCGCTTTTGTTCTTTCAAAGCCAATTCCCTGGAGCATTCCTCTTCTTTTCGCTTCATCGCTTCATACTTGGGCTTAACTTCGTCCAGCTCCTTCTCCTTTTCGGCAATTGTAATCTTCAGCCGTTTGAGTTCTTGATCAGCCCTTTCTTTAGATTTGTTGTCACCCTGAACTTCGTCGTTCAAGTCGACTATTGTCAGATCGAGTTTGGTTTTTTCTCTCAGCAGTTGCTGTTGTTCAGTTAACAACACTGAACGGTCATCTTTTGTCGTCGACACGTCTTTTTTCGCATCTTTCAGTGATTTTTGGACACTTTTAACTTTTTCTTGTGCTTTCTGAATTTCCTGATTATACTGCTTCTGTTTGTCACCAGATGTCTTACGTTGTTCCTGGAGTTCTTCTAGGGCGCGCCGGGTTTCTTTCAATTCCGTCTCATGGATTATGTATTCCAAAGTTCGGCGTGCTTTGTCCCACTTTTGGTACTCTTTTAATTCTTCTTTCTCCTCTTCGAGTGTTTGAAGACGATCTTCGATAGTTCTTAGGTATTCAGTGATTTTTTCCACTTTTCCCACGGCATCACCAAGAATGTTGAGTGACTCTTCTTTGCGCTCATCATACACACGTGTGCCAGCAACTTCACGGAGAAGTTTTAAGCGATAGGAATCTGCAGCAGTTGCCATTTGATTGATTTTTCCCTGTTTCACAATGTAATATGGATTGGAATTGGAGAAACCAGCCGATTCCAATAAGTTGACTACCTCTGTTCGTGGTACAACTTTTTTATTCAGGAAATACTGATCTTTCTTAGCTCCAATAACTCGACGAAGGTAGATCTCGTCTTTGTCAATCTGGAAGAAAAATGAATGTGTGTTTAAAAAAAAGGTAAGAACATATTGCGCTTTGTATTCAGTGGAAAATTTTTCTTTTGCTGAGCTATAACTGCAATAAAACACAAAATCTGTAAGCCACAATTATTACTGGGCACTCAATATTCTATCGGGGATTTGGGGGACCAAACTAATCATCAAAGGGACCAAATATTTTCCACTGAATAGGTTTTCAAAACTTTACTTGTACTAGCTTTAAAAATATACTTACAGGCACACGATTATCAGAGTTATCGAAAATAATCTCCACATATGCCGAAATTACTCGTGCTCCAGTACCTTCATGGAGTAGAGCTTGACGCTGTTCTGGACGCAAGTGTGTAAATTCATCACTCAAAACAAACTGAATAGCTGCAAAAGAAAAAACAAAAAAAAAAAAAAAAACAAATAAAACCTGAAATACACACCTACAGAAATAAAAAACTTGCCATAGAAGAAATTACTTTTCCCCGATCCATTACGTCCAACGACTACATTGTGCCTTTTATCAAAGGGTTCCACCACAGTTTGATCCTTATAGGACTTAAATCCTTGAATAATAATCTACAACACATAACAAGAGCATTATTACTTATCCATTGGCATCTTTTTCTACCGAAGCGTCGGGTATTGTGCCCGATTGAAGAAAAGAAAAAGCCAAGTTCCTTGCTCAATTATTTGTATACTTTACCTGCTTTATATGCATTATGGAGACGTATTGTTTTCATTTAATTTATCTCTTTATTCTTAGCTATATTAATGCTTAATTTGTTTAAATAAACACAAAAATCTGTACCACAAACTAATTGCGAGGGAAAGATCAACGAAGAATGAAATTTCTTGTTTTTTTTTATTATAAAGCTGTCAGTTACCGACGTGCAGATTTTGGTTATATGTAATTTATAATACCGACAATTTATAACAGTTTTCCCATGATTAGGGGGATAGGTAGGTAGGCTTGCACCAAAAATGGACACGATTGGAAGTAAAAATGAATCATAACGAGCAATTGATTAAAATAACGAACAATCTTATGTAAGATGAAATTAATTCTTTCAGTCTGGTGTCTTCACAATATTCTTAAAAAATCAAAACAAATAATATAAATATTAGGCCATAAGCAGGCCATAAGGGTAAGGGCTAGCTTCTCACAACTGTACGTGTTGTGCGTGGTATACGAGTATATTTGTACACGTACAGAAGGGACCTTTTAGAGAAGCTTTCTCATGACTGTAAATACTCTTGGATGTTTGTCAGACGATTGGAATAGATGGGACCGCGAAAAAACGTAGATGGTATTTTCCACTTATTCTTAAGTCAATGAAGGGTGCAGTGACTAAGTGGTTAGTGCATTGGACTATTGTGCAATAGGCTCGCCTCAAGCGAGTGTCTGACAAATATCCAAGAATATTGCTGTCAAGACAAAGCTTCTTAAAACCCTCTGTGATTTAAATATGGGCATGCATTGTAGGTCCCTTCCATAAGTTCTGCAATCTATACCACCCACAACATGTATACCTGTGAGGTTTAAAAATTTTGACTTAAACTCAGCTACTTATGGTCCAATATATACATATACATACAAATATATTTTTGTAAAGTCGTAGGATTCATGCACTGTAAAGAGTTGCAATTTTCGCCAAATCCTTCAATGTATTGACAACTTTTTCTCGTTCCATTACTTTTTCGTTATTTTAGCTCTTTCAAGACAATCACTGGACTTTTTCTTGAAATTATATTTTCAAAGTTTTACTGAAATCAAATTATCATTTACCTGCGATACTAACACTGATCTTATTTTTAAATTTAAACTTTACCTCTTTATTTTTAGCTTACAAAACCAATTTTTGTACGTAGAATTTTTATTCTTGCCATTCTATCAAGTAGAACATGTGTACATATGTCGTTCAAAAGTAAACCTTTTCAATTATTCATGAGATGAAATATATCTACTTTTGATATAAAATAACATCGATATCTCGACTTCGAACGATTCCTTCTGTATGAGCGAGGTACTTATGTGCAGCAAGTGTGATGTAATTACTAAAGACTTTTAAAGTTTGTAAACAAAATTAAGCATCTTCGTATATTTCACTTCATTCCTTTTAAATAAACCTTAATATACACAATTTATAAAGTAACAAGGAGCATCAGTTTTAACCCTGACCTTTCGTTTAAACTTGTTAAACAAAATAAAAACACTCCCGTCGTCATGGATCGCGATCATCTTTCTGCTGTGGCTATCATATGTTTTTGGAAGCTCATTGCTACGCTTTTATATGAGGTATGACGTATTAGCAATGAGATGCTTTCCTCAACTTATCCGAACAATTTTACAATCAGCCTGTTATACCAGTTAAAACATTTTTCTCGTTGATTATCTCGAACTGTTCGCCAAAGTTTGTACATTTTAAGTGGATCTGGTTCACTTATAATAGCACGAGTTCTGTTAAGAAAATTGATTGGAATAGATAAGTATACATAAATATACATGAATATATTATGATCATACCTTATAATGCAATGATTATTGACCGTCACGGGCTTCCAATTGAAGTTCACATCCATTTCGCGACGAATACTGGCTTGGGAGGCAATAATACCAGTGAAAAATGCATCTTCAATAGGTATCATCGGTATATGTATTGATTTACTCAAAACATGTTTCACACTGTGACCTAAAGTTAAATTTTTGTGTTTAATCAATTTTTTTTTTAAGATCCAAGGACCTGATAACAGATACTCAGATCAAAAGACAAAAACGATGGGCTCAACACAATCCGAAGACATTTACCCATAACAACTTCTGAGAGAACTATATCATTTTCCATTAAACTTACCTGGTATAAGATATCCACTCTTCGAGGCATAATCAGGATACCTGGACTCCGTAAACATTGAATATCCAACGTACCACAAAGACTTTGCGTTCCTAATTACTCGAGCTTTCTTATATATGAAACCAATAATTGGCAATTCCTCCCTATGCTCATTACTAATGTGTTTTCGTACAGTGGTTTCAACCACTTCTGTATTTATAAACACATCATCTTCAGTCTTCATTAGATATTTTGTTTTCGGACAGAATTTGTTGAAATGTTTGAGAGCGCTGGCAGTTTTCAGAGTAGAGTTTTCAAATGTATCGAGAAAGTTCTCAATAATTATATCTTTGTATTCATTTGCTTCATTTAGCACCGCTGCCTGTAATATAATTTTAGGTCTTAGAGGATCAGTCATAACTAAAAAACTTTAATATGCGTATACCATTTCAGATTCTTGTGAAGAAATTCCCATAATAAATATTGGCCTGGTGGATTCTGCAGCACCCCACGTTGCCCGAATGGCATGCCTTCTTTTTGAGTTTCTTATGTATGACGTTACGAAGTATATCACATTACGTCCAGCAGATCGTGTACAAATGTTTGAAGCATTTCTGCAGTACTTACAACTCGTTCGGTCGCTGAATTGAAGATAGGTCGAGATATTTGGGTTTCTTGTATACCACATTTCCATATTGACGCTACGTTCAAAAAGCTTGAGTTGTTTTCTTGTTCCCACAGCAAACAGAGTACAAAGCAGGACAAGCAGAATAAGAAATAAAAGACATTTTAGTACCGTCCACTGTCCTAAAAATAAAATGAAATGGAGAGTGAAATTTCAATTAGGCTGTATACAATTGTGAAGAAATTAATGTCCATTGGGACATAAATGGCGTTAAATATTGACAAATGGTCATCAATAATGTACACACATTTTACTATTGTTGTCCAATTTGGCCCTCAACACATTTTACCTGTAATTAGGTACACCTACATATGTTAAGTTCATAAGACATTCATGCAATGAATACAAATGAGACAATGTATACAAATCCTTTTTCTTTTTTTAGACCTGGGCACAAAAAATAATCATTTAGGGCAAGATCCAGACTATAAGATGGGTGCTGAGTCTCTTCGAAACCACAATCTCGCCCAGCAGCCTTAGAAACAACGTCCCGTGTGCAATGCAGCTTTGTCATTTAGAAGCAACAAGGTTTGATAATTTGTTTTGGTACCCGATCAGTGCGATCACCTTTCTGACAGAGGGAATGACCTTAAACTTCGTCGAGGGGTCTTGTCCACTGCAAGGACTCTTGTTCGCTCTCAGATTTATAATATTGGACCCACGTTCAGATTCTATTAAAAATTCGTTACAAATCTCGCTTCGCTCTTTTTTGAGCATTCGTGGCATCCATCTTATGTTTCACTCAGGATAAAAATTAAATTAATAGTCACGGCCAAATGAAATTTTGCAGTTATACACGTGAATAACGGAATTACTAAAATCAATAAATAATTTACTCATATCTTTGGAGTATCCCCCCATACCGAGAATGTTTTGAACTCCCCTCGTATTTATTCATTTTAAGAATAAAAGTAAAAGATATTGCAAGTTCGGTTTCCCAAAGTTAAGCTTATCATTTTGTCGATAAACAAGATAAAAACAATATTGACACGTCACCTGCAGTTTATTGCTGTTAAGCCTGCCCTTTAATCTATGAAAGATATTTATCTTTTTCCATTCTTCCAACCCTATGTACAACAAGTTGATAGATTGATTGATTCATATATTTTCTACTTTAATATGTAGAGTCGATCTTGACGTGCAGGAATATACATAAACACTATCTATGCACTATCATACATACTGTTCATTCAATTTATTATATTCTTCTATGTCACTGATAAGTCGATATTAAAGGTAAAATAGATTATGTAGGAAAAGATTACCAAGTCGAGTTTATTATATTATTTTTGTTTGCTTTGCTACGGATCATTTTTTTTTTTTTTTTGTTTCCGATAAATTGTATTATTTTTATATTTAAACAGTAAAATGTCACTATATCCAGCGTCTATTGCACTCGTATTTATCTGTCCAAGTAGACTTGAAAATTCAGTTTGAATTTTAACCGAAAAAAATGTAGTAATGGGTTAACATAATCACTTAAGAATTAAGGAATTATTTGCTCCTAGTTGAAGGAAATTGACTGAGCCTCAGACCTTGAATACAGTCATATATACAAAATTAACAAAGTAACCGCACTCAAAACAAACAAGAAAGCTAACTTAATGCACATTTCCATTATCGCGATATGTAAATATGGTCATAATTCATTAATTTGTAAACAACATACATACGTAGTAACGTAAATAGATTACATGATATTTTAGCAAATTTCCTAACGTACCGAGCTTTTTTACATAAAAGTGGATAAGCTTCTTCATTATAAACTATACAACACGTTGTTACACTCCTTGCTATGATTGAACTGGATTCAAATCCACGAAATATTTTTGGTAACTCCATGGGGAGCGTTATCTAATCTTTGACTTTATCCACTCAAATATAACACCTAGAAAAAAGAGCTATTAATAGGCTTATAATATAGCATTAAGGTATTATTATGTATTGGAATTGATAATGAACAAAAAGGGTTATGGATCGATTCAATTATTTGCGTAAGGTGACCCATAACAGACAACAGTATAACAGTGTGCACATTTAACTAAGCAATATTGACATGTTCGCGCTCCAAGTCCATAATTAACGTTTGAGTCGAGTCAGGTACGATAACCGTACGAAATAGAAGCCACACCTCGTAAGATTTAAATCTAATTGGAAAATTTGCTTTTCTTCATTGTAAAACTCATGTACATGCAGAGAGCTATGTAAATAAAACTAAAGCGGACAAAATGTGACAAGCAAAAAGATTTTGATTAAAAACAATACAAGAGTACAAGCTTTGTTTAAACTCACAAAAAATGGAAAAGTCTCTGTTCTTACGATATGAGAACACGATCGAGAAAGTGCACTTCACAAGGTTAAAGTTCATATCATATCACCTTCACGAAAAAAATAATTGAGCATATTTAGAACTCCAGCAAGAATGTTCGTAGCACGTTGTATAATTGCAACATGATCACGTCGTTTTGAAAATAATCTAAAGGCCCGAAAAGAATTGTGAATCTAAGTGTATGGAAATAATTGAGATCCAGACCAGACTCAGATTCTTACCGCGGCTTTATGTATTTATATCAAGACCTTTGAGAAGTCCTGCAACTGTGCGTGTGCGAAAGTGAAATTGTCTCATAGAGAATTCGACGTTTTTAGCACAGGAACAGACAAAGCGCAACCTTGCAATGTGGAGTATAGCAAACAAATTGGCTTTGTCTAAGGAGCTAAGAGCTAAACTGTCATTGTAAATAAACTTTGGGATGACAGATGAAGCCAGAAAATAAAACAAAAATTAAGCCATAAGCAGCCCATAAAGGACAAAGGACTAGCTTCTCGCAATTGTTCATGTTGTACGTGGTATACATTTCGGTACGAACCGAAGACACCTTCAGTTTTATGCCATATCCGAAAGGCAGAGAGGTTTTGAGAAGCTTTCTCATAACAGTGATACTCTTGGATGTTTGTCAAGCGCTTGCAAGAGGTGGGGCCGTGGAAAAAAAATCCTGAGTACAACTAATCACTGAGCTAATCACTGGAACACTGTAGAATTTTTCCTTCAATTTAGTTGATTTCAGTCTTTCCTGGCTTGTTCAAATATCATTCGGGTTTCTTTAGATGTACTCGTAAGCGAAAACCTAGACAAAATAGACAAGCTAGACATTATTGGAAAGACAATTCGTCTGCCTAATTTTGTGTATCGTACGTAAGGCATTTGCCAGATCGATGGGCTGTTTAAAACGAATAGGATATCCTTTATTTTTGCATAACAAATTTGACGTGAAAATGTCAAACCAAAAATGACCAGAGAATACTATCAGTAGAGCAATTCATAGAAAGATAAGTTTCAAAGAATACTATTTGTGGTCTAAAGTATTGCTTCTAGAGATGAAGTGTTGAGCAAACGCAACCATATATGATACCATTTTTGTCCGATTCTCTCAGCCCTCTGTACGGATTGTGCAAATAAGCTGCATACGAAGCCGAAAGTGAACAAAAACTCAACGAAACAATATTGACATTAACTATCGCCCGCTTACTGAAATAATGGGTTGGGGCTTTACAATGATTACTGTATAAATGTATACGCCATCATGCAACATTTAAAGCCCACATTGCACACAATTCGTCGTGCAGTGACACGTTTTATACATAAGCATATACTATTACCGAAGTCAAATTTGTCCTCCAAATAAATAGCGATGTCGAAGCTGACTTCAAGGTTCAGTTCTCAGGTATAACAGTTAATATAGCAGCTACAAAAAATATATGTCGAATTTGGCAGCACTTTTTAATCCATATGTCAGCCGCTCAAAATCTTGGTTGACTGGCAATTGGTGTTGGTCCAATAAAAACAATTTGCATCGTCAAGTGGATCTAGATATCAAGTGATATCAATTCATCGAATTCTCCAAAAGTACAAAATCCACAAGATTATGGCAACATACATAAATTCAGTGCGACACTTCTACTCCGCCTACAAAAAGTGGGTCGCAGAGAATCCCCAGACAGTGACTGATGTTGAAACAACTGCGAAATGGGTATCCTACTTTATCGCTGGTACGTTCAGCGAAGTCTTAACTGCATTTGCAAATATTGTAACCGAATCTCTTATTTTAGGACGAATTTCCAATTCATCGGTTGTCACCGAGATGATATATTCCCTTTCTAATTTGCTCGTTATGTTCAATGACAGAATAATTGAAAAATCGCGCGACATCACACCTACTGGCGGGGAGAAATCTGCCTACCGGTTAAAGGTTATTCTTACTACCTTGGAATACTGCGAAGTATTTTTGGAAACAGCTGCTAGGAAGGTCTTTGGCGAGAAGGGCAAGTGGATCCTCATAGTTGCGGTGCAAACTATTAAGTAAGATTTTTTTCTCAAATCAATTTTTAGTCTAGCGAAGAAATTACTGTTCTCATAACGAGGAGAACAATTAAAAAGAGCCATCATTTTTAATGGGGTTAGGAATATTTAAGTACCTATTCAACTTATCTCAGTTTCATTCGAATTTGGTCAAACTGAATCCGAAAAAAGACTAAGTTCCAAGTATGTAAGAACGACGGTGTACATAGAGACAATTTTAGGCAGTATCCTCTAAAGGAAAACAGCACTTGTTCAGGTTGTAGATCTAGAAAGCGCCCCATTGCATGATGTAAGAAAAAATTGATAGGTAAGAAGAAACCTAGTTTAGTTCGCATATTTATAGCGAGTAACAGAGCAACAGATATATTACTACACAAAATATTATAAGGCATAATTTTAATTGCATATTTTGTACAATTTAACTTTAGAACAATTGGACGATTTTTCCTGCTACGAGAATATTCTGAAAGTATTATTCGATCGCCACCAATTCAACTGTTGAATAGAAAAACAATTGGACAAGAAGCTCAGATTAATCAAGGGCCAAAAGATCTTCACAATGGAACGAACACAGTATCATTTAAACTGAAACGATCCGGCCGTGTGATACGGAAAGTAGAAGGAGCTCCACCATTGCACTGTAGAAATTGGAAATCATTGGAGAATGAGGAAACTCCTAAGAATAACCCAGTCGTCCTGTTGAAGGCCGAAGCCCTGTATGTTGCCAAACCACTTTTACATCTGATTTCGATGGGTTTCTTTGGAAGAAAAAGCTGGAAAAGCTATTCTATTGCTTTAGCATTAGATCTAATAAGGTTGGTATCGAACAATATTTTCAATTGTTAAATAATTTAATTTCTCTTTCTTTTTTTAAGTATTCGAACATATTATAAACATCAACATTTGATGACAAAAGAACAGAAAGTGGAGCTTTCACGACGATGCGTCAGTCTATTGCTCTTCCTAGTGAGATCACCATTCTATGACAGTGTTAGCAAGCGTCGCATAGAGAGGATTCTTGAAGGATTGGGGAATAAAATTCCATTTGCCAAGGCCATATCTGGTCCCATTATAGAGTACATTCCACAGTGGCAGAACACATACTTCTATATGTGGTCAACATAACACTTTTTGTTTAGTGCATAAGTTATCTATTTTTTGGGGTGGTTGGAATGCAGTGTGGGGCTGGCTATATATTTTTCAATTGAGGACTATAAGTTGATTAGAGGTAAAATAATAAACGATATTTTTTTTTATGTATAAGATTCAGTTAACATTAAATCATCTACTAGTAAGCTACATTCAAAAGGAAATTAAATTGGCTATGAGTAGCGCGAAAGCCAATTCATCTTCGCTCTAAATCGACAAAATTTAGCATGTTATTAGAAATTATTACCCACCATGACCTACTGATCGGCTTTCAAAGAGGATTATGACTAAGAAAGGATGATATTTTCTTACGCAGTTTTGATTTGTTTTAAAGCCACAAAATGATATTAAATTGAAACTGAGGCTCATAACCTCTCCAGATGATTTCAGTCACTTTAAAAACAAAGAACCAAAACTTTTTTACTGATTCTATCACCTTAAGGCAGCATAATAAATCCTTTTGAGATTCAAGAGCATGCAGTTAGCTCCTATCACTTTACCAACATGAAAAAATGGTTTTCTTATGGTATTCTACTCATCGCTTATTAGCTTTCAATATTCGGCATATTTAGCGATGAATGTATTTTCATTTTGAATGTAAAATGAAAATCAAATCAAATATGAAAGGTGTTTAGTGGTCGTTTCACTAAAAAAAAAAACACATCCCTGGTTTTCAAATACACTGCATTATCGATCCCTTCGTACCAGATATTTTTCAACGCGCCCCGAAATATGTCAAAGTGACAGTAAACTTTTCGTACTTCTCTTTTTTTTGACACGTGCGGTGAAGACGGCCGTGTTTTGATAAAATAAAAATATTTATACGCTGCGCAGTTAAAAATATAAACTTTTCAACATGGGTATGGTACAGAAGCGTAAGAAAATGCATTATGGGGATACCCATTTGCAGAGAAGATGGCGCGTACGTAATCGTAAGCGAGACTTGGACCAGGTAAGTTACTCAACTCCTAGTCTATTTCCTTTGCTAAAATGTACATTCTTTTCACAACAGATTGATAAAGACATCCAGACTGGAGGAGAAAAACTAATAAATCAACCTGTTGATTTGGAAAAACCAGGATTTGCTCAATTCTATTGTGTCCACTGTGCAAAGTACTTCACAGATGATCATGCCATGCAAACTCATTTCAGGACAAAGGTAGGTTTTGCTGTCTATTAGTTCTGCACTCTTTCTGAAGCACTTGTGGTGCAATGATAATGATAAAGGACTACACATTGCCACTCATTTGGTTCAAATTCTCTGGATAAACGAGATAAGAACAATGTATAAAGTCAGCCGCCCAATTCCAATAGTCAAGAAGGCAACTACAAAAAAACTTAAATCCAATGATCTACTAAGCAAATGAAGGCTAATTCCTGCCAGTATTATAGCTGAACAATCGCAGCTTGTTTCCTAAGCTTTTATAGATTGTGAATAGTTTTCCCAACCCAGCTTTACTCTTCCTTTACTTTACTCTTCGCACCACACATCAAGTTCGGTTAGCCAAGGCCACACTTCCTGCATAGTTGCCTACAATAAATTCTACACGAATACATCGCTACTAACCACAATGGTGGCGACAGAAGGAATTATTAACATACTCCACTTTGAACTCCCCAATATCATCCGCCTTCTTATCATTAACTCTTATTGTCTTTGCAGTCCACGGTTCTAATAAAAAACGAAGCGAGTGTTGGGCATTAGCGATGAAAAATTAACGACTTTTGTCGAGGGAGTAATCGACAGATGGCCCCAGACGTTTTCGTTTATTATATTGAACACTATTAAGTTCCTCTTTTTTTACAACAAAATTATAATTATATTATAAATATATATTCCCTAGGTACACAAGCGACGACTAAAAGCTCTAGAAGCAGAGCCCTACACCGCTGAAGAAGCAGATCGTGCCGCTGGCCGTGGTAGTTACGTCAAACCCAAGAAACGTACAATGACCACTCAACCAACAAAAGAAGAAGTTGCCGAAGGTAAACGCATTAAATTAGAAGAGAAGTCGGAAAAAGCTGAGAAAATGCAACAATAACTTGAAAGATATGTCGCTTATTCTTAGGTAGTGAACCGTTGTTCTAATTCGATACATTTACCAATAAAAATTGAAAAGGATCGCTATTTTTTTTGTATATTGAAGTATATTTTATAATTCTTAAACATTATCGGTATTTAACGTTAATCTTAATGGATACACTAATATATAATTCTAAATATTTTAATTATATTCTTTGTATGTGTAGCTTCGCCTCACGACTAGTTTTTTTTTTTTTGTTTTTGTTTTCAGTTTTATAATTGTTATTGAATCACGTTATTAAACGAGGCGCATGCAAACCATGTACATTCTCTATGGGGGGACAATGTGTAGCACCCGGTGGACCCCAGTCGTGAAGACCACGTGAATTTGCTAAACGATGTGTCAGCCGATGGGCAATACTAAAACCCCCACTTCCTTCCAGCTGGGTCAGAACTATTATCACTTGCCTTAATTATAAAAATTTAATTTTATTCATGCTATATGTATGAAGTAGAATATTTTACCTTTGCAATGGAGGCACGGAGTCGACAGTCTTCAATTCTCCTCTCGTTGAAACAACATTGTAGCTCTCTTGACAATCACATTTCACGTGAATCCATTTATTTTCGTGCCGATTCTCGACCATCACAACCAGACCAGCCCAACCCTTAAATGAAAGGACAAACCCAAAAATAAATCTTTTAAGCATTCTTGTAACGTAGCTGAACTAGCAGTTGGGGTTAATTTAAACTTTTCTGTATTCTTTGTCCCAATTACTTGAAAACATGTAATTTTTTACCTTTGTCAAATAATACGCCGTCATACCCTCACGACCTTCGTGTCGTTGTCCCTTCGTCAGTGTCAGACTAATAATAGCATCTGCCAACAAATGTGATGGCGGATTGATTTGCTCGACTAGAAGACGCTTAGAACTATGAATAGCTAATACACACTGAGGATATTGTTGAGGATCTTCAATGCCAGTATGCCAGTGATTAAATGCGAGGCAAACTAGTAAATACATATCGCGTTCAAGCATTTTATGACAGCCAACAAATCCACGGACCTGCAAATGTATTCTCAAAGCATTATAAAATATTTTTCTTTCCTTTTATATAGAAATTTTACCTGGCGCTTACTGTGTTCGACCAATCTACCAACTTCTGGACTCGCTGGTGAGCGAGTACGAAAAATCACCACACACAAATCGAGTTGGGATCGTTGCGATTTCTCTGAATTACGTTGCCCTTCTTGGAAGAGTGTGAATTCAGCCTCAGTTGGTTCTAGTACTGTCAGCAAGACGCATGACAATGAACACAATGGTTGTAGAGTTCCCTTTTAAGAAATACAAATTAAAAATATATGCTTTTAAATAGTGTATGTCTATTTACTTGTAATCGGACTTCGTTCCATCCCGATCGAACTTTACAAATGTCAATGCAATCAAAGTAATTGAGAAGATCCTCGAATGATATCCAAAAGACACCCTCGGATGCCCCATGAGGCATTAAAATTTCTCTAAGCTCGTCAGTCCACACATCAGAGTCGTCTGACCAGTCACCACGCCACGAGTAATGGCCCCATGGATTTCTTAATTTCAATAAACGATGGCCGTGGATGTCTTTGACGTCCAGAACGGAATATGCATGTCTAGGTCGCAATCCTTTTCTTTGGTATTCATCTTCGTCGACTTTCATGTTGCCACCACCACAACTGGCTCCCATAAGGAACTTGACACATCTAGAACTTAAGAGCTGTGCCCATATTAGATCTTTATCGAGTTCATCTTCGCTTGGCATTGGAAGTGAACTGGGTTGCAGTGGAATACTTTCACATGGAGCTCCTGTTAGAGTGGCCAAACCTTCGATAGCACGTCCTGATACCAGAGCTTCGTAGCAGCCATGAATTTTCGCCACCGCCTTCTCGATTAGCGGTACCCACAGTTGTTTTCTCTTCGCTTGTGAATACACTAGATGACCTCTTTTATCACATGGCAACAAATCATCTACAAGCACAGTGGTCCACTTGCCATCCTTACACAGCCGCACTTGATAAGCACCTTGAGGGCAAATTTCCTTAGTGACCAGCACCTCTTTGACTAAGTCTTCACGCTCAGCAAGAACAGCTAAAGCACTGAGAAGCCAACAGTTTCCCAGAACTCCTTGACAAATATCCGATGGCAGCGGAGTTCGAAACACAGCCCAAGGAGGAAATGCACCACCATCACAATTTATTTCATGCGGTCGTCTCCATTG
Source organism: Chalcosyrphus nemorum (assembly GCA_949716465.1). Lineage (NCBI taxonomy): Eukaryota > Metazoa > Arthropoda > Insecta > Diptera > Syrphidae > Chalcosyrphus > Chalcosyrphus nemorum. The sequence continues at coordinate 38,341,895 of OX454332.1, forward strand.
CACAACTGGATTACCATCTCCACCGGCAATTGGATTGTAGTAGAGACTCTTCGGAGCCGGAGGAAATGAATCGTCAACGAAAAGCTCATTATTTTCCCTGCAATATTGGATTATATTCTCCCATTTATTACGAGCTTCACTCTCTTCGATCTGGCGCAAGTTCTCCATTAATTTACTTTCTTGGCGATTCATATCCACTATGATGCCACTGGTAGTATTCGGTTCTGTTGTTAGTGTGTTAGCTAATCCACGCGGACTCGAGCAGATGTCACATACAACGCTTGCTGAGGAATTTTCATACGTACACGCTGGACATTGCCAAGTCTTGATAGACGCTGACGAACCGCTACTGCTGTGACGATTTACATTAACTGACGATGAAGATGACGAAGATGGCCGTGTTACAACAGCTCCAGTACTATGACGCTAAAAAATAAAGATAAATAAAGATTGTGATTGCAGGTATCAAAGTGACGCATCCACCGTCTTAACAAATTTTAAGCTTCTTATTGAGAAGAGAGTCAACAGTGTTAAACTTACTTTTGGAATAGCACCCGATGAAATTCTATCGTGTCTTGGTGATGGGCTCCTTGATGTTCTGGGCGTCGGTGGAACAAGACTTGAGGAGGAAATCCCGGAATTATGCTGTTGCGGGGACAAAGCACTTATTTGATTGCTACTTAGAGAAGGTGATGTAGTTGACGGTGATACCGATCCGATATTATTAGTACTTATCGACGCTAAGACATGCCGATTATGCAGCGAAGCATGTGATTTATTGTTTTGCTGATGATGGCCGCTGTTACTATTATTAGCTGGTGTTGATGTGTAAGGACGAAAGTTCGTTTGTTGTCCGGATATAATAGGTATTGTTCGAACCGATTTGCATGCAATGCAAACATTGGAGTTTAAAGAATTCTTCAAAGTACATTGATTACAAGACCAGAATTCTCCTTTTCTTAGGGTCATATCTTCAACGGATGAGATACTTTTAAGCTTTGATCCACCACACACGACACAGGCCATTGACAAGTGGGAATTAACAAGAGTACACTTTTTACATGTCCACTCCTGCTCTGGATGCGATGATGTATCTCCTAGAAGTATATAAGATCAATTGTTAAAGTGAGAGTTGCTAATGCATCTCAGGAAAAGTCAGTTCAACTGTCTGCCTAAAATATAGGGCAGATATTTACATGTTAGATTCGAACTCGAGATAACAATCTATTCTGACATTATGCTCAACACAACAACCTCAGCATTTGATTGGCCTCAGTGAAGGTTATTAATTGATTACAAATCCAAGTCCTAGTTTCAATATAGGCTACTTACCGGTAATAAACTGGAAATCATCCTCCAAATCTTGTTCAAACGTTGCAATGGGTACCTCTACAATCGATGGCACTTCATCGAATGCATGCGACGATTTCGACTGTCCCATTTTCGTACTGCACTTAAGTTCCTTGCGTGACTCTACAAGTTGTATAAACAATTTATTAAAATTTTTCAATCACAAACATGCAGTTTGTTTTATACCTATAGATGGAGCAACTGTATCACCAATTTTTGTTACTGTAATCAGACTCGGTTGTGTCAACGATGGTTGACTCCTTGTCGATTCACATATATCACATTGTTCTACCCAAATACGATTATAAGCATATGAGCATTTTGTGCATGTCCACATCCTAGGAGGATTTGTCGTTGGATTATTGCCGTTGTTAGTGTTTGTAGAATTCGTCAGAATGCCTTTTGTAGATAGATGTGATGAGGAACTGCAAATGTTATCAATACATAGATATATAAGTAAACGATATGGATGTATGTATTTACACAAAGAAAAGAATAGAAATAAAAAGAAAATATAAATGAACAAAATGAAAATAAATGAACACCAATTTGTTGTTAGATATTATTTATTAGAAACAAATTATAATGACAATGTTTTGCTTAGAAAATTATATTAAATATAAATAATAATATGCACAATTCTTTTTGTCCATAAGGTGCATTGTCATAGTATACACTGGAGATGGCAAATTAGCGCGAGTGCGAGACACGATCCTCGTGCAATAGTGTACCGCTCTTCTTTTCAATCATATCTTGAAGGCATATATTCCAAAGATTAATGTGGTTCCGCGTATTTTTTAAGTTAGTAAAACAAGACCAATTCTCTTGCACATCAGCACAATGAAATGCCAATAATTGCCACCACCTTGGGTTAAAGAATTGTGCATCCACATATACATGCAAATAAAATAAACATAATTTCTCTTATTAAAAATTATAAGCATTTGAAATACAACCGCGTTGCATTAGAAAAAGACATGCTTTAACGAAAAAAAAAACCCTCTAAACTATAAATATTAAGAACACATACATTTTAGATTCGCTAGGTTTCTTGGGACCCTTCCAAACCTTAGCGTAAATAGAATACTCTTCATTTTCGTTGTTGGCATCGGCTCTATCATCCACTGCCGCCGATTCTATAGATTGACCACACGAAATTGAATCCAACGGATCTGCGGCCGCGGCCGCTGAATTGCTATGACTTGTTGTGGTTTTCATATTTCCCATTATTTCAATTACCGGTAATTTACAGGCAAAATTATTATTATTATTGATATTACAGTTGCTATTGTTGATATTGTTTACATTTGTAACCTTTCTGGCTGCTGGTGAACTTGTTGTAAACTCACTCATAGAAGCATATAAAGAATCGGAATTCTGTTGCTGCTGCTGTTGTTGCTTTTGTACATCAGACATTCCAGTTATGTGAGTGTGTTGTTTCACTTCATCCATTAGTTGTGGATTCTTTGATTTATTCTTGGTCTTATTCAATTTATTAACCACAGCGTAAATTGGTTCCGATGGTTCAGCACCAGCAGCAGAAGTAGCTATTGTTGAGTTACATCCAGTTACTATTTTGATTTTTTCCAAATTCTGTTTAGCACGTCTTATAATCGTACTATTCTCATACATATGCTGAATATGATGTCCTATAGGATGATAGTGTTTTCCTCGTTCAGTGTTTCCAGTGCCACCGCGACTGTTAAGTAACGTCTCATAGATTGTGCTATCACCACCAATGGTGATTTTTGCTGAATTATTGTCGTTTGATTTCTTTGACCAATCTTTGACGGCGATTAGAACACCATTACGCGGAAATGTCGAATGGGGTGTAGTAGAACTCGTCGAAGAACGATTCGCATTGACGCTATACGATCTAGACAATGTTGTTATTGTCAAATTACTATTTTCATTGCTGCGATTACAAACACCGCAAATATCACATAGATGCTGATTGGAAATGCTACTGAAAGGACTAGTTTGCGAATCAGGAAATGATGACTGACGGGGATATTGATGAATGTGTTGTATTGGTTGTTCGCCTAAGATGAATATTTCATAAATGAGATATTTATTAAAATGGAAACAAAACCCAAAGACAATTTTATGATTGTATCTATGTTGAAAAGGTGTTAAACAAAAGAACAAAAAACAAAACGTTTTGTGCAAATAAATGATTGTTTTTTAATTTACCACAAAGCTCCCTGATCATTGATGAAGTGATTCACTTCCCCATTAGGTCATACGCGCAATTCTTAGCAACTTGAATTCTGCAAACAACTGTACATGAATTCTTTGTGAGTCACTTTAAATCCAATCGCACTGATACGATATCTAAGAACTTGTGTTCCTATGGTTTTAACTAAGCATTGCCAGGTATTCTAGTTTCTATAAATTTTAAACTCAATTTTGATAAAGAACGGACGGACAGATACAGTTTATCTTATAATTGTAGATTCCAAATGAAACTGGAAGGAAAATATAGCTTAACGCATCAAAAAAGCAAGCGTAGCTTTCTAATCTTGCAAAAAGGCATTCAGCAAAACGTGGGGATTCAAACCAGCTGTGATATACTGAATTTACAGGGCGTTCTATACCAATTATCACATTTGGTTCACTAGTACTGTGGATGGTAATGGAGAAGCAATATCAGCCTTCAAACCTCACAAAAAATCCAGAAGGCGGATGCATTGGAATCATGGCATCAACGAAAACAGCCAAAACTGCTATAAGACTGAGGGAAGGTCGATTGTGGTCATCGGATAAGAGACTACCAGTGGATTGACAAAAACTGAGTACATATGGTTGAAAGACAATCACAGACAGTCAGTCAGTTATTAAGGCTCTTGGACTCTGTTGTAATTATGTCGAGGCGTTTGCAAATCACTCTTAAACAAGACATCCAATGTGGGGTATCCGGACAATTAGATGTCGAGAGGAAACGAAAAGGCTGACGCAGTCCTTTTGTATCAGCCCCAATCAGTTCCATACGGTAGAAGTTAGAAGATGAAGCCATAGTTCGAGCAGACAAACGCTGGGTTCATCTAGAGACATGCGCAACGACTAGGCCGTTATAAGCAGCCTTTAGCAAGGAATTGAATCATCAAATCAAAAGAAAAAAATACTCAAAAAGCTGTTAGCTATAAGTCTTTCTTAACTTAATAGATTATAAATTAATTTGTCGTGGATATTGAAGTCCATGGCTTAATGCGAACGTTGCCTGATTTTATTCGACACCAAGCAATACTTCTTTTTCATTCAATCGACTTAAAAAATCCTCATGTGTTTAAAAAAGCTTTAAATCTTCGATAAAATGTCTGCATTGCATATACCCTGACTAGAGAAGGATGAAACAACAGCCATCATTAAGCCAACGACCTGCTACCAGAACCAATTATGTTACAAATAATATTTGTAATTACGATGACTGAGTTCTCAGTCTGACACACTTATGAAAGTAATTTGTCTTCCAACATGCCCAATTTTCCTTTAATTGGTTTGACATATAATTAAAGACTTGAACTCCAAAAAAAAAAACACATTCCCATCAATAAATAAATAACGAGAGCGTTACGCTTTCGAATAACTTTTTCCCCCAAAAAAAAACAGAAAAAACCTTATGAAATGTTAAATTGTTAGAAATGTAAAATTTTCTTTTCTAAATTCAACTGATAAATAAATGATTACGTGTTATGTGCCCGCTTTATAACTGTGCAATTGCAAAAATAAGGTAATACAAATATATTTTGTTTTGTTTCTCACCAAACACTGTATCGGAAATGTTGCTCAAAGATTTATTGGTTTTTCGATTGCTATACATTGATGGGTTACTTGGACGAGTGTTTCGTTCATCGTAGTTTGCACGCCGAGTGTGTACCTCCGCGAGAGCACTACCCGAATGTACTTCAATTGATGGTAGACGCAGATTTGATGTTGCTGTTGCTGTTGTTGCTCCAGTGACTGCTGTTGTTGTCGTTGTTGGATGTTTGCACTCCTTTGATTCGGGTAGATTGAATATATTTTTGCAATTGTTTACGAAACAAATATGGCAGCTTTTTGTTAATAAATTCCGGCACGACGATCCAGAGTCCATACTCAGACTACGGGTACGTCTTAGCAATTTTGCTTTATTTTTTCGTTCATTTTTTTCTGTAAGATCATCCTCGAATGATACCTGATGCTTGTGAACACCAGTCGCAGGACTTGCTTGATTCGATTGTTGTGATTGTTTTTGATGATATTGTTGTTGCAGATGTTTCTGCTGTTGATGCTGTTGCTTCTTGTAGACGAGTGTCTCCTTATAAATTGGTGCCAAATAACTAACGCTATCACAAGTTACACAATGCCATGTCACTGAATTATTTTCCAATTCACAATCCTGACAGATCCATCGTCGATTCAAGCTCGGATTCGAAAAGTGATGGAATAATTCTATTGAATTTTTTATATACTTTCGTGTATCCTCGCAGATAATACAATTGACTTGTGGTACATTCGGATGTTGTCGTTGTGGTCTCCTCAAACAACCGCGTAGTAAGGTCTTGTAAACATGGCGAGACTCGTTTCTGAAAAGTTCAATGAGTATTTGTCTTTGTCTTTTTACATTTGTTTTGTAAGCTAGTTCAATATAAAGAAAGAAAGCAGCAAATAAAAAAAAACATAAAAGACGTTGGTCTCTTTTTTTTTTTAAAGTGAAAATCATTAATAGAACAGAAACTTCCACAATTTCGTTGCGATGTTGCGGGAACAAATAACAAACAAACTAGGCGACAAGGACCTAAACAATCCTGGAGCACATTTCATAGAATCAAATCAATCGTTTCGTAAGCTTTCAAGGTGCGAAGAACGCTACTGAGTCAAGTTGCAAACAACAACGGAGTGCACACTCTTCAACTCTAACAAACTGATGCCATGTCCAGCCACATTAAAGACTATTTAAGGACAAGCAAAACAACGACGCAATTTGTATTGGCAAGGTTGTCTATTTAGGCAGACATGGATTCTATCCGAGAACTCATTTAAAAAGTTTGTCTCCGAGTATCAACATTTGCAAATAATGTGAATTGATGATTAACTGGTTGAAGTTAGAGTCATACTACCGAGTGGCATAAATGCGAGTAACACTACAAAAATATAAACTTTTCAATTGCCTTGAACGAAACTATCGTCTAGATTGCACAAAAATGAAGACAAGAGATAACTAACCAGTTACAGCTTTAGTCTCACTACATCTATCAACTCTAGACTAAACAACTTAAGCACAATATCTTCTCAAGGCTCAATGTACACTGTTATATCATTTTTGTTTAAACAAAGGTTCATCTGCTATTATATTCGAATACGCGTGCACTTAAATAGAAAATACTACAAGAAAAAACCCAATATAACAGCGATGCAATCTCTTTTCAACTGACACTTCTTTGTTGCGCTCAAAAACTCAATATCCATATGTATACATAAGTCCATAGAATAATAGATCAATAAATGCGATCTTTATGGTGTGTGTTATCAAAATTCAAACTGATTTTAATAATCCATCAACATAAAAGAGATTTAAGTCATGCGTATAGTTTAGAGTTAAGTTTTACGACACTAATAAAACGACCATAAACATTTAAATGTTAATGAATGCTAATCAAGTGAATTTGTGAATGATTTTTGTTTCTCACTTTTTTTCCCCTCCTCTAACTGTGGTTCGTGAGGACAAAAGTGAAAAGTGCAAATGAGCCTTTATAACACACAAAGGTAGAAGCAATTCTCAACAATATCTGCCATACAAAATTGTGTAGGAGTATAATTCCAATCAACCAAATAAGTATATCCACCCCCCAGTTTAGAAATCGAAAATTGTTCATCGGAAAAACCTGTCCTCTAACAAAATACCTCAACAATTTACATAATTCCTGCGGATATAACTTTTTTTTTTCTTCCTTTTCTTTTAATCTACTTACTCTATCGTAACACAGAATAACCACAACTTTTTCACCTCGATATAGAGGACAAACAGTAGATAATATCACAGTAATTGAATGTTTAACCCATTTTCAAAAGTTTCCTTGGCAACAACAATGTTTTTTATTGCACTTTACTCAGCCAGAAATTTAGTTATATCTTCGGTCCTGTTATCTGTATTTTGTTCGTTTTTTTTTTTTTTTCTTTTCACATAGCAAAACTTGAAATACCTATTTCATTGTACACACAACCCTGATCTCCCTCAGATAGCTACGCAGCACACATGATCCAATTAGGTATCGACTACCAATCCAGTGGTCAATCAATGAATCATATTTTCTTTTTTAATAATTTTTCTAGCCACACACTATTGTCGTTCGAAACAACAAACTAACTGCTCAGTGCTCAGTGGTTCTTAACATTCCTTTCTTTCGCGTTTTCACCAACAAAGTCCAGCACTCTTCTACTGCTACTGCTGTGCTGCTGCTGCTACTGACAGTTTTATGTGCGATTTGAATAAATCAATATTTATAAACAGCCAGCAGTTGTCATTTTGGGAATCGATTTTTCACTGCACACACAGCAAAAAGAGACGAACGAAAAAAGCAACAAAAAAAAAAAAAAAAAAATACCAAAGATGAAAGGAAACAAAGAAGTGTAACAACCTACCCATGAGAACTGATTTCAACATATCCCGGTAGAGTTGTATTTAAGGAGGATATCTGCTGCTGTTCAAAGCAGGGAGATGTTGGAAGACGACAACTACCACTGGCAGTAGTCCCTTCTTGGGGGCATCCACCATTTAAAGAAGAAGAAGCTCCACCACTGCTACTGCTGCCACCAGGATCATTTGCAGACGATCCTGATTTCGATGGTGGTGGCGTCGATGAGAGAATTCTTCGAATATTACCGCATTTTACACATTTCAAGCACTCGGTCGGATTGATTATGTTACAATTTGTGCAGGTCCATTGTAGCACTGAAGCAATTGTACCCATTTTTTCGCGATACAAACATGGCTCTGCGTTTCCAAGAATTTGCTTTTGACAATTTTTTTTTCCCCTTCCGAGCTCGATTCGATTTGATTTTTTCAACTAACGCATAGATAGGGTGAAGAAAGAGTGAAATTAAGGGTTTTATTATCGAATTAATGAATTAATGAAATGAAATTGTTCATTGTCTGGGGTGATAAGCGGCTATCGGATAAAACAATTGCAGCCGCGACCGTGCAAAATTATCAAAAACATGAAATATTGTGGTAGACATCACTCCTAGGATCGAGATAAAAAAAAATCGAGCAGAAGCAACATATCGAACGATGATTAGACGAAAATTCGTCGAGTTGAAGTGTCAAATATGGTGAAATGTATTCAGTGCGATAGCAGAGAAAGGCTTCAAAACTTATTATGTTTTGTGATTATTATGTATTACACTTTTTATGATATTTAACTTTATCACATTTACAAAATCGCAATAGCAAAATGTAAGAAATCAATGTAAAGCGTTTAACAGAATATTTTGTCAGAGCTTTTAAAAAAAGAAAATCCATCTGCCCATCCGATACGACAGTGGTAACAACCTCAGATCTAAATCAGCTAGTCCCCGCTGAATTTATTTCTATGCAAGCGATAACTATAAGATTTAAATTGATTTGTTTACCGCAAAAGTGAAAGAAAACTTAACGAATCGAAGCGAAAACCTATTACCCAATTTTGGAATTATATCTTAAAAATTTTGAGTTTTACGCCACTTAAGTATGTAAATCATTTATGCCCATTTATGGTTTAATGGACCTTACATCGGCTTTACGATGGTTTCCGTAATAAGCTCGACTTTCTAATTTTGCAATTCACAATGTCACACAGAAATACGTCGCAGAAATGTGTAGACATTTACTTTCTTTCATTTTCATTGTTCGATTTGAAAATACAAAACTAAAAATTACTTTCGAAACAGAGAAATACTAACAAAGATACTAATAATTAGCATTTACACAGTCCCTCAAAATTATTTTGTATTAAAAAATACTTAAAACGAGCAATCAAAATTGCCAAAGACCCCATTGTTTCTACTGAATATGTCAAAGTCCGACCGCGTGAACGTGACATTGCGAATTCGGTATTATTCATCGAAGTGACCAAAAACAAAACCACTTTTTGCTGTATGACTTCACATTAAACAGCAATTTCTCTATTTGCCTGTCAATATATTTCTATTCTACTATTTCATTACTCTGTGTTGGTATCAAAAACAAACGTAACTTTTTTTATTACCACTACTGGTCACTGGATGGCACTGCTCAAGTGTCAAATGGCATTTTAAAGTTTGACGAGCGAGACAAGTGAAAAATGGCGACAAACGTGAAAACTTCGAGGAATGTTTAATTTGAAATTATCCTAAAAAAACCGAAGAAGTATCAACATAAAGTTTCCATTTTACTCACCAAGTCGCAGAGATAAACAACATAATCAATTCCCACAGTAAGAATACGATTATTTGTCATAAGAAACGTTTTTTCTTCTCGTTTGCCGATCCCAACAAACCTCCCACCATCATTTGGTTTTTTTTTTTTTTTCATTTCTTTTTTTTTTCTCCCTCAGGCCTATTGAACAACTAATTCGTGGCAGAATCAGAAACCGCATCAGGAACTCTTCCATCATAGATGTCGTATCCACAGCGTCCACCCATGGTGCCGACCATGCCGCCGTATATGCCACCGCCGCCTATTCCACCGCCTGTCATGTCATCCATGGGCACACATGTAGGTTCCCAGTCAATTTTTTCTTTTTCCTTGTACCTTACTTCCTTTTAGGCTTGCACTATGTGTGTAAATTAAACCATAAATGACTAAGATACACCACACGTTATCTGAGAACGAGACTAGAAATTTATATTTTTTGTCCTTTTAGTGTGAAACGTCGATGGGTAAGTTTTAATATTTTATTTTAAGTATATGGATGGGATGTAGAGAGAGGGCATAATATAGCTCGAGAAGATGAAAATGAGGGTGCTTGTAGAAACACAGTGTTGAAGTTTGTTGAATAAAACCGTGAGTCCTAATTTATTCATTTATAATTTTGTGGGAACAGCTCCCCGAAAGTCCAGCTAACCAAAAAGAGACAAGTATTTAGAAATTTATCATTTTATATCATGTATTTTTGTTGTCACATACGGTAGAAGATTCATCAGCAAATTGCTTAATTTTGAATTTTTATATTGTATTTTAAGATAATGCCCCCTTTAACAACACCACCTCCGCCAACTAGGCCATCGTTTAGAAATGCAGCGACTATAAGTTCGCAACCTACTGTTTATTCGCGGATCAATCCTGACCCACATGCCCCGACTCAGTTTAAGGGCCCCATCATCACTGTGTTTGTGGGTAAGTCAATGCTATATAGTTGTTCGTACCAAATCAAATAAATAATGTGCTGTGTGATCCTCTTTTTCCAGGTAACATCAGTGAACGGGTGCCCGAAGTATTAATCAAGCGAATTCTTAGCGCATGCGGGCCGGTAGTCAACTGGAAGCGGGTCTCTACATTTGGCTTTTGCGAATACGAGTAAGTATTAAGGGAAAAGTGAATGGCAAATGAATTTGCTTTGTAAAAGGAAATTATCTTGTTTGCATTGGGGCTCTTTGTTATAAGTTTGAGGAAAACAAGTCTATATACTGGTGCTCTGCAATGAGGAATTCGTCAAATATTATTCGTTCTAGACAGTGATAATACTCTTAAGATATTGGGAACGCTAAGGCCATAAGGAATCGCTCTGTGGTTACTCTTCGGTCGGTCAACGCATCATCTTTAGATTCTTTAGCTCTCCTTCGCTATGCCCATCCCATCTTAAACTTCCACCAGAGGCGGCTGTAGAATATAGGGACCTTAGTGTACCCAACCAAGACCGTTTGTATCAATTAGGTAGACTTTTTTTCACGAAAATATATCCTAATACATGACAAAACTCATGGTTCACACCCGTAATCGTTTCTACTGAAAATTTGTTGTTTCGATTAACTTCAGTGCTGACTACAAGCCATGTATCACTGCGTATAGTGACCAGTGGAAAACATATCATGGCTATTGTGAGTAGTTCAACCGAATTAGCTGGCAATTTTATCTTAACGCCTGTGCAGATGAGTAAGAGATATTTGGAGCCTGATATAAGGCGGAAGAGTAAAGAAAGGCTGAGTAATGCGTAAAGTTCCACTGAAAAAATATTGCTCCTGCAAGGGGCTTTCTGTTCTCATTAAAGATGTTGGCATATGCATGTTTTGAGGTTTGTTACTTATGGAGGCCAAAAATGGGCAAACAAAATTAGCTTGAATGTGTGGTTCACGTGGAAAAGTAAGGCTCAAAAATAGGGGGCAAAAGGTCTTGAATGATTCTCGGACTGAGGATGTTTTCCCCAAGAAAATTCTGGGCCGTCTTGGTTATCCATTCACACCACTTTTTGATCATGTTCGGCGTTAATTTTTACTTTCGTTAGGTCAGGTCATACATTTATTTGATTTATATTCGTTTGAAGTCAATTTTCAATGCAATAATTTGTTTATTGTTTGTTTTTAGTGGTCCAACTGCGGGAATGCGTGCTGTTCGTCTTCTAAGTGAAATGGAACTCGATGGTAAAAAGCTAGTGGCAAAAGTTGATGCAAAAAATAAACTCTTATTGGATAATTACAAGGAGGAGGAGATGAAAAGTGGCAGCAAGAAACTCGACATTGAAAAGGACGACGACGAAAACGCTCTCACTATGATGAGTCGCATTATGGAGGAGCATAAGCACGAGCTTCCACCTATAAACGATGGTAACTACGATCAGCGAGATTATTACAATAAAAATTCTATGAACAACTTTACAGGCAGGCAAGACAATTCTGATCTCAAGATGAGCAAAGCTCTACAGGAAGCTAATCTTGAAGAAGAAAAACGAAACTTGATTAGCAGTGAGATTGGAAAATTCCGTAAGAAGGCCGAAGCGGATGATCATAGAAAAGAGAAAGAAAAAGATCGTAAGAAACGAAATGATGAAAAAGAGCGTGACAAGGAGATTGATAAGGAGAAAGAAAAAGAGAGTAAAGAGAAGGAAAAGGAAAAGGAAAAGGAAAGCAAGGAGAAATCAAAGGATGTATCGCCACCGAAAAAAGAAAAGGAACGTGACTCTAAAGATAAACGGAAACGGAGCAAGTCTCGATCGAAAGACCGTGAGAGAGATCGCGAGCGAGAGAATAGGGAACGTGAGAGGGAACGTGAACGTGAAAGGGAACGTGAGAAGGAACGTGAACGTGAGCGTGAACGAGAACGAGAGAGAGAACGGGAACGTGAAAGAGAACGAGAGCGTGAACGTGAAAGGGAACGTGAAAGAGATAGAGAGAGGGAGCGTGAGCGAGAGAGGTAAGTAAAGTGTTCAGATTCGATTTGTCCTTAAATGGAAATTTTATTAAGCAAAGTTTTTAAAAAAGCCAGGTGATAACGTTGTAAGGTTGTAAGCTCCTTTAAGCTGGAAACTATCAATCACTTGACTATAACATCCTCGGGATGTTAATTTTTGTATTTATCATTCACTATCATACATGAAAGACATTCATCATTATACTTTACCCCGTCTGATCTGGCCTCAATTAATAAGGCATTTAGCTGGCATAAAAGGTCAAATCTCGATAGTGGACTAGCCATTCGCTCTGCGAAAAGCGTATACTGCTCCTCTGGATATTCTGGGCAAAAGAACGAGCTAAACATGTCCAAATCTGTTGAAGTATTTCCGACAGCCACTTTGCCAAGACACGAACTTGTTGTCCAGGTTATCTTTGGTTGTATTGTCCAACCCACCCTGCAATAGTGCTGCAGATGTTGCCTTTTTTTTTTAATTCTTTACCCACTGGTAGCACTTTTACCATGTGAGTTCACGATAATCCCAATGTAATGCATTTGGCTTCGATAAGGAGACATACCGAACACAGGATGGTTCCGCGTGTTGTTCTTATCGCGCTAGACCTGTTTTCAGACGGGAGTTTCCCTCGTTTCATACCTCCTTAGGTCTGATCGGATGGCTCTCAACCAGAAAACTTACTTACAATTGATATAAACCTATTTTTTTGACAGTTTCTCTGACCACATAGACTGTCTGTGCCAGAATAGCAGACTGATCGTTGTTATAGGTGACCTCAACTGTACCTCTACTTTTTTAAATCTGCAAAGAATTTATTCTTATCAAACCTTATATTATCCCCAGGGAAAGAGAGGAAAAGATCATCAAAAATGTTCGAGACATTCAACGGGAGAAGGAAATTGAAGAAGAAATGCGCGAGCGTAAAAAAACAGAGAAGAAAGCACGTGAAAAGGAAGCCGCATATCAAGAAAGACTGCATAATTGGGAACAAAGGGAGCGGCGAAAAATGAAAGAATATGAAAAGGTTGAACTACAATTCCATTTCGAATATGCATTCTTACGTTTTCTTTTCTTTTTTCAGCAAAAACTCAAAGAAAGTCTCAAATTAGAAGAAAGGGAAAAGGAGGCTAAGAGATTAAAAGAATTTGTCGAAGACTACGATGACGACAGAGATGATCCAAAATATTACAAGTAAAAATTTTTAAAATTTAGTTGATATGTGATGTTAATTACTTGTGTACTTGTGTTTTAAGGGGACGAGAACTTCAAAGGCGTCTGGCTGAGAGAGTCCGGGAAGCTGATTTTGACGCTAAAGATCGTAACAGGGAACAAGAAGAGCTGGAGGAGCTGAAAAATAAAATATTTAGCGGTGAATACGAGAATCCAACACAAGAATTCGAACGAGTGAAGAAGGAACGTGAGAACCTATACAAGCCTCAAATTCTAATTGACGTTAATTTAGAAGCACAGCAACGCAAGGAGCGCGAGCTAGAAAAGGAGCGAGAGCGCGAAATCGAGAAAACAAAACGTCTCAAGGAGAAAGAAAAACTTGCAGCAGCCAAGGAGAAATATCTGCAGGAGCAGGAGGCACATGAAGCAGCAATGGCAACAACTGTGATGCATACAGAACCAATCGATTCAGACTCAAATGACGAAACATTGATGTCACATCGTGGTGGATCAAACACAAATCCGTTGCCAAGCAGACAAGAATCAGAATCCAGAGATAGTGTTTCAAATCATTTCCAGGATGAAGATTCAAGGGGTTCCATGATATCATCCAGTCACGGTTTCAGTCCTGTTAATAGTCATAACAATGTAACAACTCCTGGTACTCCTCCTATTTCCGCTCCACTTATAAGTCTCAATTTAGGAGCTAATGCTAAGAAGAAAAAAATCGAGGTTACTTCGGATGTTTTTAATAACGAAGAAGACAACGATGATGCTAGCAATCCGAAAAAGAGGAAGTTAGTGCCACTGGGTAAGTGTTGTAGTTTATTTTTTCGTTTAAAAGTGAGTTTGAGATCATAGCTTGTAACTAAAAACGGCTAAGGTACAAACAGAGCATAATGGTCTTTCATTATCTCATATATTCAAGCAACTAAGTACTCGCCTTATTTCGGTACCAAACTTGTGTGGATAACATCGCCTGATGGCAATTGGAAGGACCATTGGCTGATGAGATGTTATGCAGCTAAAACAGATTAGTCTAGTCCTTCTAAATGCATACTTCTGCTTTAATTTTGACCACGGAGACTCATCTCAAAGTGTTGTCCGACAAATACAAACCTTATAACGTATCTAACCATCATCTTTAGTTACTATTTTCACGTATGTTCGCTGCCGAAATGCTCTACAAGTTTGAGTGTTTGTTTATTAGCTTCTTGACCCTCTAAATTAGTTTTGGTATCCGCCAAAATTATCCCAGAGAACCAATTAATCTTATTCATTCTAATGACAAGTGGCCTTATGCGCCTCGTCAAAAAACGACAGCACAAACTGGTCATTACAGCTGGTGTTTCGCCGATCTTTTTATGTATTTTTTTTTCTCTGAGATGTATGTATGTAGAATGTAAGTAAGGCGTTTTGCTCCCATAATAGCAATACAAGTAAACACCTCAAAAAACGACAAGAGTCAATCAACTTAAACGCAACTTGTAATAAGATTGATTGTATCAATTGTTTAGCTACATATGCTTTCAAGGGCAGCAGAAATGCGATATGACAGTCAATGTTATTATGAAATATATACCTCATTCATTATCGTCTTCTTCTCTGTATTTATTATGGTTGCACGCAGATTACGATGAAAATCAATTCCCCAATGCGCAATCTCAAAATCGTGGATCACAGCAGTCGAATGCTACCGGCGGAACACAGTCCTCAGCACAGAACCAATCCAAGTCCAGTTCGAAGAAACGCGTCGATAAACATGATACTAATAATAGCGGTGGTGGTGGCAGCAATAACAAGGACGACAATTCTACTAAACTACAAGAGGAGAAACGTCGTCACATCAAAAGCATCATCGATCGAATTCCAACACAAAAGAGTGATCTCTTTAATTACAAACTCGATCGCAATGAGATCGACAACACTCTGATGGAGAAAAAGATTCGACCTTGGATCAACAAGAAAATCATCGAATACATCGGAGAACCCGAGCCAACATTGGTGGATTTTATTTGCTCCAAAGTTCTAGCGGGTAGTTCACCACAAAGTATTTTAGACGACGTTCAAATGGTAATTCCTATTCAAAGTATTTCAAAAATTCAATCTCTAATCTGTGATTATAATCCAACAGGTACTGGACGAAGAGGCAGAAGTCTTTGTGGTCAAGATGTGGCGGTTGCTCATCTACGAAGTAGATGCGAAGAAGATTGGTCTGGGTAAATAAATTATTTTCTTTGTATGTATGTAATTCCTTTTTAAACAAAACAAAAAACAAAAGAAAAAAAACAACTCTAGTATAAATACAAGTGGTTATACTTAAAAGAGAATCATGTTTTTGACATAACCGAATGTGAGCTTCTGAGCATTGCCAGATAATATTTGTTCAATTTGTTTTTTATTTTTTTTTTATTTTCATTTTTCTTTTTATTTCTATTTATACATTTCTTTAAATTATAAGATTGAATTTAACTATTATTTTTTAAATGCAGCCAGTATATTAACGAAGAAATAAAAAAGATAATTAAAATGAAAGTGACTTGTGCATTACTGAAAAGGGAAAGAAAAATATTCACTCAGGGTTGGATTGATCATCGCAATACAATTTCAGTTTATATTTGTTATATATTCTAGGTATGCACGGTGCTTGCAGGCTTCAATCCTTGGCCAACATTCTGCATATGGAATTCGTTTTTTTTTCTCTATTTTTGAAGATTAATATTTTGATGTTCAAGTAGTGTTTGAGTAAATCTTACTGATGGACCTTTTTTTTATTTTTTACAGTATAAATTCCGTCTAGAGTATTGGCTTTGCAAAAGGGGGAGATTGTTTCCGAGTTCGATTAATTGAATTTAAGACTTTAATTAGTCGATAATGGGTTTTCCGCATACACCGCTAAATTAATGTGTCTCAACTTATAATTATATAGTTATAAGTGGATCAGCTGATCAGAAGGCGAAAGACAACAAGCAATATATGATTTTTAAATAAATTGTAAATTAAATTCATTAAACTCAGTATTTTTTTTTTATATTTTCACTCGAATCACAGCCAAATAGACAGGGTAGCTTTGTCTAGGGTCAAATAACTACAAATCCAATCCAAAGTATCAGTAAAAAACATCATGATTGGTTAAAGGATGTGCATTTAGTTTTGTTTAATTTTGAAAATTCTTTGATAAGCAATCGAAGGATCTAATGTGGTTGGCACTAAGACACCGAGGAATTTCAGAAATATATGTTCACATAGTCAGAGACGTTTATGATGGAGTAAGGACAAGAATAAGATGCCCCGCACGAGCTACTGAACAATTCAAAGACGGTGTACACCAGGGAAGGGGATTCAGTCTATTTTTAGACATCCTCGACTATCTGCTTGAAAAGTGACATAGTGCATAAGTTCTTTTCTGTCTTTTCTGACAATGAAGCTATCATAAGTTAAGGTCAAATGTCTCTGCAACGAACGCTCTATATTTTATGTACAAAAGATTCAAAGTTAAAAGAAATTCGAAGATTCGAGGCAGCCCTCATGTAAAAGAACACATTGCAAGCAAGACAGAGCACAGTCGGCGCACTATGTATTGGCATGATCAACCGATAAATCTTTCGAACCCCGTCGAAAATGCAGGATCAAACAACGTTCCTACATAATCGCAAAATAAGGTAGACGAAAACACAACTAGATCACAGAAAAGCAAATACACCAGCATTTGATTAGTTTCAGTGAGGACGTGACCCGAAACCAGGAAGACTGTCGGTACTTCCTGAGGTCCTGCCGACACACCCTACAGTCGGACCAGTAAGGATGCAGTTAAGTGGGAGGGTTGTGATTCCGTACCATAACCTATCTATAAATGAATAGAAGAATTACATTAAATAGTTGTTAAAAGCGATTGAGTTGCAAAACAAAAAAAAAAAATTATCGAAGCTCTTATAAAAACCGTGTTTCAGACTATGAGAGAGTTATATTTAACCAGGACAATCAAGTAAGCTTGCCACATTGAAGGTATGTCTTTCAAGTAAGCTTCAAAACCACTCGGAAACAGTTACAAAGTACTTGTTCCCGTGTGGAAATGCATGCAAAAACTTATCGAACTAGTTATTCTTCCAGAGGTGACCATCTGCTGGATTCCTTGTTACATGCGTATAGAGGGTAGAGCAGACTCTAGCAAACAGGAGAGCATATCCTCAAAAAAGAATTTAGGGAACCAGAGTTTCTATCTCTCTATCAAAGCCAGTATTTGGTAGACTGTTCAAGCCCGCAGGCTTATTAAGAAACTGTTAGGGAACTATGTATGATTAAAAAATGTGAGAAGCATGCATGAGCCTGACTAAAACTAACTTACGTATTCGAAGGAGCACAAGTTAATTTGGTGTAGCTGAAAAGAAGGTCTCTGCAGATTCTACAATGAGTCCAATGAGATCACAGAAATACGTGCTTGGATCTTGCAGGGCAAAACACTGAAATACTTAGGTAAAAATCAGTAATCAAGTGAGCATATCGCATCTGTAGAACCTATTCTTATTTTAGATCATTTACAGGAACTAGATAAGATGGGATACTCTTAAAATAAAGTTTTCTCGTACCAAGCCAAAGTAAGAGAAAAAACTCAAAAAATTTCCCAGATTGCTATAAATTGTGGAACACAAGGTATTAATATAATTTGCAGAGAAATCTGGGACATGCTCACTATAAAATATGTTATTGCCAAAAGACATATAAGAATCTTCATTGAAAAATCTTTCTTTTCCAAGTAGCCTACTCAAAAAGACCTATTTGCAACGTTCACACATTTTAAAACGCTTTTTCTACCCAGTACCTCAGAATTACTTCCACTTCAGATTAATTAAAAGGCTTGTAACCTTTTTTTTGCATTTAAATTTATTGATTTGTATTTTTAACCACTTCATAGGGAATATACATATAGATTAATGTTTTGTTTACCTTAAATTGCTTATATTAATATTCCATTGAGGTAAGGTAACGAACATTTCAGAAGGTATATTTTACGGTAACAAACAAACAAATTAACTCATAAAAATAATTACATATTTTTCTTTAAAATACTTCGAAATCCCTTTGAAACCACATAACAATATTGCTCATAAAAACCAGTCATCTATTTGTTTCATCTCAAATCATCGTCTTAAGTTCTTCCTGGCGCACTTGGCACATATTTTTCTGTAGGCTGATATTGCCATTGAGCACATATCTGATCAGAAGTGGTTTTATTATATCCAGCTCTGTAATTAGATTATTTGGTATTAAATTAAATTTTTTGATCAAAAGTTAAAAAAGTTGGCCAACGTAAGAAGCGAAATAAATCACAAAAACAAAAACAAACGAACATCAAGAAAAAAATATTTTATTGAATAAATATACAAATTTAAACATAATAATACTGCAAACATAAACAAATTTAAATAATAAAACTTAAAGGAATACATATACTAATAAATCTACACGACTAGACAAAAGACATTAAATATAATCAACGCATAAGACATAAATGAAATAAAAACAATATTGTAATGAGAAACAAAATTTGAGTGAAGTGGGAGATGAAGAAGTAAAAGCACAGAGCCTAGATTCGTGATCAGAATTTTTCCCGCTTTTGGGAGTTAAAAATGGGAACAAAACCGAAAAGCGCCCGAAATATTTTTCTACCAAGTTTTCTGAGTAATAAAGGAATAGGAGAATTTTATAAAAAATCTGGCATCACTGGGTGGAAGTAATTTTATTCAATATAGTCCCCTTCTCTCTAGTTATTTTTAATACAATATCAGAATTCATTTCCAAAGCCAAGTAGAGTTTAAATTGTCCTTCTTTTGTATAAATATGAACTAGCGTGAACCAAGATCTGACTATAAATCTGTTGTGATATCTCTTTCATTCCTTCTGAACAAAATATTTTCTGCAGGTTCTTATTCCATTAACAACAACAGTAAGCCCACAGAACTGTCAAGCCAGCCGCTGCAATCTTAACTGTGTGTGAGCTTCCATTTGATTTTGCTGGAACGTCAGAATCAGAATACAATTATGAAAATCGAAAGTTTTTAGCTTGGGGGCGAATCTGTCAAACGACCTGAAGATCGCTTTAAGGCCCAACCATAATTGCTTAAACGAGCGATAACGAAAATTTTGCCCGGGCGCTGTCAAAAGAGCTAAGTGAATCCATAATTGCATTAAGGAAACGTAGCTGTATGTCATATCGTTTTTATCTGGCTCTCATGGGATGAAGTCACCCTCACCTCTCTGTACGGAATATGCGAATGAAACTGCTCTCTTCCTGAGCACTTTTAGATAAGAAGACGAAGACTTCAGACAATTTGACGTTCTCTTTTGGTGTCCCTGTGTTACTTTTATACGTCGAGACACTCCACAAGAGATCTTTGATATTTCTGTTTCTTCCTTCATTCGGTAATTTACTGTGTGTAGGCACAGACAAAAGAGAATTCTAAAAAATCTTTCAAATTCTTCTACCCGCCCGACACAGGCTACCCTGTTTACTTCTCCTCTTTCTCTCCCTCACTTTTGAGAGTCTCGGATCTTCGTCTCCCTAGCTAAAAGTGCTCTATAGAGTGAAAATTGAACGAATACTCGACGACACTGAGCGACTCATTAAGGGTGCAATATACAAATTATGTGTCACTACGCTCGGCAGAGTCCAGAGCCTTAATTCAGTTATGGTTGGCCATTTACTTTGTCTATGTACCCAGCTATTATGTATTTCATCTAAAGCCATCAAAGATTGTAAATAACCTCTAAAATTGAATGTAACTACAGGACTAACCGTCTTCAACTTTCGGAAGTGAGACAAATCGGCGGGTCTACTAGAATAGGGTATTGAATGTCTTAGCTAATTAAATATTAAATAAAAAGGACGAGTTGAGTTCGCTTGAGCACTCTACTCTGATAAATAGTAATCCTTATGAAGAATGAGCGCCAAATTGAATTATGATGAATATTTGATACCCTTTAAATTGTAACCGTTTCATTCTTAAACCATATCGAGTTCTGTAAAGAATGTCTGGACTTCTAAGAAAAGGAAAAAGTATTTTCTGTGTTTGGTAGGTACATTCGAGTATATACGAGAAGACTAGTTACCAATATTCTGAAAAATAGTACCAATTTAAGAGGACTTATGACAAATGTACGCCTAGCAAAACCGAAAATAATTTCAGTACCAACACCTAAAGTTTCCATACCCTTTTTCGGCAACATCTTAAATTTAGAAATTTACTAAACTAATCTACATCATGTCACCCACTTTAACTAAATCTATCTCGAAAAATAGCATATATCACATTTAAACATCAGCACAGGAATTTCTTTAGCCTCATTTCCTCCAATAATTATTCCTATACTGTCTCTCGTGCGTATCCTGGTAATAACTTCCACTAACTTCATTATTTACATGTGAATTACCCCCCCTCTCGTGATTATTAGCTTGTCCGGCTAATATCTGAGGCCAATTGTTTTTCAATTCTTTGAAAATATTCACAGCCACTAAACCAACCGAAGCCAATTTAACCCCTAATCGCGTAGTCACGGTTTCGAAAGCAGAATGACTTTGCCTATTCTCTGGTGCTAATGATCGGTGACTAAATGCACTCGAAGAGTATCCATAATTATGGGATTGTTTCTGAATAATTCGTGAGATGAGATTACCCGAATCGGGCGGTATGTACAAATCAGAAGGACGAAAATCAATTGGACAGTTTGAGTCAAACCTTTGATGAGACGAGCACGGGCTACGTTCTTGGAAACATGTGACCTGGACTACATTGTAGAATATTGCTCCCAAAGTATTGGCGGTCTCTTAAAAGGATATAAAGAGTTAGTTAGGATTTGCAATATTTTTTTTTTAGAGCATACCTGTGTTTAACGACTGCAGACATCGTCTAAATCTGGCATCGCAGTCACAATGCGATCGCGTAAAAGTTCCTGTATTGCAGAGTCCACGTCGGCATTCACCGGCTTCTAAAACATTTGGGCATAGATCGTGTTCACGACAACACCGATCTTCATCAGCATGCTGTCCTAGATCACTGTAGTTCGCTGCAGCTGTGCCTATTTTTTAATAAATACAAAACAACCAGATTATCAAAGCAAAAAATATAACAGAAGAGTTTTATTTTAAATATTGACAGACCTAAAACCAAAATGTTAGAAAAGCTGAAAGGGTTTGCTTCTCTAAGTTCTCTAAGACAATCTCCAATACTCTTGCGAATGGGATACACTCATCATTGGTAAATTCGAAAGGAATACCAGTGTATCTAAGAAAATCGGATGGGAGCTAAGTGATGATGAACTGTTACTATCACGAGGAAGCTGCAAACTTTTGTTAATAGGTGTCTACGCTACATCTTAAGGATATTCTGGCAAAACCGTATCTCTAACGAACAGCTTTATCAGAAAACGGACCATGAACCTATAGGCACAACCATACGACGACGAAAGTGGCAGTAAATTGGTCACACTCTCCGAAAGGGTGACTGGTCCATAGCTAACCAAGTGATGTAATGGAACCCGCTTACCCAGAATGGCAGGATACGCGGCGGTCTTAGGAGTACGTGTCGCAGAACAGTTGAGAAGGAAGCACGGCAACTGAGAAAGAGTTGGGGAGAGCTGAGGCAGATTTCCTGACACCGCACACGATGGCGCGTAGGCGTTTTAAAGGCCCTAGGGCTCACAAGGGGATACAAGACATAAGTATGAAAGTAAGTGCTGATTAACAATTTTACTCGTAAATCTATCTAATATGGGTGCTAGACCACTGTGACAGTCAGGGCTATCGTAAAGCTGACGAACTCACTAGGCATGGCACAACTCATTTGTTTCTACAAGAAAAGAAGAATCCCAAAATGCCTATACTCTACCACTTGCTCCATTACCAAGTAAATCTGACCCAAGTTCGATCTCAAGCGGTCCTACAACTTAATAAACTTAGTAAACACAGAACAAAAGACTGCGTCATTGGGAGGCACGAAATCACACATTTTCTGAAGGAGGATACTATTCCTCATTTTCTTTGCAGCTGCCATTCGCTATCAATCCGAAGAAAGTTGCATTTAGCTGAATACTTCTTTGACACTTAGGCAAACCCGCTGGCTTGGACGTCAGTCGTATCCACCGCTTCATAGTAAGCTACTGCTGGTTTGAATAAATAGATGGAGGATATCCGGTCGGGATCACAATTACTGCAGTCAGGCAATTTAAACTAAGTAATGATGAGGGAAAATGGATACAGTTTCGGCTGGCAACTTCCCAACACTGAAATCAAGATCATGTCCAATATAATAAGAGGGGAGACTGGAAAATAACAACAGAAATATGTACCCAACCCGATGGCAATCCGCTCTTTTCCGGCAGTTAAGCTATCAAGAGTAGACGGCAATACACCAGTCTCACCACAGAAAGAGGAGTAAAAACTAATCTTGTATCTGGTTAGGATATTAAAGAGTAGCTCCTCCAGGCAACGAAAAAGCTATAGGAAACTGGTTAAGGGAGGATATGCCGATCATATCTTCTTCACCATGCTCACAGAACAGGCCGATCTGCAGAGACTACTCTCTACCAGCTAACACAGATAAATTCAAAATAAATACATAGTATTGAGCTCTTTCATAGACATCGAGCGGACATTTCTTAATAATTCACATTAACGGGTGTGAAGCCCTTACATGGAAATTGACTAAACAAAGTGGATACATGATCAGTGGAATATCAGTACATCAAAACATAGCTTTGGTCTCTACAGGGAAAATTCTTAATGTCAATATCCTGACGGGGCACTGCAGGCTTAAAGAGCACCTAAGGAAACTAAGTGTAGCTCAAAGAAGACTCTGTAGGGTTGTCAATGAGTCCGAAGAGATGCTAGAACACGTGCTAGAATCTTATGTGGAATGTCCTAAAAAAACGAACCAACTCTAATTTTTAAAATAAATATTGGATACCCTAATACAATTTTCTCTGGACAAGGCAATGTAAAAGCAAAAGATTGTGTAAGTAATGGAAGGCAGACTCTATGATGGAACACACCTCGTTAATAGGATGTACAGTACATCAACTGATCGCAGTATGTCCCTTCTTAACATCTATTAATCCAAGGCCTTCATATATGTATGTATGAACATTAGCAACACTCGTTTGTATGCCTGTGTATTATACAGTGCTTAAGCCGCAGTTTAACATATCAACAAAGCTAATGTTGCATAACTTCTTGCCGCATCTCTGTTGAAGATGTCACACCTATCTATCTCGTAAAACAATTTGACCGTAAAATAAAATTTTCCTAAATTAAGCTTGAAACATTAAAGGGAAAAAGAGGGAAAACCCCAGACAATCACTATCCAATAAACTATGCCGCAAGAGTTTTTCTTAAGCAGCTCAACAAATAACCTTTCGATTCAAAAATATTAACACCTTATCATTCTCAATATTCCATGACAATGAAATGTACTCTTTCGAGGAATTATAGCACCTACCTGGCCCACACCACTTTGTCCCGGGATAGATAAAACCAAGGCCACCACGAAACTCTATTCCATATGAGCCAACATTCTTGCAAACGTTTTCCAGTTCCATAACTGAATCACGTGGTACCTGTCGAATACGCCTCTGATCGGATTGCAATAACATTCGTTGAATATCGCCCCTAAAAGCAAAATTAAATATTCAATATATACGTGGATAAAAAACTGTTTTAGGAAAAGGATACATTACCTATCTGTGTGCATTCTGCAAAATGGATGTCGCGAAGATAGCTCAACCATAACTGACATTGTAACGTCTGCTATTAAGACCGCTGAACTGCATGTCAAGCGTATAGATCCTGAGAGCAGTAAAACCAGTGAAAACACAGTAAAGAATTGCTTCGTTGTTATCTGAAAAGAGTTTAATTTTATTTTATACAATCGTGGACTTTAACAATTGGTTAATGGAATGCTTGCTTGCAGGTTCATTCTGTTTGCTTTCTGAGGGCCTGATTTATTTTGTTTTTAGCTTAGTCATAGGTGGTCAGGATAAGATTAAGTTATTCTTGATACATTTGCTTCAGACTTTACATACTTTATCACTTACTTACTTAGAATCCTTTTTTTGTGGATAGTAAGGTCTCTATAACACATATGCGTCATTGTATGCTGTTTCTGGCAATGCACCTCAGTCCTTTCTCTCTCACCAAAAGCCGTGCTTACTTGTCAACTGTTCTGTGCCATTGTCTCTCGGACCGCCACGTAGGGTATTATCTTAAGTTTGCTGACTTTGACATTGACTTCCTTAGCTATGCGTCTTTAAACTAGTCGAAAAGTGAGACCGATCCCTATCACTTTCGTTTTTGTATGATTCTGCTTATTGGTACAAGAGTCTTTCTGCAATAAAGCCATGGGTTCAAGAAAGGCTGCTTGCATTACCTTGTCAAATTTCGGATAGCGTTCAATGTTCAGACTTTGCTTTTCGGGTCAGCTAGCTTTATCGGTTCTGGTATGCGTTAAGAGAATGCTCCAAAAACGTTGAAAACTCAGTTTTCTCAACCCACTTGTCAGGAGAACATGGGAAGCCGAGAGTTTTTCGGTTGAGTGGAAAAAGGGAATGATCGTCAAGCTCCTTAAAAAAGGCAACCTAATGCAGTGCGAAAACTGGAGAGGTATCTACGTGCTGCCTGCTGTGACCAAGTTAATAGCTAGAATCGTCCTGGAGCAAATTAAAGAACACGTTGAAGGCACACTCGACGCCGAACAAGCAGATTTCCGCTGTGAATCCTCCTGTGTCGACCACATTAACACCCTGCGGAGCATCATCGAGCAATGTTTTGATTATCGATTTTGAAAAAGCCTTTAAAGATAGTGTCAATCGGGAATTTTGATGGACTCTTACATCTGAACTCAAACACTTAAAATTCAACGATGATGTAAGCCTACTGTTTCACAGAATAATGGACCTTCACCGAATGACAGCAAATGTGGAGAGCTTATCAACTCATATATGCATAGCTGGACAAACTTTTGAATGAGTAGAGAGTTTCCAATACCTTGGGAGTATTGTCTCAACCGATGGCGGAACCGAACTGGATATAGCCAGCCGAATAGGTAAAGCAAAATCTGCGTTTGGGATGCTATTCACAGTTTGGCGAAGTAATATAATTAACTTTAACATCAGGCTACGACTGTTCCGTTCCAACGTTGAGTCCCTGCTGCTATATGGATGTGATACCTGGAGAGTGACCGTCACTATCACGAGGAAGCTGCAAACGTTTGTCAATAGGAGGTAGAGTTTTTGACCTGCATTATGATTCCTTTTTTGTGAACTAAATGATTATTCCTTACTTCCATTCCACCAGAAAACACTCAATCTCCCATGTACTGCCAAGTGGGAAGAGTTGCTCGGCTGATGCAGTTGCGGCAGCTCGAAAACGCTCAATATATACATACATATGCCAACACATTCAACCGTGGTGTATATTTTGCTGTTCGCGGTAATGATCTGATGAAAGAAGGTATTTGATGTACCAGGATGTCTTGAGCTTGACTTTTTTTCTATAGCTATATCTATTGAAAACCAGTGACATTTTTATTCGAGAGACTGTTATTCATTCATGATTTCAACTCACATTTTTGATAAAATAAACAAACAATCATAATTTTCCTAAGAGACATTGACAAACATTTTCGTATTTATCAGAGAACAACAATCGCCCCGACTCACGATTTAGTATTAAATTAAAAGCTCAAAGTAACATATGTAGTTGCGTACGTGAGTAATCGTGACCAAATTCTAATCTAAAACAAAAATTCCAGTTGGCTTAAAATCGTGGCTTTACTTTCTTGTAAACAGGTATTTGGTTCTTTTAAAGTAATTTTCTCTTATCTAGATTAAAAGTGATTTTTTATCAAAACTTGTCAACCGTACCTACTCGTATTAAGTTGATTATGATGCAATAGCTTTCTTTGGTATTTTTCCAATATCAATGCATACGTTTGGGTATAAACCAAATGAAAGTTCTTTTTCAATTTTTGAGAAAAAATTTGTAAAGAACATTCAAACTAGTTTTGGTCGTTTCAAGAAAGAAAAACGTGGACTACCTTATTTTTTTTAGTCCTAATTTTAGCTAGAGTACCCGGCATTTCACGGTATAAATAGCCCAAGGGCCAATAGTCATGTGCACTTATGATAAACTACCCTGGACTCTCTCAAACTCATTCGTAAAGAGTAAGCAGATTCCACAGCGTGGCGTGTATTGCAATGGAGTCAGCTTTGCTCTGTACGATGAGTACAATCTACTGCCAATTTCTTTATAAAGCAACACAAATTCTACGTTTAAGCGGAACAGTCGCAGCTTTGTTCTTAAGCTCTAACTGAATTTAGCTTATCTTGATTAGAATTGAATGCTTTTGAAGGAGTAGACTATGGCAACGTTTCTCGACATAGAGAGCGCTTTCAACAATGTTTAAACTGAATATAAGAGGTCTTGACAGATCTGGACGTGAACTAGTGCATTAATAACTGGTTAACAGCAGAATCATCAACTCGGCCATTGCACCTATTTCCATGAGGAAATTGACAACGAGAGGCATGTCACAAAGAGAAGTTTTCTCCCCGACGCGACGGCTTCAACAAAATCCTCAAATTAGTTCAAGAAGAAAAGAATCGTTAAAATTTTTAACCTTGTGAGAATCTGCAAATCACTTTTAAACGAGATATCCAGAGGCAAAACGGTGACTCCAGTTGGTTACCAGTGCATATGGATATCGAGGGAAACGAAAAGTTGGATGAGCTTGCTCGGAAAGGGTCCTTTAGCAAGAAGAGATCATCAACTCAGGTCAAACTTAGTCGTTATAACGCACGGGTCTTTCCTGGCGTAATAACTGGCCATTGTGCCATTGGACTTCAGAGCGACATAACAACTGTTGCAGAAGCTGCAGAGACGAAGAAGAAATTGAATCTATTCTTCACCTGCTGTGTGACTGTCCTGCCCTATCCGTTAGAAAAAAGAGAACTCTTGAAAGTCATTTCTTCTCGCAGCTGGACGACTTAGGCAACATTGAGCTAATGGACCTCCTGAGATTCATATTAATATCTGGGTGGTTCTAACAGCAGACTTTCTTTACAGCGTTCCCAGGGTTAAACGATTGGACACAATGGACCTAAACTGTTGGTCAAAGTGAGCAATGACTTTCCTGTCACAAGGCACAAGGCACTCATCCACCAACGTAGCATATCTCTTTCCATCACACACTCCCATAATCTAACCTTACCTAACCTGTTAGTCAGTTGATGTTTATTAGTAAGGGGGAATTGTTCTGTGATGGATAAAAATGCTACCACATAATCCATTTTTCCTTCATTATAACATTATTTATTTTATGTTCTGCATTTATCTTAGTATAATTTTGCAAAAATATAAACCCATTAGATTAGCACTTAATTACTTGTTTATGTGCCACAATCACACACCAAAAATTGCCTCTTCAAAACAAAACTTATTCGCAAGGTTGCAGTACTGAGAGTCTGTGATCACGATAATAATATATTCCATAAACCGCGGGTGCAATAACCACACCAAAACACAAGACATCATGAACAACAACAACTTCTCTGAACCACAACGTGACCTTCACCTTCCTTCTCGCTCGGCACTCAATTCCAAACAAACACACGCAACAATAATAAACAGTAACATACTCGTATACCAGCTATTGACGTATTTACTAAGGCCGGTTGGCAGATACATTGCGATGGATACAAAATGTAGCCGGCGGTGCAGATGTCTGATTAATACCTCTGGAGTATACATATTTCCGCATAGACTCGGATACCAGATTCGAATGAATGTGAGCTGTTAATCGTGAGACAAACTAGACGACACGACACGATATGATTTGACATACATAACGCGTTATAGACGAATTTGCAGATTATTAACGGGCGGGCAGAGTTGCCTTATTTATAAGGTCACTGTCATGCTATTTTACGGCGCCTGCAGATTGTTTGTTGGCCTTGCGGGTAGACTTCTATGACTGGACTAGGACTTCCAAGCTTAAAGCGATTAAAACGATCCAATTTAAAAGACATGTCACACTTAGATAGAATAGTGAATTCGTGTCTAGGTTAAAGTGGTTTATGTCCATTTTAACAGCAGATTAATGAACTCTTCCTACGATAGTTAAAATATAAAAACAAACATAAGAAATGTGCATTTAACTGTCTGATGTTGAAAGAGATTTTTTTTATTTTGTTGGTCTTGACTTGATTTGGCCCAGTGGCATATGATTTTGTTCGCTATCTCCTGGGTCATGCATTCAAGAAAAGTAAGTGGTTAATTGAAGGTTTCGATTGAAGTTCACCTCGTAGAAGGGTTTCCAATGAAATTGCAATCGAGTTTTTGCAGCGTATTAAAAATGTTGGGTGATTTAATGATCACCGTGGCGTATACGCAACTTTTGTTGTGTAAAACAGCAGAATTGTAACGCGATTGCAAAAGTTGGTTTTGTGTGTTGCAAGTTATGGGTTCATTGGCATTGCATTTCATGTATCATATTTATTTATGCCGCACAATGTTATAAAGCATGTACATACTCAAATAGTTGTTAATGAACAAACATTGGTAACCCGTGCAAAGTGTTGGCCAATATGCAGTGTTGGGTTGTTTGGAAGGCGGTGACTCTTGGTGGTGACCTCTCTGCTTACAGCTCTTAGGTTGGTTTATGCCTAAGGCGTTATTGTGATGTGCTAGGGATGGGCATTCTCGGTCAATCCTCTTTCAACGGAAATTGTTTCTATTTGGAAAAGGAGGCCAGTCCTTAAAGGCGCCATCATTGCGATATCAGATCTTCGAGCTGTCTTGCGTAGGAAGCGTGGTAGTAGGACATGGATCTTTTTATCCGACTAAGTCTTTCGCATGCACAAACATATGATAATATAAGGCAACATGTGGCTTGCGCGTCGTTTGTTGATAGAGGCTTCTTCAGTCAGAAGCTGGCTCTTGTGCAAAACTATCAAGGAGCCTTTTTAAAGTACTCCGGGTGCTACTCTAGGCTGAGTGCTGAATTTACTGCCTCCTTACACTTACATGTGCAATAAAACGAAAAAATATATTTACCTATGGATGGTGCAGCTTTGGGGAAAAGCCATATTTGAGCTTTGAGACCTTGCGCCACACCTTTTGTATGAAACTGTCTTGATGGATATGCTGTCTGATATTATGGCACCAAGACTCCAGCTGCGGCACAAGTACAAGGTCGTCTTTCCCGGTAGTCAGGATTGCTTTTGGCCCGAGTCTAAACCAGGTTTGGAGAGTAGTTAGATCGTCAAAAGAGACTCCAAAACTGATACGAGTATGCAGTAGTCATTGGACAACAATGTATCTATTTTCTAGGCGGAGATTTTCACAATCCTAATAGATATTGCTTGAGGCTCGACTCTCACTTGCCTTAGGGTGGTTCCTATACGGCAAAACAACATGCAGTTGAGCATATGAATAGGAAACCCGGTAACAATGGCCAAGGGATAACTTTTTCTGCTTAACAGTATTTACCTGACCGTGGTAGGCCAACTTACTTATCCGACCTAACCAATACACGATCCTATTCGTCTCCCTTAACAACAAAAACAGATGCTGGTCATCGTCTATTTGAAAACAAATATTAATATCTTAAGCTACGAGAGCAGACGCAAGTGGAGGCCGATGAAATAGGGCGGCGACGAAGCAAGGCTCTAGTGAACATCGAGCAGACCCAAGCTCACCAGAAGACGAGATTTCACTCCGGATTTCACAGTGTCCACAGTCGAGTTAAAGAAGTTGAAACGACGAAACTGCGATCCGTACATATCGTTACATGGGCACTACCAAACGACCGGTAGGTACGTGGTAGAGGATATCCCCCACATGCAGCGAAATCAAAGGAAGCTGAACACCATAATGACGTCGGACAGGATGAAGCGCTGATGCGAGCTCCTAGAAGAGGATCTGTTCAATGATGTGAGTGACGAAGAGGCCTCTGATAGAATGGACGAGCTGTTACGCAAAGTACGCGAAGTGTATGTAAGCCTGTGTCGAAGACTATATTAGGGAAGTCTTGCTCTAATCGTTTACGTAGAGGATATCCCCCACATGCAGCGAAATCAAAGGAAGCTGAACACCATAATGACGTCGGACAGGATGAAGCGCTGATGCGAGCTCCTAGAAGAGGATCTGTTCAATGATGTGAGTGACGAAGAGGCCTCTGATAGAATGGACGAGCTGTTACGCAAAGTACGCGAAGTGTATGTAAGCCTGTGTCGAAGACTATATTAGGGAAGTCTTGCTCTAATCGTTTACGTAGCCACACCTCGTAATAATAAATTATAATAAAGTTTTACACTACTAAAGTTATTTTTACATATTTACACATCTAAACTGAATTATAAATCTTTAAATCCATGTAAACATCTCCGCTTGAATGCCAGTCTCTTATTATGCAACCTGACACACTTAAATCAGTGCACACTACTGCTTTTGCAGACTTCCATTTGTCCTTTGTCACATTTCGAGGACAACTACACTAAACAACAAAACGTGCCTTTGTAGCTTTACTTTGGGCTCGATTTTTAAACGTACATAGGCATAGCACCCAAAAGAGAAAAAAACTTTCCTTATGGACAAGTGAAACAAAAAAATCATGACTCTCACATGAAACCAGTATCTGCACGCAAAAAACTGGAATCTCATGACCAGCAGAATGTAAGTAAGAAGAATCATTATGGGTAGTTTGTTTTCCTTTTCTATTTAATCCCGAACAACAGAGTGCAATGAACACTGCACACCACGCGCAACTGGAAAGACATTGAAAATTTAATTAAGGTTTCGGTTAATACGAGCTCTATTTATTGCACAGGTCATAAAATTTGAACGATAAACTAACGCACCTTGCTTACCTCACCACAAATCGTGCCTCACTACAAATCGCCATTTAACACATTCTGGTAGATACAGATGAAAAAGCACTTGTATCTCAGTAATTGACATGAAACAGGAAGCAATGGGCTCTATTTCACGACAAAGTTCAATCTTTTAACACTTTGCCCATTGAGGGTGTTTAATGAACAATAGACTAACCTTAAATGGCCACCAGTTGACGAATGACGATGATGAATTGGCACTTTGTGTGCGCCAATTGATTAGTAACATTATTCTAACCTCATTGGCATTGGGCAATCGTAGGCTTTCCTAGTGTTTACTCTTTGTTCAAAGAATAGCTTTGTTAGCTTAACCAATTTACAAGCATCAGCAGACTGGTAACAGAATCTTATTGATGAACTCGAGTTGAGTTAGTAGTTTACTGAAGGTAGAAACAACCTTGAGTATTGTTGACTATGTGTTCAGTGAGGAATGTTTGGCCAAAGTTTATCGGCTGCATAGGTAGATATAAACATGTTGATTAATAAAAAAAAAAAGTCAACAACATGTCAGAATATCATTTTTTAAATGTTTACTTAAGCAACTGGAAAAGTACTGGCATATAAATACATATGAATATGTGTATTGGGCATAGTATTAATATACATATGTACTTAAAGATAGCCGTGGAAAAACAGACATGGATTCAGAAATGAATCTTAGATAATTTAGGAAAGTGTGTCTAAACTAGGACTCAAAATATATCACCCTATCGGAAGTTGCTATGCCTATAACGTTATAACGTTTGCAAATGGCGCCAACTGTCAGTTTTGTTTTGACATTTGTGTAATAAGCAGAAGCAGATATAGAATACATGTCGACAAACAATGTATAGAACATACTCTTCAAGATCGCGGATTACGCGTGACTTTTCTTCCGTGATAATTCATTGGTAGCTTTGGTGGTGTAAACTTCAGGGTAGGTTTTCCGGTCATTCTGATCAAACACTAAGGCATTTAGCCGCTGGCCTTAAAGGGACTGAAACAACATGTGACAAAACAAGTGCAGAAAGGCCTCATACTGCTCATTCCCATGAGAGTTTCGCAGCTGCGGCTGAAGATGTCGCGGATGAGCCGACAAAGTCAACAACTGACTGTTGAGAGGTACGGAACTATGATCAACTACTGGTCGGCAATATCTCCCAATTTGCCTGCTCCAGACTCTGGAAGCTCTCAAAGAACTTATTGCCGGTTCTCGATGAACCAGATTGTCATCAACCATAGCGGCAGTCGCTTGAGTCTTCAAGCAGTAATGGGAAAAGTATATATAGGTATGTATACTTCCTCACGCCTGACAATTTTTAAATTTAACTATTGAAAGAGGAAGTAAATATTTAACACATAATTAGTACGTATTTCTTCGCGCTCGGAAATGTTTTAATTCAATTATTAAATAAGGAAATATTCATTTAACACATAGTTAGCACTGCTTTTCTCAATGTTTTTGGACAATACTTAGCTTACGTACTTTTTTAGAATTAATAAAAGTTGTCTAAGAAAAATATATAACCATTTCAATAGAACGCATGACTACTTAGTGCGATACATTCCTAAAAATACTTTACTCAATTGCTGGATAGAAAATAGTCTAAACTATCCCTGGCATTATCGTCAAAAGAAGGTGTTTCGGAAGATTATTTGACGTAGAATAATTAGATCTAAGTGGATCGGAACTGGATGCTAGAAAAAATGGGCAAAATTGGTTAAATATCAGTCTTTAATCGCCGCACACTTACTGATGTAATCAAAGGGCATTGCTCCACAGGAAATGTGGCATTGCTCCACAGGAAATATGCTATGTACATGGATTTATGCAAAAGCTACCTGGAAGAGGAGGAGGTGCTGTTCCACTGCCCGCCCTGAAAGAATAACACCTACGCATTGTAAACTATACATTCTACACTAACACGGCAGAGATATCAGATTTACAGATAATAAACAAAGGTACTTAGGTTCTTATAACTATATTTTTCCAATCAAAATACCGAGGGTAAACAACATAAATACCTATAGTGTCTCTGAGTGTACGTAATGGGCTCTTTTTCTACCTAACCTAAACTAACATAAGCGTAGTCAGGGAGCATTAAAGCATTATCCCCCGTTTGGTGGACTCCAAGTCCGATAAATACGGCGCTACTCAATAGAGTAAGCCTTGGTTAACGAACCTAACGATAAACTAGCTAGACCTGGCTCAGAACAGTACCAGAACCTATGACTGTGACGTTGTAATTTTGACGGCACAAACTTCATCTCGCACAATTGGGAAGTTAAGCAAACCTAGCATTCAATCAAGTCTTACTCCCTCAAGGAAGGAATAAGTACTTTAACAGAGGTACACTCGATGTCTCCTCCCTTCAGCTCGTAAGCTAAATTTTTAGTGCTTTTTAGGCATATATTTAACCTCATTAAAGTCCTAAATTCCTGTAAGTAAACTTAAGGATACTGATGAGCTTCTTCACATACCACTAGGCCTGAGAAACACTTAAAAAATATCAACTTATGGACGGAGACCATATGTCGGCTCGTACAAATTTTCATGCATGTAATTCTGACAAAATCATACTAAAACTGTTATAATTTGAGATTCATAAAAATTTAATCAAGGGTTAGACTTGGAGCACTGCGTCATACAAATTTCAAATTGTTCTCATCATTAAATTAACAATGAAAATGGTCCGATTATGAGTAAAAGTAACAATGTTAACAGTCAGTTTTATCCATCCCGGGTATACATATGTATATTTTAGTAATTAACAACGGAATGATCCAAGTCAAATGAAGTTCGAATGTATAGTGTGAGTATCTAGTTCATGCTCATAATAATAATTGGGGGAATAGAATTATCTGTCACGTAAAATCCTAAAGACTACTAGAGGTACATATGCAACTCTAACTCGAGATGACTTTGATAAAATTACGAGTTCGATTTAGTAAATTAATTATTATAGGATTTATGTTGTATGCAGTACGGCAAACCTCACAGGCGGACCAGTTGGAATGTAGTAAAGTGGCAGGCTTATGTTCCTTCTACTCCGGCTCAGTACCTCACCGAAAGGAGAAGAAAAAGATGGGTTTCAGTTTCATGCGAAAACATAAAACATCAACAGAAATATGAATATATATGTATTTACATATGCATCCTTTGAAACTGCTTTTAGAATAAATGCAACCAAAAAGACACCACGAAGAACTTAAAATTTTATGACTGTTCATGCATTAAGCATTACATACACCGGTTGTTTCTTAACAAAACTTTTTTCTTATAAATCATGAAATTAAACATTTAAAAATGTAACCAATACATTTATAATTTAATTGAAAACATTCAGGAATAAAAAAAATTAATGTCACACGAGCTGATTAAAGTAATAATTATTGAGAAATTATATAACAAGCGTCACCACCACCCTTAAGCTTTACGTATAAGGATACCTCTCATTCACAAACACTTGCATCACGCGAACATTTTTAATTACACCAAACCCTTACGAGTACATTTAAGAAATAAAGTCACGCAATTATTTCCTTTAACTTAAAAAAAAAATATACACCATGCTCAGGAACTTTAATAATTAAAACCTCTTTAGGGACTAAAGCACTCACCATTGCTTATTTGATTGCAGACAGGTACAGATGTTTAATTGAACGAAAGTTACATTAATTCTTGGCAAATTCCCAGAACAGTAGATTTATTTATGTCCACTTTACGTCCTTTTTGCTATTAAACGAGTACTACCCCCGAACAATTACAAATTGACAATGTCAAGGGAGAAACCCTGGGTTGTGTCCTGATTCGTATCCTTTTTTTATCTCGCGTTTTTAGTTTTTTTTGTTGGCAAACTTAAAAGATTGTTCACTAGTGCGGCAGATTATATGCCTCCTCCACAACCATGTTCTTGGTCCAATAATGTAAGACTGACATGGTTACCGACAGTCGGCCCGCTCAAGAGTCACCATCGTGAACTTTCCTATCAACTTACAACCACCGACAACTATGTATCTAGATGCAAATAGGTAAGCACAACGAAGAGATACAATTCTTCGAATAAACCACTTTAACTTCATGGTCAAAAAAGCTTCCAACCGTTGTTTTGAATGAATGATAACAGAGAGCCATGTATTTAAAGCTAACAAAGGAGAGAGAGAGCGAATTCACTCTCACGTGTGCCGCACACAAAAGCTAACAATCGGCTTTTAAAGATGCATGTATGTATGTGTGTGTAAAAAGGTAAACAATGATTTCGGCAAAAAAAAGTTGCAGCATTTACTTCCGTATTATCAATATGGAGTGGGTGGGTAATGTGCTTGGAAAAAAAATACATAAAACTAAGTTTTTAGGGTATCAGTTGATTTGTTACCCATTAGCACTGAATTCTTGTATAATTGGAAACTTCAGCTGATTGCATATCCCAAAAGTTTTAGAAATGTGGATTTTAGATAATATTTCAAAAGGTAAAGCATTTATGGGACTATTTGAAAATGTCATCCGAAGAATTTGTTTTTCCCCAAAAAAAACGACAGTAATTGAGTTTCAATTGAAATGCAGAATGATTCAAGTTCAACATCATGACATTATGTTTCGAAAATGAACTCCTCGGCTGTTTAGCTTTTAAAGAAAGGCATATTTGTTTTCCTATTTCAGTCCACTCTTTGGTTTTAAAGTCCTACTTCATTAATAATACGTACTGAATATTGGCGTAAATGCAGGTAATTAATATAAACTAAAAATTGGCAAAAACTCCTAACTCGACGGACCAAATTAATGCTCTACAAAACGCTCATCTTACCAATCCTGCTGTATGGAGCCGAGTGCTGGACGATAAGTAAGAAAGCTGAGCAAATATTGGGCACCTTCGAGCGTAAAATACTCCGTCGGATATCAGGTCCCCTATGCGGGGAGGGCGAATGGAGGAGAAGGTACAACCGCGAACTCTATGAGCTGTACCAGGATGTAGATGTAGTCCAAAAAGCCAAGATACGCAGACTACATTGGCTCGGCCACATCGAGCGAATGGACAACAATGCTCCAGCCAAGAGGATCTTCGAATCCCAGCCCCCAGGTTCGAGACGGCGAAGAAGACCGAACCTCCGGTACAAAGACCAAGCTGTCGCGGATGAAAGAAAACTTGGTCTTCACAACTGGAAGCAGCGTGCTCGGGACCGCAGAGGATGGAAGGCAACGATGTCTCAGGCAGGGACTCTACAAGGGTCGGGAACCCTTTAAGTAAGTAAGTAAGTAAAAATTGGCATATCCGTATCCATATCCAATACAATTCGTAGGGAGGACGATCTCTTGAAAAGAAAAAGTCTGACTACCAAATAATATGCCGCAGCCGAATATCGGCAAAAAGTTCCTTAGTGAAATTCTATTCTTCCAGATCAAAAGTGGAGATCTCACACGTGAAAAATAACAATAAACAAATTAATAAGACTTACCTCTATTTCTTTTATTTCTGCTGCTTGCTGACTGCTTCCTAAAACAAATTTGCTTAAGTGGTCATGCTTCGATGTCATCCTTGGCGTCCTTAGATGTCCTTGTATTCAAGTGATTAGTAAGTCCAATCGCAATCCATTACCATCCATTCTATTCATTTTAGACAGGAAAAAACTGATCACTACCTCACCAAGCTCCAGCCACTATTGAAGCCGACCAACCAATCAGTATCCCAAGAAGATTCACCCACAACTGAAGCCGATCTGCGGAATAGAAACCGATCATTACAACACCAAGGTCCACCCACGACTGAAGTCGATCAGTTAATCACTGATCACTACCCCAGGAATATTCACCCACAACTCAAGCTCACCAGCCAACAAGGTACTGATCACGACACCACGAAGGTCCACTAACAACTGAGACGATCCAACCGCGCAGTCGAACCGAACCCTATTGGGGATAGGATTAGAAAAAGCAGCAGAATGCCAGTCGAACATTGAATTGAACTGTTATTGTTAGTTGTTAGTATCCGAGGTTTATCTGTAGGATCATAAGGTACAGCAGGAATATTAATATCACGCAAATGCACCACCAGGTTTTAAAGAATGGCATGGTCATCATCCAGTATTTCGGAAGCTGGTAGTTAGTGCTGAGGTAGGTCTTACAATCAACGTCTCGATTTAGAATTGCATACAAGATTATATCAGTTAGAGTTGTGAGGCCGATTTAAAAATGATTCGGCAATTGTGTGAGAATCAAGACTTTATCAGGAGGACATCAACTGTCCCCTGGATCTACACGGCTATGATAAGATCATTGCTAGTTTCTCCGTCGGTTGTTTGGTAATAAGGTATTTTTCATTCTTTTCGCCACAAAACATAGAATAGTTTGCCTCGGGTGTACGGGCTACTTAGGGCTCTGCTCTTGACGCACTGCTGAAAATTCCTCCCTCTTGATACTTGTTGAAAGCTTTTTAAAAAATCATCAGACGTAGTGGCTTTTAGTATGAGCCGCACTGGAGTTTTGATGATCTTGCACGATACCTATCCTATGATGGATATGCCGTCTGATGCTATGACACCGAGGTTTCAGCTCCGATGCAAGTTAAGATCGACTTTCCTGGTATTCAGGACGAGCTACGGTCAGAGTCTGAGCTAAGAAAAGAGTTTACCTACTTGTATTCTTACAGATGACGGTTCCAAAACCGATCAGGGGCTGGCGTATTTGTGGAAGACGACAACACAAGACTGCAGTACTCATTGGGCAAGCATGCCTCTGTCTTCCAGGCGGAATAGTTGGAACGGTCGTAGTAAATGTGTCTGTAGTGACAGTCTAGCAACGCTTAAGGCCTTGCTAAACCCATTAACCACTTTTAGAATGCAAAAGATCCTAAAACTGTGTTGAAAAGTTCACTTCATTTAATCTCCTACGGGAGCAGGGTCACACTGGTATCATGCGCAATGAGATATCCGATGAGATTGCTAGAAAAACCTCAGAGGAGAATTTCCCAGGCCCCGAACCTGCGTTAGGTCTTCCTTCATCAACGGTAGGGGCATGACATTAATGATTTGGTTTCTTATGAAAAGACTAGGGACAACTTATTGGCATTCTTACAGGACACTTCGCTTTTGCGAAGCATTTTAATACGATTGATCTGTCTGTAACGCTTGCTGTCTTTTCCATGTGATTGCCCTGCCTTTGCTCGTATCAAGCTGCAGATTTTAGGTGCGGATGTGGCGATTGCTGTTAATGTACTGGAGCGCTTACTTGAATTCATTAAGACAAGAAAATTTATACATTAAAATGGGTGGTAGTGGGGTTCTTTCTGGTAGTAATATGGACAAGTTGATGAGTGCTCCAGAGAAGTTTTCCCTATATCCCAACAAAAAAAAGGATTGCAGATAGTTGTCATAAACTTTCTAATCGGGTCACAAACCTCTTTCGGCGCTCAGCATAGTCGTCCATTTTGATTAATGATAGTTGATAAGGTCGTTCATGACAATTAAAAACGTTTGGAAAAATTTGCGGCTCTGTGAACAGTGATCTCCAATATGAGGAAGAGCTTCGCCTAAACTAACGTAAAGGAATTCGATTTGCCTTCTTCCCAAACGATATAACCCGGACCTGGTGAAGTCGTTTAATAAAAATGAAAGCCTTGACGGACAATCGCTTAATCACCATTCGAATGAGGTTTAAAATTTAGGCCATCTGACGAATGAGTGGAATGACTGTTACTTTCGACAAAGAGCATTGTGCTCGAGCAGTTACAACCTTCCATTTAATGTTCTTTTTAGTATGCTGTCAATCGTACAAGAAAACTTGATTCACAGATACACCATTGTGTTCAAGCAGTCTAGTGTGTTAATCGGTGTTAAGATGGACGATGCTGGTGGACCTAATGCACCGAAAGTCTGATAATGCCAAGGGCTAATTCCAATATTGTTCCAAAAAACAAAAACCATAAAGAACTGTGGTATCTGTTCGCAGGTGAATTAAATACGCTTCCGCACGGATCGGTGCATCGATTGATCCTCAGCGGTTGGAGCTTAAAAATAGTTTCATCGCAGTAGACATATTTTTTCTCTCTGGACCTAGGACAATTCCGAAAAAATACATCAATTGTATGAAAGTGCATCTGTGCAGTTATCATAAGAAAACCACCTTACATGGCACAAAATTAAAGAATACCACTACCACTTTTCACAAATCTCCTCAGCCATTCAGTGCTTCCGGTATAAGTATAATTATTGTCCGGCTCATCAAAGAAAACGAAACAAACAGGGGAAGCGACACGTACAAACTATGTATATAAAAAAATAACGCACTTTGTTTAATTTTTTCTCTTTTATTTATTTTCTAATAATTTCTTTCATTTTGCAGATCTTATATTTTGTTATTATTTATCATTAAAAATAATTAAAAAATAAAGAATTAATTATTAATTATTTAATTAATTTTTATCTCCTTTTTCACTTATATTTTCTTTTTTTTTTTAATAAAAATTCCTAATTACATCCTAACTTAACTAAATTCAAAAACAAAAAAAAATATATTTATATGTATACTGCATTCCTTATAGCGTAAGTTGTTAATATATTTTGCAGTTGCAGTTTATTTTTTTTTACTTTAAAAATTAATTACTTCTTTTTTTGCGTACATTTATATTGTTTTATGGATTTTGAAAAAAAAAAAATACATCTTTTTTAATTTGTTTATATTTACTTTAAAAAGTAGAAAAAGAAAAAAGTATTATATTATAAATATATTTATATGCAATGCCAAAAAAAAAAAAGAAACTAATCATATTCATTAAACGAAAAGAAAAAGTATAAACTTAACATTGAAACATAAAATTGTATATCTTGCGTTTTAATTCTCTTCGATAACTACAGTGGTGTATGTGGTGTTGTGTACGTGTAAATATACGTGTCAACTATTATTAGCAAATTATCTTGTGTATAGCGTACTAAAAAACATTTAAATAAAAAAAAAATACAAAGAAGCAATTGAATTACATTAAAAAAAAAAAAAAACAAAATAATAATAAAAATTGTTATAACTAATTTTTACAGATTTTCCACTTCAATTATGTTTTTTTTTTAACTAAAATTGATCACTTATAAAAAATTACATATTTATTTATTTCATAAGTAAAGATAAGTATTTATATAAAAAAGGAAAAACTATTTAACTTAAAAAATACAAAAAAAGAGATATTTTTCTTCTTCACATAACTATACAAATATTTTAGATATATATATATATATGTATATATATTTTTGTAATTTTATATATTTTGCTTCATTATATTAAGTGTATATGCATACGTATCCTAGTTTGTTTAGAAATTAGAAGTCTGTTGTTGTTTTCTTTTTTTTTTGTTTTTGTTTTATTAATTATTGATTTTTTTATACATGTGCACATAAAATTAATTTATTTTCTTTATTTTCAACTAAAAAAATAACTGAAGAAAACACAACAAATATATAATATTAAATTGTTAATGCATGGTATTTGTTTTTTGTTTTGTTTTTTTTTTCTTTTATTTATATACTTTAACTTATGTTTAATATAATCATTTGCTTATTTTGTTTAATGAATATTTTTTTTATACAAACGTACGCCATCTACGGTTATTTCTTTATTTGTGTTTACTTTATTTTACATTTTCTTTTTTTTTTCTTTCTTTTTGTTTTGTGTTTTGTTGTAGCTTATTCTCTGTTTTGTTTTTAATTTTATTTTTCTTGAAGAAGTAGTTTTTTTTTTAGTTTCGATTTTCAGAGAGAAATAGCCGTGGGAAGAGTTAATCGTTGAATGTAAGTAGCGAGAGGTATAAGAACTGATCGAAAACATTCGTTGGCTATGTTGTTAGTTGAATTGAAATATTCGTTCAGATGTTTTCAATATGAGTAGGCCCCGATTACGAACAATCATTTTTAAGACAACATGTATATCGACGGCTATACAATGATTTTTCATTTGTGACTACTCGGGGGGAAATCCGGAAAGCCAATAAGGCTCATATTGGTGCTTAAAATGACCATAAACTAATAGTTACACTTTATTTTGTTTGAACTGAACTCAAGACTCAAGAATATTTCTACATCCTATCTGTGATGGCGTGCTAGCGTGATGTCATAAACATGTTAATGCATCAAAATTATAAACGATTTCGCGTTACGACCAACTCAGCCCAACTCAGCGCCCATCTCTGCACTACTCCTTCATATTCAGCCGCGTTCTAAAGCAAGTTTCAATTTCTTATTTTGCATTTTGCAATAATTTATTTTTAGTTATCACTATTTTGTGGATTGTAAGCTTAAACCATGGACTCTTAAATGAAAGAAAAACGAAACGAAAATTAATTCTTCAGAGCCATTTCCTCTTCAATTTTACCCATTTCCTATTTCCCAAACTAATTTTAAAATATTTGTTTTTTTTTTTTAGTTTAAACTTTTGCTTTTATAAAAATATTTTTTTTATCTCTTTTATACACATTTGTCCCGCTTAAATAAACCAAATTGACAAAGGAAAAGAAAAAAATGCCTATTAAAAAATATATTGTTTGTTTGAAAGAAAATCCAATATTTTAGATTAGTGTTTGTCTGTGTCCTAGATTTATGCATAGAATATGTGAGAACTATGATCTAATGCATTATTATTCTTCGTCGCTGAGCGCCTCGTATTGTGCTGACAATAGTGGTTTGGGTTCCGATGAGGTCTGCTGTGACGATTGTGGGTGTCCACCGCCGCCGCCGACGCCTCCGACACCGCCCATACTTAAGCCGGCTCCACTTGACTCACCACCCGGATTTGAGTGAAGCTTGGGGAGTCCTCCCAGACCAGCCGAACTTGGTGGCGGTCCGTGAACATTTAAAGCATTATAGGGATACGTATAAGTTGTGGTAGCAAACGTAGTCACCGGCGGCTGGGGATACGAAGATGGATGATGCGAATCGTTATTTTGCGGTGGACCGTTGCCACTTCGACGACCGTCTTCATAATTCGAAGTTTGCTTGCCACCCATAAGACCATCTTGATCCTTGTGACTGCCACCGCCAGCAGATTGTCGATGGTCGTTGGCATGGTGAGTAGCATGTATATCTTCGGGACGACGTTCATCCTCGGTGCGCATTGCCTCTACAATGCGATTGTTCATGTATTTCATGGTATCGAATTGGTGATTAAGGCTACCACCGACAATGCCACCACCTGGCATTCGCCTATCGTGTGGATTACCTCCACCGGCTGCTGCTGCAGCGGCTGCCAAGTAATAATGACCGCCATCATGAGGCATCAATTCGGGAATGAATTTTCTCGGACTGGATTGCGCCATTCGAATTATTTGTCGTTCGTCCGGTGTCGTTGATCTTCCACCGCTAGAGGAGCTAGACGACGATGAATTCTTACTACGTTCGACAGCGGCCGCTGCAGCTGCTGCCTCAGCTTCTTTCTGTTGTATACGAAGATTACGATTATATTTCCAACGATCTGGCGCCACTATCGCTTGTGGATCTTGCATGTAGGTCATGTAAGGACGCAAATGCATTGGATTTGGTCCATAATCCTTGGCTATTATCGATTCGGTTAATTCGCCGAAAGTGATGTTCTTAGTCAGTCCTTGTGGCGGTGGAGGCTGCTGTTGGCGATTACTTGGTGGGCCGCCAACACCGCCACCACCAGCACTACGCTGTGGTTGTTGTT
This sequence comes from Chalcosyrphus nemorum, assembly GCA_949716465.1. Classification (NCBI taxonomy): domain Eukaryota; kingdom Metazoa; phylum Arthropoda; class Insecta; order Diptera; family Syrphidae; genus Chalcosyrphus; species Chalcosyrphus nemorum. Next base: position 38,385,332 of record OX454332.1, read on the forward strand.
CACCGGTATCTAAATCGATGTTGATCACATTTGGCGAATTTGCCTTTCCATTGTTTTCTGCGGCAGCAATGGCTGCATGATGATGTTGGGGAATATCACGGGCGTTATACTGTAAAGGAACAAATTAAACCGATTGAATTGATTGATAAGGATTAGCACTTACAAATGATGTTCGGGAAGTTTCACGGCTCATATTCGCCGGTGGTGGTTCAGAGGCTCCCTGACTGATCGAGTGCTTAATGATTGCATCGATTAGGCACGCTGCTGATAAAGTACCCTCGTTCGCACGTCCTCCCGTATGTGGCCTATGATAGCTACAGTTAATAATACGGTTTTTTGATCGATAGATCGCACAGAAAAATGAGAGCATGGGGAAGAGAAATTATGATGATTAGTACTTTGATCATGAATTAGCGCAAAGAGATGATGATATTATTACAACAGACTACTTTACTACACAAAACCACTGAACAAGATGAGTTACAAAACAAAAGCACCAGATCCCCAAGATGATGTGAACAAAGAGAAATAGAACATATATTTGTTTTTTACTTACGGATCTCGCTCCCGGTCGGGTATTGCTCGCGGTGGTCCATCTGTTCTTAGATAATGTGGACCTCCCGGTGGAGGTGCACCGCTGGCAGCATAAATTCTTGCGTTTTCCAGTCGGCGACCTTCTCGCTCTTGTTCTTCGGCAATGCGTTCACGCTCACGATCTCTACGTTCACGTTCTCGTTCTCTTTCACGTTCACGCTCACGTTCACGTTCTCGCTCCCTATCGATGCGATCACGTTCAGCCTGAAGTCGTTCCTGATTCTGTCGTTCAGCGATTCGTTCACGTTCACGTTGCTCTTGACGTTTTTGCATATCACGCTCGAGTACGTGCATGCTATCACGTTTACTTTGCTCGTAACGTAACCGCATGTCGACCATTTGCTGTTGTTGACGAAAGTGTTGTTGTTGTTGCTGTTGATGATGTTGTTGCTGCTGTTGCTGATGTTGAATTTGCATAGCGACGTGATGGTAGCGGATGTTGTGATGCTGCTGTGGTGGTGGCTGATGTTCAGACATCTGGCGCTTCTCATCTTTTTGCGGAACGGGAAGTTGAGGTTGCTGAACAGCTACATCGACAAAGGAGGAAAAAGCTTCGTGACCAGCTAAGATAAAGATGAAAATAATGAAGATTATAACCTTGTACTTAATAAAATCCACTGGCAATCGGCTTACCTGGTGGATAATTGTGTGGCATTGCGTGCATTCGATTTGGTGGAGCTGCTGGTGAAGGCGGCTTTGAACCCGTATTATGCCTCTGAATGACACCCTGACGCTGTGGTGGAGGCGTTCGATGTGGGCTTGGTGTACTGTTGAATACAAACAAAATAAATAAACAAAACAAAAACCGCAAATTTTAAGCGGATAATTTACCTATTCGTATGATCAGCTGGCGACGCTCGACTTGAGCCATATTCAGTGGTTCGGCCGCGTTCCTTGTCATAGTAAATCAAGCCAGGCGATCCACCCAAGGCACTATTCCGCGGTGACGGAGATTCTTTGTCACTTCGCGATACATTCCTTTGCTGTCCCTGCATCTGTTGCGACGTCATGTAGTCATGCAAAATTATTTGTCGCGTACTGGTCAGCTGGGGCTGTTCCATTGTGGAGTATGGAGCTGGTCTCGCGTATGGCGAATTCACAAAGTTTTGCGCTTGCGGACTAGACTGCTGAGAATGGGGTGGCATCACCTGTTGTTGCTGCTGTTGGTGTTGCTGTGGTGGCTGTTGTTGACCACCAGAACTGCCAGCACCACCCTGCTGCGCTGGACTTTGACGACTCGTTTTGTAGTACTCAAACACCCGCTTGCTACTTTCCTGCAGGTGATGAGATGGTAAATGAATAGGTGTTCCTTGAGTGATGGAACCCAGCTTGTTGCTATCGTTACCACCAGATGGAGGCGTTTGTCGAAGGATTCCCTCAAATTTCGGACTTAAAGTAGATGCAGCGCTGCCCTGAACAATAATTTGTTGCTGCGCGTTATTTATTGGCGTACCATGGGTAATCGATCCCTTAGGACCTCCACCTGCAGCCACTAGTTGGCTGGGACTAGGCGACTGCTGGTGCGGATGCCCTGGGTGATGCATTTGCGGCGATAACTTTGGAGGCATTTTATTTTTGCTCGATGATGGACCATGTAGCTGGGCGTGGCTGGGTGGCGGCAGCTGCTGTTGTGGTTGCTGTGGTCTAGCGACCGCTGTTGGCGGCTGTTGCGATATCGATATCGGCACAGGTACTTGGGTCACATATAGTGAAGCTGCTGACGCCGATTTGTTTGCTGACCGACCTAAATCTGCGGCTGCAGCTGCATGATGATAAGTCAGATACGTTGGCGCAGATGAAGCATCACAA